>JANAVB010005597.1:6494218-7062836 GCA_029216955.1 Iris pallida
TGGTTTATGTTGAATGAATTTGACACGTGTCAAACTTTTGTTGGAGGGTGAACAAATATCCTAGTTTTGGTGGATGAACAAAAATGGACTCTTGTCTAGGGCCCTAAAAGTCTTGAGGCGGTTCTAGTTGAGTTCAACAAATTTTATTGACCGGTCACGCGTTCTCCTTAGGGGTAAGCGTTAGGTTTATTCGGTTTTAACCGAACTGAATTAGCCAAAACCGAATAAATCAAAATTCTAAGAATACAAAATCGAATAAACCGAAATTATAAAAATACAAAACCGAAATCAAACCAAACCGAATAATGAATACGATTTATTCCGTTTGTTCGGTTGGAATTAATGGTCGGACCCAAATTTCAGTTAATTGTTAAATTATATTAAAATTTATAATTGTATACACACATTTGTTGTATTTCAAAGTTACACACAAAATTAAAGTAATTATTAAATTATCAAAGTTGTAATTCAAAACACATATATAGAATTGTTGTTTTTAAAATATACACATTTTTAAATTAAGAGTATTTATATAATTGTATAATTCTTATTCGGTTTTCGGTTTTAAACCGAAACCGAAACTCAGAACCGAAATCCAAATCAAATAATTCTTTTTTTTTTTTTTGAAAATCGAAATCGAACTGATTCTCTTATTCGGATCGATTTGGTTCCTTTTCGAGTCCGAAACCGAGTAATGCTCGCCCTCTGAGAAACCTTATACTAGTGATCAGTATCGAAAGAAGAAATGTTGATGCCAAACAATGTTTTAAAAACCGGACCGGTGGTTGACCCGGCCAAGGCACTGGGTCGGATCAAATTGGTTCAACCAGCGGTTCAACCACTGGGTTAATTTAAGTGGTCCAAATCAATCCCTTATGGTCATTAATTGTTTACAAAAATACTAACTTTTAAACAAAATCGGATCAATACTGAACCGGACCGGAAAAACGACCGGTTCACGGATGAACCGGTTGAACCGGCCGGTCCGGTCCGGTTTTTAAAACATTGATGCCAAATACCAATGATTGCAGACTGATAGATATTAGCAGGGATGAGTCCGAGCAATCGCTCGGTTAGATTCTGTGCAGGAATACGGAGATCTGCTCCTTTCCTTTCCTGTGGCAGTGGGTTGGCTCGTCTCATCCATCACCAATCGTACCCATCCGAGATCCGACCCGTAACCGCACCTGCCCGGATCCGTAAAACCCCTCCCCTCCCCCTCGTGATTGCATGGGACCCACCGCGGTGGGCCACCTCCTGCCCATGCAAGTTACGTGTCGAGTTTGGGACGGAGAGAATATTTTGTGAACGCATGTCGCCACTTCCGACTCCTTTAACACTGTCCTCCTCTTTTTCTTGCCTCTCCGTCCTATCAATAATATGACATGGAAGTAAAATCCAACTGGCTTTGCTCTTCATATGAGATATATATATGCTCGGTCGACACATGATGTTACTCCCATAAGGAGTAATGAACTCCTACTCCTCCTAACCTAACCAAACCAAGTGCCATTATAATTTGTTTACGTACGTACGTCATATATTCTCGATCTCGCGTATCTTCTTCTCTTTCATTTCTTTGTTTCGACAGTTTCGGTAGTTTCAGAAGCAACGTGTTCGTCGTAACTAAGATCAGGCATTTCCTGGTCGGTTTCTTTTTCTAACACGGTAAAGTTTTTCTTAAGAATTGTTTGGATGCTTATAGTTTCTCGAACATATAAAAGCACCATTTTTAACATGTCTTAATGCAGTGCAAACTTGTAATTAAAGTACGAACATCTCACTTTTCAAGATATATTGTTCTCACTTTTCAAGATATATTTGGATGTACATACTGTTTTTGCCTCCCGCAAGTGAGAAGTTTTAGACTATTTTATTTGGATGATCACAACATGAAAGAGTAGGTGAGAATTTAAAAAGTCGATAGCATAGCCACTTGTATTAAAGTTGCAATACATTTCTTTTTCAACTGACAAATGAAATGAAATGTCGTATCACAACCACTTGCAATGGAGCTGTAAGAGGTATCCAAATAGTTAAGTTGTCTCTACCAACGATCAGTTGTAATGAATATGACAATTTTAAACTATTTTGAATGCACTCTCAACTATCCAAACATGTTCTTAGGGATAAGCTCGATCGTCTTTGCCTCGTCCACCGGAGATGTGCTGTTAATGTTTTGTGACTGTTGTCGGTAAACGTCAAATATTGTGATATGTGTAAAGAAAAATACTTTATGTACCTCTATATCCCTCCGTCGCGTGGCCCTCTCCTATTCGCTAATGTCTTCCCCCAATCTACCCCTCTCCTATTTGCTTGGGTCAATAAGGGAGTGTCACGTGACGGAGGAACAATGAAAGGATTAAATTTTTGGAGGTACATATAGCATCACTCGTGTAAATTGTCATCACGCTGTTCGGACATACACATCTATATTATTTGAGTTGATGAATCTTTGTGCCACCAACTTTCGAAAACCATCTTGATCGATTAACATTATTTCTATTTGCATACGTTCCAAATGTGCACACATGTGCCTAATAAAGTACCACTTCAGCCTGTTCATTGAATCTTGTCTGGTTGATCAACCTGTAGTAGATTTGGTTCAATGCACGTGTCAGATATAATGCAGGTACCTAACTACCTATAAATGTTATTCGTGTTCTTCACATTTGTGCCCGGGTTGTAAGTACATTAATTGATCAACGTCGCAACTAAGAAAGAAAAACAACAAGCTAAAGATGATATAGTTCCATATCCCAAATGTGGTCTTACTACCCAAAACTGTATATATTTTATTTTATTTTATTTTATGGAGCAAGTTGGGTATCTCTGTCTCACGACCTGCTATCAATTTTGGAATACGAATACGTATGGTCAAATCTACGTCATAAAATCGATAGTAGTACACTGTCTATAGTTTCATAATTAGTCTACAATTCATATAACTGTGTCAACCACAAATTGAAAATGCGGTTAGTTTAAAATGTGAAACTGAAAATTGTCAGTCCATAGTACTTATTGTTAAGGTTTACATACATTCATATGACAATGATCCACATTTATTTGACAAGGACACTCCAAATCAGCGTAGCTAAGGGTCACTTGACACCATACTGTACACTTCATTTTCGACTTGGCATCGATCGGCAAGGCTCCTGAGCACCACGTGAACTCGCCTGAGTTGTCGGCGACGTTTCTGGCTGGCCTAAGCTACAGCTTGTTTCCTCTACATCAAGGACTGGTGCTCATGTACGTGTCCGATAAATGTTTGTGTGTGCAGTATGAAGTTGGAGGTCAGCATCTATATATCCATGTTATCCATGTTAATCATGGCGGCGGTCATGCCCAGAAAGAGAGGACACGGGGCACCGGACACCGACAAGAGGACAGGTTGGCCGGCAATCGAATGCCACACCTACCTGATCTGCATTTCCATGCACTCCAATCTCTTTGCTGGGTTGTAGCTTTCTTTCAAGAAGAGTTGAGCGTGTCCTACCACCGTCCTCCG
Organism: Iris pallida; assembly: GCA_029216955.1. NCBI lineage: Eukaryota > Viridiplantae > Streptophyta > Magnoliopsida > Asparagales > Iridaceae > Iris > Iris pallida. The sequence continues at coordinate 6,497,730 of JANAVB010005597.1, forward strand.
TATTGTTATTATAATAATAATCACGATTAATCAATGGAGGTGTGTCGCATAGTGCTGGGTACGTATTGGATTCAACATCAATCTTTTGTTGGATGCTGACTTACGGTTGCGTATTTATTGACCTACGTACGTTGAAGGTCACGCTATCTGCTAAATACAATTGACGTCCTACAAGGAACCCGCATAGTACAGAGGCTTAGAACCATCATTAATCTTCTGTTCTATTTTTTTTTTCGGAAAATTTTAGAGAGAGCATTAAAGTTTAAAATTATTGTATAAAAGAAACAAAGTTTGTGGAATTTCCGGATTGAGCATCGTGGAGCCTTAAATTTGGGCGTGTAATTTTCACGTTCTACTTTTGGGCGTACAAATGCAACGTTGTTAGGGGATTGTCGGTTAATGGTATTGTTAAGGAATTGTTGTTAATGGTTATGCATTGTAGTAGGGCGTACAAATGCAACGTTGTTAGGGGATTGTCGGTTAATGGTATTGTTAAGGAATTGTTGTTAATGGTTATGCATTGTTATGGAATTAATTTTTTTTGGCAGGAAGAGTGAAAATGGGCGCCCATCTTTGGGGAGTTAATTTTTTTTTGGCATTTTTTTTGGCAGGAAGAGTAAATTTGGGCTCTTTTTTTTTACAAAATTTGGCGCCCCAAATTTTGCGCCCCATTTTTGGGCGGGCTGTTTTATATTTTCTGAAATTTGGCGCCCTCCCCATTATAGGGCGCCCTTTTTTATTTTATATTTTTTATTCGGTACTTGAATGTAAGGAGGTTAAGATTAAGAGCAGGGATTAAGGATGACTAAATTTTTACGACCTAAAAAAGAGCGTGAAAAATTTTCTACACCCTAAATTTGGGCGCGACTGTGCTCATCTTACAATTTCTCCAAACTTTATGTCTTTTGCACAATTTTTACAAACTTTGATGTTTCTCATAAAATTTTTCGATTTTCTTTTGGATGCTGCTATGTGGACCGTATTTTTGGTCCGCAGTTCACGTGGCAGTCTCCCATCGGCAGGTCTACCAGTAGTGTTTCCCACACAATTAGGGGGGAACGAATGAGGTTCGGCCACATAGGCCCGCGGTCACGCCCGCGAACAGAATCCACGGGCCATTTATCATTTCCGTAATTTTTTGTTCACTTTACAAAAATAGCCCGCATAGCAAAAACTAGCTTGTACTCTAAAAAAAAAAAAAAATTGAAGGAATCTAACACAAAAGCGCAAAAAAAATATTGGATGGACGACGCCAAGTTAATCAACTCAGTTATACTGTTACAGACAGGGATTTCCCAAAATGGCACTTGTGTATATAAAGATTAGGAAGCATAGACATTCCAATATCAATTCCGAATACAAGTTGTTACATTTCAAAATACATACACACATTAGGAAGCATGTGCAACATAGGTCTTTACTTTCTTCACTTTTTTTTCTTCCAAGGTATGTATCGGACCGGAAGGTTCGAAGTCCGTCACGGACTCGGTCCCGTCAAACCCATGCTAGAACGGTTCGAACCCGATCAACAGGCTGGCTCGATCCAGCTCTCCAGCCGGTCCGAACCTGAATTTCCCGAGGCCCGGGTTGATGAGTTTTAGTTTCAAAGTCCAGTCCGGTCCAGATCCAATCAAACGTGGTCGAAACCGAATTCGGCCCGGCCCGGCCCAATGTTTACATTGACCTTAATTACTTTGGGACCGTCCATCGGCCTCCAATGGAAAATGATACCGATCAGTCATTGCCCCTGCCATGCAATGGGTACGTGCTGCAAAGAGACAGCCTCGAGATCTTTTGTTGGTAGATAGATATCCTTCCTTGTGCGAAATATCTCCTAGCTCGACACCACATCAATGATCTGCACTATTCTAGCTCGGAAATGATAAATGGAGTACTGCAGGAAGACCGCCGCCGATAGACCTGTCAACGAGAGGCTGCCACGTGGACTGCGGGCCAAAAAGCACGGTCCACATTGCAGCGTACATTCTAGCTAGTGCTAGTCACGAAGATGAACTCCCCTAAGTCATTAATGAAACTAAACGACAATGGAAGGGGAGAGGGGGCAGCCTGCCTACAGCCATTAGCCATGTTGTTGCCAAAATTTATTTGCCGATGCGCTCAAAATATGCAATCCAAGTCATGCTTGCACGTACTCACAGCTAGCTAGCCTAGCTTCTCCCTCCCTCCCTCGCGAGCTAGCTAGCTAGCTAGCGCCGGATAATGTCCAAGGAAACCCACTGAGAGAGGATCAGTGGCCTAGCATAGCTAGCTACTTTAATCAACTTATCCAAACATATCGATCGATGAGCATTGAGGAATATGAATGTATTATATGGAGAGAGATTCCTGCATCTTGTCTACTTCTGCATGCATGCATGCATAGTTTGCATAAACTAAAAGTTGATGATCACAAGTTTGGCAGCAGGGAGAGGGGAGACACTGGAAAACTAATTCATGTGACTAGCTCTGTCGCGATAAGGAATGATCTAGCGTTACGTGTCGGCTTTGGACACGGATCAAATCAGTGGATCGTCCATTGTATATGTATAGCTTGGACCGAGGTCCCAAGTCGGAGGTGTTGATGCTAGCTAGCTAGCCTCTAGCTGAATCCTTGTACGTGGCGTGCATGTGAATCTACAGCGTTTGACTTTGTTCAGTGAAAGAAAACTAATTAAGGCGCCGCTGAGGACATTTTCAGAGGAATATATAAGTATCATACTTTCATGCATTAGCAATTTGAACTCTGGATTGCTGTAGGAATTAACGGCTCTAGGTCTTCTTATGTGTTGAATCTTGAATGAGAACATGGCACGTCATTAACCGTTCCATGCATTAAAATTGGTGTCCGCACAATTATTCTAAGAGCATCTCCAACCCTATTGTCTTGTTAATTGTTGTGAATCTTAGATAGCTCCTATGTGGCATGAGCCACAAGACAATGTCTTGTTTATGTGGCAAAACTATATCTCAAAAGACAATGAGATAGAAAAACTTTCTCCAATGCAAAAGTATTGAGGAGACAATAAAAATTATTTTTTTCCAACTTCCAAGACAACTCCTCCACTTCTTCAACTTTTTTATAAATATTTCTATTCATAATTGATGATATGGAGACAAAATCATTGTAAAGTGCATTGTCTAGATCTAGACAACCAACTTCACATTCTCCTTGCCATGTCATTGTCATGTCAACTTCATGTTTTATTCTACATTTGCATTGGAGAAGAATTTTTGGAATGAAAGTTTGTCATTCCTATGTGGCAACCATTTTTTTCTAAACTCACAATAGGGTTGGAGATGCTCTAACTATCACAATTATGTACGGTCAATCATCACCATAATTTATACTAACCTACGAGTGGATAACCCGTGCCATAATGGCACGGACACGAACCCGGCCTTCTCGACGTAGGCGTGCAGGCACTGGACAGGCCCAGGGAGTTCCGGATGGAGACGCGGCCTTCGAACCCGGCCTTCTCGACGTAGGCGTGCAGGCACCGGGCCAGCGCCAGGGACCCGATCCCGGCGGAGGCGGACACGGCAAAGACCACGGTGGCGACGTTCGGGGCGGCATGGGGTCTCATGGAGGCGAACACGCGCAGGGCCGTCGCGGGGCGTCCGAAGGCGGCAAGGTCCGAGACGACGGCGGTCCAGGAGACGACGTCCCTGTGCGACATTCCGTCGAACACCCGCAGGACGTGGTCGGCGGAGCCGCGTCGGGAGTAGGCGGTGAGCAAGACGGTCTGCACGAAGGGGTCGGACCGGAATCTGAGGAGGAGGGCGTGTGCGTGGAGCGACCTGATGGCGGCGGCGGCGGTGGTGGTGTTGAGCAAGGAAGAGAAGGTGTGGGAGTCGGGAGGGACGCGGCGACGGAGCATTTGGGAGTAGATGGAGAGTGGGTCGGCGGAGATGGCGATGGCGATGTTGAAGGAGAAGGGGTTGGGGTTGGTCATGGCGGAGAAGAGGGAGGCGGCGAAGGAAGGGTCGGTGTCGGCGGCGCGGTGGAGGAGGCTGCTTGCGACGAAGGGGTTGCGGAAGAGGTCGGCGACGACGGCGTGGGCGAGGATGGAGCGGAGGCGGCGGAGGGAGGGGCGGTGCAAGAGGAGCTGCATGCGGGGGTGCCGTTGGAACAACCGGTTGTTCCGCAATCAACATGGGACCTCCTCTCTTATAGAGAGAGGGACAATTTAGTCCTTTCATCATCGTTGAACCAAAGCACATGGGTCGGACCAAAAATTCACTGTGCTTTATATTATAGATACTAATCATATATTTTCAAGATTATGATAGGTAAGAATGTGGATATCATCCTTGTTAGCCATCCAGAGTGTGATTTTTTTTTTTTTCATAATATTGTCGTGGGTTTTTCATTCTCAATTTCATTCAATATTTTTCCTCTCCATATTTCTCAAAACCCCCACCTTTTTTTGGAGCAAATCTCGTATCCCCTCATCTAGTGAACAACTTCTCTCCTTCTCCTTGTCACCCTCTCTAGCCATCCCTGAGGCCGAGCATCCTCCTCCTCCTCCTTCTCCTCATGCAGGGACGGATCCAGAAATTATATGTGGGGTGGACTACCAAAAATTTGGGAGGGGCTAGAAGTAGACTAATCCTTATATAAAAAAAAATTTATATGGTAAAAAAAAGTAAAATAAAAAAATTGGGGTGGGCTAGATCCACCCCTGTCCTCAGGTCGAGACCCCCCTCTCCCCCCTCTCGAAAGTTCATATTCTAACTTTACAAATTTCACGTTAACTGAAATTTTCTCTTTTTTAAGGACCGGATCAACCACCAAAATAAATTTTATCACAAGCATATGGATGGTTCCGAAATAAATAAATAAAAATATATGGATTAAATATACTCATGAATATTAAAGGGAATCCTCTTGACACGGTTTTCTGTTATCGATTGTGGACTTAAACCTTGTACCAAGAAGACTTTTAACGATATTAAATCTAGGATATTATTTTCAACCTGAGAGACAAATTTGAACCACATCCGGACAAACTTTGGACAAGTAGGATTATGTACTCAAAAGTATAACACATGTCGTGCAAACAATCAGAACTCTATCAACATGACATATCCTACTCAGATTCGACCTATAGATACAGATAATGTTTCACAACTGATCTTGATAAACCAACAAATGGAAAAGAAAACATAGGAGACACATTGTTTTTTATGGAAATCATGGTTGGAAAAAAAACTATGACAACGTATTATTTTCTTCCACTATTTTTCCAATAATTCAATATATAGGATGATCGAACAATAATTATTTATAAGCTATGACAACATATCTTGATTTGAAATTATTGTTGCGGTTCAAAAACCAACAACAAAATTGTACTTTTTTTTTTGAAAGGAAGGTAATGAATTTATTCATCAGAAGCAACTGCCTCATTGGCTACAACTTGAGCAATACAAAGGGGGGTCCCCATCTCATCACAGCAGATGAGATTGCTCAAAGAGAAAGAAGCTAAACTTTGAGCTACCATATTGCCTGCTCTACGAGTAAAACCATACTCCACAGATACTCTCATCTCACAAATCTCCTTGCGAATAGACCCGATCAAGTCTCTGAGTCTCCAGGGGACCAGTTCGTCATCCCCTTTGAAAATCCTTTGCACAATATATGAGTCTCCCTCTATAATCATATGCTCCGCTTGAATATGACTAGCAAGTATAACACCCTGTCGCACAGCTATGATCTCCGAAAGAAGAGAACGCTCAGCTCCGAACGTAGTAGTATCCTCCGAGACCTCCGATCTGGCTGCTATGCAACTACCCCTCTCGTCTCTAGCCACGGCAGCAGCAGCTATGAAGGATGCCGAGACTGCCCCGTCAATGTTAATTTTAACGCAACCGATAGGAGGAGGCTTCCAAGAATTTTGCTGATGTAATTGTCTTAGCTCTTGCAGATGTATCAATTGAGGATTTGTAGTACCTTCATAATCTTTATACATGATATTTGCTTCATGGATAATCTTCTCGGCTGTCGGATGAGAGTTATTAAATACGCAGTTGCACCGCGCCTTCCAAATAGCCCACAGGATGTTCGCTCCTCTCCTCGCGACATCTTCACATTCCTTGTCTATCAACCATTCCCTCAGGATGGATTTAATATCCGTGGAGCTGTTAACACGAAGGCCAATACTACTTGCGAACCAGACAGCTCTAGATAGGTGGCAGTGGAGAAATAGATGATTATCGTCTTCTTCCTCCATGAGACAGAACGGACAATTGGTGTTGATATTAGGGATTCGTCTGTTAAGCACAGTGAGCAGAGGGAGGGAGTTTTGGAGGAGTCGCCATACGAAGATACGAACTCTTGGTGCCACGTTACCCAAATTCCAGAGCTTGTGCCAAGTTTCTTTGTTAGCATCAGTATGTGACGCACTGGGCTCACGCCGTCTAAACTCCTCATATAAGGATTTGGGAGTAAACCTCCCATTACTAGCTTTCGTCCAGATAAGTTCATCCGGTCCTCCATCTCCCGAGAGCGGAATTCTAGAGATGGCAGCCACCTCCAATGGATTAAACAATCTCTGGATCAGAGATATGTTCCAAGTGTTTGTTTCTGTGCAAATGAGATCCCGCACAAGAATGGGTCCATTGCTCGGTATCCTGCAATCAGTGATTCGAAAACCTGGCAGAGACGGAATCCATGGCTCATCAAGAATCTTAATCCAACCTCCATTTACTCTCCAACATATGCTGTCCTTCATTACCTGTCGAAGTTCCAGAATACTGGCCCAAGTCGGCGACGCACGTCTCGTCTTCGTGGCACTCCATATGGATCGCTCTTGCAGATACAGTCCACTGAGCAACCGAACCCACAACAGATCGGGGTTCTCAAGAAACCTCCAAAGTAATTTCCCCACCAAGGAATAATTCACCCATTGGACATTCCTGATGCCCAGGCCGCCCTCTCTGGTTGGATTGGCAATTTTCCGCCAGCTGATAAAGTGCATCTTCCTCTCTAGTGGATCATGTCCCCACCAAAAGCTTCTCTGTTGTTTAGTTAGTTTGCTACACGAGCTGTTTGGAAGCAAACTAGTTGACATGTAATATATCGGCATGGAACCCAGAGTTGCTTTTATGAGAGTGGTACGACCGGCATGGGAGAGTAATTTGGACTTCCAACCTTTGAGTCTTGCCGAGCATTTATCGATGATGGAATCATAAGAACAGGCTCTGTGTTTCGACATCATAAGCATCTGTCCCAGGTACGTATCTCCCTCCTTCATAATAGATAAGTGCATCGAGGAAGCTAATAACTCCCTGTCCATTGCCGATACCAATTTGCTAAAATGAATATTTGATTTCTCGAAGTTAACCGATTGCCCCGACCACTTCGAATATGTATGGAGAATGTTACAAACTGCTGCTAATGATCCGAGAGTAGCATATCCAAAGATCATGATATCATCAGCAAATAGTAAATGAGAAACAGCGGGTACATACCTGTTGAGTCGGACGCCCTGGAAGAGGTTGTCCCTTTCATATTTTCTGAATAAACTGGAAAGGACTTCAGAGCATAGAACATATATAAATGGCGATAGAGGGCATCCCTGACGCAGTCCTCTCACAGGAGTAATAAATCCCTCCGGTGATCCGTTAACAAGAACCGAATAGGTAGGTGATTCAATACATTTCATAATCAGTTCATTCGATTTCCCTCGAATGCCAATGCCAGATAGAACTTGTTTGATGAAAGGCCACGAGAGACGGTCATAAGCCTTCGACATGTCTAATTTCAGGGCAAACGAATTTTTCCTCCTTGGAAGGTATTTCATATTGTGAATAATTTCCTGCGCGATGATAATGTTGTCTGTTATTTGCCTTCCTGGAATGAAGGCGTTTTGATTTGGCGATATAAGCCTAGACAACACCGGTTTGATTCTATTTGTCAGGATTTTGGCAATAACTTTGTACGCTACACTGCATAAAGCAATTGGCCGATAATCTGCCAGTGTGGTAGGGTGGTTCTTTTTTGGGATCAAAGTAATATGAGTATGATTCATCATTGGAGGAAGTATATACTCGTTGAAGAAACTCTGGACCGTTCGGGTCAGATCCTCACCAAGTATCGTCCAATATTTTTGATATACAACTGCTGGAAAGCCATCGGGGCCTGGGGCCTTTAATGCACCCATACGTTGAGTGGTTGACTTGATCTCTTCATGGTCGGGGATGACACTAATAGATGAATTTTCATCTTCTGAAATAACTTCATTCGAAACAGGGAAAGATGGATCCATGGCCGTGGAATCATCAACACACAACATGTTTTTGAAATGATTAACAAGTGTAGTCGAAATGATATCATGTTCATACACCCACCTGCCATCGGGGCATTTGATCGCTCTGATTTCATTCCGTCTTCTCCTCAACGTAGCTCTAGTATGGAAATATTTCGTGTTGCTATCTCCTTCTCTAATCCATCGGCATCTGGATCTTTGACACCAGTAGGCTTCTTCTATAGCTTGTAGTTCGTTGGCTTCAGCAATTAACGAACGCTCTTCGGCTTGAGACTCCTCCGATATCTGATTAGATTGAATGGCACTCAGGCGATTATGGATATCAGCAAAGCGTGATTGAACATTACCAAACTTTGTACGGCCCCATTTGTGCATCGTCGAGAGCGTAAATCTCAGCTTGTGACCAAGTGATGGATCCTCATGAGAGCTTGTCTCTTGCCATGTACATTTAAGCTTGTCGGAGAAAGAGTTGTCTGACATCCAGTGTGCTTCAAAACGTAACGGGCGCTTTATCCTGGTTTGCTTCTTACATGTGTTAAGAAGGATTGGTGCATGATCACTATTGATACATGGGAGAGTGGTAACCGAAGTATTAGGGAAGGAACAACACCATTGTGTAGTAGCCATGGCTCTATCCAACCTTTCTCTGATGTGGTGTCTCACCCCATGACGGTTGGACCATGTGTATGCTGGTCCGACACACCCAAGATCAATCAAGCCACATTGATCTATCATCTGTTTGAACGTATTAGCTGCACGGTGATCAAACCCGCTGCCTCCTTGCTTTTCCTCCGGCGACAGCGTAGCGTTAAAATCACCAATGCAGCACCACGGGACAACGAAATTTTCTGTCATTTCTATAATCTGCTTCCAGAGTTTGATTCTTTCATTTTTCTTTGGGTTCCCATATGTGCAGAGAAGGTTCCAAGCTGATTGACCATTCATGGCTTCAACACAAAGGAGAATGAGGTTCTGTGAGTGGTATGCAACTTTCACGGTGATGGTAGAGTCCCATCCAAGCCACAGACCTCCTGCGTGGCCGATTGGGTGGACGGGGAAGAAGTTTGCATATCCTAACTGAGGAAGGATACGCTCTGAGTATGAGGGTGATGAGATGGTTTCTGAGATGAAGAAGATGGATGGGCGTGTGGCGGAGAGGAATGAGCGCAGAGTTTGGACTGTCGAGGCATTCCTCGCCCCTCGACAGTTCCAAGATAGGATTAAGGATTAACATGGCCCTTGCGGCTGTTTGAGGTCAGCCGCCACGACCTTGTCGGTGGATGAGGAGTCAATGAATGAGGAGCGAGACTTCTTGTTGCTGGTGGGAGTCGGTGAAGGAGACGCGCTGCGCTTCTTTGTGCTAGGTGATGCTGTGGATTTCATGGGTGTGGGTTTACGGGCTCGACGTTTCCAGGAGAGCTTACTATGCTGAGCCGGTCGATATATGTAGGGGTGCAACTCGGGCGGGTTGGGTCGGGTTTGAGGTCAACCCGAGCCCAACCCGATAGATCATAAGCCTAGCCCAAGCCCAAGCCCGACCCGACTTCGGGTTTAACATATGAAGCCCAAGACCAAGCCCGGAGGATCGGGTTGGGCTCGGGTCCATCGGATTTATCGGACTCTAATATGATATTTGAAATAATTTTAAACAAGAGTAATATTAAATACATAATCAAATAGCAATCAAGTCTCAATCATTACAAAATAAAACTGAAATGAGATTTATGACAAGGAGTTGAAGAGTTCGGGTGAAAAAAATTATAGTTTAAACTTTTTATTTAAGTAGTATGAAACAATATATATATATATATATATATATATATATATATATATATATATATATATATATATATATATATATATATATATATATATAAATTATATGTATGTCGGGTTTCGGGTTCTTCAGGTTACCCGACACATGAACCCAAGCCCAACCCGATTTTTGATCGGGTTCAAATATTTTAACCCGAGCCCAAGCCCGAACCCAAATATCTTCAACCCTAACCCAATCCATTAACGGGTTTACCCGATCGGGTTCGGGTTTGGCCCGCCCGAGTTGCACCCCTAGATATATGGCACCAGAGTTATGCGTTGTAGAGACACATTCATATGGGGACTCATGGAGTACCAGGTTTTGATGAAGGAGAGAGCAATCTGCTGTGTGTTCCTCCGTAGCTTGTGCTGGTTGCAAAGGATCATATCTTGATCACCTAGTCCCATAGAATTGATTGGATGCAGGCTTCTGCTGCTAGCTTCATTGGTCTCCTCTTCCTTTTCAATCTGCTGTGCATTCTTTGAAAAAGACTCGTATTGAGCCATCATATGTTGTCTTGTCCACTTAAGTTGAGCCATATCTCTAGAGTCATGAGAGTACCCGTCCATCATATGCATATTGGGGATCGGTGATAACACTCGAAAACTATGGTTGTTAAGAGGATCCTCATCGGAAATTGTTATTTCATCAATACCAGCGCCCGGGTGAAGTAGCGACCCTTTAGAAGAGTGTGGTTCGTCCACAGAGCCATAACCAGAAGATTCATGGACGCCTACTACAACATTGTGAGAGGGCCTAGCACTTACCTTCCTTCTGTGTGGCGGCGTATATTTAACCAGTTGATTGGAGATGGAGGATGATTGAGGGGACGAGGTTCTGCGACGGGGTAGTTGTTCTTCAATAGGGGATTTCTCTTTGCTGATATTCGCTGTATCTTCAGAGGCTGTAGATACCCTCCTACGGGCGGAAATTCTCATTGCTTCTGCTCGAAATTCGATCTCCTTAACTCTGGGACGTAGTAGGTCTTTAAGTCTGTCTTTCTCTTCCTCTGTCCAGTCTTCCCCAATGAGGGTTTCGAAGCTACGGCGCTCCGAACAGAGGTCATATACATGACCCAATCTAGCACAGAAAGTACACAGACGAGGGAGCCTTTCATATCTCACTTCAACCATATTCCTGTCACCCCCATCTATCACCATCGGGACTACTTTCTTCAATGGCTTGGAGATATCAATGATAATTTTGATACGAGCAAAAGTAGTCCATTGGATCTCTTCTGCATCTGAAATACGCCTAGGGGATCCAATGGCCTCCGCGATCCTGGTGATCGCCTTGCGATTTAAAAACTTCGGGGGTATTTTGTGGAGTTGGACCCAGAGATCCACCATGTTGAATTTATACTCCTCCGGTAGTTTTCTTGGATCACACTTCTCGATTGCAAGGAGTTCATCATTAATGCTCCATGGGGCCTCGAGTATGATACGGTTGACCTCTTCGGGCGAATCTACTCTTGCCAAAAAGGACCCTGATTCGATATCGAGATCAGAGATGTGCACCGGCTCCTTCGTTTTCCATATCTTAGCAAGGATAGATGCTAGAGTAGATTTTTGAAAACTCCTTTGGGAGTAGGGTTTAACGGCCAAGGTAGAAGCCCAATAGAGAGGTATAGAACTCTCTCTAGCCGTCAATGATATCGCTTCAGCGGGTCCTTGCATGCTGAATAGGGATGCCATCTTTTCCACTACTTCTCTATATGAAGCCATGGAAGATACGAAAGGAGGAGCGGACGGTTGTCAATCGGTTACAGTTGTGGGATGGGTTATGAAGGGATCTGAGGGCGGAGAGAAGAATATGGATGGTCGATGTATGGTACAGGAAGGAGGCAGTAATGGGGAAAGCAAAGCCCTAGGGTTTTGCAGACGGCAAAAACCTAGGGTTTGGCAAAGAGACGAACATTAGGGTTCGGAGGAATAGTCGCATCTACAACAAAATTGTATTTGGTAGCAGCGAGATGTTGCTATCGAAATATGTCACAAATTTTAACTAACTTTTCAAAAATTTTAATTAATAAACTAATGTGATCAACAAATAATTTTGGACCATTTTTTAAGGAAAAAAATATCGCAAAAATAAGACTTGATTTAGGATTGAGGATGCTTTTCAAAAGCTGACATCATAAACATCTTTTGATAATAGGAAAAATATTGTTGTCAAAAGATATCCTAAAATTGAACAACCTTTTTAATTTTTTTTAATAAGCTGCTATCAATTCTAGAACACTTTGCAAGAAAAGAAAACAGAAGCACCCAGAAATAAGCAATTCCCAAAGGGAATTGATAAAGGCACTGCATAATTTGATCGGGGCTAGCCCATTTGTAAGTTTGTATTATTTACAAGTTTGCCATTGAAAAAATTTATTAGGGCTAGCCCATTGGGTAGTATAAAAGTCAATTGTTTTATTTCTCTTCTCTTTCTCTTTTCCTCTCAAATTTTCTTCTAATCTCAAATTTTTTTCTAAACCCTAGATTGAGAATCCTCTTGTCCCTACAAAAATCTTCCTGTTTTGTAACCGTAGAGTGGTTATCAACGAATATTCGTAGTAGTCGGTATGTTTTCGACTACTATATTGCAAAGTTTGTTAAATAATCGGTTGATTCCTAATTTTTGAATGTTCTTTCATAATGTAGAAAATATGGAAGAAATTGGGACATTCCATGTAGCAATCGATCATCCCGGTCCTTCCGAAGAAGACGACATTCTCTCCGAAGAACCCGTGGTTGGTCCCCGATGTAGTTACATTTTTTCGTACCCTAGAATTGGACTGCCACATCACATGGCAGTCCACAAAGTACTTAGGACTGCCAGAAAGTATGGCAGTCCAATTAAATACGTATGAAGTTAAGGACTGCCTCACTTTCTGGCAGTCCATGAAGTGCTTAGGACTGCCAGAAAGTTTGGCAGTCGAGTTAAATACGTATGAACTTAAGGACTGCCTCACTTTCTGGCAGTCCTAAATAATTCAAGGACTGCCCATAAATCTGGCAGTCCTAAAGTTGATGATCGATTCAACTGGACTGCCACACAAGTTGGCAGTCCATGAAGTACTTAGGACTGCCAGAAAGTATGGCAGTCGAGTTAAATACGTATGAACTTAAGGACTGCCTCACTTTCTGGCAGTCCTAGATACGTCAAGGACTGCCCAGAAATGTGGCAGTCCTAAAGTTGATAGTAGATTCAACTGGACTGCCACACATTTTGGCAGTCCATGAAGTACTCAGGACTGCCAGATGTTGTGGCAATCTAGTTTAACAGGCTGAATTGGATATTGTATTTGGTTTTGTCATTGATTTAGGTATTTAAATAATTGTAAATTTATTGTAGGGCACCCCATCGCCTATGTGCATAGATTTGAGCAGTAAATTCTCGACAGATGTTGTCTTTGAAACTTACGCCGAAGCATTAGAATGGTGCAGAGAAGTTGGAAGGCAAACCAACACAACCCTTGTAACTTCAAGGTCGCTACGGTGTCGGCCGAAGCGTCAAACTGCAGAGATTGGCTGTGAAAGAGGTGGGACGTATAGGGTGCATCGTACCATGTCCAGCACTTTCGCAGTTCTCTTATCAGGATTCAACATCATACCATGTCCAGCATTCCCATAGTATTCCATATAGTCCTCACTACAATCCCACATCTCCACCGCCGGAGTTCGTATGGTTTCACCGAGAAGATGTTGTTGCCAGTCAGCGAAAAAGTACGACCCCCAGGGGTAGTACGGCGGGACGTAGGTCGATGGTTTCTTCCCTTGGCCGGCGGTCCTCAATTTCAACGTACTCGGGATAGTCTGTACGTATCCAAACTGACGAAGAACTCTATCTGGGATGTGAGGCTCCTCAATTTCATGACAAAACAGCAAACCTCTAAATAGTGCAACTGGTTGCACAGGACGAGTGCTATTTCGCAGATCCTTATATGGATGCCAAATAATCTACAACATGCATTCATTACTTAAGGAGTTACTAATTAATGTGGAATACTAGAGTGGTAAGTAAATGCTAGTTCAAGTTACTATTGTTTCACCTCCTTTGCAGTCAGATCTTCTAGAGCAACACGTAGGGTAGCCAACGTATGTGGATGTCTGGTATCTATCTTAGCCGGCCTCCACCTACACATCCTGTGCATCTGCTCGTCATAATTTCGATTAAGAGTAGCCCTATTGAGCGTCGGAAAATGCTCATATATCCACGCCTGAAAATGTAAAATATAACAATTTATCGTTATCGACATAATTTTATACAATTGTATAGACACAGTATGCTAGGGTTTGCTTACATGGAGCAGTGTTTGACAACCAGCTATCGTCTTCGACTCGACTCGAGATGCAGCACCTAGTTCGCGGTAGAGGTGTGCTAGTATACCACTTCCGAACGATATTTCAGCCACAGCGTTCAAGTCCGTAAAATTGTTTAGATATTTTGCATGTATCGTTGTCCCGGACTTGTCTGTAATGCCGACGGCTCCTAGGATGAACTGCATGTATCCACGGGCCACGAGGTCGTCATTACCATTGTTGTCGTCATCGTCGTCGGCGTCATCATTGAAAGTATTCCTCAAAAAACTTAAAGGAACTCCATAAGACTTCTTAAATTCCGGGATTGTGATAAGGGTCTTGGACTCGATACCAAGACAATTGGCAACCAAATCCACCATCTCATCATACAGTTCGAAGTCGCCCTCGGAATAGTCCATCAACATTTGACGACCATCAACTCTAAGCCCTAAAATGTGGTGGACATCATCGAGGGTGATTGTCAACTCTCCGTCTGCGAGATGGAAGCTGTTAGTTTCTGGATGCCAGCGCTCCACAAATGCAGAAATCATTGCGTGGTCCAATATCTGATATGAGTATTTTGCCAAATACTGCAATCCGGTGGGGGTGATTTTTTCCTTCACACTCTCTTTCAACTCATCAAATCCCCACGTACTACACATCTTCGCATGGTTTATTACCCTCAAAAGGCGCGAGCTTTTTTGCATAAAAACAAAAATAAAGATCCAATATTACATACATCTATTATTCCGAATAGTTAATCTATATAATAGGTAAGTAACTTACCGGATCCTTCCATATTTCATAACAAATGTGGTTCTCGATTGACTTCAAAATTGAGTAACCAACTGGGCCCGCATCTTCCTCTTCCTCTTCCTCGGGTACTTGAGAAGGACCCGATCCGGCGTCATCTGTCATTCGGGCAATGGGTACATCATCATCGTCGGAGGAATCATCACGACGAGTCGCCGCCGCTTTCGTCAAACGCTTTGCAACACGTTTCATTCCACGTGTTCTTGTTTCTAAGGCTGGTTCGGGTTCTCTGATTGATAGCCCTTTCTCGACATTTCTACCAGCTTTACGCGCCTTGCGATCCGATGCGGTCGGACGTTTTCTTTCGGGCCTGGTCTCAACATCCTTCTCCTTTGTCTTCTTTTCATGGCTATTATTGAATATTAATTACATATTAAAATGTAAGGGATGCCCACAAATGTGGCTGTTCCACTAGTGCAAACATTGGGCTGTCCAATATTCTACCAGTCCTCAGTGTATAATGTACGGCCAATTTGAATTTCAATGAGCAGCCCTGTCTCAGGACATGTGTAACTTGAGACTGCCCACATTTCTGGCAGTCCAAGATGCAGTTAGGACTGCCAGAAAAGAGGGCAGTCCTAACTCACATCATGTGTAACAAAGGACTGCCCACTTTTCTGGCAGTCCTAACTTTATGTTGGACTGCCAGACATTTGAGCAGTCCAACATAGAGTCAGGACTGCCATAAAAGTGGGCAGTCCATTGTTTCACAAGTTATGCCAAATGGACTGCCCAGTTTTCTGGCAGTCCAACATACGATAAGGACTGCCAGAAGAATGGGCAGTCCTTCACTACACATGTTATGTCAATGGACTGCTCATTCTTCTGGCAGTCCAACATAAAGTCGGGACTGCCAGAAGACTGGGCAGTCCTGGCCGACGCCAAATTTTGGCAAACACGTTTGCTACGGTCCGATGCAATGAAAATAACGAATGTAATTTATCCTTCAATTGTCTCAGATAATTTCTACGGTTATTGAAAGAAATGGAGGAAGATTTTGCACCTTATTTGCGAGGAAGGTTTCGGGGCCATTGTTATCCTTGGAAGAGAGAAGAGGACGTGGGAAAGAAGACGAAGATGATGAAGCTGCTCGCCGAGTGGTGGAGAATGGAGTCAGTGTTAGGGCTTAGGAGGAAGAAGAAGAGGGAAGTTAGGGTTCTTGAGGAAGAAGAAGTTAGGGTTCTTGAGGAAGAAGAAGAGGGAAGTTTGTGTTCGGGGGGGGGGGGGGAGGGCGGGATTACTTGGGACAACCCTGTGATCAAATAAATGGACTGTCCTGAGTAAAACCCAAAAAATTTTGGGCTAGCCCCAATCCGGGCCAGCCCCGATCAAAAAATGAAGTGCCTTTATCAATTCCCTTCCCAAACCCACCCCCAACTTTTCCAGAACTAGCACAGCTTGGACCCGACCTGCCAGTCAAGTACGGGTCAAAACGTTCTATTATAATCAGGACGATCGGATCACGACCAGCGAGCATCTCGAATTGGAAACCAGAAGCTTCTCCAGATCAAAAAATGGTAACTTTTATTTATTCTTCCCCAAATTCTAGGTTTTTTTTTTCTCGATTACTTGTTCAATTACGTTCTTCCGATCTCAGAACTTCATTCCCCAACTTTTGATTTCGAAGATTATAACACATAACTGATTTACCAATTTACTTGCGATTTCCATCGCGATCGCTACCAAGAAAAAAAACAGTGCTCGGAGCTTAGGCTTATAATTGCATAATTTATTGTTAGATTCTTGAAAGCTTTTTTGTAATTTGTGGGTTCCGGTGATGATTCAAACAGAACTGAAGGAAAGATCTGATTTTGAGCCATGTCTCTAACGCGTAGTGTCCATTGAACCATTACGAGCGCAAAAAAAGAGAGGAGGTCTTGCAATTTTGGTTGCAGTAATTGCCTATAGTCACAACAAACCAAACAGTGGAATTTCTGCAATAAATGTTGCATCTGCACAAGGCTGTTTGGTTCAAGTTTTAGAGGGGGGGAAGTGTGGGGTTGGGAATTGGGAGGGAATATGGGGGTTGGGAATTGGGAGGGAATGTGGGGTTGGGAGGGAATTGGGAGGGAATAAGCAAATCCCAAACCTTACCTATGTTTGGTAAGTGTGGGGTTGGGAATTGGGAGGGAATATGGGGGGCTTTAGATTCCCACATATGTAGGTAAGTAAAATCCAAGCCCCCCCTTGGGAATTTTTTTGCCTTCCTGGAATGTTGGTTGGGTGCATTAATTACAATTTTTTTATATGGTAATACCCTCAATGACACCAATTGAATTTAGGTAATAATAACATAATAAAATTAATGAAGGGTATTTATGAAAACATAAGTTTTCGTATAGGGGGGTGAATTTTAACAATATAGCACGATAAGGAAAAGGTTTCGGAAAATTTCAGAGGACGGGATGAGTTGGCAAAAATTCAAAATTTTACACGAGGGACAACTCAAGCCAACTGAGTTGGCGAAACATCTCTGACTTTGGCTCTGGCGTGAAGTCTCTCCCATCCCATTTGAAGCCAACTACCGGCTGTACTTTAAATTTTAAAGCCAATGCATTTGGCGAAATACATCAGCCAAGCCAAGCCAAGTGAGTTGGGAGGAAATGACCATTTCACCAACTAACTTGGCTAAAAATGCTTTTTGGTTGGCATTCTAGCCAAATGAGTTGGCTAAAAGGAAGTCTCACACCAGCCGTACATGACATCTTCGACAAGTCACTTGGCGAAAATTTCGTTTTCCGTCCACGTTGGCTAGAGAACTACACCCTCGCCAATTGAGTTGGCGATTCGTCCCTGGTTTTGTAAATCCCTCAAACCTTTTCCTTCACATGCATTTCTATACAAAATTTTCCTCTTATATGAAAAAATCCGTTATGAAAAACTAAACAAATTAAGATTCCTATTCATGTTTGAACCAAACATGCGAATGAGAAAATTGAATTTTTTTTGGGCTATATATTTCCAACATAACCAAACATGGGTATAGAAATGTTGAGTTCTTTTCCCATGGGAAAGGAATGGAAAGTTGATTCCTAGGAATTCAAAACTTTCATCCAAACGTCCTCTAAATGTGACATAGAACTTGATCCTTGTGGCCAGGGATGGATGCAGGAATTTAAGAGAGGAGGTTCAAAACTCAAATGTAAAGAAAGCCAAAAAATAAAGTTAGATACCAAAAAACAATATATATATATATATATATATATATATATATATATATATATATATATATATATATGCAAATGACCTCTAGCCTAGTGGTTAAGAGAGATGCATGCGGCCCGAGTGGTCAGGAGTTCGAATCCCAGTGTGAGCGATTCCAGAAACAAATTTACCTGGTTCCAATATATATATATATATATATATATATATATATATAGGGATCAAGATCATGTGACACATACAATTTGACTTGATATTTAAAAAACACGCAATCTCAGTCGCACGTCAATAGAAATTAATGATTTAGATTTGGCAACCATGCATGAAAACTTAATGCATGGTAGTTGGCATAGAAATTATGCATGGTAGTTGACATAGAAATTATAGGTGACAACCATGCATGAAAATTTTGTATGCATTAATTTTTCATGTATGATTGTCAAATATGGACCATTAATTTGTATTGACGTGCGGCTGAGATTGTAGATGTCAAATTGTATATGTCACCTGATCCCGATCATATATATATATATATATATATATATATATATATATATATATATATATATATATATATATATCACCTGTTCCAGATCCTATATATTTTAGGTTTGGAGTGCCTATGGTCATAGCCACCCAGCCGTCGCCCAAGGGAGGGCTCGAACCGTGGTCTTCTCCAGGGGAGCCCGCCGTTGCACCGTTAGGCCACAACCATCGGACCGTTTCACATGTCTTACAAAAGATAATTTTCCGGCTTATTAACATGTCTTACAAAAGATAATTTTCTGGCTTATTAACTATCATTCATGACAAACTAGGTAGCTGGAAAAGAAAATTTTGAAGTTACGTAGCAAAATTTTCAGTTTCCATTTTTTGTTGTTGAGAGAAGCTGATCATTGTCTCGTTATAATTTTCTATTGTATATTGTTCGTTCTAATATGCTATATAGTAACTTCGGGTTTAAATGTGCAAGAATATCTGAAACTTCAAACTTGAGCTGCTAAATAGTAACTTGTTGAGAGAAGCTCTTTTTCAGCTGCCTACTATATAACTTACTTGTTGTATAACTTCGAAATTTTCTTTTTCAGTGGGGTCAGTTTACTCCACTTGACCCCAGGTGTCTGCCCCTTCTTGTGGTTATAAATTACTTTTATGTTACAATGTTAACATAAATTTTAGTGATGTAGATGCAGAGTTTGAAATTGATAATTGTTTAGTTTTACACCGTAATTGTGCATAACTTACGGGGTGCAAATCAGATGGGTTGATCTGATTTGGTCAAAGGCTAGGATCGGTTAGGGTTAGATCCTATTAAGTTTATGGAATTTGTACAATTAAAGATTTGCTTTCACTTGTATAGTAATATAAGATTTCTTCTATCACATTATAATATGTCCCTTCAAAATATAAGTTCTAAGCATTTTTGCTACGTATACAATTTTCTTCAAAATATGAATTATTTTCCCACAATTAGAGAAAGTTTAGTAATTTATTTATAAATCTGTACAGCAAAAACAAAGGTTTAGAGGGTGACTTAAGCCATATGGTGAAACTACATAAACTGGAATTTGATACATATACTCTTGGATTGAGAAGGTTACGAACCAACCTGGCCATTTGCAGGGGTTAGGTTTGAACGGCAACCTGAAGGTGAGTCTAGTGCTACTCAAAATTGTATAATCCCGAACCGGCCTAAATATCTGAATCCAAAATCAACGTGGTCCAATTATTGTTTGGGTTTGGTAAAACCTAGCAGTGATTGCCCCTGGATGTTGTATGTCCGCGTGTCCTCGCCTAAATGGTACAGCAAGAGTTTTCACTTGCTCAGTAGGCCCTACCAACATACTGATGCCAATCAACCACAAAGTTCTAATATTTCTGTTTCTTTCATGCCCCAGATTTGTTTTGGTTGTCATGAATTTATAGTTAGACGATAAAGAACCAAGGTAAATAAAAAACTAAGGAGATAACAGTTGGTGAAAGCCATTGATTTATTTGAGCCAAAGGGTAATAATTTGCCTGTATAAGTTCGTTCAAATAACCAAAAAATTCTTGTTAGATATAAGCTTATGAGTAATTGGTGAAGGTTAGAAAAATCACAGGTTGAAGGATAGAAACCATCGTTTCTTTTTTAGATTATAGCAAAATTGTATAATATTTTTCTTCCAAAATATTATTGAAAAATCTGTTCTTAATGTTGAGATTCATCTATATCCGTGCTCAGTTTGTGTGTAACCTCCAAGTTGACCTCATGTAATCTTCTCAAGTAAAAGCGCAATCTCCAATTCTATACAACTACTTTTTTCTTCTTTATCAGTATCAAAATATTGTCTAGATGTGGATTCTGGAACTATTTGTTGTTCTCTTCTAACTGATGGCTGTAAGGTCAACAAAATACATATTAACATAAGGTTTATGAAGGATGTGTGTGGAGTAAGAAGGTGTAAAAAAAGGCTTCGTGAGACCATTTCTATCTCAAACCTAAGTAATGGGAGGCAAAGTTGAAACTTTAATATGAGAGGAAAATTACGATAGCGAATAAGCGAAACCAATCATCCATGCCGAGTGAGATTGTTAGTGCTTAGTAGATATTGGGGATAATATGTAATTAGTGTCTTTTTGTATTTGAATATGACATTCTTGAATGGCAAGAGTTTTTGAGCTCATATTGTCTATTCTTTTAGAGAACTGTGGTCCTGTGGATTGGGCTTACTTCTCCTCTTCTTGTCAAACAGAGTTTGTTATTCAAGAGAGGAGTTGCTTGGGCACACTCCTTTTATTTTCTAAACTTGCCAATACCTAATCTCACTCCTTTTATTTTCTAAACTTGCCAATACCTAATCTCAAATGGCAGAGTTTTTGAGCTCGTATTGTCTATTCTTTTAGAGAAAACACACACACTGTGTGTGTGTTTTCTCTAAAAGAATAGACAATACGAGCTCAAAAACTCTGCCATTTGAGATTAGGTATTGGCAAGTTTAGAAAATAAAAGGAGTGTGCCCAAGCAACTCCTCTCTTGAATACCACACACACACACACACACACACACACACACACACACACACACACACTCCTACCACACACTCCTTTTATTTTCTAAACTTGCCAATACCTAATCTCAGATGGCAGAGTTTTGAGCTCATATTGTCTATTATTTTAGAGATTGCCAATACCTAATCTCAAATGGCGGAGTTTTTGAGCTCATATTGTCTATTCTTTTAGAGAACTGTGGTCCTGTGGATTGGGCTTACTTATCCTCTTATTGTCAAACAGAGTTTGGATTCAAGAGAGGAGTTGCTTAATGGCAGAGTTTTTGAGCTCATATTGTCTATTCTTTTAGAGAACTGTGGTCCTGTGGATTGGGCTTACTTCTCCTCTTCTTGTCAAACAGAGTTTGTTATTCAGGAGAGGAGTTGCTTGGGCACACTCCTTTTATTGTCTATCTTGTTTTAATACTTTTGGTTAGGTTCATAAGGTTTCTCTCATATTACTTGCAAACTCGACCTTCCTTTTGTTTGGTTGAATATTCTTGTTTTACTTTCTGCTCATATAGGCAAGTTTGAGACGTAGCGAAGCTCCATCTAGGAAAGAGAAGCCTCGGAATCGTCCTCATGGTTTAACTCAGCAGAAAAGGCAAGAGATTAAGGAGGCATTTGATTTGTTTGATACAGATGGCTCAGGTACATGTCTTCTTATCTTGGTATTCCTGCTCAAGTCTTAGTTTTATTTTTTCCTTTGGTCTAACATGACATATTGAACTGTCTCAATTAGGGACTATTGATGCTAAAGAGTTGAATGTTGCAATGAGGTATGTTTTCTTTAAATGCATACACATGCTCCAGTATTCCAAAAACATATACTTTTGGCTAATAACGAAGGTTCTCACTATCAAAATACCTCGTCTACAGGGCCTTGGGATTTGAAATGAATGACGAGGTATTCTTTACTTTTTTATTTGCAACTTTTATTGATCTCTCCAAAATTTTACCACTTTCTAGTTCTTTTTTCCTTTTTGATATGTGACGAGGTTTAACTATTATCACCAGTTAGTTAGATATGTATTTATGCATTTGCATATTTCTAATCAAGGTTCAATAACTCGGTCTCGGTTTAACAATCTTCGTATGATTATCAGTTTCTGCAGTTCGCTAGCTTTATTTGGTTTTTAATCAGTCTGTTCTGCTAGTTTCTGCGATTTCAGACCCTCCGATTCCGACCCAAAGGTCGATACTTAGAACCTTGATTCAAATTGATTATGTATTCTATGTTACATATCTACCTATCTGGCTAACTCCAATGGACACAATAACGACACAACACCATGACATGGGCATGACATCAATGTTGGCATGTCCTTGTTTGTTTTGGAGTCTCCTTGTTGTGTCTGACACGACATGGAGACAACATAGGCAAGTAAGATTGTATATACATGTCTGCACTTTGGGTTATTTGTTAGAGAAAGGCTGATCAAACACGAAGATGAGTAAGAATAAGAAGGTAGGATATCTTCATAAGTTATCACAAAGAAATGAAGAATGAAAAAAAAAACTATGGATATTCATCCAATGTTGCAACTCAGATTCTGTGGAAAATACCATGGAGGACAAGCTTCTTAAATATATGGATAGGATCTAGAGATGTTAAAATTAGGAAAGAAGGAAACTGGGTTGTGTCTGTAGTTTCTTTCTTTGATTAGGATGCTCTCAACTTTTAATATGGTCCCCATAGCTTGTAGCCATATTGTTTCCTTGAATCCAACACTCATATATGGATAGTATCTAGAGATGTTAAAATTAGGAAAGAAGGAAGCTGGCTGTGTCTGTAGTTTCTTTCTTTGATTAGGATACTCTCAACTTTTAATATGGTCCCCATATCTTGTAGCCATATTCTTTCCTTGAATCCAATAGTCATATGTATTTTTTAATTGTGATGGGAATTGATTTTTTGTTGAGCCAAATCTTAGAAGCCAGGAGCGGTGGAACGTGACTGCTTAGAAGAGTGTAAAGTTGGAAACGTACGCTAATAAAAAATTGTGTTTATTAATTATTGTTATCAAAACTTATAAATATCTTAATATTTATTAGAATTTATAAAGTTCAGTTTAAAGTTACAGAAAGATCAATCGCATGTTGATTTTTTATGATGTCAAGGTAAATCATCTTTTGTTTCTTGACTTTGATAAATGTGTATTAAAAATCTTCCAACTTTCTTCCCAAAATTTGTGTCATCTTTTAAAATTATGGTCATATTATGGGAAGCGCTCATGTCGTCGGAGAAACGCGCTCATTTTTCCTAGAAACGAGCTCATGTCATCGGGAAAACGAGTTCCCAAGTAAGAACCGCCGAATTGAGATTCTTACTGAGATTTGTTGACCTTTTAGAAGTTTCTGGCTTCTAAGAGCCAAATCACCATCTGCAAGCAAAGTAACAAAGTAACTCATTAACACAATAGTTCTCCTTTCATGTAGCATATCTCAAGATGTGAATAGACTAGCTTTGGGCCAACCCGGCCCGTTTTTGACCGGGTTTGATCGGGATAGGGCTGGGCCGGGCTAGCACGGTATAAACATCCAGGCCGGACTTTATTTGCAAGTGGTCAACCTGCCATGAGCTATGACCCAGGTAGAACCGATACATGCTGGACCGGACTAGGTCCGGGTTAGCCCGCCGGTTTTAAAGAAAACCAACATTTTCATGCTAGAGAAGAGAGATTGAGTCACAAACATGTATAAAATTCATCTTTAATTTATTTGAAGATTAACTTTATACTTGAAATTTTGTCTTCAATCTTCGATCTTTAATTACTTGATGCTTCCAGCTTTTGACGACGGTCTATGATATCTTCAAATCTTCGATCTTTATAAAAATGGATCTTGATCTTCATGTTTTAGTTTCTATTGTCATTTATACTGAGAGTTTGAAAGTTTAGTTTTGGGATGTCGGCATTTTTATCTCCCGAGTGTTGCAACTTTTGTTCCGCACGAACCCAATATTGTATGGAAATACATGTTTCCAAAAGTTTTGGTAACATTTTGCTTTTCTTCTTGGTTAACATTTTTGAGCCTGCACTGTACTATAACAAGAATCTAATGTTGTGCTACTGTAGACACCGAGGGCACTAGAAGATCAAGTGCTAATGCAAAAAGTGCAAGATAAGTTTTTTCATGTGTTCTCCCCCACTCAAAAAGTATAAAAATGTGTTTTTAGAACCGTTGTCATCTTCGAAATAAGAATTCAAATCTTAGAAGCCAGAAGCGGAAGCGGGGACAGAAGCGGGGGCGGGAGCGGGGAAACACGACTATTTAGAAAAGTCTAAAGTTGGGAGCGTGCGCTAATAAAAAAAATGTTTGTTAATTATTGTTATCAAAACTTATAAATATCTTAATATTTATTAGAATTTATAAAGTTGAGTTCAAAGTTACAGAAAGATCATTCGTATGTTAATTTTTTATAATGTCAAGGTAAATAATCTTTAGTTTCTTGGTACTTTGATAGACGTGTATTAAAAATCTTGTAACTTTCTTCCGAAAATTTATGTAATCTTTTAAAATTATGGTCATATTATGGGAAGCGTTCATGTCGTCGGAGAAACGCGCTTCCGTCGTCGGAGAAATGAGCTCCCCTCGTCGGGAAAGCGAGCTCCCAACAAGCTCCCAAGTAAGAACCGCCGAATCGAGGTTCTTACTGAGATTCGTTGACCTTCTAGGAGTTTCTGGCTTCTAAGGTTCAAATACAACGATAAATCTTGAGTCAGAGAGAATGATGTTTTTGTTTCTTTTTTTTTTTCAGTATAGAACAAGTTTGAGATAATTTAGAAGCAAAACTAGATAATCATCTACCTTGAATAGTAGATGAACCTGGTCGATTCGTCATAATTTTTTCTTCATATAAATCAATTAGCATGAGATAACTTATAAATTAAACCTGATCTTCTTCATAGAAACTAATTAGAGTCTAAACATTCTCTCTATTTTTAAACTACTTACCTCAACGTTCACATAATCATGAAAATCATCTAACAATATGAATACACCATCTAATTTGATTTAGCTATTATAGGAATATTTTAGTCATTTTCAGCAAAATAATCAAAATATTCTTGATCGACGGTCAAAAACGAATAGAATTCGGAGGTATTTTGGTAAAAATATCCCCTTTATATTAATATGTTTGTTGAGAGGTTTTTTTAACCAAAATATTCCTCCCAACATTTTAATAACGAATAATATTGGGGGGTATTTTGGTTAAATATCCCCCAAATATTAATATGTGGGTCCCGGGGGGTGTAAACCGGATTAACCGAGCTTTGATCGAGTCGATGTCCGCTTCGGGCCGGGTTGACTGGGTCGGGTTGGGGGGGGGGGACCTGGTTTGGTTCGAATTTTCGGCCTGGCCGGGCTATCGGGCCGAAAATTAGAACCCAGCCCGAACCTGGGTACACTGTGGGCCGGGCCTGGACGGCCCGTTGACCGGGGTCAGGGATAGCCTATCCCGGGTTTGACCGAACCGGGCCCGGGGTGGGTTATGGGCCGCTCGGCCCTATTAACACCTTGACCTGGAAAATTTAATAGAACATTTACAGTAGTGGTTAAAAATCGGTTGATCGGTTAAATAAAGTGCAAGCCACAAACTGTAACCGATTCGTATAATTACTTAGAAATCATAATTGAACCATCCTGCTTTGTTTGGCTAAAGTAAACCGAACATACCGCTAGTCGGTTCGGTCGGTTAACCAAAATTTAGGTTATTCTTGAACAACCCTAGTGCCAATCAGTTGGTTGTGCAAGCTTGGAAGGACTTATTTGCAGATTTTTGGGTAATTGGTTGTCAATCTCAAGGATCTCAATGCAAATGTAGAATGGGTTAGTATTGACCTATTTTGGGCATACATACTGAAAAGGGTGTGTCCGTGTCCATACGTATTGAGTATGGATTTGGCTAAATCCGGCTAAAATCATTGGTTTTTTAGCACCAGTTGGATATGACCCAATATTATATCAATGATAAAATCGGGCTGGATTCGGTCCAGATTTGCTTGTTTCAAGTTAGCTAGTGAGTTTGGATTTGACCCGAAGTCAAACTTGATCCGCATAAAAGAAATTGATTGGATCAGAGATGAAGGGAGGTTGAGGGAGAGAGGAAGAGGAAGGGAAATACTAACCTCTTTCATCATCCCTACTTGTTCACGTCGCCTTACACCGGACATGGAGACAATTTGTTGGAGGGCTCTAGGCTTTACAGAATTTTGGGTTGGTATTGTGCTCATTAGGCACATTTCAACTTAAATGGTTTTGATTGTAAAAACGAATAACAACAACTGAAAGACCGACTTATGCTGTCAACTGCTAAAACATGCATTTATAAAATGCACGAATGATAACACGGAATAATGAAGACTATTGATGTTCCATGCAGTTCTAATGCCTATTTAACTGAACCACTGACTAATTATCTTCTTATTATCATTATCTACTCAGTTTTAATTGACAATCATCTATTTTAATATTCTAGGTATCATGAGTTGTCGATCCATCATTGCTTGATATTTTAAGATATTTCACTCACAATACTACTTTCCTTTTGAAACTTGAATTGTACATTTATGATTTTTCCATGGATGTCGACTGAATTCTGAAACATGAAATATATTTTTTGGCACAGCAAATAAAGCAGATGATTGCCGATGTAGACAAAGATGGAAGTGGCACAATTGATTTTGATGAGTTTGTGTACATGATGACGGCCAAGATTGGAGAAAGGGACACCAAAGAGGAGCTCATGAAAGCTTTCCGCATTATTGACCAAGATAATAATGTTAGAATTAGCTGCTTTCTTCTCCTAAAACCTCTTTAATTATGTTCAACATCCCATTTTATCTCTGTTAATTCGGGTCCTATTTCAGGGTAAAATATCTGCAAAGGACATCTTGAGCATAGCTAAAGAACTAGGTGAAAACTTCTCACGTGAAGAGATAATAGAGATGGTAGAAGCAGCAGATCATAATGGTGAGTAGTCAGTCTTTTGATAGTGGTCATCCAGGTTAAACTTTAGTACTTAATATGCTTTCTGCATTCTTCATGTGAAATTACATTGCATCACATCTAAGAAGACACCAAAATATTCCAACCTAAATTAGATTACATCTACTTCTGAGAAGCATAGTTATAGTTTTCAGTCTGGCAACTAGCCTTCTAGGTTTTAAAAATGTTGACCATGTTGTAAATTGGCTGTAGGAACTTTCTCAATTCTTTTGTAGACTTATTGTGTTCAAAGCTGACGCCATCCTGATGGGATAATGTACTAAGGAGAAATTGTAGTCGAATTGAAAGGATAATAGCTCAAATGGTGTTGCAATTTTTTGCTAAAGTTAGGGAATGGAGATTGTCTTTGAGGAACTCTATTTAAATATATAATGGGATAATTACAGATGGAGTTACGTCCAAAAAATGAGCGGACTTGAAAAGAACACAAAAATGGATGCACGAGATACATTGTAAAACAAGATAAGAAATGTGTGTATTCATGGGAAGTTGGAGTTTGTGCCAATTAAGGATACAATGAGGGAAAATCATCTTAGGTGGTTTAGACTGAAGATTTTGTTCTATGATTAAGTTACACTATTATGCGACTTCATTCTCAAGTAAAATTATGCCGGAGTACACTACGGCCATTGTGTGAGGATTTCCAACAGTTGAAAGCAACTTACATACATCTTATAAGGCTGCACAGATAACTAAATTAGAAGTTTAAATAATCTCTTTCATTCCTACCTGCCATTCAGACTGACATTATGAGCATGACCTACCATGGGGAAGTAGGTGAGCCAAATTGCCTAGATTTTGACATCATCTCTTTGTTTATCTGTTTGTCTTCTATTCAAAGTTACTAGAGTTTTAGCTCAAAGATGTTCTAAGAGATTGAGAAATCTTAGACCGTGAGCTAATATACTGGTTTAAGGCTGTGTACAATTTAGAAGGCTTCACAGGTTCCTAAATCCGGCTTCTTTTCAGCTACAAAGTGTTCCTTCCACCTGTTTGATTGTTAGATAACATGTTCTAGAGGTTTCTTTACTTTATCCCGCATCAAATTTCTTAGTGAGGTTTCTTTACTTTATCCCCCATCAAATTTGTTAGTGAAAAGTTGTCTCCATCACTACTTGTCATTCCTGAATTGTCATCTTCACAACTATAATTCTTTTTGTGGCGAATACTGTAGTATCTATAGTGAGTTGGAACATTTCTTTTCCCTTGTTCTTCTGTTCCATCAAATTTAACATGCAGTCACTTATCAGAGTTAAAGGATCCAACGGGGAAAAGGACACATTGGCTGTGGCGGGTGGTTGTTGGGGATGGGACTAGAGTTAGGGTTAGGATTAAGAATGAGATTTGTTAATAAAAATTGATTATTTAATTATCTATTTTCAATTAAAATTTTGAATAGATAATTTATTACTAATAGTTGGGATTGCGGTAGCATTATGGTCTTTTCTTTTTCTAAAAAGTGATAGTTCATGATGTTGAAGTGAAAATAAAAAATTTAGGATATCAACTTGCCAAAAGTAGTATTGGGGTGTTTAAGTGCCAGAATTGGATAGTTGAGAGTGTCTATGCAAGAAAGTCTCAAGTTTACAATGGAAGACAAACATGAGAAGGTACAAACTTTTCACTTACATGAACTAGTCCTTGCATGGCAATAAACAACGTCCTAGGTTACAGAGTTGTATCCGTTATCTAACATGTATACAACACACAAAATACTTCCTTGACACTCATGCCAAATATGGGCTCGTTGTGATATCACCAAACGTAATTGAGATATGGGAATTAACATTTCTTTGAAGTGGATTCTTTTTATCACTTTTTTCAACTTAGGGTGCATTTGGTACAAGAGATTGTTTTTAATTCCCATGAAAACTAAGGATGAGAATGATTACTACTTTTCCATGTTATAATATGTTGTATTTAATTTCTGGAAATATTTTCCACCAAATACGGGAAACATATTCCCTCCGAGTCCAATTTTGTTCACCCACCAAAACTAGTAGAGATGTTCACCATTCCACTCAATGGATTGGTTTAGAAAATGTCGAGCATCAAGGTAACTGATCGGTACCGAGTTCTCTATATATGCCTATAGGGACGAAGTCTACTATGACGTGATTGACGGGTTTGACATGTGTCATATGTTGTTTGGAAGGTCGTTGCAGTTCGATGTTGGCACGAAGAACGACGGGCTGGTAAAGAACGGGACAATGTACACCCTTACGTCATCGGAGAAAAGTATTTGTACCTGTTGTAATTGATTGATAATTTTATTGATAGTCCTCTTGGCTTTATATAGCATTACAGTCAATATTACAATGATGGAATATCCTGTGACATATTCTGGCATACCAAATATGTCCGCAGGATATTCCAATATCCTTTATGCTAATACAATCTACTAAATATGACATACTAAATATTCCAACACTTCCCTTCAAGATGGACGAAAGATATTCACTAAGTCCATCTTGTCACATCCTCTCATCATGCTCACAGAGGTAAGTCCCTTGGTTAGTCCGTCTGCTATCTGATTCCTGGTCGGAACGTGACTAAGCTCCAACAATCCGCTATCCAGCTTCTCTTTAATGAAGAACCTATCAATCTCGATGTGTTTGGTCCTGTTATGCTGTACTGGATTGTTGGCAATACTAATAGTTGATTGGTTGTCACACAACAACTTCATCTTGGCTCCTTGATCCAGCTTCAGTTCTACCAGCATGTTCTTCAACCATAGCAGTTCTGCAACTCCCAGGACTATAGCTATGTACTCTGCTTTCACTGTCGATCTGGCCACCACAGACTGTTTCTTACTCCTCCAGGAGACTAGGTTGCCTCCTACGAATATGCAATATCCTGAAGATAGACCTTCTGTCATCGGCACAACTAGCCCAGTCAGAATCACAGTAGCCTTCAATGCTCACGTGATTGTTCTTCTTGAATATCAGCCCCTTCCCGGGGCACCTTTCAAGTATCTCAGAATTCGGTACACTGCATCCATATGACCCTTCCGTGGGTCGTGCATGTAGCGGCTCACTACACTCATTGCAAAGCAGATATCAGGTCGTGTGTGGCTCAGATAGATCAACTTGTCCACCAGTCTCTGCGATCAAATGTCTCCAGCCTCGGCCTCCAACTTGAACCTTTGGTCTATTGGCGTTGCTGCAGGTTTGCACCCCAACATCCATGTCTCTGTAAGAAGGTGCCGTGCATACTTCTTCTGAGAAAGAACAATCCCCTCTGCGTCTCGAGCAATCTCTATCCCAAGGAAAAAGCGAAGAAGACCAAGGTCCTTTACCTCAAATTCTCTGCCAAGCTTTCCCTTGAGTCGGGCGATCTGCTTATCATCTCTTGTGATAATTATGTCGTCCACATACACCGCAAGCATGGTGATGTGGCCTCCACTCCGTCTGAAGAATACAGTATGATGAACATTGATCTGCTGATATTCCATCCCTATCATCGCCCTTTTGAATCTGTCAAACACGTCCGAGGAGACTGCTTTAGTCCATAGAGGGACTTCTTCAACCTGCAGACCTTGTCCACTGTCTGGTTGGTGCCGAATCCTGGTAGTATCTTCATGTATACCTCCTCCACCAGATCTCCATGAAGAAATGCATTTTCACATCCAGTTGGTGTAGCTTCCATCCACCATTCGCTGTCAAAGAAATCAGGGTCCTGACAATACTCATCTTTGCGACTGGTGCAAAGGTCTCGTCATAATCGATGCTGTACGTCTGACTGTATTCTTTTGCCACCAGTCGAGCTTTGTAGCGCTCAACCTGTCCATCTGGGTTCTGTTTTACAGTAAAGACCCACTTGCAACCGACTGCGCTCTTCCCCTCTAGCAGTCTCACCAGCTCCCAAGTGTGGTTTCTTCTCAAAAGCTCCTAACTCTTCGAGCATTGCCGCTTTCCACTTTGGATCGTTCTTGGCAACCTGCCAATTGTTAGGTACAGTATACTATCTAAAGATGCAATAAATGCTCCATGAGAAGAGGATATATGGTCATAAGAAACAAACTGAGCAAGGTCCCAACCATATCTGTCCGGAGGATTTCCCGCATTGCTGCGAGTGGTCCTCCGTACTGATAATGGTGTAGGAGGAGTAGGGAGAATGATATCACCTGAAGGGATGATGGTGGTAGTGTAGGTGTCTCAGGAGTCGAGACGGACGCAGGCAAGGGACTTGGCACTGGCACTATAGGTACTGGTCCCTGCAGTTTGCTTTCCTCTCTTGCTGTAGGTAAGTAACTCCCCCTGAGCCGTAGGCCTAACACCTCTCATCTTCTCTCCCTGTTCCTCTTCACCTTCCTGCTGCTCCTCAACCGTACCTCTATGCCAAACTCCTAAATCGATCACCAGCGAGGTCTCCTTCTCCCCCTCTCGCCTCATACTGGCAGTATTAGGCGTGTAGTTTGAAGTTCCCTCATGACGGTAGTATGGCTCATGCTCCCGGAAGTGGACATCCATACTTACAAACTTCTTCCTTTCCACTGGACTCCAGCACACGTACCCCTTCTGAGTCGCCGAGTAGCCCACGAAGATGCACTTGACTGCTCTAGGATCAAGCTTTCCAACTGACGGCCTGTTGTCCTTCACAAAACATATGCACCCAAACACCTTCAGTGGGAGTATCCCACTATTATTGTCTTGTAATATTTCACATGGGGACTTTCATCCCAGGACCTTCGAAGGCATTCTGTTGATTAGTTGAGGTTGCTGTCAACACTGCATTCCCCCACAGACTTTGTGGGACATTCATGTCAATCATCATGCTTCTTGCGACCTCTAGAAGGTGTCTGTTCTTCCTTTCTGCTACGCCATTTTGTGCAGGTGTATGCACAGGTGGTTTGATGCTGTATCCCGTATGCTGACAAGCATTCTGCAAGTGTTCTGTTTGTATACTCCGTTCCATTGTCAGACCTCAGTACCTTCACAATTGCTCCATACTGAGTCTGGACATGTTTGTGAAAATTCCGAAAACAAGTAGGTACATCACTCTTATTTTTATCAAGTACAACCAGGTGACACGAGAAGCACAATTAATGAAGGAAACAAAGTATTTATAACCATTCATAGTATTAGTGGCACATGGAACCCAAACATCAGAGTGTACTACCTCAAAAACAGAAGGGCTCCTATGACCCGTACCAATATATCAACTCCTAATAAGTTTGTCTAACTCGCATGCATCACATACTAGTTTCTCTTTATTTGATTTTTCATAAATATCTGGATACAATTTACTTAAAGTGTCAAAGGAGGAATGTCCCAACCTCCTATGATGGAGTATCAAAATATCCTCGGCCCTCATCTGCTGTCCTCCTATACCGGCCTTCTCTGTCATAGATATTAGTGTTGAGTCCAGTCATTCTCGATTCAGGTACCACAGTCCCTTATGCTAAGTGACAGTCCCAAGTCTTCGTCCCGTCTCTTTCTCCTGGAAGAGCACCTTAGGAATATCAAAAGAAACAATGCATTTAAGTTGAAGGATTATAGAGCTAATGGACAAGAGACTGACTGGAAAGGATGGAGTATGTAAATATTAGATAATTTTACTGAACCTGTACACTTAGCAGTACCTTTACCGACTACTGGCTGGAAAGTTCCATCAACTGTCTGAATGCTGTCTGCTGATGCTAGGTGAGTGTATGTTACTTCCCGTTCCCAGAATACGTATTTATTTAATATTTATCATGTATTATTCTGTATTCGAATTCTTTTAATTTCATGTTAATTAATTTCCTGCAATTTTATTTTTGCTTTTATACTTGCTTTGGGTTCGGCTTGGATTGGTTTAATTATGTTGGTTCATCATGAACCGAAATAAATCCTCACCTACCACTACCCCTTCATTTAAAGCTCATCCCCTTTCTCTCTCTTCATTCACTTCACCATTACTCTTCTTCTTCCTCCATTACTCTCCCACCCACCCATTTGGAGAGGCAAGTACATCTTGCACACCATGAGGGATTTCATGCATCCCCATTTATTTTTAGTCTATGTTCATCTTCTCATCCTCTACAAGTTTAGATCTTGAAGTTCTTGATTTCCATGGATGGTTGGGTGTAGATCTAAGTTTTAAGTTTTGGTTTTCATATGGATTTTATGGTTTTGATCTATCAAACTTTGTTGTTTTCGAAAATAAGTGGTTCCATGTTGTAGAGAATTTAATTCTACCAAAGTTTGGCTTTTGAAAAGTTAGATTCCGATTTATTTTGAGGAAGTTATGGCCAAAACAATTTTGGTCAAACTTCTATATTCATCTGCAGCATGAGGCACATGTCGCAGTAGAGCCGCATAGATGTCGCGGTTGAGCCGCATGAGGCACATGTCGCAGTTGAGCCGCATAGATGTCGCGGTTGGGCCGCATGAGGCATATGTCGCAGTAGAGCCGCATAGATGTCGCGGTTGAGCCGCATGAGGCACATGTCGCAGTAGAGCCGCATAGATGTCGCGGTTGAGCCGCATGAGGCACATGTCGCAGTTGAGCCGCATAGATGTCGCGGTTGGGCCGCATGAGGCACATGTCGCAGTAGAGCCGCATAGATGTCGCGGTTGGGCCGCATGAGGCCGCATGTCGCAGTTGGGCCGCATAGATGTCGCGGTTGGGCCGCATGAGGCCGCATGTCGCAGTTGAGCCGCATAGATGTCGCGGTTGGGCCCAGAGGCCGCATGTCGCAGTTGAGCCGCATAGATGTCGCGGTTGGGCTGCAGAGGTCGCATGTCGCAGTTGAGCCGCATATGGTGTCGCGGTTGGGCCGCATAGGCCGCATGTCGCAGTTGGTCCGTATGCATTCGCAGAATAGGCCGCATAATGTCTATTTTGGTTGTTTCTGACTGTTATATGTCCTATTTTGACTGAATTATGGCTAGAATTTCTTCTAACTTCCACATGAAAGTTGTAGATCTTTTCCTTGGCTTCAAGAATATGTTCCCAACTATTTTATGCTAGTTATAGACTCGACCATGCTTAATACTAGTTTGACTTTCATGCCTTGTCACGAAGTGACCCCGACTGTTACTTCGACTAATAATTGATCATGCGTTCCTAGTTGGAACTAAGAGACTGGCTAGTCGTCTTATTGAATTGAATGAATGAGACACGTTCATATTAACTATGAACTATTATAATCGATTGGCCGATCCCGAATACTGACATACAGGCACACATGCAGGCTTCAATTTATTTATTTATTTTTCTACAAACAGCATGTGTACTTGATGGTCAAGGCATGATTCCGTGGTTAGTTTTGATTGTTGCATTACGCTATGTAAGACCTACAACCTAACCGCACGGGTATCGTTGTAGAGTTGGGCATATCGTACTTGTACGGAAGTACTCATTTGAATGACCATGCCCACGACATGGGATTTCGCTTAACATAGAGGCTATTAAGATAAATAAAATAATGATCGCATGGAGAGAATGGATTCCCGAGTTCTTACATGGCAGCCCTCTTGGGACTATTAAGTGCCCGACACGGCTGGTTCCCACAGTACTGCAAATCTGCCACACGGACACATGAAGCGATATCTGCTTATACTACTTAAGTACATGGAATACTAACGACGAGCGTCCCGCTGGGACTCGTCTAAATACATGATTGGCGCAATTGATTGATTGGATAGACTAGCCTTGCTTGCACATAGTAAGAACTGAGGAATCCTTTATTGCATAATCCCAGTTGGAACTCACAGTAGCAAGCCGTAGTTGCATGACCGTTTAAGTTGACTTGTTTGTGTACTGTACCTACTCTGTAACTAACTGAGATGATCAGAATGTCAGGGCATGACGGGCCAACTTCTGTCCTTGTTTGGTTGGGAGATTGGTTCGAAGTGTCGTGATGTTATGTGAATCCCGGTGGCAAGCAGATCTACTTATCATATTCTCTTATTACTGGTTTTAATTCCTCACATCGTGCTTCCTGGCGGTACTTGCTATTAGAGGTCTAACCTCTCTGGTTTTGCATGGCCAGTTTAGAGCCGGTTCCCGAGGACTCAGCTTACTTCCACCTCCAAGATGGTCAATACTAGGGGATGATCGCAGGAGGACTCGAGTGGGTTCCTTACTTTTCCACTCGTTTGTTATTTACTTAATACCTTGCCGTTTGGCACCGACATGTTAGTCGAATTGTCTTGTACTTACTTTTACATAATTGTAATTAAGTCAGACTGCTGACAATTGTGTACACTTTGCTACATCATCTGGCTATGTTTTGTAAAGCCAGATATCAGGAACATTTTGACTGAGCGTTTGGGACGCCTTACTGCTTTATCTTACATGTTCTCTATTTCTTTTCTTATTTGAATGATTGAGACAATAGATGTGAAATGACCATAGTGAGACTTTTATGTAGTATGCACCCCCTTGTCTTTTAGACAGTATTGATCGTATTATACGGTATTCTTCTACCCGTAATACGTAGCTGGCTGAGTCATTCCTCCGCTCTCCAGTATTTTGGTTCTGGGGCGTGACAAGGTTTTAGTGGTGGCCCATGCAGGTCTGATTTCAGACTTGTGGGGTGTTTTAATTTATAGGATGTCTCAATCACACATGTTCCCCTTGATCTCATGATTCGTTACTCTCGACTCTAGCTTGACATTCCGGTATCCTTTGACTTCATTGATCTTCCTCCGATCGTTTGATTGTTCTCTTGTCCCTTTTCTTAGGGGCACCCGTCCGCATCTGTCAGAACTGGGCAACAACAACAGGCAACACGGACAACCTGACCATGTGTATCACAACAAGGCCGTACTAACTCAAGAGACCATCCAAGAAGAAGTAGTAGTGGAAGCAGCAGCTGGACCGCAGTATCCGATGTTCCACCACCACCAACATTCCACCTACCCATGTGGAAGTAGACACACCAGCCCTTCTGGAGATCATGAGAGGAATGATGGCTACTCAGCAACATCAGATGTTAGCCCAACAGCGCATGCACGCTCAGTTACAAGAGCAGAACGTACTACTCACCAAGGGTTGCAGACGGCATGGAAAGAGGGCGAGGCCAGATTCAGGAGCATCAGCCAGGTTTTGCAAGTACAACCCCCGTCGTTTCGAGGGCACGGAAGATGCCATCTCAGCAGATGCGTGGCTTAAGGATATTGAGGCTATTTTGACGGCGGCTAAGGTACCGGCAGAAGAACGTGTGGATCAAGTGAAGTTGTTACTTCAGGATCTCGCACGTGATTGGTGGGAATCAGGAAGTAGGCGTCAGACGTCCTGTTGCTTGGGACGATTTTACTGCAAGGTTCAAGACAAAGTACTATGGAGTTGTGGCGCAGTTCGAGCTACAACAGAAATTTATCAACCTCAAGCAGGCCGGCAAGACGGTAGATGCTTATGCAGCGGAGTTCTGCAGATTAAGTAGGTTCGCCCCAGAGATGGTAGCGACAGAGAGCCAGAGGGCTATGAGATTTCAGCAAGGGTTTCATCTTGAGCTCTTGCAATTGATAGAGGGGCACATTACCAGACTTTTGATGAGGTATTGACGGCAACCCGAAGGCATGAGATCACCATTCAGAGGATCACGACAAGGACTGGAGGTCAGAAGAGATCTCACAGTCAGATTGAAGGAGGAGGGGGAGCAGCTCCCCGAACAACAGCACCATCTCTTGGCATTCGCATTCACGATGTGGTAATGCGAGGGCCCGCACCACCACCCAGGCAGCAACAACAGCAACAGAGGAAGAACCAGCAACCCCCGGCAGGCTGCACTTATTGTGGGAAGTAGGATACACTAGAGATGTGTGTCGGACTGAACGGGCTGTTTTTGATATGTGGAATCCAGATCATCCGGGTTACCACCTGTCCCATGAATTCGGGTCAGGAGGACCAGTGCAGCAGTTTCTCCTGCTCTGCCAGCACCAGGGGCAGGTCAGTATCGAGGACCAACGGTGGCAGTGAGACCATTGGCCCAGCGTCCGCTGATGCCGCAGCTCAGATGTTTCGACAGCAGGGACCGCCGATGCAGCACACCAGCATAGACCACCCCAGCATCATCAGGAAGGGGCCAGCAGCAGCACCAAGCTAGGCCGCAGCATGGGAACCAACAAGGGAGGGCAGGCATTCACTTTGTCCTTGGAGGAGGCATTAGCATCGGGAGATGTTGTGGCAGGTAACATTCTCGTCGCCTCATATCCCGCAGTAGCATTGTTTGATTCAGGAGCATCACATTCATTTATATCTGCACAATTTGCGACACGGCTAGGAATGGAGTTCGAGGCATTGCCAGGGAGGTTGAATATACTCACTGGCAATGGGCTCGTAGGAGTTAGTAGAGTTATTCTAGCGTGTAGCGTTGTAGTTTGCGGGCATTCCTTACCCGCCCAGTTGATAGAATTTCATGTTGGAAATTTCGACGTTATCTTAGGCATGGACTGGCTGAAAGACAGTCATGCGACAATAGATTGTCGTAGTGGGAGTGTATCTTTTGATATTCCAGGCATGAAGAGATTCACCTTGGTCAGATCCGTGGCAACTCAGCAAGAGCAGGGAGTAATAACGACAATGGAAGAAGTTCAAGTTCCGCAGGTAGTTGAAGAGTTTTTAGACGTATTTCCTGAAGAACTTCCAGGTCTACCACCGATTAGAGATATTGAGTTCAGTATAGAATTGGCACCTGGAACTAAACCGATATCAGATCGAGTTTACAGAATGGCGGATTCAGAGCAGGCCAAGGTATACCAGCACATAGAGGAACTGAAGGAGAAGAAGTTCATCCAAGCTAGCGTATCACCGTGGACAGCACCAGTGGTACTTGTGGGGAAGAAGGATGGGTCATCCAGATTGTGCATTGACTACAGGAAGCTTAACGCGGCAACAGTAAAGAACAAGTACCCATTACCCAGGATCGACGACTTATTTGATCAGTTGAGCAGGGCTAGAGTTTTCTCCAAGATAGATCTTCGTTCAGGGTATCATCAAGTGAGGGTTCGGATGGAGGATATTCCCAAGACAGCGTTCAGGTCGAAGTATGGGCATTATGAATTCTTGGTAATGCCGTTTGGTTTGACCAATGCTCCAGCAATATTCATGGATTTGATGAACCGCATCTTTATGCCGTACTTAGATCAGTTTGTCATGGTGTTTCTCGACGACATTCTTGTATACTCTACTAGTGAAGAGGAGCATGAAGACCACCTCAGGAAAGTGTTACAGGTTTTGAGAGAGAACCAGTTGTATGCCAAGCTCAGTAAGTGTGAGTTCTGGACGAATCACATTTCATTTTTGGGTCATATCATATCAGGAGCTGGAGTAGCAGTGGATCCCAAGAAGGTAGAAGCAGTAGAGAGTTGGCCAGTACCCAAGACCGTAGCTGATGTGCGGAGTTTCTTGGGATTGGCAGGATATTACAGAAGGTTCGTATCAGACTTTGCAAGGCTTTCAGCACCCCTGACCCGCTTGACACGGAAGGATGTATCATTCGTCTGGTCGGCAGAATGCCCGGCATCATTTGAGAATCTGAAGCAGAAGTTGATATCAGCGCCTATTCTTACATTGCCAGTTGGACCCGGAGGTTTTACAGTATTTTGTGATGCGTCAGGAAAAGGACTTGGGTGCGTCCTCATGCAACATGGGAAGGTGATAGCATACGCATCTAGGCAACTTCGAGACCACGAGAAGAATTATCCAACTCATGACTTGGAGTTGGCAGCAGTAGTATTTGCTTTGAAACTATGGAGGCATTACTTATATGGTGATCGAGTAGACATATACACAGACCATAAAAGTCTGAAGTACATCTTTACTCAGAAGGAGCTGAACATGAGGCAGAGAAGATGGCTAGAGCTGATCAAGGGTTACGACGTGGAGCTTCAGTATTATCCAGGCAAGGCTAATGTGGTAGCAGACGCCCTTAGCAGGAGAGGCGGCGCCTTTATGTTGACAACACAGAGGCATATCTTAGAAGACCTTCAGGAGATGGGCATCGAAGTTATACTTCCTAGTGATGTAGGAGTTCTAACAAGTCTACAAGTTCAATCTGACTTGGTAGACAGGATCAAGGCAGCTCAGGCACAGGACCCAAGGATTCAGAAGCTTTGGGCAGAATGTGAGTCAGGACTCAGAAAGGAGTTGAAAATTCATGAAGATGGTACCCTTAGGTTTGGATCACGCCTATGTGTGCCTAGTGGAGATATCAGACAGGAGGTTATGACAGAAGCTCACAGTTCCCAGTATTCTGTACACCCTGGAGGGACCAAGATGTACCAAGATATCAAGCAGCACTTCTGGTGGAATGGGATGAAGAGGGAGATAGCTAGATTCGTTTCCCGTTGCTTGGTATGTCAGCAAGTGAAGGCAGAACAGCAGAGACCAGCTGGGTTATTACAACCGCTTCCTATCCCGGAATGGAAGTGGGAACACATCACAATGGACTTTGTGACCGGTTTACCGAGATCACCAAGTGGTAAAGATGCTATTTGGGTGATAGTGGACCGGCTTACAAAGGTAGCACACTTTCTTCCTTTCAGAGTAGGGCAATCTACAGAAAAGTTGGCAGAATTATATATGCAACAGATAGTCAGGCAACATGGAGTCCCTGTCAGTATTGTGTCAGACAGAGATACCCGTTTCACATCACATTTCTGGAAGAGCTTGCATCATAGTCTGGGTATCAAGTTAAGATTTAGCACGGCTTACCATCCCCAGACAGACGGACAATCAGAAAGAACAATTCAGACTTTGGAAGACATGTTGCGAGCTTGCACTCTGGATTTTGGAGGATCTTGGGAGAGCCACCTGCACTTAGTTGAGTTCTCATACAACAACAATTATCAAGCCAGTATCCAGATTGCGCCATTTGAAGCTCTATATGGTAAGAAGTGTAGGTCGCCACTAGCATGGGATGATATCGGAGAGGGAAGATGCTAGGCCCAGAAATGATTGTCCAGACCGTTGAAGTGATTAAGGGAATTAGAGAGCGACTTCGAGTTGCGCAGGATCGGCATCGTCATTGGGCGGACCAGCATCGTAGGCCGCTAGAGTTTTCTGTTGGGGACAACGTGTTCTTGCGGATCTCACCTACCCGTGGGGTCATTAGGTTTGGCGTTCGTGGAAAATTGAGTCTGCGGTACGTGGGCCCATTTGTTATCCTTGATAGGATAGACGATGTTGCTTATCGTTTATCCCTTTCACCTTCGTTACGAGAGGTGCATGACGTATTTCATGTATCTCAGTTGCGAAGGTATGTATCGGACCCAAGCCATATCCTTGATCATTCTGAGCTGGTTGTTGGTACCAACATGTCTTACGAGGAACAGCCTGTGTCCATTTTGGACCGAAGAGAGAAAATACTTAAGAACCGAACAATTAGCCTTGTCCGGGTTGCTTGGGGTCATCACTCTTTAGGGGAGTCAACGTGGGAACGTGAGGATGATATCCGATCACGGTATCCGCACCTGTTTGACTCACAAGGTATATCTTTTTCTGTATACCTTGATTGTCTTAACTCCTCATGCTTGTCACCTTACGAGTAGAATTGCTTGATATCGTAGAATGTTCAACATGGATATGTTACTTACTGTTAACATTGTAGAATGGTTGCTTGCTCCAATTGCTTATGCTTAGATTAGTTTAGCTTTGATGTTCTCATCTTGCTTGCATTTGAAATTCCGAGGACGGAATTTTTTCTAAGGAGGGTAGAGATGTCACTTCCCGTTCCCAGAATACGTATTTATTTAATATTTATCATGTATTATTCTGTATTCGAATTCTTTTAATTTATGTTAATTAATTTTCTGCAATTTTATTTCTGCTTTTATACTTGCTTTGGGTTCGGCTTGGATTGGTTTAATTATGTTGGTTCATCATGAACCGAAATAAACTCCCACCTACCACTACCCCTTCATTTAAAGCTCATCCCCTTTCTCTCTTCATTCACTTCACCATTACTCTTCTTCTTCCTCCATTACTCTCCCCCACCCATCCATTTGGAGAGGCAAGTACATCTTGCACACCATGAGGGATTTCATGCATCCCCATTTATTTTAGTCTATGTTGTTCATCTTCTCATCCTCTACAAGTTTAGGTCTTGAAGTTCTTGATTTCCATGGATGGTTGGGTGTAGATCTAAGTTTTAAGTTTTGGTTTTCATATAGATTTTATGGTTTTGATCTATCAAACTTTGTTGTTTTCGAAAATAAGTGGTTCCATGTTGTAGAGAATTTAATTCTACCAAAGTTTGGCTTTTGAAAAGTTAGATTCCGATTTATTTTGAGGAAGTTATGGCCAAAACAATTTTGGTCAAACTTCTATATTCATCTGCAGCATGAGGCACATGTCGCAGTAGAGCCGCATAGATGTCGCGGTTGAGCCGCATGAGGCACATGTCGCAGTTGAGCCGCATAGATGTCGCGGTTGGGCCGCATGAGGCACATGTCGCAGTAGAGCCGCATAGATGTCGCGGTTGAGCCGCATGAGGCACATGTCGCAGTAGAGCCGCATAGATGTCGCGGTTGGGCCGCATGAGGCCGCATGTCGCAGTTGAGCCGCATAGATGTCGCGGTTGGGCCGCATGAGGCCGCATGTCGCAGTTGAGCCGCATAGATGTCGCGGTTGGGCCGCAGAGGCCGCATGTCGCAGTTGAGCTGCATAGATGTCGCGGTTGGGCCGTAGAGGCCGCATGTCGCAGTTGAGCCGCATATGGTGTCGCGGTTGGGCCGCATATGCCGCATGTCGCAGTTGGTCCGCATGCATGTCGCAGAATAGGCCGCATAATGCCTATTTTGGTTGTTTCTGACTGTTATATGTCATATTTTGACTGAATTATGGCTAGAATTTCTTCTAACTCCCAACATGAAAGTTGTAGATCTTTTCCTTGGCTTCAAGAATATGTTCCCAACTATTTTATGCTAGTTATAGACTCGACCATGCTTAATACTAGTTTGACTTTCATGCCTTGTCACGAAGTGACCCCGACTGTTACTTCGACTAATAATTGATCATGCGTTCCTAGTTGGAACTAAGAGACTGGCTAGTCGTCTTATTGAATTGAATGAATGAGACACGTTCATATTAACTATGAACTATTATAATCGATTGGCCGATCCCGAATACTGACATACAGGCACACATGCAGGCTTCAATTTATTTATTTATTTTTCTACAAAAGCAGCATGTGTACTTGATGGTCAAGGCATGATTATTCCGTGGTTAGTTTTGATTGTTGCATTACGCTATGTAAGACCTACAACCTAACCGCACGGGTATCGTTGTAGAGTTGGACATATCGTACTTGTACGGAAGTACTCATTTGAATGACCATGACCCACGGCATG
Organism: Iris pallida; assembly: GCA_029216955.1. Taxonomy (NCBI): domain Eukaryota; kingdom Viridiplantae; phylum Streptophyta; class Magnoliopsida; order Asparagales; family Iridaceae; genus Iris; species Iris pallida. Next base: position 6,540,405 of record JANAVB010005597.1, read on the forward strand.
GGATTTCGTTTAACATAGAGGCTATTAAGATAAATAAAATAATGATCGCATGGAGAGAATGGATTCCCGAGTTCTTACATGGCAGCTCTCTTGGGACTATTAAGTGTCCGACAGGCCGGCTGGTTCCCACAGGTACTGCAAATTTGCCACACGGGCAGGAAGCGATATCTGCTTATACTACTTAATTGTACATGGAATACTAACGACGAGCGTCCCGCTGGGACTCGTCTAAATACATGATTGGCGCAATTGATTGATTGGATAGACTAGCCTTGCTTGCACATAGTAAGAACTGAGGAATCCTTTATTGCATAATCTCAGGATAACTTGGAACTCACAGTAGCAAGCCGTAGTAGTTGCATGACCGTTTAAGTTGACTTGTTTGTGTACTGTACCTACTCTGTTAACTAACTGAGATGATCAGAATGTCAGGGCATGACGGGCCAACTTCTGTCCTTATTTGGTTGGGAGGTTGGTTCGAAGTGTCGTGATGTTATGTGAATCCCGGTGGCAAGCAGAGATCTACTTATCATATTCTCTTATTACTGGTTTTAATTCCTCACATCGTGCTTCCTTGCGGTACTTGCTATTAGAGGTCTAACCTCTCTGGTTTTGCATGGCCAGATTTAGAGCCGGTTCCCGAGGACTCAGCTTACTTCCACCTCCAAGATGGTCAATACTAGAGGGATGATCGCAGGAGGACTCGAGTGGGTTCCTTACTTCCCCACTCGTTTTGTTATTTACTTAATACCTTGTCGTTTGGCACCGACATGTTAGTCGGATTGTCTTGTACTTACTTTTACATAATTGTAATTAAGTCAGACTGCAGCTGATAACAATTGTGTACACTTTGCTACATCATCTGGCTATGTTTTGTAAAGCCAGATATCAGGATCATTTTGACTGAGCGTTTGGGACGCCTTACTGCTTTATCTTACATGTTCTCTATTTCTGTTTCTTATTTGAATGATTGAGACAATAGATGTGAAATGACCATAGTGAGACTTTTATGTAGTATGCACCCCCTTGTCTTTTAGACAGCATTGATCGTATTATACGGTATTCTTCTACCCGTAATACGTAGCTGGCTGAGTCATTCTCCCACTCTCCAGTATTCTGGTTCTGGGGCGTGACAGTGTAGAAGGAGAACTCACTAGCATTCCCCGTTACATGCCGAGATGCGCCCGAGTCGATAATCCACTCTGACGATTTAAGGGAAGCAATGGATGCAAGAGCAAGTGAGTCGTCAGTACCTGTTTGATGGATGGACATACATGGCGATGTTGCCTCCAGCGAAGAATGAGGTGGACGCCTCCTCTGTTGCGCTCCTCCTGCCTTCATCATTTGACGTTCGCTGTTTCCTCCTGAGCATCTCCAGCATGTCCACCAGTGCCTGATCCTCCTCGATAAAGGTGCCGCCAGTCCCTCCATCTCCTAGTGCTACCAGCAGGTTCGTCCGATAACCTCCTCGACCCCCACGACCACGTCCTCCAAAATGTTCTCGTCCACCGAATTGTCCCCGTCCACCACCTGAATCTCCCTCCTTAGGTGGTTTGGTGCAAGCATACCGATGGTGGCCCATCTCCCCACAGTTGTAGCACTGCCGGTTGTGCTGCCAGGCCTCTCCTTTAGGCCCTGTGTCGCCCGAGCTAGTGGCCGTCAGTACTGACTTTGTTTCAGGATGACCACCTGTTCCCGCTTGCAGTCTGATGCGTGTCTCCTCCTGGATCATTGCTAAGATAGCCTCCTCAAGAGTGGGAATCTTCAGTTGGGCGAGAAGTAGGGCCGTCCTCTGAGCGAATGCTGCAGTCAGCCCTTTGAGGAATTTCATCGTCCTCTCCTGTAGACATACCTGTCTCTCTTTACACTTCGGGTCCTCGCAGCTTGTCCGATCTCAGGTGTGATCGTGATCCAGCCACAGACGCTTCAACTCCGTGGCATACTCCTGCACCGTCTTCTCTCCCTGTACGGTGTCGTCGATCTCCCCCTTGATCTGGAAGACCCGTAAGTAGTTCCCCACACCATCATAGGTTCGTCTCAACTTCTCCCACACATCCTTCACCATCTCAATGTCGTCTACTGTGGCGGCAATAGACTCGACTAAGGAGTTGAGAAGCCAGATGTAGATCACCATATGAGGGGACTTTCACTCGTCGTGTCCTGCCGAGCCCTCGTCCGGCTCTGTCTTCTCGTCCGACAGGAAACCCTCCATGTTCTTTCCTGCGAGGGTTCGTCTCACCCGTCGTGACCAACTCAGATAGGTAGCTGGTCCATCCAGCTTCAGCTCGATGGAGGGAAGCTCCAACCTCGTTGACGTTCGTGTCGTGCTCTCACCAGCCGACATCTTCATAAGCTTCATCAATATCGCAACCTCTGTAGGATCCAGCTTCTTGATGATCTCCTCCATCGATCCTCCTCTTCGATGATCACGTCACACCCTCACACAACTCACGCTCGTCCTCGTCGTCCGCTTCTAGATCCGAACATGTTTTTCATCAGATCTAGGCCTTCGGTGTCAACTTTCGGAACGATCCGAACAACGGTGATGCGAGTGCCGTCGCGTGCGTCAATGTCGGCAACAGCCGTAGGAGCCGTGCGCGCCATAGGGGAGGGGGGTCGTCCGGCGTGCGTGCAACAGCACCGCAGCAGCCGCAGCAGCACGGCAACCGCAGGGCACGTGGGGGCCGCGGGGGCTCTGGCCGCGTGCGCGTGGGCTCTGGCCGCGTGTGGGAGAAGGGGTGGAGGTAGCGGCCCGCGCGTGGGAAAAGGGGGGGGGGGGGGGAGGTAGCGGCTGGGGTTAGGGTTTGGTAGGAATAACGGAGGGGTGGGTCGGTTGGTGGCGACTAGGGTTAGGGTTTGTGAAAACTTGGATCTGATACCATGTTGTAATTGATTGATAATTTTATTAATAGTCCTCTTGGATTTATATAGCCTTACAATCAATATTACAATGATGGAATATCATGTGGCATATTCTGGCATACCAAATATGTCCGCAGGATATTCTAATATCCTTTATGCTAATACAATCTACTAAACATGGCATACTAAATAGTCCAACAGTACCAAATAACCAAATATGAGAAAAGTATCCGAACCAAATTTTTTACAGGAGGAGAGGAATACTTTTTTTTTCTTTAACGATCTTCGAGAAGGAAGGGGAAGCGGACTTGAAGTTGGCCCATGAGGTGCTTGTCTTAGAGATGAAGGAAAACATAGAGGCCGATGAGTCAATGAAGGAATGAGCAATTTCAGCAGAAGTACGACCATTTCTCGACGAGTATCGTAATATTCTTTTGGAGGAACTTTATGGATGCCACCCATTTGCGATATTCGAAACTTTGTTTATTTGTTTCCAGAACGAGTTTGTCAAACTTGTCATGCTACTACATGAATCCGTACACGAACGATATTCCTTGCGCGAAGGTGAAAGGCTTAATGCAGAAGGGACACTTGAGGAATGTTTTTGATGTTTTGAAGAAGAGAACAAAGAAATTTTCTTGATAAACTCTTTGACGTCGGGGCGCGACCAGCGACATTGGAAAGGGTGCGGTATTATCGTGTGAGAAAGGGCTATATGCTCGACGAAAGTATTCCACCTACGATAAGGAGTTCTTTAAAGTGTTGCAAACACGCAAGCATTTGGAGCACTAATTAGTGGGTAAGAGTTTTGTGTTTTGTTCTGGCCATGATATTTAAGCAGCCAGAGACACATCAACGGCGATATACGTGCGAGGTGGCGCAAATCGCTACATAAATTTTGTACCAACATCATAGGCGCAAAGTTTTCTAAGTCTGTAACGATGTCATGGTGAACCTTCGGAAGGAGGTGATATCGATTGAACATTACGACCAAGTTTCAACCAGAGAAAATTTGGACCGTTCAAAGTGTTGGAGGAGAAGAAGTTTATTTAGGGAGAGTAAGCCTACTTTGAGGTGACCAAGGATGAGGCACTTTATCCAGACATTAGCACAAAGAAATCGGGTCGAGTTCTCTACAAAAGTTTTGTAGTCCCACATGACGCCAGTTTGTCGTAATTGTGGAATTTCGGTGAGGTCAAAATGGAATTTCGGTCTTTTGCAGCCATGCGCTTGTGAAAAATCAGAATTCTGGTTCAAGGCAATCGTACGCTTATTTTGGGTGGATTTTGATCAATTTTTTTGAATCTTTTATAATTATTTTGTAGTTATCTTTAGTATATTTCTAGTTTGTTTAGATTTCTTTCTTAGCGCATATGTTAGGTTATTATTATAAATAAAGACTTTCTAGAGAGGATTGATATGTGATGATGAACGAATTTGATATTTGAGATGCTCAATCGAAGCTTTATCCCTATTTTAATTCTCTTTCGTGAGGATTGAGGTGTAAACCCTCGTTTCTTGGTCGTTTCTGTGTTGTGGCAATATGACAGTGCAAAATTTCCATGAATTTGTTGCCAAGATATTTTTTTCTAGGAATCTAGAATTTCGACAATGTTGCAATCCTCATACTAAGCGCAACTTTAGTTACTTTTCAATACATGTATAATTATAGATATTATTAAGATGTATAATACAACAACAAAGCTTTTATTCTAAATTTTCGGGATCGACCGTGTGAATTATGTTCTTCCATTCAGCTCTGGTAAAGGTTGTATCCTCTATAACGCTACCAAAAATCTTCTTCTTCTTAAGAACTTCAGACAATGTTCGTTTATGCCTACCTCTTGTCCTTGCGACTCTGTTAACTACTATAGTATTGCTCCTCCTTACGAGGGCATCAATTGGTCTACATTGTATAGTTCAAACTACCTAAAATAGTTTTCTCTTATCTTCTCCTCATTCGGCACGACCTCTAACTTCTCGTAGATATACTTATTTATTATCCTGTTCTTTAATTCACTGCCACTTATCCATCTTAACATTCTCATTTCCGTTACAATAACTTTCTAAACATGTCTCTTATTTCACAACACTCATCCGTACAACATGAATGCTCTTATAGCAGTTTGTAGAATTTTTCTTTCAACTTCAATAGTATCTTGCGATCACAAAGTACTTTAGAAAAACCATAGCAAAGTAACTTGAGCTTGTAAAGTGGGGGCATGAAAAGGAAAAAAAAGTATTGAAAGCCTCTAGTTCATGTGGCAAGGAGGTGGACAAGCTTCTTGGTTAGGATGTTCGATCCCACGGGGAAGCGTATTATTCCTTCCAGCATGGGTGTGTGTATATATATATATATATAATATATATATATATATAAACGATGATGTCCAGCCACGAACAGGAGAACCCTAGGGTTCTTCTCACGCCGCCTCCCCGACCGCCGGACCCACTCGCGGAGGGAAGGAGGCGGCCTGGGAGGAAGGGAGGGGGCGGGCGACCCCCTCAGGCAGGCGACGGCGGCCCCCCAGGCGGGGGGGGGGGGGGGGGCCTGGTGGCGGGATCCGGTGGTCGGGCGGACTCCCACCGATGATGGCGTCGACTCGGGCGGGATTGGCGACGACTCGGGGGGGGGGGGGGGGGCGCGACCCCCCAGGCGGTGGCGGAGGGCAGGGCGGCCCGGGTGGCGGCGGCTTTCTCCGGCGATCAACGGATTGGATGCTCCTATGTTCGAATTCGGATCGGGATCCGGGGCTCGAGATGGCCGGAGAGATAATGATGGCTGAACGACGGTGGTGAGACGACGCCCGGGAGGTGGAAGAGGGGCTCAAAATCAAGTTATGAGTCGGACGGGCCCTGGGAGGAACGGGAATAGGTCTACCATCGCCTAGGTGGCACAACGTCGACAGGGAGGATGACCGGGGCGCACTGCTCTGGATGGCGGCCAAAGGCGACGACGGCGGAGAAAGGAAAGGGTATTGCTGGGGATGTCGGGAGTCGAAGGCCTCCGTCTGCCACTCCCCGGACGGTCATTGACGGGCCTCGTCCCAAATCCTGGAAGGATGTTTGTATGTCGGGTGGGAACAAGAGCCCGATGTCGATGGAGTATGTGCCACCGATGCAGGTAGGAGGAGGCCTTCGTGCATATTTTCCAGCAGAAGAGATTGCGGAGGTCACGGACTTCTGGAAGAACACGCTTGTGATGTATGTGGTTGGAAAGTAAACCGTTCTGCGGACAGATACGGGGATATGCAGAGAGGGTATGGCGTCCCAAGGGGAGCATGTAGATCTTCTCCCGTGAGAATGGGTTTTACTTTGTGAAATTCGGCCTGGAGGAGAATGTGTCCAGAATTATTCAAGGAGGGCCTTGGTCCTTTGATGGGCGTCTCATTATACTGAAGGAATGGACACCGGAGTTGAGATGTGAGAAGGAGGTGCTGAATGCGATTCCCGTCTGGATTCGCTTTCCCCGAGTTCCCGGTGAAATACTGGAGCATCCCTCTGCTAATGAGATTAGCTAGCTTGGTCGGAAAGCCGATCAAGGCGGATGAGGCTACGGCTTTCCGTACCAGACTGATGTACGCCAGGATATTTGTGGAGATAAAGGCTGGGACGGAGCTCCCGAGTATCTCAAGTATCACTGGCGTCCGGGAAGGTTCTGACTCAGGCCGTGGAGTATGATTGGGTTCCCCCAATGTGTTCCCTCTTTGAGTGCTTTGGTCACTCCTCTAGTGCTTGCCTGACTAGAGGGACGGAGATTGCTAGGTCCTCGGCAGTGCAGATGGAGGTAGTTGAGCCAGAGTTGGCGTCCAGTCCCATCACCGGAGTGGCGTCGACAGTCAGGCCGACGGAGGAGGACTCTCTGATGGAGGGGGCCAGGAGGTCAGAGTCTGACATCCCGTCGAGACATGAGGGTTCTTAGGGCGCAATAGTCCCGTTCAGGCCCCAGAGGAGTATGGTGACCAGGGGTATGAGTTCCCTGGATAGCAGACAGGATGGGATGGAGACTTCTATGGTGGAAAAGGTCTATAGCAGGAAAAGGCATGTCCCGTCCCCACGGGAAGATGAGCTCCAGCCAGGGGGGCTCGATGATCAGACCGTGGCCAACCCAGATTGGACCTTGACACTTTCCAGGATTCAGGCTCATCTTGCACCCTCCTCGGGGACGGGGTTGGGGGAGGATATAGATCTGATGGACGGGACACTTCTCTCGGGTGTCAGTCCAGATGGAGTACAGGGGGACCCCACATTAATTAATTAATGTCGGTCCTTGTTTGGAACATTCGTGGAGGGTGTTCCATCGGAAGATGGAGGGAGATTAGTGGTGTTCTGAAGAGGGAGATGTGTGACATTTCTATTCTCCTTGAGACGAAGATTAGAGGGGCGACTATGCTATGTCGCAGGACTCCTGGAAACTGGACGCAAACTCACAACCTGGATCTCTGCGATATGGCTAGGATCTGGGTTCGGTGGAACAGAGATAGTTGGGAGGGGAAAACGGTTCTGATGACAGAGCAGCTTATTGGCATATCCTTTATAAACAAAGGAGGATTCCACTTCATTCTTGGCGCAGTTTATGGGCACAATGATAGGCGACTTCGTGAGACCTTGTGGGAGGACATTGTTCGCGTAGGACGTATGGCGGAGCACCTGCATCTCCCCCTGCTGCTTATGGGAGACTTCAATGCCATGCTACATCGACAAGAGAAGGTGGGAGGTCGTCCGTTGCCGGATCCGATCTTATACGACTTCCAGATGTGTCTTCTCTTGTCTGGGCTGCGGGGTCTGGAGAGAGCAGGACACATCTGGACCTGGCACAATAAGGCGGTTCACAACAGGATCGCTTGTCAACTTGATAGGACTTTGGGAAATAGCGAATGGTTTCGCTACTTCCCGAATTCCATGGCGGAAGGGCTAGCAGCAGGGACCATCGACCACTCCCCTATCCGGGTAGGTCTCTCTGAGAGGCCCACTTGGAAGACTCGGCCATTCCGGTACAACAATGGCTGGTACCTTTCTGCGGGATATGAGGAGGTTGTTATGGGAGGGCTGTAGTATACTCGGGAGGGCACGGCTCAGTTTCGCATGGTTCACAAACTCAAACAGGTCAAGAGAGCTATTCGGGATTGGGTGAAGAAGATGCCGCGGTCTTCCCTGGAGGAAAAGGAGGCCGAGCTTCGAGAGGTACAGGAAGCTTTGCAGACTGACATGCTGAGCGGGGAGTTGGCGGCTAGGGAGAGGGACCTGATTGCGGAGGTCAACATCATGAGGCTTCAGCAGGAGATTAGTGCGGCCCAGAGGGCCAAGTGTTCATGGCTCAAGGATGGGGATCGCTGCACCAAGTTCTTCTACGATGTGATCCGTGCCAGATAGCACCGGAACAGCATCCCCACGCTGCTTAATGGCGAGGGCAGGCTTGTTGGAGACCCAGTGGGGATTCAGGAGGAGGCAGTCAGGTTCTATTCTGACTTATATCAGCAGACTGATTATCCCATCACGTTCCCAGCTCTTGTCACGAAGAGGCTGGTGACGCACCATGGGAATAGTTTGTTGTTGGCCCCTGTGAGATTGTAGGAGGTAGAGGCCATTGTGATGAAGGCAGATCCTAAAAAGGCTCCGGGGACTGACGGCTTCTCTTGTGGTTTCTTTAAGCGTCACTGGGGTGAGCTAAAGTTCTCAGTCCTGGAGGCGGTGCAGGGGTTTTTCTTGGAATGGAAGTTGTTGAAGGAGCTGAATCACACATTCTTGACCTTGGTTCCGAAGAAGGAGGGCGCGTCATCCCTCGCCGACTTCAGGCCTATTGCGTGTTGCAATTATCTATACAAGATAATTACCCACCTCATCTGTCGTCGTATGGAGCGGATTATGCAGGGCTTGGTGTCTCGGAATCAAGCGGCTTTCATCAAGGGGCGCTCGATTGCTGAGCACAGTCTTCTTGCACATGAGATGGTGAGAGATTCCAACAAGCCGGGGGGATGAAGGCTTGTGTGAAGCTAGATTTGCGGAAAGCTTATGACACGGTTAACAGGGACTTACTTTGCCACCTTATGCTTTCTATGGGGTTTGATGAGAGATGGGTGGCGAGGGTGAGGGAGTGCATATGCTCTCCCACATTTCGGTCCTCATACAGGGTACTCCATATGGATGCTTCAAGAGCAACAGGGGACTGCGGCAGGGGGATCCTCTCCCCGTACCTGTTCACTCTGGTGATGGAGTACTTCACTTGTATGATGGACCTGGCTGTGTATAGTAGGAAGATTGTCCCTCTTTTCAGGCAGGTCAAGTCGGTGGTGTCTCACTTGATCTATGCTGATGACCTCTTGGTATTCCTGCATCCATATATGAGGGGGGTGAGGGCGCTTTCAGATATTATGGAGGAGTTTGGGAGGTTGTCCGGTCTTCAGCTGAATAGGGAGAAGAGCAGGGTTTATTTCAGCTCTCAATGCACCTTCAAGGAGGAACGGGCCCTTGCTCTGGGAGTGGAGAAAGGAAAGTTACCGGTGAAGTATATGGGGGTTCCGTTGACGGTCAATTATGCTAGGGATCAGGATTGCCACAGCTTGGTGGATTTGTTCAAAGGAGAGTGGAAGGCTGGCAGGCAGCTAGACTGTCTTTTGATGGCCGTATTGAGCTGGTGAGGTCTGTTATCTCTGGCATCGCTATGTTCTGGTTGCAGTCGATTCAGATTCCGGTAGCTACCATAAGGAAGGTGGAGTCCATTGTGCTAATTTCATCTGGAGAGGAGGTATGCATGCGATCGCTTGGGATCAACTCTGCCGGACCCGGGAGGAAGGAGGAGTGGGGTTGCGACCTCTTCGGACGGTTAGAGAGGCATCTGGGGTGAGGATGGCGTGGCAGTTCATCAAGGGAGGTTCTCTTTGGGCAGAGTGGCTGGCTAGCAGATATGTGCGACGGACGAATTTTTGGACATGCATGATTGATAACAATTTCTTGGTATCATTTAAGGCTATCCTTAGGTGCAGACCGGTTCTACAGTCCGCTATATGCAGGATTATGAAAGATGGGACGAACACTGATCTCTGGCTAGACCCGTGGATGGGTAATGGTTCTCTTCTGAAGATCTGGGTGCACAGATGGACAGGGAGGCGAGCAGGGGGGTGAAATGTAGTCGGATCATCAGGGATGGGATCTAGAGGCTGGAGGAGTATCCATTCCACGGCTCAGTTTGGAGAGACGATTCGTCATATCACTATTGATACTAGCCAGCCTGCGGACTCCTGGAGATGGGTTGACCCTGGTTCAGTTGGAGGGTCATGGATATTTAGTTTTAAAAGTTGCTACAATCTGGTTCGGACTCCACATGACAGGATTGCAGAGTATGACTTTATCTGGACGAAAGGAATCGCTCGCAAAATGCAGCTTTGCTCATACAGACTCCTTCTAGGCAGGTTGATGACGCGGGACAGACTTCTCAGGTTTGGGATGCAGATTCTACACCCGAAGTGTGTACTCTGTACGGGTGACGCCGAATCTGTGGGCCACATATTCTTTGAGTGTCCGATGACTTGGCACATCTGGTCTGAGCAGTGCATGCGATCAATGGGTGGAGTTGGCAGTGCCAGAGATATACGGGGGATCCTCAGCTGGATCAGAGATCGCCGAGGCATGGACCCTGGTTGGACCAAGATTGCTAGAGTTAGACTTGCAACATCAGTTTGGCATGTCTGGAGGGAGCGCAATAGGCGTATCTTTGAGGGACTGGCTACTCCGCCAGTAGGAATTCTACATAATATAGAATTCGATGTATTTGTAATGGTCCCTTAACTAGGGAGGGAGAGATGTGAGAATAGTGTATTGTAATACCTTTACTGCGATTTGCGTGGAATAAAATTTACCCGTATTCCAAAAAATAATAAAAAATATATATATAACCGTACCCATGCTGGTCATTTATCCTCTTTTTTTTTAATATATGACAATTTGAATCCATGTCAGTATGTTCATGCCTATGCAACCTAGGCTGCATCCTATTGATATGTTGTCACTTCAGCATTATTTTCATTGATCACCATATTCACGGGATTTGTTGCAAAGACATTTGGATAACTGGACAAGCCTGCTGTGTTTAAGTGACTGCACTTTCTTGACCATAACTAATTTTGTATCAGATGTTTACCTTGCACCTTGGTAATCCAACTAATCGAGGATAATGACAAGTACTTTTAGCATGCCTGATTTTGTATCAGGTGTTTGCATTGCCTGCACTGACGACGACTTGGTGATACACCATAATATTTATCAAATTTGGTTAATTAAGCATCTCAATCTTCTTATACATGCTGATGGGTGGAGAGAGCCCTTTTACCCTTTCTGTTATTTAGGTTGATTTCTAATGAGATTCCCCTTGTGAGAATGCAGGCGACGGTGAAGTTGATGCTGATGAATTCTTCAGGATGATGAAAAGAACGAGCTATGGATACTAAATTTACATTGTCATTCCAGTTGGATTTTCTTTGTTACAAATATCTGAATATGATTGGAACTCAAAGTCTTAATGTAGACTAAGTTAATTATTATATCCATACAATTGGCTCTGAGTCCTTATCTATGCTCTGTAATCTATTTTATTCCTTAACAACTTTGTGCTCTTGACATTGCTATATGTGATTCCTCTAGTGATGTAAATTTATGGACATCAGTTGTTGAATATATCCTGTGATAAATTATTTAACCTACTATTTTGTGTTCATGTCTCATTGTCTAGATGCCCACTATAATGAAGTTGAATTGCTGCAAAAGAGTTTGCTCAGTGTGCTGTCAGCACAAACCTTCACTTTTTTTTTTTATTTGGGTTGGCCCCTATTGGTTTCTGAAGGTATCAAGTAACCTATTCATTCTCTAACTAATTTGATGATTAACTTGAAGGAAACAGACAGAAATACTATAGTATTAGCTGATGCTGATAGTGTAGTTAGAATTATCACAAGTGGAGATTTGAATAGAACTGTAATCACATTTATAAAAGGGAAAATTTATGAAATGCCAAAAAAACGAAAACGTTTTATGAAAAATCCATCGCGCAATAACGTTTGCCTAGAATTAGCGAAAAATATATAAAGGGGGATCTGAATGACCTTTTTTGCCCTTCCTTCTAATTTATTGAAACATCCACGAAACTACTCTTAAAAAAAACGTTTCGATACTTCATCTTCTTCCATACGCTGCTCACTTTCGAATCTAGGTTTTCTCCTCAAAAATCTTCAAAAATTCGTCGAAAAATTTCGGAAAGACCGAGACAAACGGCAAAAGTGCTAAAACGGAGGTTCAAACATCATTTTTTGCGATTCTAAAATTTCGGAAGGCCGACAAACGATGAAACGGTTTATCTCAGGCTCCTCGACGATACGCTCATTTTGCGACAAACCGGACCTCGTTTTGACCTCCCAGTCAAAAGTTATGGCCCTCCAAAGTTTCAAATGACCATAAAATGCAGGAGAAACACGAAGAATGTTAATTTCGCATGAGGGTGGTCATTCTCCGTGTTAGTAACACGGAGAATGGCATTCTCCGTCTTAATTTACACGGAGAATGACCATTCTCTGTGTTAGTAACATGGAGAATGGCATTCTCCGTCTTAATTTACACGGAGAATGGCCATTCTCCGTGCTAAATTACATGGAGAATGGCATTCTCCGTCTTAATTTACACGGAGAATGGTCATTCTCCGTGTAATTTAGCACGAAGAATGGTCATTCCACAGCGTTAAAAACGCAGGAGAATGGCCATTCTCCGTGTTAGAAACGCAGGAGAATGCCTTAATTTACACGGAGAATGGCATTCTCCGTGTTAATTTACACGGAGAATGGCCATTCCCAGTGTTAAAACGTAGGAGAATGACCATTCTCCGTGTAATTTAGTACGGAGAATGGTATTCTCCGTGCTAAATTACACGGAGAATGGTCATTCTCCGTGTTAGATGACACGGAGAATGCCTTAAATAACACGGAGAATGGCATTCTCCTTGTTAATTTACACGGAGAATGGCCATTTCCAGTGTTAAAACGTAGGAGAATGACCATTCTCCGTGTAATTTAGTACGGAGAATGGCATTCTCCGTGCTAAATTACACGGAGAATGGTCATTCAAATGTTAAAACACAGGAGAATGGCCATTCTCCATGTTAGAAATACGGAGAATGCCATTCTCCGTTTAGTAACACGGAGAATGCCCAATTTACACGGAGAATGACATTCTCCTTGTTAAAATGCAGGAGAATGACCATTCTTCGTGTTATATCGACAGAGAACAGTTGACAGAAACCTAATTTTTTATTTTGTTGAAAGAAATTTGACATGAATAAAGGTTCAAGAGTTTTCGTTCTTCTTTCAAAACGATGCTAACTCTTATGGAAAAGAAGAAGAAGATCTTCTCTCCATAATTGACCTAATTGTCGGAGAAGAAGAAGAAGAAGAGCGATGATCGGAGTTCGACTGAAAAAAAGCACGGTGAACTACGAACGATCTTTGCGATCTCTGCTGAAGATTGAAGATGAGAGCAATGGAATTCAGATCTCTCGTGAAGAAGAAGAAGAAGAAGAAGAAGAAGGCGACGAGAATCGCAATCCAAATCTGAGTTTGTGCGGAGGGGTAGTATTGGTATTAATTTTGTAAATACAGAGCATCTAAACGTGGAAATATATAATTATGGATATTTCATAGAACCCATCCTGCGGGTGGGTTTTCATAAAAACCAACTCCGAAATTGGATTTCTCAGCAATTTTCAGTTTATAAAAGGTGATGTAGAAACTATCTTACAGAATAAAGATTGCTCAAGAAACAAACTATGTGATTGTAGGTAGAAGACTTAATTTTTTAAAGCAGCACATGTAGAACAAGCCAAGGATCTACTGGTCCTACTCTTAGAATAGTAGAGTCTAGGAAGTGATGCAGCACTAGTAGCATATGCACTTAAGAAAATTGTATGGAAAGCATAAAACTTCTTATAATTTGCACAAAAGTTATAACGTTTGTGCTAATGTTAAACCCAACCCTAATATGCCATTTAGAAGAGCGTAAGAGCTCTCTTTTTTCCATTATTTATATATATGTTTTTTTCCCGGGAAACAATGTTTTTGACAATTGAGTGATAACAATGTTTTGACAATTGAGTGATCATGACATTGATCGGCCTCCTGAGCCACTGAACTTATTCGCTCCCATGAGTCATATTCTTCAAAGTTTTCTTGTTGGTACATCATGCCTTCGAGAGCCTTAGTCGTATCATGAGTCCGCACTTATAACTGAATGACAACATGCCATGTACAATCCACTAAGGGCCCTTCAACAAACTCATACTTGGGACCTCACCATCCTACCCTAGGAAATTTTTGATCAGTTGTAAGTGAGTTTATAAAATTAAAATTCACGTAGATGGTTCTATTCATCGTACAAGGCTCGTTTAGTTGCTCATGAATTTTTTCAAAAATATGGTATTGATTATGACGAGACCTTACCAAGTTGACAATTGTCCTTACTCTCTTTGTCCCTTGTCTCCATTTGCTAGTGGCCTCTTTATCAGATGGATATAAAGACCGCCTTTCCTCATAGAGATCTTACTGAGGATGCCTACATGGCTCCTCTTCGTAGCCTTTCCATTCTCTGATGTAAGTTTTTCATCTACACAAGGCGATTTATGGCCTCAAACAGGCCCCTCGGGCTTGATTTTTTCAAACTCACCTCAGCGACTTATTTTGTCAGATTTACATCAATTCATAATGATCTTGCCATGTTCACATCCCTTCGGGACTTTGCTTTTAATGTATGCTGATGATATGGTTATCACTGGCAAAAATTATGATCATATGATGCAAGTCAAGTGTCACTTGCTGATGATCATACTACCCGCTACTTCTTTAGTTCTTTGGTCTTGAGGTTGACCACTCACTGTGTGGGTACTATCTTCTCTCTCAACAAAAGTTCATCGCTAATATTCTTGATAGAGTTGGTATGTCTAATACTCATACTTATTCAACAGTTTTCTTGATAGAGTTGGCATGTCTGATACTCGACTTCCTCAATATCTCTAGTACTATTGAACGTCAAGCTGTGTTATGATGACGAAACTATTCGACTCCCCCCCCCCCCCCCCCCCCCTCTTCTTTCCTGATATAGCTAGTTGGTTGGCATTTTAGTATATCTTAACTATCAATCGGCCTAACATATCTTATGATGTACATTGTTAGATATTCTTCAATATCTTCGGATATAAATCTGCAATAAAATAAAATTAATTAAATTGTTACCGGCCTCCGGGGAAGTCGTGCACGTAGCACTGCCCTAAGAGTTAGTTCGGGTCTATGTGCAGACTAAATCCGAACGCCCCTAGTGGTAAAATCCCCGCTCCACCGGAATCTCGTTGCCGCACACGACGTCGAGAGAATGACCCCGACTTAGCTCCGCCCAGAGCAACAAATGAAGAACAGTATTTCAAGAGGAAAGAGAATTTGAGAGAGAGAGCTTTCACAATGATTTTTTTTTCATATCAAAGAGATGAGGAGGAAACCTCATTATATAGGCTATTAGCCAAAGGATGGAATAATGAGGATATTAAAATAGTCTATTAAATTTTAACGTTACAAAAAATTGTAGCACATGATAAAAATGTGATACATTGAATCTAGACATGATTCAAACATTCAAAAGTTATAGAATTGTAACGGTTGAAAATAAATGATGAGGAAAATGGTTTTTTGTAATTAGCTACAACAATCCCCCCCCCAAAAAACCAAGTTCCGAAATAACAGAGGAAAGAAACGAAAGAGAAAAGTTAAAGGTGAGAAAGATTTCTGGGCAGTTGAATACTATGCATAAATGAGATGGACTACAGCCTTGAATCTCACGTAGTGACTATTGTCTTTGTCTGAAGAAGAACTTGATGGACTACGCCTTGAATCAGTCTTCTTGAACCAGACTCAGAAATTAGCACACATAGTACGCTAGAGGTACTTGGGTCTATCGGGTGGCGCATTTGGTCGGCCATGCGCACTTTTACACATTCATGAGAGTTGTCTAGGATCGCCCTGTCCTATAGTCGCGGCCCTCACGACCTCTCATATAGGTAAGTCCTTAAGGGTTGGTGATAGGAATCAACCCTGCATATTATGCTTGGACTTATTAAGAGTTTAAACTCAACCTATCCATATCACAAAAGGAACACTGTCACCATATGGATGAGGTATGAATGTACACATGTACAGCCTCCTGGGCTTTTATTTTAAAGAGAATTTAATCTCAGGTCAGTGTTCCATAATAGTCACCTAGTCCAGCTTGTTTCTACCCATTGAACCGGCTTCTTGGGATCTCCAGTCAGACTCGATTGGGTTGCCACTGCTGGTGACTATACTATGGACTTAACCCCATCCCCCTCGATGATTCTAGGATCAATGTCCTAGACATACCCTTCGTCAAGTGGTCTGCAAGGTTCTTTTCTGACTTTATTAGTCAAGAACCACATATTTGCCCAATAGGCTCTTTATTGACTTGAAGCGCAGCTGCAGGTGCCTGTTCATCTTAGCATTAACAGAATCATGCTTTAGTAGTTCTATAACAGATTATTATCACAGTTTATAGAAATTGCAGGAATATGATGAACAGAAACAGGTATATGCATAATAAGATTTCTCAGCCATTCGGCCTCTGTACATGTAGTATCCAAAGCTATCATTTCAGAGTCCATTGTACTTCTGGCTATGATAGTTTGTTTACATGATCCCCAGGAGATTGCAGCTCCTGCTAGAGTAAAAACATATCCAGTAGTGGATTTCACATCATGTGAATCAGTTACCCAATTTGCATCGGAGTAACCTTCTATGATATCAGGGTGTCTAGTATAATGAAGTTTATAATCTAGAGTTCCCTTAAGATATCTAAATACTCTGTCCAATGCAGTCCAATGCGACTGATTTGGGTTACTAGTATATCTACTTAGTCTCCCAATAGCAAATGCAATGTCAGGTCTAGTCCTATTTGTTATGTACATAAGGGACCCAATCATTTGTGAATATCTATGTTGTTCTATAGGAGATCCTTCGTTCTTTTTGAGAACAACATTACTATCATATGGAGTAAGGGCAATTTTTTGTCAAAGTACTCAAACTTTCTTAGCATTTTCTCAATTGAATGTGCTAAGGATAGAGTATAACCTTCTTTGCATTTGGACACTTGCATTCCTAGAATCAGGTTTGCCTCACCTAGGTCTTTCATATCAAACTGGTTAGATAAATAATTTTTAGTGTTATTTATCAGTTCCAGTGAAGATCCTAGAATACGGATATCATCAACATACAAGCATAAAATAACACAACTTTTATTTGTATTTTTAGAATACAAACATTTGTCATATTCATTTGGTACAAAACCAAATTCTATAATGACTTTGTCAAATTTGTTGTGCCATTGCTTGGGTGCTTGCTTTAGGCCATAAAGAGATTTTACTAATCTACAAACCTTCTTTTCTTGACCTTTAGCAATAAAGCCTTCAGGTTGCTCCATATAAATTTCTTCTTCTAAATCTCCATTTAGAAATGCTGTCTTTACATCCATTTGATGGATCAGCAAGTCATGAATGGAAGCTAAAGCTAGAAGGGTTCTAATAGAAGATATTCTAGCTACAGGAGAGTAGGTATCAAAATAATCTAATCCTTTCTTCTGAGTAAATCATTTGGCCACTAATCTAGCCTTATATTTTTCTATGGTACCATCGGCTCTAAGTTTCTTCTTAAAGATCCACTTACAACCTATTGGTTTGCTACCTAAAGGAAGGTCTGCTAAAAATTAAGTATTGTTCTCCATGATGGAGTTGTACTCATTGTTAATAGCTTCTTTCCAGAAAGGGGCATCAGGAGAGGATATGGTTTCTTCATAAGTTGAGGGATCACCTTCTATAAAAAATGTGAAGAATCCTTCTCCTAAATTTTTTTCAATCCTTTCTCTTTTACTCCTTCTAGGTTCTATGACTTGTTCAGGTTGAGAATTGGGTACTGGATCATAAGAACTAGTAGATGGAATGAGAGAAGGATTAGAGGAAGATGAAGGGTTTCTATCCATGAAAGGAAAAATATTCTCAAAGTAAACTGCATCTCTAGCTTCAATGATTGTGTTATTAGAGATTTCATTTACTTCAGAATGGGTTACAAGAAATCTATTGGCATTACTATCTAGGGCATATCCTATGAATACAGCATCTACAGTCTTAGGTCCTATCTTCCTCTTTTTGGGTTCAGGAATTCCTACTTTGGCTAGACATCCCCAAACTTTAAGATAGTTGATCCTAGGGGTTCGACCTTTCCATAACTCATATGGTGTCTTATCATTAGTCTTACTAGGTATCCTATTAAGAATATAACAGGCTGACAATAAAGCTTCTCCCCAAAGATTATCAGGAGCACCTGAGCTGAGAAGCATGGCATTGACCATGTCTAACAGAGTGCGATTCTTTCTTTCAGCAACTCCGTTGGACTGTGGTGAATAAGGAGCAGTTACCTCATGAATAATTCCATGTTCTTCACAGAAGTTAGTCATATCATTTGAGGTGTACTCTCCACCACGATCTGATCTAAGGATCTTAATTTTTCTGTCTAGCTGGTTCTCAGCTTCAGATTTATAGACTTTGAATCTGTCTAGAACTTCATCTTTGGTCTTAAGGAGGTAGGTATAACAATACTTTGAATGGTCATCTATAAAAGTAACAAAGTATTTCCTACCGCCTCGGGTCAAGACCCTATTGGAATCACAAACATCACTATGGATAAGTTCTAGGAGTTCAGAATCTCTATAGACAGATTTGAAAGGTAATCTTGTGTGTTTGGCTTGAACACAGATCTCACATTTGTGTTCATCATCTATAGGAGTCTTAGGTATAAGATCTAAGTTCATCATCCTTTTAATAGATCCTAAATTCACATGACCTAATCTACCATGCCAAACATTTGATGATTCAACATTTGCAACAAAGGAAGGATTTGAACTTTTATTTATGGTACTTAAAACAAAAAGTCCATCTTTCACAAATCATTTTCCAATAAACAGATCATTCTTAGAGAAAACTACTTTATTTGCCTCCATTACAATTTTGTACCCTGAGGCTACAAGGAGGGATCCACTAACAAGGTTTCTTCTGACAGACGGCACATGAAGCACATCATGTAGAGGTAGAATTTTTTCTGATGTCATCTTCAGATCTATTCTTTCTCTTCCCACAACTTGTGCCGTTGAGCCATCTCCTAGGGTTACTCCTCCTCCACCTGATTCCAGATAGGTTGAAAAACAGGAGCGATCAAATGAAACGTGAACATTTGCTCCAGAATCCAACCACCAATCATCAGAATGGAAAGACAGGTTTACTACAGGTTGAAAGCTTACAGACCTGAAGGAGCTGGAAGACCCATTCAGAATCATGTTAGCCTCTGGCTTGTTAGAGCCTTTCCCTTTAAAGGAGGTCTCCTTGGTGATTAGGCTTGGGTTTGCCATGGATTTCTATATGGTATACTCAATAAAGATAGTTTTGAGCTAAAATTAACAATTAGAATAATTTTAGTAATAAACCTTTAAATTTTTAGTTTTTCAAGTTTTGATAAAGTTGGGTTAGCTGTAGGGGCCGGATCCCAGCAAGCGGAGGTTCACTAGGAACTCTTAAGTACCGGTCGCTTAGACGATATTTCGCCTTGTTGACAGAAGGGCCCTTTCGGCTTATTCCCAAATAAATCTTAACTTTAGAACTTTTAAAAATAAAAGAATTTTACTAAATCAATTAATTGTTTATTTTTGGCTTAAAATTTAAATATTGAGTAAAAGAGACTACTCAACTAGTATTGGCAAAATTATTAATACAATAATGTTAGTCTAAGGTGTCAATTTCTAGAAACAGTCTTATGAATATTTATTAAGCATAATATGTGGAAACACACCGTGCTTAAGAAACTTTGCTAATATGTGACAACAAAAATTGCTAAACAAAGTTTGCTATAAAAGGCAAAATTATTCCTAAAAAAAAGTTTAGCAAACAAATTAAGCAATTTGTGTAACAAACTTAATAGTAGACAATTAGATTGAGAATATGTATTGCCAATGTAATAAATTGTGATATTGAAATAAATGGCAATGTGAATAACAATAATTTAATGAGTACTTATTAAGCAATAAAATGTGATAATAATTTTAACAGTAAGCAAGTATAATGAAAAGTTTGCTAAGAAACTTTTGGTAAGACAATAATGAAATATATGAAAGTTATTTGCTAAAAGTATCAACGGACTTTGCTAAGATAGAAATATAAATTGAAAGTAGGCAATTTCCTACAGTAGTACAATAATCAATTATTGTAGTAATTAAACAAGTAAATAGTGTAGACAGAAAGCTACTTATTAAGCAACAGAATATTGTTTTAAACAATATTTTAATGTCCTCAATAAATTATTTGTGTACAAAGGCTTGTTAACAAGCAGCAGTAGTAGTTAAAGAAACAAATATTTTATAATAAAATTATTGCAAACTTTTAACAGAATAAAACTTGTAATCAAATATTCTGCTAGTAGTCAGGAACTGATTTCTTGAAGCAAAAAAGTTAAGAGGACTAATTGTAATCAAATATTTTGCTAATAACAATATGACAAAAATTTAGAGAGTAATAAGTGACAGCAAGCAAATTGAGATAATCAAGATGATCAACAAATTTGAGCAAATTAACAATATGTTGCTTACGAATTGTTGCTTTACAAAGTGTTGACAAATATATGTTAACACTATATAGTACCAGATATAGTATTTTAATATGATGGAATTTTTAACACTATATATGTTAAAAGAAAACTTGTTATCACTTTATGCTAAAAGGAAGCTAACAAAAAATTTGCTTTAACACTAAAACGAATTGTTGCTTTAACAGTAAAAGGAAGCTAACAAAAAATTCGCTACAGTAATAGTTTGTTACGAATTTTGTGTAACAGGTCTTAGTAGCAAAAGTTGAAAAAAATTAAGAAATTTTGTTTTTTAAACAAAAGTTGTTAACAAACCATTTTCCTCATCATTTATTTTCAACCCTTACAATTCTATAACTTTTGAATGTTTGAATCATGTCTAGATTCAATGTATCACATTTTTATCATGTGCTACAATTTTTTGTAACGTTAAAATTTAATAGACTATTTTAATATCCTCATTATTCCATCCTTTGGCTAATAGCCTATATAATGAGGTTTCCTCCTCATCTCTTTGATATGAAAAAAAAATTATTGTGAAAGCTCTCTCTCTCAAATTCTCTTCCCTCTTGAAATACTGTTCTTCATTTGTTGCTCTGGGCGGAGCTAAGTCGGGGTCATTCTCTCGACGTCGTGTGCGGCAACGAGATTCCGGTGGAGCGGAGATTTTACCACTAGGGGCGTTCAGATTCAGTCTGCACATAGATCCGAACTAACTCTTAGGGCAGTGCTACGTGCACGACTTCCCCGGAGGCCGGTAACAATTTAATTAATTTTATTTTATTGCAGATTTATATCCGAAGATATTGAAGAATATCTAACAATCTAAGAGTTATTTCATTTACAAATTTTTTGTTAAAACGATATCTGTTAACAAATTTCGTAACAGAACATTTGTTAACAACTTTTGAACCTTTGAACAAAGTTCAAAACACTTTTAATCATTAGTTCAATTGGCTACGTAACAGAACATTAGTTCATTTGGCTACTGTTAACAAAGTTTGCATCTGTTAACAAATTTTTGTTAATTAAGTTTTCTTAAACTTAGTTTAAGACAAAGTTTAAAATATTTCTTAACTAAGTTTTCTTAAACTTTTGAACAAACTTTGCATCTGTTAACAACTTTTGTTTAAACAACTTTGTTTAAAACACTGTCTGTTAACAATTTTTTTTTTAACCTTTGTTAACAACTTTTGTCTGTTTGTTAAAACACTGTTTGTTAATTTGCTCAAAATAATTTGTTTATTAATAGCCATATAATTACACAGAATATTCCACATTTTTATTATATATAAATTTCAGTATTATGTCTTCATTATCAGACATGTTTTGGAACTTTCGTTCATTATGTTTTTTTTTTCCTTCATCAATTCAATGCTAAAGATCATATCAAATGTCCAACATTTTGTATGTCAAGCATAAAATTAATAATATATTATTATATTTAAGCATGCAGACCCCATTGTAATTATAGGTGATTATGGATGATTATGAGTAATTATAGATTTAACTATCATATACTCCATAAGCTTTCAACGATGACAATAATGATATTAAACCAAACATGAGTATAAGATATGTTAGTGGTATGAGAAGCATGTTTTTATATCACAGAGGATATACATGTAATTCTAGAAACAATTATTGTAGAATTTTTGAGCTTCATTAAAATCATATGCATAAAAATAGATTGGTGTATCTTTTAAAATTGTAGCAGTAAGCAACCTTTAGCATATCCTAAAGGAGAGCATTATTGTGTATGCAATATTATAAGTCTTATTATGTGCTTGGTGAATTTTCAAAGGAATAATATATCTACTTTTCTATACATTGTGTAACATATGAAGACAATTAGGTACGTTAATTAGAAATATATGACATCCAATTCTAGTATGGAAAGTTATATTCTAATACATGTACTTGATTTTATAAACCATAAATAGAATTATTTCTATTTGTAAATCAATGTACACTTCTGTGTATAAACATGTTTATTATTATTGCAAGCACATCATGCTTTGTTGTCTTGCTTATGCGATTGTTGCCTACAGTTAATATGTCATATTTTGGTAAATTGCAACCATTCTGTTGTTTTATTACCAATTAAAATATCCATGAATTTTTTTTTTTCATATAGAATAAAACAATAAAATTTTACTTTGTGCTCACTCACCTTAAACATGATCAACCATTTCTTCCCTTTGACTAAAATCATTATATCATTGGACACCATTCATGTGTTTCTACTAAGCTCCAATATTCGTTCATAATGTTAGATGACCATTTAGATATTTTTTTTTTTAAGTCTCACAACATTTGATGAGAAATTTGAGGGTGTTACCCATGAATTATATGTTAGAATGCAAGTATGTTATTACTCATATAAATGCAATTTGTGAAGGTACCATGTCATAAACTACTATTGAATTATTAGATAATTCATAATTTATTTTATGACTCTAGTTGGATAAAACCAAGCTACATATCAGAACAATATGGATATATCATATGAGATATTATCCATAATTCAAGAAGGGGGTTCTTCACAGAACAATATATTGTAATAGTTTTTCATAATTAGTTTATTTAGAGTAATATAACTATTTTTCTGAATGGTGGAGTCACTCTCATAGTTTAAAATATAAATAAATATAATAATAATAATTATTATTGTGGCCAAGATGCAACTCATGATTTGAAATGTGTAATGCTTGCTTGTTGTATACTGTATATTATAGATAAATATTTTTTAATTAAAAAAAAAATATTGCCAACTATATATATTCTTCTAACTTTTGTGCAACGTCTTATGACTTTTGAGTTAATTCAATGTTGTAATTAACTTGTCTCGTATGCATAAAGGTTGATAACCAGAAGATAAATGAGGCAATTAAAGTGTGTGAATGACTAAAGTTACATTTGGCTTTATTGCTTTTCGTGAAATTAATTGCTAACATATGTAGCAAATCATTGATTAACACATGCTTTAACATATGTAATTTTTATGGTGCAACAGATAATAAGGCACCTAGAGTGAGAAATCCATATTGTTGTTGTTGTTGTTTTATTTTTTGTGTTGCTTTTGCGTATCACCAGTAAAGTGCAAGGTTCGTAACACCTATTCTAATTCCATGTTTTCTATTCCTGATGCATCACGAGGAATCTTTTCATTTAATATTACTAGTAACTATTTTAGTAGCCTGATGTCATGGATAATGACATAGAATTTTGTCAGGTCAAAATAATTATGACTTTACATACAAAATTAGGTATTGCTACGTATCAATAACAAAGTTTTACATCATTCAATATTAATTAAGAAATTTTGCATCTAGAATAAAATTTTGCAAAGTCATCTAAATATAAATATATTGTTTGTGGTTATTTTATATGTAATGATTAATTTATGGGAAAATTTTGATACATGCTGCTATATAGTATTATCAAATATTTTCTTTCACTGTATTATGTATCTAAAATAAATGTTAGACTTATTTATAATTCTTGTTTTTCATATTCACCATAAAAATATTGTTAAATACTTTAATATCAAATTCATAAACAATATATATTGGTATGCTAGAATTAATAAGCTGTGCATCAGTTCAAGTTATATCTGCTAATATTTATTTTCTTGAATACCGAATTGTTAGAAATTTTATTATTCTCTGAACATGATATTTTTAATGTTATCTCTTCAAGTCATAAGCATTTGAAATTGTGACATGTTAGAAAATGAGCAAATAAGAGATAAGAACTATCTCAAAATAATGTACTAAATGACACCTCTTCTGAAGTATTATTACTAAGCCAAATCAAGAAGTACAGAATTGCTCTGATCACGTGGAAAGGTAATTTTTCACATTTACAATTCATCACATATTCTATTCATTTTGATTACTAAGTTTTAGTTGGACAAATATATAAAGTCTGTGAGACTTTACAAATTATTATTTTGTAATCACTTAGAGAAAGAATCGCACTCTGTTAGACATGGTCAATGCCATGCTTCTCAGCTCAGGTGCTCCTGATAATCTTTGGGGAGAAGCTTTATTGTCAGCCTGTTATATTCTTAATAGGATACCTAGTAAGACTAATGATAAGACACCATATGAGTTATGGAAAGGTCGAACCCCTAGGATCAACTATCTTAAAGTTTGGGGATGTCTAGCCAAAGTAGGAATTCCTGAACCCAAAAAGAGGAAGATAGGACCTAAGTCTGTAGATGCTGTATTCATAGGATATGCCCTAGATAGTAATGCCAATAGATTTCTTGTAACCCATTCTGAAGTAAATGAAATCTCTAATAACACAATCATTGAAGCTAGAGATGCAGTTTACTTTGAGAATATTTTTCCTTTCAATGATAGAAACCCTTCATCTTCCTCTAACCCTTACTCTCATTCCATCTACTAGTTCTTATGATCCAGTACCCAGTTCTCAACCTGAAGGCTTTATTGCTAAAGGTCAAGAAAAGAAGGTTTGTAGATTAGTAAAATCTTTTTATGGCCTAAAGCAAGCACCCAAGCAATGGCACAACAAATTTGACAAAGTCATTATAGAATTTGGTTTTGTACCAAATGAATATGACAAATGTTTGTATTCTAAAAATACAAATAAAAGTTGTGTTATTTTATGCTTGTATGTTGATGATATCCGTATTCTAGGATCTTCACTGGAACTGATAAATAACACTAAAAATTATTTATCTAACCAGTTTGATATGAAAGACCTAGGTGAGGCAAACCTGATTCTAGGAATGCAAGTGCCCAAATGCAAAGAAGGTTATACTCTATCCTTAGCACATTCAATTGAGAAAATGCTAAGAAAGTTTGAGTACTTTGACAAAAAATCTGCCCTTACTCCATATGATAGTAATGTTGTTCTCAAAAAGAACGAAGGATCTCCTATAGAACAACATAGATATTCACAAATGATTGGGTCCCTTATGTACATAACAAATAGGACTAGACCTGACATTGCATTTGCTATTGGGAGACTAAGTAGATATACTAGTAACCCAAATCAATCGCATTAGACTGCATTGGACAGAGTATTTAGATATCTTAAGGGAACTCTAGATTATAAACTTCATTATACTAGACACCCTGATATCATAGAAGGTTACTCCGATGCAAATTGGGTAACTGATTCACATGATGTGAAATCCACTACTGGATATGTTTTTACCCTAGCAGGAGCTGCAATCTCCTGGGGATCATGTAAACAAACTATCATAGGCAGAAGTACAATGGACTCTGAAATGATAGCTTTGGATACTACATGTACAGAGGCCGAATGGCTGAGAAATCTTATTATGCATATACCTATTTCTGTTCATCCTATTCCTGCAATTTCTATAAACTGTGATAATAAATCTGTTATAGAACTACTAAAGCATGATTCTGTTAATGCTAAGATGAACAGGCACCTGCAGCTGCGCTTCAAGTCAATAAAGAGCCTATTGGGCAAATATGTGGTTCTTGACTATATAAAGTCAGAAAAGAACCTTGCAGACCACTTGACGAAGGGTCTGTCTAGGATATTGATCCTAGAATCATCGAGGGGGATGGGGTTAAGCCCATAGTATAGTCACCAGCAGTGGCAACCCAACCGAGTCTAACTGGAGATCCCAAGAAGCCGGTTCAATGGGTAGAAACAAGCTGGACTAGGTGACTATTATGGAACACTGACCTGAGATTAAATTCTCTTTAAAATAAAAGCCCAGGAGGCTGTACATGTGTACATTCATACCTCATCCCTATGGTGACAGTGTTCCTTTTGTGATATGGATAGGTTGAGTTTAAACTCTTAATAAGTCCAAGCATAATATGCAGGGTTGATTCCTATCACCAACCCTTAAGGACTTACCTATATGAGAGGTCGTGAGGGCCGCGACTATAGGACAGGGCGATCCTAGACAACTCTCATGAATGTGTAAAAGTGCGCATGGCCGACCAAATGCGCCACCCGATAGACCCAAGTACCTCTAGCGTACTATGTGTGCTAATTTCTGAGTCTGGTTCAAGAAGACTGATTCAAGGCGTAGTCCATCAAGTTCTTCTTTAGACAAAGACAATAGTCACTACGTGAGATTCAAGGCTATAGTCCATCTCATTTATGCATAGTATTCAACTGTCCAGAAATCTTTCTCACCTTTAACTTTTCTCTTTCGTTTCTTTCCTCTGTTATTTCGGAACTTGGTTTTTTTGTGGGGGGGATTGTTGTAGCTAATTACAAAAAACCATTTTCCTCATCATTTATTTTCAACCGTTACAATTCTATAACTTTTGAATGTTTGAATCATGTCTAGATTCAATGTATCACATTTTTATCATGTGCTACAATTTTTTGTAACGTTAAAATTTAATAGACTATTTTAATATCCTCATTATTCCATCCTTTGGCTAATAGCCTATATAATGAGGTTTCCTCCTCATCTCTTTGATATGAAAAAAAAAATCATTGTGAAAGCTCTCTCTCTCAAATTCTCTTCCCTCTTGAAATACTGTTCTTCATTTGTTGCTCTGGACGGAGCTAAGTCGGGGTCATTCTCTCGACGTCGTGTGCGGCAACGAGATTCCGGTGGAGCGGGGATTTTACCACTAGGGGCGTTCGGATTCAGTCTGCACATAGACCCGAACTAACTCTTAGGACAGTGCTACGTGCACGACTTTCCCGGAGGCTGGTAACAATTTAATTAATTTTATTTTATTGCAGATTTATATCCGAAGATATTGAAGAATATCTAACAATCTAAGAAATGTTTTAAACTTTGTCTTAAACTAAGTTTAAGAAAACTTAATTAACAAAAATTTGTCAAAAGATGCAAACTTTGTTAACAGTAGCCAAATGAACTAATGTTCTGTTACGTAGCCAATTGAACTAATGATTAAAAGTGTTTTGAACTTTGTTCAAAGGTTCAAAAGTTGTTAACAAATGTTCTGTTACGAAATTTGTTAACAGATATCGTTTTAACAAAAAACTTGTAAATGAAATAACTCTTAGAGCAGTGCTACGTGCACGACTTCCCCGGAGGCCGGTAACAATTTAATTAATTTTATTTTATTGCAGATTTATATTCGAAGATATTGAAGAATATCTAACAATCTAAGAGTTAGTTCGGGTCTATGTGCAAACTGAATCCGAACGTCCCTAGTGGTAAAATCCCCGCTCCACCGGAATCTCGTTGCCGCACACGACGTCGAGAGAATGATCACGACTTAGCTCCGCCCAGAGCAACAAATGAAGAACAGTATTTCAAGAGGGAAGAGAATTTGAGAGAGAGAGCTTTCACAATGATTTTTTTTTCATATCAACGAGATGAGGAGGAAACCTCATTATATAGGCTATTAGCCAAAGGATGGAATAATGAGGATATTAAAATAGTCTATTAAATTTTAACGTTACAAAAAATTGTAGCACATGATAAAAATGTGATACATTGAATCTAGACATGATTCAAACATTCAAAAGTTATAGAATTGTAACGGTTGAAAATAAATGATGAGGAAAATAGTTTTTTGTAATTAGCTACAACAATCCCCCCCCCCCAAAAAAAAAACCAAGTTCCGAAATAACAGAGGAAAGAAACGAAGGAGAAAAGTTAAAGGTAAGAAAGATTTCTGGGCAGTTGAATACTATGCATAAATGAGATGGACTACAGCCTTGAATCTCACGTAGTGACTATTGTCTTTGTCTGAAGAAGAACTTGATGGACTACGCCTTGAATCAGTCTTCTTGAACCAGACTCAGAAATTAGCACACATGGTACGCTAGAGGTACTTGGGTCTATCGGGTGGCGCATTTGGTCGGCCATGCGCACTTTTACACATTCATGAGAGTTGTCTAGGATCGCCCTGTCCTATAGTCGTGGCCCTCACGACCTCTCATATAGGTAAGTCCTTAAGGGTTGGTGATAGGAATCAACCCTGCATATTATGCTTGGACTTATTAAGAGTTTAAACTCAACCTATCCATATCACAAAAGGAACACTGTCACCATATGGGATGAGGTATGAATGTACACATGTACAGCCTCCTGGGCTTTTATTTTAAAAAGAATTTAATCTCAGGTCAGTGTTCCATAATAGTCACCTAGTCCAGCTTGTTTCTACCCATTGAACCGGCTTCTTGGGATCTCCAGTCAGACTCGGTTGGGTTGTCACTGCTGGTGACTATACTATGGGCTTAACCCCATCCCCCTCGATGATTCTAGGATCAATGTCCTAGACAGACCCTTCGTCAAGTGGTCTGCAAGGTTCTTTTCTGACTTTATATAGTCAAGAACCACATATTTGCCCAATAGGCTCTTTATTGACTTGAAGCGCAGCTGCAGGTGCCTGTTCATCTTAGCATTAACAGAATCATGCTTTAGTAGTTCTATAACAGATTTATTATCACAGTTTATAGAAATTGCAGGAATAGGATGAACAGAAACAGGTATATGCATAATAAGATTTCTCTCTCAGCCATTCGGCCTCTGTACATGTAGTATCCAAAGCTATCATTTCAGAGTCCATTGTACTTCTGGCTATGATAGTTTGTTTACATGATCCCCAGGAGATTGCAGCTCCTGCTAGGGTAAAAACATATCCAGTAGTGGATTTCACATCATGTGAATCAGTTACCCAATTTGCATCGGAGTAACCTTCTATGATATCAGGGTGTCTAGTATAATGAAGTTTATAATCTAGAGTTTCCTTAAGATATCTAAATACTCTGTCCAATGCAGTCCAATGCGACTGATTTGGGTTACTAGTATATCTACTTAGTCTCCCAATAGCAAATGCAATGTCAGGTCTAGTCCTATTTGTTATGTACATAAGGGACCCAATCATTTGTGAATATCTATGTTGTTCTATAGGAGATCCTTCGTTCTTTTTTAGAACAACATTACTATCATATGGAGTAAGGGCAGATTTTTTGTCAAAGTACTCAAACTTTCTTAGCATTTTCTCAATTGAATGTGCTAAGGATAGAGTATAACCTTCTTTGCATTTGGACACTTGCATTCCTAGAATCAGGTTTGCCTTACCTAGGTCTTTCATATCAAACTGGTTAGATAAATAATTTTTAGTGTTATTTATCAGTTCCAGTGAAGATCCTAGAATACGGATATCATCAACATACAAGCATAAAATAACACAACTTTTATTTGTATTTTTAGAATACAAACATTTGTCATATTCATTTGGTACAAAACCAAATTCTATAATGACTTTGTCAAATTTGTTGTGCCATTGCTTGGGTGCTTGCTTTAGGCCGTAAAGAGATTTTACTAATCTACAAACCTTCTTTTCTTGACCTTTAGCAATAAAGCCTTCAGGTTGTTCCATATAAATTTCTTCTTCTAAATCTCCATTTAGAAATGCTGTCTTTACATCCATTTGATGGATCAGCAAGTCATGAATGGAAGCTAAAGCTAGAAGGGTTCTAATAGAAGATATTCTAGCTACAGGAGAGTAGGTATCAAAATAATCTAATCCTTTCTTTCACAAATCATTTTCCAATAAACAGATCATTCTTAGAGAAAATGACCCCGACTTTGTTAATTTGCTCAAATGAAATTACATATCGTCAACTAGTTCATTTCAGCTCTTCGCAATACTTACTTTGCAGCCTTCTCCGTATTCTTTGCTATCTTTGAGGCACCATCATCATATTGCGCTTCTTCTTAGCCTCTTCATCATTGTGCCTTCGTGTTTATAATGATGCTGATTGGACTGGTGATATTTCTAGGCACAAGTCTACTACTAGAATCTACAAATTTCTTGGAGACACTCTCATATTTTGGATTCAAGAAACAATAGGTCGTGTCTCGGTCCACAGTGTTGAGGTTGAGTATCGTGCTATGGCTTCTAATACTCCAAACATCACCTGATTACATTGCCTCCTTACTAACATGGGCATATATCTCTCTCTTTGTTGTCACTTCTCTTCCTTATGATAATAATGATGTTGTTCAAATTGCCAGCAACTAGGTGTTTCGTGAACGCACGAAACATATTGAGCTTGAATATCATTTCGTGCGCTTTCACAATCTTCCTGGGACGACTTTTCTTTCCATTGTCACTTATCGGCTTTATAACTTATTCACTAAGGTCCACACTCTCCAGCGAGATGCATTTTGCATCAACAAATTCTCGTTGGGTGACCTACCATGAGGACAAACGAGTTTGTGGTGACCGACATGGGAACCTAATGGAATTCCGAAGGAGATGAGCAGAAAAAGAAAATGATTTCAAAGGAAAGAAAAACATAAGAGAAAATAATTTTTCCACCCACAGACGAACAATTAGAAAATTGCAATTTTCCAAAAAAAAAAAAAAACAGAGAATTGATTAACTTTCCTTTTCTTTCCGCGAGCCAAACTAGGCCAGTACATAAATCCAGTGTTTTAAAAACCGGACCGGACCGGTCGGTTGAACTGGTCAACCCGTGAACCAGTAATTTTTTCGGGCTGGTTTAATACCGACCCACTGTTTTGTCCAAAAAATCGGCTTTTTTTTATGTAACACGATCGACCCTGCCTGTTAGACCACTGAACCGTCTGATCCGATTGGGTTTCAAATCGGTCTAAACCTGACTTTTCCAATTCACCTTTTTCTTGGGTTAACTTTTGACTTTTGGTTTGGACTTTACATGTAATAAAAGTTTATATGTATGATCCTTAACTAATTTTACCATAAGTAGTATATGTGTTGTTGTGTACTATGTAATATATTCAAATAAAATTATAAGCCTATAAAACTGGTTGAACCCGGGTTAAACCAGTGATTGACCCAACCCAGTATCCACGCGGTCCGATTTTTAAAACATTGCATAAATCTTCATCTTCGTCCGTCTATAATTGTGATAGCATTTATTGTTTGGTATTAAACAAACCCATTCCTACCAAGAAAGTCAAGTTGCCAGTACATAAATCTTCATCTTCATCATCTTATGCTACAACAACAACAACAACAAACTATATGGGTAGCTCAAGCACATTGAAGGCTGCAGCAGCAATGGAGCGGATGAAGCTCCACCTCGCCACGGACGCCGGCAAGGAGTTGACCAAGAAGGTTGGGGTCGTCTTCCAATTCAACATAGGCCCAAAGGTCACTCCCCTCTCTCTCTCTACGTACATTTCTTGATTGCTTAATTAATTTGTCTCTCTATAAGCTTAAGCTAGCTGTACGTCTTGTTTGAATTGTTCAGAAACTCGGAGTTGATGAGGAGATCTACACACTAGACCTAAAAGACGGGAAAGTTACCAAAGGTATACGTACCCTTGTATCCCTTGTTCCATTTTTCTAACTGTTTCCATTGTTATAGTTAAAGGCTATTTATAAGGGCACATGAAAAGTTGATTAGGACTAGCCAAAAGTAAATTTTGATTTATTTACAAGTTTGTTATTGAAAAAATTACTCAGGACTAGCCAACATGTGAGTATATAAGTCAACTTATTATTTTTTTTGCTCTCCTCTCTTTCCTCACAAGAAGAACAACAAGAACAAGAACATCAATTTTTTCAAACCTAGTTTATTTTAATTTTTTGCTCTCTTCTAATTTCTCAGATCTCTTTCTCCAAACCCTAGTTTATTTTTCTTCTTCTTGTTTGGGCATTATGGATGAAACGCTAGTTGTAGAAGAAATTGGGTTATCAAATCTATCAAATATATTAATCTATTAGTCTATTAACCAATTTTTCTTTATTAATAGACGAAGTATGCATGAAATTCTAGTTGTAGAAGAAAACTATGGAAGAAACTCTAGTTATAGAAGAATTGGGTTCATATCAGGACTGAGCACAATTTCTGACAGTCCTAGAAGTATTGAGGATTGTCAGAATTTTTGGCAGTCTTGAAATAGACTCGATGTACAAGAGGACTGTCACAATTGCTGGTAGTCCTAGATGTACTGAGGACTGCCAGGAATTGTGGCAGTCCTGAAAGGGACATGCTCTACAGCAGGACTGCCACAATTTCTGGCAGTCCTAGACATATTGGGAACTGCCAGAAGTTGAGGTAATCCTGAAAGGGACTTGCTGTACAGCAAGTTCCTTTTAGGACTGGCACAATTTCTGGCAGTCCTAAAGTCGAAATTTTCGAATGAAAAAAACATGTTAGGGTTTATTTCAGTCTTGATAATAGAGTGAAATATGCATTTTAGGGTTTATTTTCATGCATTCTTTGTGAGAAAAAAAAAGTATTTAAGCTTTATTTTCATGCATTTTAGGGTTTATTTAATTTTTTGGGTGCCATCGAAATTGGAAATGAGAAGGAAACTAGAATTTTGATGGAGATGGTGATGATGGAAATGGTGGAGAAGAAGATGAGAAGAAAACTAGATTTTTGATGGAGATGTGAGAATGGAAATGGTGGAGAAGAAGAAGAAGAAGATGGATAGAAGAAGAAGAAGAAGAAGAAGAAGGGTTTTGGTAGAGATCAGAGAGTGAAATTTAGAAATGAGAGTAAAATTTGGGCTTTAGGGGGGTGTGGGGTTTGGACAGCCCCATAAGTAGAAAATTTGGATAGCCCCGGTAAATTCTCCTCAAACATTGGCTAGTCCCAATCCTGGCTAACCCTGATCAACTTTTCATGTGCCCTTATAAATAGCCTAGTTAAAAGAGAAATTTTGGCTTACCCTCCACTTGGATTACCCATATTAAGGGTGTACCCCACAATTTTGCAAAAATGTAAGGGACCCCCACCTTGGACGGAAATCGTCCAGATGAAAATTTTCGTCGCTAACATGATATCTGATTTCAGGAAAATTTCCTTCTTTCCCTGAAATAGTGGTCTTCTAGAAACAGATGTGTCGCTAACGTGATATCTGATACAAAAAAAATGGAAATTTCCGTCGCTAACGTGATATCTGATACCAAAAAATGTACCAGACGAATTAGCAGCGGAATATTCTGTCGCTAATCTTTTGGAAAAAATTAAAAATGTGGGCTCATATGTTCTGTCACAAAGTCGTCGCTATGTAGTTGACAAGTTCCACCGACGGAATATTCCGTCGCTAATATCTCGCTGGTGTGATGTCGCTAAAGCCGTTACTAATTCGTCACCACAGTGACGAATTAGCGGCGACAATTTGTTAGAAACGTATTTCCTAACGACACTATTTATCCGTCGCTAATACGAAATAGGGACGGAAATGTTAAACTTAGTGCGGATATGTCCGTCGCTAAATAACAATATTTTTGTAGTGAGACATAGATACTCCCTTTTCTTGAGACACAAGGGACTTGGTGATTGTTTCTCCGGTCTACCATTGATATCGTTGCTTTTAGCTAGGTATATATTATCCCTAAGAATATTTTTTTTCTATCACTTATTTTTTTTTGAGATGTCCGACGATATGCACGGAACTTTGTGCACACTGCATTACATGCATGTT
Source organism: Iris pallida (assembly GCA_029216955.1). Classification (NCBI taxonomy): domain Eukaryota; kingdom Viridiplantae; phylum Streptophyta; class Magnoliopsida; order Asparagales; family Iridaceae; genus Iris; species Iris pallida. Next base: position 6,574,371 of record JANAVB010005597.1, read on the forward strand.
GGGCCCTCTGTCTCCCAACTCCCACCAAATAAATAGAAGAAATAATATGTCCCGTGGCTCGATCCACTGACCTATCAGTTATTATAAGGCCGGATTTATGAGAAATGTATTCACTTAATTGACTAATTTGAGATATTCTCTCTTTTGTCTAGTAGCACATACACTCTTCTTCCTCGCTGTCATATTAGATGGTGATCCAAGTCTACAAGCACTACCCTTCTGGGTTTGTTTCCTAACCCAATCTGCAAGCTGAAAGAATGGCGATTTATGGTCTAAAGTTGAGTTCTTAATTATGTTTGGTGGAAAGACTTTAGTCAAGTGGTTAAGACATGCACATCACTAGTCTTTTTGCACTGATTATGAGTGTGATATTGATGATCTATGTTGATGACATGCCCCCATTCGATAGTTATGTATGTTAATTAAGGACATGGAGAAGACCAAGACGTATCTCTAGAGCCATTTTGTTACCAAATATATATAGGATAGCCAGTGGTAGACGCAAATTAGTTCTGATTGGACCTTAACTTAGAATTTAAGTGGTAATATATAAAATTTATAATAAGAAGTTAAAACTAACTATACTATAGACATAACATTGGCTAAGAATTAAGCTCAACAGTTAATATATGCCTCTTAGCATTTTTTTGCTGATTATTTGTCAAGAAGCTTTAAGTAAATGATAGGAAAAACATAACTATATAGCTGGTATTTCTACGAATTCATGAGGTAGCTTACAACACAAAATGAGTTCTTCTTTGAGAATATGTCATGGAGTTCTTCTTATAAGCCGATTTAATTACCTAACAGTTACTAGACCAAATATTTTACTATAGTAATTCAATTGTGGAAAAACCTAAGAGGGGTCACTGGACGTAGCATTATGATTTTTCTTTAATTGAATTTTTGTCAGCTAAATACAAGACTTCATTAAATTCTTTTATGGAGTTTTTTTTTATGTTTCATATATACACAGCTTTGATGATGATTCTTTTTCCTATTTACTGAGTTGGGATGACATTAGCAAAAGTTTCATTCTCCTTATTGTTAGATTTCAATAATGTTGGTCAATTCCACCAATATTACAACCGGAATAGAATTTTATAAATTGGTTTTTTTTTTTCCTTAATTTGGAAATTTGCCATTTGCTTGATTATATGTGAATGATCTTCAATCAGGGCCATATGAGGGGAAGCCAGACGTGACTTTGTCATTTACCGATAGCGATTTTGACGCCATCCTGATGGGTAAGATGAACCCACAGATGGCATTCATCAGGTGATACTTTGATTGAGATTTCTTCTTTTTCTTCTTCTTTTCGAATTTGCTTCGGTTATGTAACAATTAGTACTCTTTTTTTTCTTCTTCCGTCAATTTGGTTTATATATGTATGTAGGGGTGCAATCAAGCTAAAGGGAAGCTTGGCCGCGGCGCAGAAGTTCTCCCTTGATATGTTCCCAAAGCCTTCTAAGTTATGAAACAGAACAAGTTTTATTATCAGTGAAGGAAATAATATCACGCTATTTAACATATTATTATTATTATTATTATTATTATTATTATTATTATTATTATCTAAGTCTTGTTATTCCTCGATGCTGTAGGAGGAAGAAAGTTCTTGAATAATATGATTTTGAAATAAATTTATGCTTCATGTTTGCAATTCACAAAATTGGAGTGTCCTTTTGTATGAAGATGCTATCAGTTCACATAAGCTACGAATTTCTCTTGCATTATGTTGTTATTTCTTACCGAGGGTGGTTCTATACAGGACTTTTTCTCACCGATTACCTTAAAGAAATTACAAAAAAAAAAAAAATTTCTCTAAGACACTAAAAATGACATATCAAAGAATAGTTTATTTTTATATAAATTATATATTCCCCAAAAATATGCATATATAGTAATACAAATTCACATGAAATACCATCCATAAAATCCCCCAAAACATATATATATATATATATATATATATATATATATATATATATATATATATATATATATGGTGTGGATTGTTTGGATATGAATGATGTTTGTGTGGGTACATAAACGAGTCCAGGGACCATCTTTTTTCAGCTGTGTGACTTTGTTTGGGAGGTTTGGAACAAACGGCGCAGATGTTTTAGATTTTCCGTTACGCAAAATAGGGAACTATATATTGTCTGTCTTGAATGAAGTCAGAGCTCTTACAGGAAAAGGATCAGGAGCGTACAGGCGGCTTAGAGCATCCACAGTGGTAACACTCCAAATCATACTCCAAATTACTTCAAACCATACTCCAATAATTAATTTTGAAGTATTCCCTTCATGTTGGTACACAATGGTATAGTCTAAATAAACACTCCAAATTGACAAGTGGCAACACTCCATTTGTTTTCCTCCTTATTTTTCTTTCATAATTGACAAGTGGCAACACTCCAAAAAAGGAATGAAGGAAAAAAGTAAATATGGTGGGCCCGCAAGTAATATAGCTCAACTAGTGGACTCTCCAAATTTGGAGAGTCTCTTAGCTTTCTACCATTTTTCAAGTGTAGACAAGAGTCCATTGGAGCCATCAAGTGCTACAAAATTTGACTAAAGACCAAATATAGCACTTGAAATTAGTCCCACTGTGGATGCTCTTAGGCTAATTTTTGGTGTGGTGGTATGACATGTTTGGAGAGAACGAAACCAAGTCTTTGAGAGCCTGGCTAACGGTATAATTATTGTACAAAAATACAATGTGATATAGATATTCTAGATCCAAGATGATTTCATTTTGTGTCTTGGTTAGAACGATAGTTCTGTAATGTATGGTTTTATTTTTCAATATTTACCTTCTTCGAGATATATATATATATATATATATATATATATATATATATATATATATATATATATATATATGGGTGCTGCTATTAGCACTCAAAAATTGTCATTAGGCACTCCTTTTTAATTTTTAAGATTCGAATTCCAAATCTACCAATGCATTAAATATGACATTAGTTTGTGTATGCATGGAGGGAGGAGTGTAGGATGATATTTTAAGAGTGTCAATAATGTTAGTGCAAGGATCCTATATAGGAGCATGCAACTACTATTTTATCACAGCACATACACAAATTATATATATATGGTCCTTCTACAATACATGGAATGTATCAATACATTCCAAACAATTGTATTGAAAATGTATTGAAAATTGTGAAAGGTGTTTACTTTGACTTTGACTTTACATGTTACTTTGATTTCAACTTTAAACTGAATCATTGGATCAACATCCAATGATTCAGATTTGGGATGTATCGATACAAATTTTTATATGGGATGTATTAAAAAAATTTCCTATACGTTGCTTTATTCAATTAAACAATTAATATTGAAGGGCAATGACAAATCCTCTAGTAATGTATATTATTAGAACGTGGTGTAGAAACTATTTTAATATAACACAGTTGACATCTTAAGCAATAAAGTATTCTATTTATCACAGCACGTCTACCCAAATCTAAGAAGGCCTGTCAATTTTTTAAGCTGCACATGGAGCATGCAACCTCTATTTTATATATTATTCAATCTCATATCATAAATGTAATGTAAAACAATTTCACAACTCAGTCAACTCTCTTTAAACCAGTGTAGCTCAAAAGTAAACTCGGGTTAGGTTTTCATCTTGTGCACTCCAATTTCTTATTTTATAGGTTACAAATCTGTAGCCAAGGGCGAATTCACTGGCTGTGATAGCTTCCAATTCATTCATTCAAATATACTTAAAAAAAAAAATACATGAATCGGTTCACATTCTAATTTATTCCATCCATCTCATTTCGAATTTATGATTCGGTTCTCATCTAGGTCGGGAAGAGATCTGTTGTCCCATTTATTCTGTTCTAATTCTGTCCACATCCCTATTACATGCGGACCACCGTCCACTTATCTACTTCCATGACTCACATGTAATAGGGAGGGGAACAGAATTGTAACATGATAAATGGGACAGTAGATCAGCCGATTGGATATTATCCTACCTAACGACATGTTGCTCCTTCGTGCTTAATCTCTTGTGACGTTTTTACTCCATGTATGATTGTAGCCATTTTGTAAATGTTTTATAACATTATTTATAATGATCTCATTTTTTTTCATGGGTTTGGATTTTTCATATAATTCTTTTGTAATATGTTATATTTTAATTTTTAAATTAATTCTAACGTCATTTACCGATTCGTTGTTGGGGTCGAAGGTCTCGATCCTGGCTGGTAGAGTGTAATTTTCAAATAGATTAATGTTTTATTTGTATATCTCTCACTGTGGTCACCAAACGGTCGGATAATTAATTATATATGGGTATCAATCATTGTTTATTTAAAATCAAACAGTCGGTTAATTAATTATATATGGGTATCAAAGCATTTTTTAATTTAAAATGTGTATTGAATACATCGATAAATGTCCAACATCTATATATCATCAACTCCACTTAGTTTGTTAGCATGAAGTTCCAACTGTCTTTTTCTTTTTCCTATTACAATCCATACACATCTACACGTTCTTACAGTTGGAAAGCTCGAATTCTATCGACTCCGTTTGGTGTCCATACAGCTTTTCATATGAACAGATGAACTACAAGCACTACAATCACTTGAGTTAGGGGTGTATTAATCGAAAAGAAAGCTAGCTACACCCAATAGACACGTATTCACGTCATGCATTTGTCCCGCGGCATAATGGAAATCATGGTAGGCCAACTAGCTAGAAGGAACAAATTTGGAGAGGAAGAAAATATAGAGATAAGAATTTGGTGGAAGAGAATAATGGAAGGAAAAAAAAATTTATAAGAGCACTAAACTTGTAATTTTTGTTGTGTACAAGATGAGGGGAGAACATCATTTATTATAGGACTCTTAGAAGACTCTACACACATATTAAAATAAAGTATGGATCATTCTAGACCATTCTACAATAATATTAGGATATATCTAGAATATTGATATTTTAAAATGAGTCAGAACATTCTAAGCATAGAACATCCTAGAATATGGACTAAGCTCAAAACTAAAATGGCCTAATGAACAAAGCTCTAGTGGATTAACAAGATTTGTTGGGTTCAAAGTATGCTCACAAATCAAGTTTATTTTCCAACAAATTCCACTTCTCCTTTCTCTCTCTTGAAAGAAAAACACTTTGCAATTGGATTTCTTTGTAGAAGATTTAATGTAAGGTCAGTCGATGTATGCATCAATATAAGTGTTCATAAAGAATTTATGGAAGATCAATAGGTTGTTATATATTTCTGCGCCATTGTGATGGGTAAAATGAACGGAATGTTAGCATTCATCAGGTGATCCTTTGATTGAGATTTCTTCTTCTTCTTTTTGAATTTTGCTTTCGATCGGTATTGGTGGTTACCTAACAATTAGGTTTTTTTTTTTCATGTAACTTTTGTTGTACAGAGGTAATTAAATTCAAACTAAAGGGTAGCTTTTCCGCGGCTCAGAAGTTCACCATTGATATGTTCCCAAAGCCTTCTCAGTTATGAACAAGTTTTATTGATGAAGGAAATATTTTACTGTATTTTTTTACATGTATTTTATCTATGATTTTCTGTATCTCTTAATTTTGTAAGATTGAGGAAGAAACTGATTGGTATGTTGAAATGGAGGCTACATATGGTGACTAAAATGACAGTTAACTTTTTGGTCTTATAATATATCTATTCTATTATATAATAAAAAAAACTTTATGGTGAAATTTTTGAATTCCTAAAATATCCGTGAGTATTTTATAAACATGATATTATTATGTCAACTTGCATGTCATCTATGTTTAAGAGTCAAAACAATAAAGTTTGCATGCTATTAAGTTTCTTTTTTCCATACAACTCTTCATGTTCCTATGGTTATAAATTTTATGTCCTTAACCATTTTTCAAAGGTTATTATTCTCAATAGAAAACTAAAAAAAGAACAAAATTAGTACTTCGAATCTCTTGGCATTGTAAAAAGAAAGCACAAACACATGAATAGTCACCTGAAAAAGACGGAAATACGACAACTGTCCTTATGATATTCTAATTAAAATACGTGCAAAACACGTACATGTAGACTAGTAGAATATAAAACATATATATATATATATATATATATATATATATATATATATATATATATTTTTTTTTTTATTTTTTTTTTTTTTTTTTATATATATATATATACACACAAAACATTATATATAAAATAAGATAATTGGATCTATCATCTACTCATGATCTTTTAATAACTGTACACTTCATATGTGCTATGGTATCAATTCAAATAATAAGTTGTAAAGTCTAATTTAGTCTACTCATATACTTCAAAAAATTTGACTTAAAAACTGATCCTCCCTAGATTGGTATAATCTTTAGGGAAATTATTTCTGACACCATGTGAAACATACATGCATGATATCCATCTTTGGACTAGTGGCAATGTAGAGGAGATACAAGTATAAAAGTCACTACATCTCTCCTTTTTTGCTTATTGTTCTTCTGATATTTCTTTCAAGAAAAAATGTTGCTTAGTGAGTTCGCGCAATGGCACCTCACTGCATTAGGCTGTATGACCGCTGCACAAAGAACAATGCTAAATCGCTCAAAGAGTTTGTTTGGATTCACCTTCTAGCTTACAAGAGTTAAGGCCTCCAGTGTTGTCAACGGATGTACATTAATTTTCTTGTTTTGAACTATTGATCTGGAAGGCTTGGATACACCAAACATCCTTGATGTGTCTGTTGTTGTGTTGTGTGAGACACATATCATATATGCTACGGACACTTCAAAATATACTAGGATACACCATTTTAGGTGTCGCAATATCTGTATCGTCATGTCCGAAACATGTCGTGTCGTATCCATGTCCGTGCAGCATAGCTATTGATTGTCTAAAGTTGAAATAAACTATTGATGGTTTATGAGTGAAAGAACATACTTTCCTCTACTAGGGTAGGGATGCTTCATAGAAGAAGATGAGAAATTCTGCTGATCCCGTCCCTTCCCCAGTTAATTAAACTCTAAGCTGGTATAAAATTCAGGAAATTTCATGTACCAGGGTGTAGCTCGTGACAGATGATCTTAATTTTGTAACTCGGTGCACACTATTGCAACCTTCTTATTTCAGCAAGTAAACTTAAAACAGACATTAAGCACGTATTCACTTTTCATGCCCCAGTTGACGTTATTTTCATTTTATTTGCAAATGAGCTTGGATGGTCACGATGAGATATGGACACGACGATACTAACACAACATTCATTTTGTTAAAAAAAAATTGAAACGTTTTAAGTTCATCCCAGGGTAAACTATAATCCTGACTCCGCCCTTGACATTGGGAGTTATTACTTGATTGGAGTTCCGTGGTTCTTCTAGGATGGATTTTGAACTTTCAGGTTTTGGTATGTTCCACTCAGATTTCTTTAACATTATGAGCACAAGAAAATTAGTAAGTTTTGTGTGGAACCTTAGTATGATAAGCAGTAAACACTAATTATATCCATGACAGATGAAAGAGCTTATGCATATAAAAGTAGTTGACTATTCATGATATAGAAATTCTGGACCCTATTTTACGCATAATCTTACTTGCTACTTGATGATATTGGGTCTTTTTATTTTTTTTGTCTATTACATGATGTTAATTATATGAAAACTTTTTTGCACGTATGAAAAGATGGGATTTCACCAAGAAATAGTGGCAAAATTCTTGAGCTAGAAGGTTTTGAAAGTTGAATAATATTTATCCACTTGGTAAGTGTTGCTTGACATGTTCACCAAACATGGTGGAAAAGGGAATTACATCTTTTTAATGTTAATCTGTTTATTGTTGAGGTATCATAACAACTTTATGCAAATATGCTCATAGTAAAAAAATTGGAGGGTGCTCCTTGGTTGCAAACATACTCTTATTATAGGGAAATTGGAGGGTGCTCCTTGGTTGCATGAGCTTAAATTGCATATCCAAAAATAGACCTGCCTACATACTATGTGGGCAACTGGCCACCTACTTTTATTGTATGACCCTTTTACGCTCATAGCAATCTTAGCTAGAAATTTGGCACCAGCATAAAGTGTTGACATTATGTCGACAACCGGTCATAAATATTGTCAAATCTTTATGGAGCTTCCTTATGCTCCATAGCCAACCCATTTCTGATTGGATGGATGAAGATACTCATACCATTCATCCACATTTTTTTTCTTAAGGAAGATACGTCCATACCTCTCTCAAGTATTGTATTAAATGAATATAGTGAAAATAAAAGTATATGATACAATGAAAGATAAGATACCCTTTTGTCTCCCCTAGCCCAAAGTTGGATTTGTTACAAGTTATTGGGCATGTTGTTGCTTATTTTTCTGAAAACCAGAAGCAGTAGTTATTTGGTAACACCAGTTTATTTCATAAACTAGTTCATTTTGGGGGCAGATTTTGAAAGCAGAAAGGAGGCAGCTTTTCTGCTTTTCAAAAAGCAGCAGCAACACCAAACCAGGAAACCAGGTGTAAGTAGTGTCTGTTGGGAAAGAAACGCGGAAACCTTTCCCCAAACCGGAGAGTACCTGCGAGAGGACCGAGCAATACAAACGTACGAACCCAAAAACAACGACACAAAACAATCCACGCAGACACAGAGAATTTTTGACGTGGAAAACCCTTGCGAAAAAAACCACGGGACGATCGGAGTCCAACCCTGAGAAGCCTCCACTAATGGAATAGAAGAATTACACCCTCTACAAACTCCTCCCGATCCAAATCGGATCCCCACAACACTCAGAAGTAAGAACAATGATTACAAGGCTACGAAAAGCGAGAACGACGAGTAGAGATTACCCGAAACACGATCTCCTTCGAAAACGACCTTCAATCCTCCGTCTTCTCTTCCGAAGTTGTAATGGCATTCTTGCCTCCTTCCTCTCTTCTTGTGTTACTTGCGATAATGATGCGTAATGAATTAGGGTTGAGAAAACTCAACTTAACTCCCCAATCCCGCAACCAACCTGGACCGTTGGATTAGATCCAATGATGAAAACTCATCCAAATTCCCGCATCAGCCCCGACGACACAGAGTTCGGCCAGAACTCTGTGTCGAGCAAACAGAACCTAGCGCCACAATTCTGGAATGGCCAGACCGAGTTCGGCCAGAACTCGGCCTGGGACCGAGTTCGGCCCGAACTCGGCTGCCCCGTTCCAGAACCTCCTTCTGGGTCACCAACAGCAGCAGCGACTCCGCGTCGCCTACTTCCCGAGCTTCTTCGACACACGAATGGCGCTCGTCGCACTCCGGGGTCTTCTCCACATAGGTTGGGAACCCCACCCACTCCAACAAATCTCTCCCTTCACAACTATGGGGAGGATGTCGTCATCCCGACGACCTGCCTGCAGTACTCAAACTTTTCCTTTGGTAGAATCTTCGTGAACATATCAGCTCCGTTGTCATCTGTATGAACCTTCTCAAGCTCCGCGTCCTTCTTCTCAACCACATCCCGTATCCAGTGATACCGAGTCTCGATGTGTTTGGACCGGCTATGAAACGTCTGATTCTTCACAAGGTGGATAGCACTCTGACTGTCGCAAAGCAAAGTATACTGCTCTTGCTTCAGTCCCATTTTCTGCAGCAGCTTCTTCATCCACAACAGCTCCTTGCAAGCCTCCGTCGCCGCAATGTACTCTGTCTCTGTCGTTGACAAGGCAACACACTTCTGCAACCGCGATTGCCACGACACCGCTCCTCCCGCAAACATCATCACGTAACCCGAAGTCGATCGCCTCGTGTCTACATCTCCAGCCATATCAGCGTCGGTATACCCAACCAGCTTCGGCTCGTCACCACCAAAGGAAAGTCTCCAACCAGCAGTGCCCTGAAGATATCGTAGAATCCACTTGACCGCACTCCAATGTACCCTTCCAGGATTTGAAAGATACCTGCTAACCGTACCAACTGCATGAGCAATATCTGGCCTCGTACACACCATGGCATACATAAGGCTTCCCACAGCTGAGGCATATGGAACCCGCTCCATATCTTCCTTTTCGTCCTCGGTAGATGGACACTGTTCCTCAGTGAGCTTAAAGTGAGCCGCAAGGGGGGAACTCACTTTCTTCGACCCGTCCATCCCGAAACGCTGAAGTACCCGGTGAATGTACTTCGTTTGGGACAAGTGTAGCAGCTTGGACTCTCTCTCTCGGCTGATCTCCATCCCAAGAATAGTCTTCGCTGCGCCCAAATCCTTTATAGAGAAGGCCGCGCCCAGCTGGCGCTTCAACTCCGCTATCCTAGTGGCATTCCGACCCACTAATAGCATGTCATCTACATAGAGCAACAAAATGATAAAATCATCCTCGACAAAATACCTCACAAATACACAGTGATCCGACGTCGTCCGTGCATAACCATGCTCCCCCATAAACGACTCGAACTTCCTGTACCACTGCCTCAGAGCCTGCTTCAGACCATACAAGCTCTTCCTCAACCGGCAGACCAAATGTGACTTGCCCTTCTCACAGAATCCCTCTGGCTGCTCCATGTACAACTCCTCCTCAAGATCACCGTGGAGGAATGCCGTCTTCACGTCCATCTGCTCGACCTCCAAGTCGAGACTGGCTGCTAATGCTAGCACCACCCGAATAGACGAATGCTTGACGACAGGCGAAAAGATCTCATCATAATCTACGCCTTTCCGCTGACCGTAGCCTTTGACTACCAACCTCGCTTTGTATCGAGGGCGAGTAGCATCATCCGTCTGCTTCACTCTAAACACCCATCGATTCTTCAAAGCCTTCTTGTCCTTTGGCAACCGTACCAGATCATAAGTGGAATTGGTGTGCAAGGAACTCATCTCCTCCTGCATAGCCTCCATCCACTCCTGCCTGTGTTCGTCTTCCATAGCCTCTGCAAAACTTTCGGGCTCTCCCCCGTCAGTCAATAGCACATACTCATCTGGTGAGTATCTCGTAGATGGTCGACGATCCCTGTCACTCCTCCTCAAAGGAACCACTGGTGCTGGCTGTATACCGACAGCCTCCTTCCCTTCAGGAACTACCTCTCCGGCATGCTCATCCTCCTGAGGGACACCCTAACCACCATCAGCAGACTGATGATCAAGGTTGGGAGCAACTCCGTGTACCGGCTCCCCCATAACTGGATCATCTGCGATGTCCTCTGGAAACTGCTCGAAGCGAAATGACTCTAACTCAGGCAATTCCTCAGCCTCAGAAGGCGTCTCGGAATCCTGAGTGTTGGTCATGGTCTGATCCTCGACGAACACCACGTCCCTGCTTCTGTAGAGCTTTCCTTCCACTGGGTCGTAGAGTCTATAGCCAAACTCATCCCGACCGTAGCCGACAAAGACGCATCGCCTCATCTTCGGCTCAAGTTTGGTCCTCTCGTCCTTCGGTACATGCACGAAGGCCTTACAACCAAACGCCCGCAGGTGATTGTATGACGGCTCTTTGCCGTACCATACTTTATCAGGCACATTACCCTGCAAAGGAGCACTAGGAGACAAATTAATAACATAAGCAGCTGTGAGAAGAGCCTCACCCCAGTAACTGTCCGACAAGTTTGCTTCTGACAGCAAACACCGCACCCTCTCCATCAGTGTCCTGTTCATGCGCTCCGCTACACCATTGAGCTGAGGTGTCTTTGGCGGAGTCTTCTGGTGTCGTATCCCTTGCTCTCTGCAGTACGCATCAAAGGGACCGATGTATTCGCCGCCATTGTCGGACCGAACACACAACAACTTCTTGCCCGTCTCCCTTTCAACAGAGGCCTGAAACTCCTTGAAAGTAGGCAGCACCTGATCCTTGGTCTTTAAGGCATAGACCCAAACCTTCCTGGAACAGTCATCAATAAAGGTTACAAAGTAAGAAGCACCACCAAGAGATTTTACCTTCATAGGACCGCAGACATCCGAGTGAATCAACTCGAGCAACGCCGGCTTTCTCGAACTTGGGTGACTTTGGAAAGACACCCTATTTTGCTTTCCAGCTAAACAGTGCGTGCACTTCTCCAACTTTGTAGACTTGAGCCCCGGAATCACCTTCATGTTCACCAAGTAGCTCATCCCCTTCTCGCTAATATGGCCGAGCCGCCTGTGCCACAACTCGGTAGACGCATCACTGACTGCGTTCACCTCCTGTGCCCCCTCTGCGCTCCCCTCCATATAGTAGAGACCGAACTTCTTGCTTCCTCTGGCAATCACCATCGAACCCCTGGAAAGCTTCCACTGACTATTCCCGAAGAGACTGAAGAATCCCTCGTCATCCAACCTTCCAATCGACACCAGGTTGAAACGGATATCAGGGACATGACGAACATCTTTGAGAACAAGAACCGCACCCGTCTTCGTTCTCAAATGCACATCTCCAACGGCAACCGCCTTCGACACATCTCCATTGCCCATCTTCAACACGCCACAGTCGCCTGTCGTGTAAGTGGCAAACAGTGCCCTATTGTGAGATACATGTGCTGAAGCCCCTGAGTCCACCAGCCAAGAATTGTCATCGCAGGCGAGGTTAGTAATGACCTCATCACCTACGACGATCACATCGCCTCCATGCACCGAGGCCGCCGCTGTAGTGTTCTCTTCTTGCTTTCCCTTATCGTCCTTCTTCTCTCTCTTCCAAACGAAACAATTCCGCTTGATATGGCCCTTCTTACCGCAATGGTAACACTCTGAGTCCTCGTAACGACCCTTGGACTTCCCCCTGCTCTTGTCTCTGCCACCACCTGGACCCCTGCTTTTGCCCCTTCCGCGGCTCTCTGAAACCAATGCCTCTGAGTGGTGGAATGTGGATGAAGTGTCCTAAGAACGTCTCCGCATCTCTTCATTCAACACCCCGCTCTTGGCAAACTCCAGACTGACCACGCCCTCTGGAGCAGAAGCGATCATAGATACTCGTACGGTCTCCCACGAGTCTGGCAATGTACACAGCAGCCATATTTCCTGAACTTCGTCGTCGAACTTGACTCCCATAGAAGATAGCTGGTCAACCACGCCCTGGAACTCACTCAAGTGATCCGAAATAGACGCCCCATCCTTGTATCGCAGATCCATCATCGTTCGGATCAGGAACAACTTGTTTACCCCGGTCTTCTTCGCATACAAGAATTCCAGCTTATCCCACAACGTCTTTGCGTGCTCAATATTTGCAACGTGGTTGTACACGTTCTCATCAACAAACTGCCGTATGTACCCACACACCTGTATATGCTCGAATGTCCAGTCCTCCTCGGATTTATCACTGGGCCTCTCGGATGCAAACATGGGTAGATGCAGCTTCTTGACAAACAACAAATCTTTCATCTTGCTCCGCCAATAATGATAGTTTGTGTCATTGAGGTTCACCATGCGCACCGGCTTCGCGTCCATCTCTCCTCTATGGTTTCTCTGTCAACTACTGACACTCCTTCTGAATTCCAGAACCTGGCTCTGATACCACTCTGTTGGGAAAGAAACGCGGAAACCTTTCCCCAAACCGGAGAGTACCTGCGAGAGGACCGAGCAATACAAACGCACGAACCCAAAAACAACGACACAAAACAATCCACGCAGACACAGAGAATTTTTGACGTGAAAAATCCTTGCGGGAAAAACCACGGGACGATCGGAGTCCAACCCTGAGAAGCCTCCACTAATGGAATAGAAGAATTACACCCTCTACAAACTCCTCCCGATCCAAATCGGATCCCCACAACACTCAGAAGTAAGAACAATGATTACAAGGCTACGAAGAGCGAGAACGACGAGTAGAGAAAATCGGATCCCCACAACACTCAGAAGTAAGAACAATGATTACAAGGCTACGAAGAGCGAGAACGACGAATAGAGATTACCCGAAACACGATCTCCTTCGAAAACGACCTTCAATCCTCCGTCTTCTCTTCCGAAGTTGTAATGGCACTCTTGCCTCCTTCCTCTCTCTTCTTGCGTGTTTCTTGCGATAATGTTGCGTAATGAATTAGGGTTGAGAAAACTCAACTTAACTCCCCAATCCCGCAACCAACTTGGACCGTTGGATTAGATCCAATGATGAAAACTCATCCAAATTCCCGCATCAGCCCCGACGACACAGAGTTCGGCCAGAACTCTGTGTCGAGCAAACAGAACCTAGCGCCACAATTCTGGAATGGCCAGACCGAGTTCGGCCAGAACTCGGCCTGGGACCGAGTTCGGCCCGAACTCGGCTGCCCCGTTCCAGAACCTCCTTCTGGTCACCAACAGCAGCAGCGACTCCGCGTCGCCTACTTCCCGAGCTTCTTCGACACACGAATGGCGCTCGTCGCACTCCGGAATCTTCTCCACATAGGTTGGGAACCCCACCCACTCCAACAGTGTCGAGACAATTAGATCTCTTTTTATCATATATATATATATTGTATTAAATTAGAGAGTATTTTTTTTAATTATATTGGCTTATTATAAGATCATCCTATAATATCCTCTGTATATAATTGTTTCATCAGATAGGTAACGTTCATGTGATTTAAGATAATATATTTTGAAAATTCATATGGACATTCATGTCTGAGGGACATAATCAGGGAGCCCCACATGGATGTCGTGTGTCCTCACATATCGCCGGTATATTGTCCGATATCCGCTATCTGATATATGAAACCTCGATCAGATATGAACCATATATCTGATATTCGGAACCTTGAATTTGCACACACTTCTGTGAGTTTCAATTGAGCCATGTGTTTGTTGCTAAATTGATCGATCTTGTAGACTCTCAGCTATGTTTTAACATCGACATATTTTGATGGGCAGATATCTGTAGAAGTAAAGTTGTGCCTTGTTGTATTCACATGGTCACTACTTTGGTTTATAATGATAATAGTAGAGTTGTTTTTTACTTGCAGCTGTAGACAAGTTACTACACTTCAGGATCACCTGAAGATGGGGAGAGCTTAGAGCTTCAACATGATAATACTTTGTAAACTGAATCATTATGTAATTGCACTATGTGTGTTAAATTTTGCATTAATTGTCAAAGTACAATATTGTGTGTATGCAAATTACAATGAGTAAAGGCTTCTGTTTTCATATCCAGTTGGTATCTTTAACAAGCTGCAAATTACTACTGGGTTGATCAACTTGATCTGTTTGTTGTAGAATTGATGTTCCATTCTCATGTCGAAGTTGTCTTGTTTGAAAAGATTGATGACAATTTTCGCACATGGATCTCTCTTTTTTGAGCATATTGCATTCATGCCCTTCTTTGCACGTCGATCCAAAATTAAAGACTTAGTTCTAGTCAAGTATTTATTGGGAATTAAATTACCTCGCTCATCTCAATTCAAATTAAATTCTTGAAATATTTGAAGGTATGAGTATCCTTTGCAGTCCCCTAATTAATTTTACCATTGAGAAAATGCTGATATAAACGATGAAGATGATCCTCTTCATGATCGTAGGCCTCGTTTGGTCAAGGAAAGGAAACCAGTTTTTTGCTCTTTCTATGGGCATAGAAAATTACAATTCTTCTCAATTTTCTTTTGCGGTGGAAAGTGAATCTTGGGGTGGGTGGAGGAACCATTTTTCTCCCTATTTTCCGTTTGATTTGGGAATCATTTTCCTTCCATGCTCCCTTCTTGTCTATATGATGTCCACTTAAGGTCGTATAGTATCTTCTGTTTTGTCCACAATTGCACTGCACAATGCTTGCCAATTTGTCTATATCATGGAAAACAAGGAAATATGCACATAATTCTCATCCATTAGCCAAAGACAACTAAACTAAGCTTCTATATCAATACGAGCGAATACATAAGTTGCTGATGTATGCTCAAATACCTTTGGGCAAACCTTGACCTTTCTCATCACTCATTGCCTCTATTTCTGTATTGATAATTTCAACAAAAAAACAAGTTAGCATCTCATCTTAATACCCAACAAAACAATGCTGTTCACATTGAAATCTCATGTTCCCCAAGAACAGGCCCTTGATAGAAGATGAGAGACAGAGGCGAACAAACAAAATTGCTTTCATCGAATAAATTTATGGAACTATTAATTATATCCCATACAGCTAACAATGACTACATCCCCCTCTCAAATTAAAAAAATATATAGTAAAATAACAATTGTAAAAACACTGTCCAAGCAATATTCTTATACATAACAGAGAAACCAAATGCCAAGGTTCGAGGTTCACGCGTTCCAATATTATCCCTTCCTCCCCTATTCAATATTCAAAACCAACAGAATACCCCACAGCCACAGGACAGTTGCAATCAAACAGATTTCTGCACATAATGCTCTCAGTAGCAAATGCTAAAGTTGAAAGGAAGCCAAACTATCTTGATTTGTGCAAAATCAACATTTTCTTCTAGCTTGTGCTTGCAGGTCCACTGCTTGGCGGCTTAGCTACATATATTTGCTTCATCTTGGAAGGGCCAAAGCTCTTGTCTGAACCTGAACCATGACCTCTTCCCTGATATCCCCCCCTGCGAGGCCATTCGCCTCCTGACCCCATATTCTGAGATCCTCCTCCCCGCTGGTCACCATATCCAATAGGATGAATGAGATGTGCGCCTGATGTAGAAGGTTGTTGTTGGGAAGCTTGGAGCTTGAAGGAAGAGCTCATAATCTTGCTGCCATTGCTGCTACCACCTGCTTCGCTGGCATTACCCACAACACTTCTCGATGAACCCTTAGAACTGTTTGAACCTTTGCTATTGTTTGCACTTGAAGGGCTATATGAGGGCCTCACGGTCTGAAGACTGGAAGTGCTGACAATTGGTGGCTGCACTAGACTGAGCTCATCAGGAAACCGGTTTGCGCCATCATATGAAACTGAGAAACCCCTGTCACCATCAGTCGTAGTAGACGGGTGATTGAATCTATTGGTTGTAGTAGAGGCATCCACGGGAACGATGCGTCCAAACTGAGAAGGTAAATCGCCCTCCACTTGCTGCTGGTGTTGGTGTTGTTGCTGCTGCTGCAGTGGCATGGTTAATGGAACAGAGTGGATGGAGGGAGCAGGCAAATGAGACCATCGAGCTTGAAATGGTATGTCAGCAGACGACTGAGATAAGATAATGTTGAATCAAAGTCGGTTATTAATTGTAAAAGACGAGAAGTAATTAAGGATCAAAGCAACATTAAATGATGCAAAAACTAGCATTATAGATTCTCACTTGAAGGAACCTGTCGAAAATTAGACATCATAAAATTCTTTAGTACTCGATCTAAACATAAGTCTGGACTAACTATGACATGCAGCCTTGTAACTTCTGTTTCAGCACTATCAGTATTTATGTCAACTTTAAGATAGAAAGCTTCTTGGTCCCAGTAAAGAATAAAGCGAACGGATAATCATATGAAATGATCGTGAACAAGATGCTGACACAAACTATTTCAAAAGCAATATCTACTATAAGTTAATGATCGTGCCTGGCCTGTGTTTGTGCATTTTCTTGCTTGCTTCCTGTCTGCCAAAGAGCTGACCCTAATGCACAGCACACAGTCACAGCACACAAGGAGAGAATCAGACTATTGGCCAATAATTGGACTTGTACAACGAACAATTCCAATAAATACTGAAGTCAGTTACCCACCCAAACTTACTGAAAAAACATGGAACCTACAACCCTGATACGTTAATCATCCCTTCCTGTAATTCCTATAAGCAGCAAGCAATGACGGAGAGAGAGGGAGTTATTTAAGAGCATTCCAACAATGTAGGAACGAGCCCATCACGCCACCAACTTCCTTAGATGAGGAGTCATTTAAGCGCATAAATCCACACCAATCTTTCTAGCTAACATCCAAATAGAATGAAAAAGAAGAAAGGGAAAGAGAAGCCAACGAAAATAAATATTTGCAATATATGTATGCAGACAACCATAAGATTTGGAATTACATAGATGATGTTGCTGTTGTACTGTTTAGCAGGTTATGGTAAGAAAACATTTACCTGAAAAGGGGACATGTCAAATATAGGTAAAGGAGAAGCCATCGGCATGAGAGGTGATCCTGGGGCCAGATGTTGGAGAGGGGATGGCATATTTGGTGGATTCCGCGGAACAGAAGAAACATTCAGATTGGTGATCTCTCCCTCACTAACTCCTGTTGCAGAAGATACTGGATTATGCTTCCAATCTGGTTGCTTCCCTGTAGGAATATAAGTTGTACCCATAAAAACTTGACCAAACTGTCCAACTGGAGCAAAATGGTTGTAGACCACCATATGAGGAGGAGCTTGAACACCTGGGATTCCTCCAGGAGGACTGATGTAAGGACCAGCAAACCCTGTAGGAGGGCCGTAGAAGGAGTCCACACCAGAATTATGTGGCCAAGGCCCAAGCGGCCCTGAACCCAATGTGGTACTTCTTGGCGGCTGTGACTGGGTACCACCTGATTCATCGTGCGGTCCAAAGGCAAAAAATGGCCCTCCAAATATTGGATTCACATCAACAATGGGAAAAGGTTGAGGGAAGTGTGATAGCATAGGGCCAGAAGTACTCTGTGGGCTTGGCAGTGGATGCCATAAAGGTAGAGGAGTGTCCACGGAGAGATCTGCTGGGAGAGCAACACTAAGGGATTCTTCCGCCACTGTTTGACTCGTTACTTCTTTACTGGCTGTCATGCCTCCTGAAAAATTAGAAAATTCATTGTGAGAAATAGAAGAAAACTAGTACAAGAAGGTGTGATCAGCTACAATAGAAAGTGTGCATCACCTCCTGAAGTTAACTCTGTATTATCTGCAGAAGTGAAACTTTTGGAATCTGGAACAGAGCAGGCACCCAACCGATTTCCAACAATATCATCATTATTCGTAATAGCAGCAACAGCAACTGCAGAAGCAGCGGCTTCAGCTTCGGCCTCAGGATCTTCTAACTGTGTACATGACTCATTAGGGTTCCTCTGTTTATCAAAAAACATGGTGCAGTCGTTATTGATAGCAGTTATGCTGTGGTCCTTTGAAACATCTGATCTTGATGAACCTGGGGGGGCGATTCCATTGGAGATAGCTCGACTGATTGGAGGGAGAATGGTAGGTGAGGTAACAGCACCTAAATCAATAAAAAAAAGTGTTTTATTAATTTATTCTGAATGTCCACCAAGACATCCAAGAATTTGAAATACAATGTACTGTCATAAGAGAAAGGCGCACCAAACTGAATTCTCTCCCCAGCAAGCAAGGAATTAAGAGGACTGGCTGATGTAGGAAAGGACTTTTTTTCCTGTGCCATGATAGACGTTGATGACTTGGTAGGTTCGAGAGAAATGCTAGAAGTTACATTGGAATCGAATAGCACTGGCTTCATAGCATCGTCAAGCTGGCTCTGTGTTAAGGCCATTACCTGGTAATTACAAAGCCAAACTTGAGAAAATGCATAGACATGGCCATGGATACGGAACCAGACAGCTTGTTTCCAAAATATAGCATTTGTTAGAAAAAGTCAAGTTACAGGTACGGCGCGGAGAGATCTATACACATGAACATATTATATACTAGATCGCAATAAAATATTTATAGTATGTATGTTTCCTATAGTCAGTACTTTCCAAAAAAGTTAGAAAAGACCTGCAGCAAAAGAACTTTACTTGCTCTCGTCTTGATTATCTTTGGCATGAGCATGTTCATGCCATGCCAAATCACATTCAACCAAGTTTTAGGTCCTTTTGGAACCTAAACATGGGGGACCAGGTCCTACAAGCCAACAAGTATTGTGTCGTGTCGGACATGGATAAAATCCTCCGGAGGAGTGTACGTGCAACCTAGCAGATGACCAGGTCCTACAAGCCAACAAGTATTGTGTCGTGTCGGACATGGATAAAATCCTCCGGAGGAGTGTTAGAAGATGACTAGGGCTAGTTTGCATTGTAGTTACGTTTTATCCCATTTGCTCAACATCCATTTCCGGAATGCTTGTTGGGCTACCTTTACGAAAACCGCCCATTTGACCCCGAAATCAACGGCACGTTTGGAAAAATGCTCATAATTAATGTAATCAGTTTGGCTCACACCTAGCATTTGCTACCAAATGGAGTCATTGATGAACATAACTGCAAACCAGACTGGCCCTAAGTAAAAGTAGGCCTGATGAGTACGTTTTTCAATTACATGCTTCTGAAAAGGCTCAGAAAACCACATATCTGGCAAAGGAAATAGAGTCAAGTTTGGGGGGTTTATGGATTTGTAATGGAACCTGTTTTGTTGTCTACTATAGTATTTTGAAGTGCCGATGTTCTGTACAGTACATGTCCGACACAATACGGTCCACATTTTCTGAGTACGGTCCACATTTTTTAGTCATGTGCTTCCAAAATTAATACCAAAGCAATGGAACAAATTATCACGGCCGTTTGGTACACGATAATACGGATGGGAGTATGTTATTCCCATCCATATTAGTATGTTTGGCATTAAGCCCAATCAAAATTTTCCCTTGGACATCATATTCCCACCATACGAGGGAATATTATTCCCATCGTGAGAGGTGGTTATTCTTAATCCCACCCAATGGGAATAACCTTATTATTGAGATTACCCACACTACCCCCGAGCAACATTGGAAACCGACACAGACCCATCACAACCAAAACATGACCATATTCCGACCAACAAATGCCCGACATAACCCAACCCGAACACAAGCTCAAGTTAAACCGAAACCTACCAAAACACAACATGAACATGACCGCACCCAAAACCGACTCATCTAGAACCAACCCCGACCCAACCAAAACCCGAGGTGAATCTGACCCGACTCGGCTAGTAATCAAAACATCACCATATCCGGACCAACAAAAATCCGACTTGAGTCAAACCGGACACAAGCTCAACTTGAACCCGAAACTCGACACCAACATGACCGAACCCTAACCAACTCAACCAGAACCAAACCTGGTCCGGCCAAAACACGAAATGAATCTAACCTGACTCAGCTCGACTAGATGACTCTCTTATTAAATATGAACATTTATTTTAATCCGATAGTTTATAAATTTTATGCAGTGTTTGTTTGTTTAAGCTTATTTTGTCGATTATTTTATTATGCGTTAGATAAGAATTAGTACTTCGCCATTGATCATTGTTGAATATGATGTAAATAACTTTAAATAAATTATTTATATTTAAGACTAGTTTATTAAAATTATAATTTTGTAATACAATGGTAATTCAGGAAATTTATACTATGAAGTTTTGTATCCATGGTAATTTATTTATGTACCAAATGCATGAATTCTATATTCATGTATATACCAAACACGGTAATACCTAATTCCTAAAAATTTGATGCCTAGGAATAGTATTCCAAGGGATATGGTATTCCTGGTAATATATTGCAATCTGCATACCAAACGGCCCCTCAAGTCCTATTAGAGAATAAGAAAGCCAGTGGCCAAGAACGGCATCAACAAAATAAGATAGCAACCTTGGTGTTGGTAATTCCTGGTAATTTATAAATGATGAAGCTCTATGACAAAGAAATATATCCATCTTCCAAAGACAGTAATCAGGCAGCGAAAAGAGCATAGGACTTTTTGGTTGCTTCCACTAGATAATCGATCTGTAATACTTGAATATGAAGAGCGCTTCTCCCTCATTATTATTGGTAAATATATCAATCTAACACAGCCTGCACGTCCATACTTACAGTACTCTTGTTTAAACTTTAAACCCTTAACTTTGAAAAATGTGAATGAGGAAACATAATTATGTACTTGGCAAAATTGTAAATACAGTGAGTTGATAGGTTACTTCATTTCTTTCATAAACAAAGGGGAAAAAAAGAGTCACCTTTGAAATATGTCTTCACAGAAAGGGCATAAAATCATGTCCTCGTATCTCCGATCCAACAGTATATTCATGGTTGAAATCCAACATCTATGTGCAAAGGTCAATTTCTTAAATTGATAAGAGAATCAGTTTGCAAGTAGCGTATTTGTTACAAGTAAGCCTACTAAGTCTAATTGATTGGCTGCCTTCATGATCCCGAGGTCTTCACATCCTTTGAGAACACAGAAAAAGCCAAATTGAAGCTGAAAACAGCAACCAAATATTGAGTTTCCTGAACAGACTGCAGTTCGGACAGACTTATGTGTTTAGTAAAAGGAGTACATCTCGAACCGACCATAGACTTCTAAGAGGAAGTGAACCAAGATTATCTTGAGAAAGAAATCTAGGGCTAGAAATTAATAATGTAATATATTAAGCCTTCTTGTGATTTGATCAAATCATAAAATTGAGCAGCAAAGTGTTAGACCCTGCTTTTAGGTCCAAGACTATTGATCACAGGATGACCCAGCAACCAAATTCAACCTCCAAAATGATACGAAGTTACCGACTTGGAAAATAAACCTAAATTTCTAGGGCTAAGAGTAGGGTGAGCATTATTCGGTTTTGGACCGAAAACCGAATCGAACCGAACCGAATAAGAGATTAGGTTCGGTTTTAAAAAAATTCGGTTTGGTTTCAGTTTTGAAAATACTAAATTTTCTTATTCGGTTTCGGTTTTGGGTTTCGGTCCAAAACCGAAAATTTAGTTTATATATATATACACACACACACACACACACACACACACACACACACACAAACACACACATTATAGGTATATACTAAATAAATTTAGGTATATTTAGTTACTATATATTAACAAAAAAAAGTGCAAATAAACCGAAAATTCGAGTAAACCGAACCGGTTTAATTCGGTTCGGTTTGATTCGGTTATGGGCCAATTCGGTTCGGTTTCGGTTTTGCTTATTCGGTTTTAGGTTATTTTGTCGATTTGAACCGAATTAACCGAATGCTCACCCCTAGCTAAGAGTCTACAATTTGGGATTTACAATTAGGAATATTCAAAATGTAAGAGTAATAATGAATTTGAATTTGTAGATGGATGAAAATTGGGGATGAAAGTGAAGAAATCTTGCTTCAGATTTGACTTGGGATAAAAAGTCAGGAAATTAAGAGAAATTAGGGTTTGGGATTTGAAGGGGAATAGGGTTATAGTAGAAACTGGGAAAAGTAGCTTTAGGCCTCACAAGGTAATATTAAATTTCTAGCGCTAAGAGTCTAAAAGTAGGGATCTATGATTAGGAATCTTCAAAATGTAAGAGGAATATGGAAAAAAAAAACTTAAATTTCTAGGGTTAAGAATCTAAAGCTAAGGGATCTATGATTAGGAATCTTCAATGTAAGAGGAATATGGTATTTGAATTCGTGGATGGATGAAAATTGGGGATGAAAGTGAAGACATCTTGCTTAGAAATGGACTTATGAAAAAATCTGGAAAATTAGGGTTCGGAGTTTGAAGGAAAATATGGGTATAGTAGAAACTGGGAAAAGTAGCTTTCCTCACAAGGGCTTGGGGACTGTCGGCTAGCGGCACTATTACGTCAGCAGCCTGCAACAGGAGAATTTAAAAGGATTGTAGATGTAATATAAATACAGGAGGTGAGGTTACAAGAAGGAAGCAAGGAGTGTAGTGTCCCACCCCACTCAGTTCAACCAGATGGATCGAAACGCAACGACGTTTGGGCTTGGCTATGCAACGACTTGCTCGAAGTCCCGCTCGAACGAGGCAACTCCTCGCTCATGTGGGTAGCTTCGATGAACTTGCCTCAGCTTGACCTTCATACTAATAAAATGGAGTTTTCACATGCATTGAGTAGGTTTGATCATAAAAGAGATAAACCCACGTAGCTAAGAAAATAATCCCATTGAGTCAAGTATATGTGTAGAACAAGGAAAAGTATCAACATGTTGCTTAGATGTTCTCCACGATGCTTTTCAAAATTGGCACTTGGTCTTTCGATCTCACGTATTGAGTGAAACAAGTTATGCCACGGGCTATCGACTTGATGTCATCGCAGGCACGGTTACACGGCTTGTTATAGCCACACAGTCCCACGACTTCAATGCTTGTCATATAGAGTATGACTCGGTTGATGGAACTGCACAGAATATGGTTGGTTCAAGTTAGGCAGAAAGGCTATCAAATAATCGTTCCCGGGTTCGAGTCAAAAAGAAGATGGAAACATTGAAAGTTCTTAGGACCGATAGTCGCCGAGGTAGTCTCTGGTTTTGGGAGCTGCATGAAAGTATGGAAAGGAAAAAATAAGGAATTGTTCAGAAGTATGGTAGATTGAGTCGAGTCTTGCATGGTCATTGGACAACTTGTGCACAAGATTTGAGTTCCTTGAACGATCGCCGGGAGACTGGAATCGATTCGGCCTAGAAGGAACTTGCTTGCAGAACCTTCAGGGGGCATTCGATCGGCCTGAAGGGTGCACCATAGAACGGGTATTGCGAAAAATTCGGAGAGCTCGCGCCACTGACACGAACGTACCGTCTTATCCATATGGTCTAATGATAGTTTGATATTGCTAGTGACCTTCATATATATTGAGTCGACATAATAGCGGCGATCCGCGTCCATCCTTTAGATTGAGTCTAGAAATGTATGCACGACACGAATGAGTCCAGGAATGTGTGTACGATATGCATCACAATTATCGAGCCCAAGATTTGGCCTCAATAGAGTCACGTGCTTGAACACTATTTGTGGCGTTTAGTTTTCGAAGTAGCTTGACACGAAGTTCCCAAGAATATAGATCAAGTTGGTTGTATGTTAAAACGGGAAGGCCGGAAGGTAAGCTTGATGTTGTTGTGTAACACGGTTATAATGATTTGGGACACGATCACATTGTTGCAACACGAATAGACTTGTACATAATATATGCTATGAAACTGATCCTAAGGCAAATTAGAAAGTCCACAAAATGATAGTCGCACTCACTAAATTAACGTGTTGATTTTGTATGGGTGAGCGAGATGCTTCCCATCAGTACGGTTGTGTACTGACATCCCACCAGTTTGCATGCAGGTTATAGGTACTTGTTCGTTCAAGACGGAGCTTGCTTGGACGCGTCGGAGCATGGAGTTCCTTGGCATTTCGAAGCGTGCGGCCGCGTGGAGTCTTCATCTGTACAAGACATAATGTATGAACATTGTCTTCTACAATTTGCAAGCCTTGATCTTTTGTATTGAGAGATGAGAGAGAGCTAAATGATTGTATTCAGAGAGAAAGTAAGCTTGAGTGATTGTAATCTTGGCGCGTGTCTTTGTAATTCCGCGCAATATCAATAAAGAGGATTTTATTTTCTATACATCTTGTGTAATTCAACTTCTCTGCTCGGGACTTCTGTGCGACGACCCCGTCGCTAAGGTGCGTAATCAGTTGTTATGGCATTCGTCTTACGCGAGCACAACTTAGGCTCACGCGGCATCATGTCCCTAGCAAGGACGATCGGTTCTGCGGAACCAGGATGTGACAAGGAGGAGGAGAGGGGGTCAAGTTTTTAAAGGAGGAGAAAAGTGGGATGTCGCTGATTGAATTCTAGCATAGGAAGAAATGACAGTGACTGGCTAGCTATGGCGATGGAACATGTGGTTTAATTGAACGTAAGTTAATACCTAAGGAAAGAGGTCGAAAGAGAGGCTTCACACCTTCTTCCTTTTTTCACTACGGCTTCACACTCAATTGGATCTTACAATAACTATGGAGAACTCTCAAAACCAAAGGAGGTACACAATTCCTCATCAACTCAATAAAACATGTTTTTCCCTTCCCAGTCTACATATAGGGTTGGTTAGTTTCAATGTACACAAATAAGAGCTCACATAGTCATTTAATAACAACTAGTAAGATTCTCTTTCTTAATTACCCCCCTTCAAGAAAAGACTGCAGATTGTCGAACGCAAAAATAAAGTACACACTAACTAAACTTCAGTCAAACTTGAATGATACTAGAATCTACTAAATTAAGATTCAATACACAATTTGACTCAATTTCAGAAAACCGAAAAAACTACACCGTAAACTTTAAAGGTTTATAGGTGAGTCTTTGCGCCTTCCTGATTTTATAGTCATATTTAGTAATGTCTGACAGAAAGCGTAACATAATATGGAAATTAATTTCAATTTACATATGAATAGTATTCATATGTAAATACACGTATGCAGTGTTCTAAAAATCGCTAGGCGGACTCGGTGTGGCGGAGGTCCGCGTAGCGCCTAGCGCGCCTAGGCGGCCGCCTTTTCTTTGAAATTTCAATGTTCTAAAATCCAAATACTATCTTAAAACCCAAAAAAATATCCAAAATACAACTAAGAATAAACAAAATCAAAAAAAAAAATTCAAAAAAAATCAAAAAACACGGCTGCCTAGGGGAACCTAGGCCCGCCTAGCCCACCGCCTAGGGGGTTTTCGGTGCGGTGGGCCGGCAGCCTAGCGCCTAGGCCAATTTTTAGAACACTGCACGTATGCTACAAAAATGAATATACTGATCCTTCAAGGGTTGTCCCCAAGCATAAACATTAGCTGTCTACATAGCAAGCATTTAAATTGTGGTTGTTTACCTTATGTAGGAAGAAATATTCAACAAAAGCCTGTGTTGGGGGTCTCTGCCAAATTATTGCGCCCTCACAAGAGGTCTACCGAGCACAATCGGTAGCTTTGTGCTTTGCAGACCGAAAGACATGGTACAGAACATATTGCAGCAGGTATTGCCCCCAGGAATAGAACATGTTATTGGGCAGCATTTTATAAAATTTATGCATGTCAGTCCATACTCCTCTCTGCAGGTCCTCATAACCATCTTGTGGTTCAGTAAAACATGCATCATTTGCAGACAGTAGTTACAGTACACACTACTGTCACGGTCAGCTTATAGTCAAATATGGGCCATAACCATCTTGTGATTCAGTAATACATGCATCATTTGCAGACAGTAGTTACAGTACATGCTACTGTCACAGTAAGCTTATAGTCAAATATGGCTGACATTTCGTCAGCAATTGGGACGGTATAATTATAAAACATCTGGCCACGATTCAGATGAATCTTGTTCCAGCCACAAACATGCTTCTTGTGTCATGACTTTAAGATGGCAGCATTCACAGAAGCAGAAATGAGATGAATATTTGAGGCTAAATCAAGGCAGTAGCTCTCAGATATTAGGTTTGGTAATGCAAAAGAAGTTAGTTCCGTTTTATCGAGGTCCTAAAACGCAGATGCCCAGGTGTACAGACGAGGTGCTTAAGAGGCTGCTACCGCTCTGATTAATTCAAATAAACCTAAGGATTTATTTATACCCCTATACTTGATAAAAAGTACCCCCATATAGATATACAAAGGGCGTAATTTTACTTAATAGTGTGTATACTTACCGAAACCGTGTTCTTTCAAGATACCTTGGGCTGCAGTTGGCAAACGGTTTAAAGGTTTTCATCTTTTAATTTCCTACGAGTTTTAACAAATAATCCTCTTACAGGACAACTAAAACCTTTATTTTCTACATTTAAGAATATGGATTAGAGATATTACCTCAACTTAATTTGAACTACTACTTTTGCATGTTTCTAGCTTTATTACCCTTGTTTAAGAGAGAATAATACGTAAGAAGGGTTTGTAAAATCCAGGTTAAAATAGTAGTCCAATTGTCCAACTACCTTAACCTGTGGCTCCAGGTTTGCAAAAGCCTTATGTTAGACCATTTGCCAGCCAAACCTAGTTAAACTCCTTAATTCTTTAACCTGTTTCCAAATGCTGGCTTCAGGCTTCTTGACTTGACTAAAAATGTGAGACATTTGTTTCGAATTTGTTGTGTTATGTTGTTTTCTTCATTTTGTGATGCCTTTAACTTCTAATATGATTTAAGAGACTCGTTGTTGGAATTTGTTGTGTTATGTCTTTGTGGTTATAATTTAATGTCCTTTCTTGTTGTTATATGTACTATATTTCAGTTTGTTGTTCTTGTTGAAATGTTGCACCCAAATGATTATCTGGAATTTTGGCTAATTTACCGTTGCTCAAATCCCTGAGCAAACACCTATGAACCTATAGGCCGCTTAAGCTGACGGCAAAGCCGCATGCTTCATTTTTTTCTTCCTGTGTTAAGATCTTTTACATTCAGTGTTAAAATTTCGCTAGGCGGGTTCGGTGCGCCAAAGGGGCACCTAGCGCCCAGGCCCCGAATTGATTTTTTTTTTTAAATGTATATTATGCTTCCATATATATTATGTATATGTTGATTAAAACACAAAAACAAGTTTGACAAGTTGGCTAGAAGTGGGAGTCATAGGTTTCAACCAGGAAGAGGAGGGTCCCTGTTTGAGTCTTGTGTTTGGTTTGCTAACACTATATATATATATATATATATATATTATATATATATATATATATATATATATATATATATATATATATATATATATATATATATACGTGCCACCCTCTGCTGCTGCTTTGGGATTTCTTCCTCTCCTCCCTCAGCTGCTGCTTTTTCTTCTTGTTCCTTTTTTGGGGGTTTCTTCCTCTCCTCTCATATCCTCTCCTCCCTCTCCTCTCCTCAAAGAAGAAGAAGAAGAAGCAAGCTGCAGGAGTAGCAGCAGAAGCAAGAAGAATCAGCAGAAGCAAGAAGAAGAAGAAGAAGCAGCCAGCAGAAGAAGAAGAAGAAGAAGCAAGCAGAGGCCAGCAGAAGAAGCAGCCAGCAAGCAGCAGCCAGGTTTTTTTTTCAAATTTTCAAATTAAGAATTTTTTTAATTTTTTTTTATTTTCGAAAAATAATCGGCCGAACAGGCCGCCTAGTGGGGTTCCGGTGCGGCTGGAGGCCGCCTAGCACCTAGGCGGCACCTAGGGCGCAATTTAGAACACTGTTTACATTCATGGTAAAAGGTTATAAAGAAGGCCTATGACATAAAATCCTTGCAGATCAAGGAAGTGGTTGTGTTTGAGAAATAGTAGAACAGAAGGAACATCAAAATAGTATCAATCATAGACTTGCCAAGCAACAACAAAGCCTTATTTAGTAAAATTTTGGGGTTGGAAACCATTTTTCTCTTTATGTCAAATAAGCACTTGGTTCATTGCCCCCTAGTCCAATTTGGTCAGCAATCAGCATCTACTAATTCTTTTACAATAATCCTGTCACTACAACAATCCACAGCGCACATGGTCTACTGTTGCACATGTACAAACCATCTGAAATAAGGGAACCTCATCTTCCCCCAAATGCATTTCTCTCTTTTTTTTGCTACCTGATCCATTTTTAGTTCTCAGTACAATCACTTTTAAGACACCTTTCTTGATTGGCAACCCAAAAAACAAGACTGGCCCTATGGACTTGCAGCCGCCTTATTTATGGTCTCCTTCAACTTCAAAGATGACATAGAACTTTACTGTAGTCTTCACAATGAATAAATGATCCCAACTCCCAGGTAACGTAGTTAATCATATCAGTACTTCTTGGCCATTAGATATTGATTCTGAGCAAAGAAAATGTAATGAATTTGCTAATTAAACAAAATATGTAGCTTCAAAGAAGTCAAAGAGAAACGAGGGGAGAGTACATAGGTGGACATGAGATATCGGTAGTTAGGATTAATTGTTTATCATGATGTAAAGATTGGGAAGGATTGTTGTGCATAAAGTTAAAACATGATTGTTGAAATGGAGTCTTCTAGAGCACTTTGTGATCACATGTTATCTTCGAAGTTGAATGAAAATTCTTTAAGACTACCATAAGACCAATCATATGCTTCATAGATCTGGGACAATTAAGAAATGTCCAGAAAATTAGTACAGCAGAAATGTTAAGACGGATGAGCATCAACACAATAAAAGATATGATAAGAAATGAGAGTATCTGTGCTATGTTAGAGGTGGGGTCAATTGAGGACAAGATTGGGTGGTTTGGACGTGCTCCGAGTAGGGGCGATAAGATAGTAGTTGAAGGAGCCGCTAGGACTAGAGGTAATCCTAAACGAACATGGATTGAAGATTAGGAAGAATATGTTTTTAGTTAGTGTCATTAAGGGTGTGGCCCTTAACAAAGCTGAACGAAAGGAAAGGATTCAAACAGATGACCCCAAAAAATTCGGGATAAAGGTTTTGTTGTTGTTAATTAAACAAAACATCTCAACATTTTAGATTCACTTGATCTTTTAACATCATATATTATAGCTTAAAATTTAAGGATGCAGAAATTTATGAAAATGTCAATTAGCATGTTAGTTTTGGAAGTGAGGATAGTCATCGCAATAATATCTATAGTATTATAAAAACCATAGTGATGCAACAAAGAGGCAATGTAATACGCAATTCAGTAATAAGCTTCAAAACTAAATTCCATCGCCACCTAAAAACTCCCAAATCACTATCCAGTACCTCAGGAAAATTTGCAGCAGCTCCATAGCCCTATATATGCCGACTCAAGTGATAAGACTTCAAAAAAAAAACCCAACTGAAACTAATCACGGTATAATGTGGTTAAACACAATAAAAAGTTTTATGATGCTTTCTATCAAAGGATCGCTGGCCTATAGATAATCAAAGATATCCAGATATAACAAGACTGAGTGTCCTTAGTAAGGAAGACTGTCAAAATAAACTAATGAAAAAGTAAATCAACAAATGACTTGCTCATGAACATGGTAGAAAGCAATAAGGTCATACTTCCAACGCCATTAATAATTAAGATATAAATGAATTTTCCAAAACATAGGCCAATATATGGGCTGCTAATTACAAACACTGTAGCCGAATGCTCTATCTTTAATAAAAATGATAGCTGCATCTCCTCTGCAACTCCCTTGTCATTGGTCCATCTAGGACTAAATTCAGGAGAGCTAGTAGTATAACTATAAAGAAAACGATTTATCCATAAGTCTTCCAGATCTCCTAAAACTGAGTCGTATGTAGACTAATAGTGACGCATGTTGAGTTACTAAGATGGAGACGCACAAGATCATTGCTCCAGTATTTAATAGAAGCACCAATAACATGACTACATGAGAACCTTTAACCACCCAACTCATATACGATACAGACTAACAATGTTGAATGACAACTTCAGTGGATAAAAAAATACTCCTTTGACATAAAAGCAAAGATACTTGATAATCTACTAGCCAACCAAAATTACTGCAGGATAAAATTAAAAAGAAGTAGCTCTATACTGTAGGTATACACACAAGAACATAAAAGAGGCTAAGATGGTTATATTTCGAACATAGAATGTCAACTTCAAATATTTACATACAAAATTAAGGGAAAACATGGCGAACTTATTTGTACTTTAAATCTTGAAGGTTACCTGCTGATTTATGTCTGAATTGCTCCAGGAACCCGAAGGGAGGGAAGCATTGACAAGAACTGTGTTCTTTTTTTCAAACGGTAAGCCTGGTACGAGCATTGCACAGCTAGATGTGCCTGGGACACAGCTTGGCGACCTGTTGATCAGTAGTCATAATTGGCCTTGAACTTACATGTGTCTGTTTAAGTGTGTTGAATACAAGGACGCTATATAAAGTCATCAAAGCAGTAGGGCGTACTTCAAATTGATGAATCTTGCATCAGAGTCGACTTTTGCAGCAGGAGTACCAATAGGAGGTAGGCTCTGAGACGTCATATTGGTCGTGAATATTGGTGATGCCTCCACACTAGGAAAATCCCTTCCATCACTGATAACAGCATCAGAACGAAGATTATTTGTTGCATCTCCAACAAAAGAATTTGCTGACTTTTTAAAATTATATGCAACCACATTGCTTTGAGGGACTGTTTGATGCTTCCGAGGTGCCTAGTAATCAAACATCCAAAGCACACAGAAAACAATAATGTTCATCAAACTGAAAGGTTGTGGGCAAACAAAAAAAACAGCAATCCAGCATTACCTTTATCACCTTAGACTTGGCCTTGATTTCTTTTTCTCGCTGCTCTCGTCGGTCATTAAGCATCTGCCTCTTAGACCTCACCTCAATGAAGTCATCCTCATCACTAGGTGCTTCTATACCTGGCTGCCGAAAAACACAGACAACTCCACTCTGCAAAGGAGCTCCAACATCCTCCTGAGAACTCACATTCTTTTTCCCACTTCCTTCTCCAGCTTGGAGATTTTCAAAGGAAGACACTCGTTTTTTTGACAATGCTTCCCTTCCTGAGAGTTCATCCACTTTGCCACTGGAACTTGCAGCATATGTACTGGAAACACCAGAATTAAGGTTTTCTGATTCGACTGTTTTCTTGGTCAATTTGGTTGGCTCGTCATCCTTCCTAACCCCATACCTAGCTGAACTCCCAGATATCCTTCCACTGAAATTTGGCCTCGCTTCCTGATTGACACTGGAATAAGGCTCCAGGTGTTCTCTTTCCCTCCTGTCAACATTTTCACGCACTCTAAACTCAGTTCTCCGGACACTCCTCCGTGGCCTCCTCTGGAACCCACTTGAATCTGTTCGTGATGTCTCTGGTGCAGGAAACAATGGTCTTGTACTTGCATTCCTAGCATTATAGGTAAATCTCCTTCCCCTGCTATTAGATATTATCCCTGTAGCCCCAGATCCAATTTGAGTTCTTTCTCCAGTTGATATCTGAGATGGGGCATGTCCAGGATACACCTGAGGTTCTTTATTATGTGACATGGGTCTGTAGTTCTTCCTTACATTGATATCATGAACAATATGTCGTTCATTCTGATAACCTGAAATATTTCGAGCTTTATCTTCACCATGAAAAGAGATAATGGTTTGACCTCGGGATGCAATCTCACCATTTAATGGATTTGATAACTCGTCATGCAGCTTATAGTTTATGTTTCCTTGAGATAGATCAAGTGATTTTGTTACCACACCAGGCTGATTCTCGGGTGGGCCTGAAGGGACTTTATCAGGTGCACTATTTTGAGAGGAAGGGCCTTTACCTTGACTATGCAGAGAGCCTCCAAGATTCTGAGACGGGGAATACTGGGCTGAAGCTAGAGGTTGGACAAAGGACATAGTTGGAGGAGCTAGTGGCAAGATACCCTGAGAAAGAGGTGATGGGTACCTGAGCTGACCAAACTGAAAGAAGGGAGGCTGTGGAGGGGGTAGATGGAGTGGCATCTGAATAGAGCCAATCTGAATTGCCGGAACAGGAGATGGAATCAAAGATGGCCCAGAAAACAGGCCAAACTGAAGCCTAATAGGTGCTTCAGCCTGAAACTCAACTGCAGAAACCGTGGATGTGGTAGACTGGACTGTTGATGTGATAGCCATTGGTGGGCTCAAACCAGATGTAATTGGACTGTTGAATTGAAGCGCCTTGAGTACTAGATGCTTCGGTACTCTCTGGAGAACTACTGGTGGGCACGGGCAGCGGATCAAGAGTCAATTCTTGAAGCGCCTTCTCAGTCTCATTCATTATTTTTTTGGAAGACTCGCTCACCAATCCTTCAGTAAAAGCACTGTCATCTTGTAAGCTATGATCACCAGCTGAATCATCCTGGACTCCTGTTCCCTTTTCATTGTTCCTTGATGTCTTTTCAGAACCACCAACAGTATCGATGCTAGAGCCAACTACCTCATTGCAATCTAAGACCATCTGAACATCCTCGCCAGTTCTGTTAGGCGAGACTGATGGTGGATCATCAAACTCTTGGACATCTTCAAGAGTTTCACCACCATCGCCATCATGTACTGCTTCCTCTTCTTCCCGATAGCCATCTTCTTCATCATAGTCTTCTTGCTCATTCATTTCATTTTTCTCAATTGCCCACTCATCATCCTCTTCTTGAGAAACTGTACTTGAAGTCCCCATCGTGTTTGTGTTTCTAACCTCCATCTCAGACGCAGTATGGTCATTGTGAGATATAAAGGTATGCTCCTCAACAACCAAAGTCTCCAATGCTGGATTATCGTCAGCTTCATCAAAGCCATCATGAGAAAGATGAGTCGGTGAACTAGGTGGATTTGAAACAGAAAGCGACGACTGTGAGTCACATCTTGGGCTATTCTTCTCCTCTTTCTGCTCCGAAGAGATAACATCACTTTCAAGTAACTCTTGTGTCCTAGGTGCCTGATCTCTTTGATCATAACCATCATCATAACCAGACCGCATAACTTCTCCTTCATTTCTTACTGCAGTGTGGTACCTTGACTGGCTATCAAGAAATGACGTGGGACCAGGAGAGTTAGCTTCATTTCGCAATGGTATATGACGCATAGAGGAAATGGATGGAGGGGGGAGCACACGGGGCTGTCTCAAAGAATGGCGAGATCTTCCAAAGGAGGGAAATCCACCATCAGCCTCATTCTGAAATGCTCTTTCAGCATTTGGAGCATTGGGACTTCCACGAGAACGAACAGAACCCCACCCACCATCACCAAACTTCTCATTATCATAAAAATCAGTGGCATCAATATCCAAGTTCCTATTAAAATGATCTACATCACCACCACCATTCCATCTGTTACCTCTTGGGTACCGTAGATCATCCGGCACTGAAGAATACTCAGATGTCCCACCTTTTGAAGACGGCCTCGTAGATGCTGATGAAAAACCACCAAAATTTTCTTTCCTTGTAAAAGGTCTTCCAGAACTGAAATTAGGCCTTGCATTGTAAAAATCACTCTCCTGATCCTGCAAATGGAACACTGAGCTGCTCCCATTGTCATATGTGTCTCTCTTCCAATAGTTCCCATGTTTTCCTCTTTCCATAAACGAAGTATTCTCAGGTTGAAGTCTAGAAGAACCGGTCTCGAAATACCTGTTCATATTTGACGAATCTGACGATGTTGTGCTAGTAATGTGCTCCACCATTCTCTCACCATCCTCCCAGTCTCCAACATCTGATGATACTTTCGGAACATCCCTTTCTTTTACAGGCACATGGACTCTTTCTTCACCAATAATACTGTCATCGGTCTGCCTCTTGGCCATCCTCGCTTCCAGCTCCAAAAGCTTTTTCCTTGCATTCTCTTTCCTTCTCTCCTCCTCCATAAACATCCTCCTCTTTTCCTCCTCCCTCGCAATCTTTTGCTCCTCGGCGCTTCTTGCAGCCTCCATTCTCTCCTGCTCTGCTCTCCAAGCAGCTTCTCTTGCCTCTTCTTCTATCAGTTGCCTCCTTTCCTCCTCTTCCCTCAATAACCTCTCCCTCTCCTCCTGTTCCCTCCGAGCGAGCTCCATTACTCTCGCTTGCTCTTCCATCACCCGCTGCCGCTCTTGTTCTTGTATCCTCTGAACTCTCTCCAGCTCAGCTTCAAAAGACGCTCTGACAGGATCATGGAAGTCCGTCTGTTTCAAAACTTCTTTCTTCCGTTTGAATACCTTAACATTAACCTCCCCAATCGGGTCATCAGAGAAAGGATCTGTATCATCAAAACCAGCATCCGAACTATACGGCTTCCCACTGCTTGAGCTCAGTCGCTTATCTCTGCCAAAATTCAGTATTGGATCATTCACAGACAGACCTTTACTACCCGCAGAAAATGGCACCTTCGGCACTATATTATTCTGAAAGGAATCTCCCCTGTATCTGTTGTTAGAAGGATCGCCAAATCGACCATTACGCATGTTTTGTTGCTCGTTGCCCCTTCCGAGAAACCCTTCTGCCTGGGGTTTCTTCCCATTCTGAAAGTTTGCACCACTGAAACCCAAATCTCTCCTGGGATATCGAGAATCTTGAGTACCGTCACTAAGACCACCCCTCGCACTTTCCCCGTACGGAAAATGAGAATTCATCTCGCTACTCTCGCTCGGAGGTTTTGGACGAAATTTATCTCTATCAAACCCAAGTTGCGGCGGCGACCGTGGCGGCCCTCTCCAAGAATTGACAAGGCCACGGCCATCCTTGTTCGTCCCAAATGAGTCCCCTCTGTGGAGATCCTTGAAAGGAACATTTCCGACATCAAAATCCGGCCTTTGAAACCCACGATCACGATCGCGGGTGCGATCCGGCAAACTAAGGCCGGTATCGCGCTCATCATCGGCCCAGTCGGAAGTATGCGCCAACTTGACGATCGGGAGGGGACCGGAGAAGTACGTGTCCTGCGTCTGCTGCTTCCGAGACTGATCCGAACTGAAACTGTCCCCGTCAGCCACATTGTTTGAGACAAGCCTCGACGACCGCATCTGAGGCCTCATCGGGAGGGGAGAATGAGCCCTCTCCTCCTCTCCCGCTTTCAGCTCCTTCTGCTTCGGATTGGGGGAAGCGATAAAGGTGGCAGCTTTAAGAGAAGGGAAATCCTCACCTTTCAAGAAGACGGCTTTCTCGATCGCCGACGAAGATGGCGGCGCCCGGGCAGCTGGCGGCATGTAGGCGCTGCCATCGACAACAGCCGATCTGGCCGCCGGCTCCTTCTCCGGTAAGAAAGCAGCGGGCTTTGTCCACCCGACGGACGCGCCCGGCCCAGATCCGATGCCAGAGCTCCCGGGGCGTGCGGAGGAGCCGTGACTCGAGCCATGGTCGAACTTCTCGTTCTCCTTCCGCAGCGAGGGGAGGTTCAGGGGGGCAGGCACCGACAGCTTCGGGGCGGAGCTCTTCGGGAGGATCGAGGACGAGGAGGAGCCCCGATGGCGGGAGAGGACGACCATGCCACCGCCGCCTCCGCCGGAATGGTGGCGGACACTGGAAGCGGACGAAGTGGGAGGGTTGGTGGGCTTTCCATAGGATTTGTTGAGGTTGACCGAGACAAATTTGTTCGGATGGGCCATTCACATCGTCGAGCAAAACCTAACCCTAATTTCCACTCCCTCTCGAGTCTTCTTGGAGGGATGGTATTTTGGTAATTATTGGGAGAGGGGGAGGGGAATTTGATGGCGGCTTTTATGGAGAGGAGTCGGGGTGAGAGAAGCCCTAACCTGAAGATGGGAGAGAGCTTCTCTGAAGAAAGAAAGATTAGGAAAATGAAAAGGAGATGGGGAGAAATAGTAAGAATTTAGTGAATGAAACTATATTTTATAAGGTAGATTTTAATTTTAGGATGGATGCATAAAAATGGAAATGGGTGATGTGCACAAGCTGATTGAATACCCTCCCATATACCCTAACCAAAAATATATATTTATATTTTTCACATTTCTCTCTTTTTTTTTTCCCTTTTTTGTCTTCTAAATTAAAATTGTGAAAAATGTTAAATCGGATCTAAGGAGAATCGAGCTCCAAGCAACAAGTAAGCTGGACATCATGAGGAGCCGAAAGAACTACAAATATGTCATACCCTAGTCCAAAAATACGACGGAGACGGACTAAATTAGTTATGTCATACGAAATATACCAGAATGTTGTACGGCAGTTACGACTGTCTAGAACAGACGATTGGGAGGACTCTAGCATGTCACTGACAACTCTTAAGGTTAGATAATTCTATCTCAATTCATCCAATATAATAACCAGTAAAGAGTAAATTATATATGCAGCGAGTAAGGTGTTACAAACACAAATACGTACATGATCATGAAAGTTGATAACAAAATTATACATCATTTTTAATATACATAACATACATAAATGTACAACTAGATGTACTTATAAAATATACAACTATGTCATCCAATGACAGAGGGAACAAGATCACGAAATCAAGGGCCAACACTTGCCCTTAGCTAAATGCCGCAAAATAAATGTACACAATAGAATGAGAAATAAAGAATAACCCACACGCTATCATGTGGCACGCCCCAGTTGTAATCCCCCCCCCCCCCCCCCCCACCCACCCACCTACTTGTTTTATATTTCTCCAATAATAACCTAGAATAATTTAAACCTAGTAATTATTTGGGATAATTTAGCAAATGCCCCCATTCTAAATGTTGAAATTAGCATATACCCCCACTATTTTATTTATCTAACAAATACCCCCATTTTTTGATATAAAATAATAAAAATTTAAGATATACCCCCACTCTTTTACATAGGAGTGGGGGTATTTGCTAAATAAAATAAATAGTGGGGGTATATGCTAGTTTTAACATTTGGAATGGGGGTATTTGCTAAATTATCCCTAATTATTTTTGTATATCTTCTACTATATAATGCGGCTTAGAAATGGCTAAAAAATGAGCCGTCTAAGTCGTATGTATATCATTATTTAAATAAAATTAAAAAAAAAGATAATAACTACCTAAATACTTTAATAATTATTTGTAAAAAACTTAGCAAGCATTTACCTAATATGATATATTTATAGTTGAACTCAAGTGGTTAAGATGGGAGACATTTTTCTTGATTGCTTTAAGTTCAATTCTTAAGAAAGACAATTTTTTAATAAATTTATATATATTTTTCATTAAAAAAAACGCGTTTGCAATGCAAGTGCACATTAATTAATATATATATATATATATATATATATATATATAGGAAAATTATGTGTAAATACATTGAATTAGTTATTTATATATTTAAACCCACATATTCCTAAACTCAACCCACTATTTTGGTAAACTTCCTAATAATAGCCTAAGACATAGTCATTCCTACTAAAATCCCATAACCCATTTCCAATTTAAAATCCCTGCATCCTTTACCTCAAGCCCAATTGTAAATAAATTCAGCCAATAACTCAACCCACTACTCAAACTCAGTTGGTTACAGTAACTATATGTTAATGTGCATTTCCTTCTCTCTCAACACCCCGACTTTCGCAAGAGAATTAGCCACCCTCACTCCCAATTCTCACTCCACTTCTAACACGTCACCTCACCCGACTCTATCCTCTATCCCATTCCATCCCATCTCCATTCTCTTCTCTCGTTTCATCTTTATTCCTCCTCCATTTCAATTCTCCACAGAACTCATCCGACTTCTCAACAATCGTACAATGACAACAACCCGTCGCCGAGCCCTTTGCCGGATCCACCCTAGCTTGAGGAACCCTCCATCGTCTATCCTCCGGGCTGGCTCAAGCGGCACAACTCACTGTCGACCGTCAGCTTGTGTTATGTGAATGACATAGATGTGTGCAATAAACCCGACCACGCCGAGCCTAGTTTGAAGGCTAGGTTCTTCCTTTCTGCTCGACCAAACCCCAATCCAATTTCTAAGGTGCGCAACCTATATAATCATTTATTTAATTCTTTAAATTGTTTAGTTTAAATGTAGGATTTATATGTTTAAATTCTGATCAAAGATCATGAAAACCGTAAATTTTGAATTAGTAGCAGTAACAGAAATATATGGATTTTCAGTAAGTTTGAGCAAGTAAAACTTACTCCTCATTCGACAAAATCTAGTGCCACTTGTGCACATGCCCTCTCGGTTAACTTGTCTATAACCACGTCAATTTCCATAACCTAATTTGACATAATGATATATTAAAATCAGAACCAAATTTAGCTCCTTAAAATAGTTTAATATTCAAAAATCCCTCGAATCGAGTGTCGTCCTAACAAACCAGACCATCCTGACTTAAGTTGATTGTACGAATAACACATATGCTATATCCCGACGTGTAGGCTTTGATGGAGTTCTAATTGATCACGTGTGTGCAACGAGTTCGACTCGTACCCATCGAAAATTATCGTATCAAAATATTTTGAGAAATTGCAATTAGTTTATGTATGCTCGCCTTGTCGCGATGAGACTTACACAGTTGGACTCACAGTGTCTGACTTGTCAGGTGACGCAAGTTTCATTCGATTCTAAGACAGTCAACCGGATTGTCGCTTCGCGGTCCCACGGTTCGAATCAACGGACTTTTTTTTATCGGCTCATCGGAATCCAAATTTGAATGTACTAATGAGATCGTATTTTCATTTTAGCTTTGTTATACATATAGTTTGTTGAATTTGGATACCTTTATTTTGGCATTTTTTTTTGTGCAATGTGACTTGTGAATCCTGATTTGGCCCAGAATTGTCATATTTGACTGTATTCAAATTGTACTAATTATGGGTAGGCTTTTCTGACTAGTTTACCCATTTCGGACACATTCGTGATGCTTATTTTAACATCCGGAGTTGTCCATTCCGCTTCCATTTTTTTGACTTGACGAGTTTGCTACTAGAACGTCGTTACAACCTTTTCAATTCCATGCAAATAACCTTGACGTATTTATTGCATTTATTTATATTTTTGCTTGCGGTTTAGTTTTTGTTACATGATCATGATTACATGTAATACAAAATATGCATCCAATATAGACTCAGGTGCGATCAATGGAGTTTGTCGATTTACTTGTTTTTGTTTATTTTATGCATATCGACCCAGTTGTTAGTCAACTACCTTATAACTATGGATATCTTCATATCTCTTTGGCCTTGACACTCACATGACATGTATATGAGATTCATGATAGGGACATGGACTATCGTACTCGACTTCCATCGATATCTACAAAACTTGTGACGGATAGAACATAGTTGTTGTGATTAGTGTATTAGAGGTCTAGTAGTTACAAACTAGACACATTGTGTATACGACTTGGTCAGTCTATTGTGATTGGATGGACAATGACAGTCACTAGGCGTATGGGATACCCAAATCGGTGAACCATAGTCACCGGAGAAAACTATAGGAGATTATGAGATTGATTATCATATTGGCCTCTAACGTTCGTTGAACGTTATGCACGGTTACATATGACTGCTTGTAATATATGTACATATCTTTTTTAGCCTATCCATGTACATGCATGCGGAAGTTATCCTCAAGGTATGCACATACATGGTTAAAAAAATCCTTACATATTTAAATACTCCAGTTTATATAGATGTTGTTTGTATATTGCTATGTCCCTCTGAGAACCTAGTTTTCTTTTCGACTTTGACAATCAGGAGTACCCGAAGGTTTATGGACATATACGAGATTCTGCCTTAGCAAAGGAGGAGGTCTCGCCTTCCGAGTTCCCTTGATTCAGTTTGTCTGCTTATTTAGTTGTGTTATTTCCTTTCATTATATTATGAGATTGGACTATTTTCTGTTTTTCCTTTTTCGACAATCATTTGGTAGTACATTTGTCTCTACCCAACTATAATTATCTAGATTATTATTTTTGCATATTTATATATACATCGTTGTTGTTTTTGCTTAGTTATTCTCCTTTATTATGTGGATAATATATGTTACCTTAGATATATGACATGATGGTTTACCTTATGAGTTGGAGTTCGTATACAGTGTAAATATGTATTTGTAGGCTCTACGTATTGGAGTAGCTAGCCTTCATATGCATACTAGCTGGCATAGTCACGTACTTATCCTACATACTTTGTGACTTGCGTAACACGGTTCTGCATAATCATTAGTTGCCACTAGATGCGATATTGTACAAGCATAAATTGCACTTGTACAAAGTAAAAACAAACAAGGCTGATACAACATCTCAGAAACAAAGTCATTGTAACAAAAAATAAGCAAAAAAATTGATAAACACAAGATATATGAAAATGGTTCTATTTATTGATAATTTGCAGAAAAATTACAACGACTCTAGGCCAAAGGAACAACTCGACTTCAAACACTAAATCTCATTGCAATGAACAATGCCACAAGGCTTACAACTCATAAAACTAGTACAATTAACAATATTTCATACATTATGTCCTTTATATACAAATAACAACATCTTCTAGCCGGATAACTTTAAGTTGTCAAACGAGCTCCAATGCCTCAGCACGTCCAAGCGACTCCCTGTATATGTGGAGGAGGTGGTCAGCACATTGGAGAATGCACCGGTGAGCGGCATAAACCCAACTCACCTAAAACCAACACGATTGATTATGTGAGAGCAGTTAAATTATTATGTGGTCTTTATAATCTTGACTTAGGATTAGTTAAAAATTCATAAACATATATAACATAATGCATCGCTCGACATATTGTCTTTTACTCAATGCTACAATCATTCTCTGTCATCATTCATAATATATAAATGTATCATAAGTGTGTTCCTGCATAAGACACACGAGTTTGTCCATATAACCTACTTGTTAAGTATACAAACATATGCATTGGTACGTAGCCTAACTATATGAAGGTCACTGGTGAGTGCTCCATCTTGGACTATTTTTTGGTAAGACGACGATACTTCACATGCAGGTAGATAGTCTCATTGAAGATTTTGAATTACCCATATTGCGACACGTCCTTCCAGACCGATCGAGTAGTTATTAGCCCTACCGAAGGTCCCGCAATACCTCGTCCATGAAGTACATTCCAGATAATTTCTTCCTAGGTTGAATCTGTTTGGGTGTCCGAATCCAGTTTGAAAAAAACTAAACCTTGTGCGTAAGTTCTCCATGACCATGCAAATGTGTGAACAATTTAACTATAAAACATACGCATGGTATAAACATTGAAATAAAGCAAATGTGAATCTCTACTCATCGTTATTCCAATTGGCGACCCATCGGTTCCAAACCATTCCAAACCTACCTTCACATTCCTGAGGCTATGTAACTTACCTTCATATTCGTCTAAAGATTAGGCAATGTAGTTTCTCACAAATTGGCTTATTACACCATTTAAAACCACTATGTTTTTTAGTTATCTTCCCTCCAAACTTTATCCATAAGCTCTTAGCTAATGATTTAGCCGCCTCTACAAATGGTTGTAATCGATACGACCCCAGTTAACATTTGAATAATAAATCTTTTTTTTAAGAAATTTTTTTCCTTACGTATCAATATCATGTAGCTACCTCTTCAATGTGTTTCCTGTAACTTTTACACGAGGGATAAAGATCAAATCTTCCGGTCTGAGTTAATCACATGTTAAATTAGCCTTAGGTAGTAAGATGTAAATATATCAGGAATAATTGAACATTTTCCACCTAATTTTTGTCTCTCCAAGTTGTAAAAATAGCAGTCCGTTATACTTTTCCATGTTGAGATTTCTTTATGATAACTTGGTGAGGGACCATGACATTAGTCTTCTTCATGACCATTTTATGATATTCTAAGGGTCATGTACAAGTACTAAAAATAACTTATTCTTTTAACCATTAGGGTCTTTTTCTGAAGGACCTTGTTACATCAGTTTATAAAAAAATAGGTAGGCCTAAATATAAAAATGGAGATTTCACATTACTAATATATACGGAGGTCAAAAAATTAGGGGTTGGTCTCGTGCGATCACACGACTTGCACATGCTCAGAAACGGCTATGGTCTTCTTAGAATATGTATACTTGTGATTTATTGTGTAAACGATAGATGATAAGATTTAGATAATTACATGTTGAGCCGAGATTAATATATGGTTGAAGATTCCTTAGAGGTTTTGGATTATATGAGATGATTTTTCAAAAGAACAAGAACAATGTTACACCTTATGGTCGTCTATATATTACTTAATTTTTCTAAATTTTCATATAATACCCTGAACATGCGCCAAAATACTAAAAGATTTCGACTGGTAGAGGCCGATATCAAATTAGGCTTGCTTTTGGGATTAATTTTGCTTATCGAAAAGTCACAACAAAAAGTGTAGGATATTGTTGCATGAAGCAACATCAAAATTGACAAGGCTTTCAAAGAACAAAAAACATAAACTTTCAATAAGAAATTCTAAACCCATGCATGGTCATCAATCACTTTGGAGGCAATCGAACAATTGAAGTACAAGAAGTGATCAACCTAAGCTTGGTTTGGTAGAACTTAGGCTGTATATAGAATTGCTTTTTTGAAGCTATTATTATTTTTTTTTCTTGGACAACATTCCAAAGATGTTCAACAACTTAGACAATTAACTTTTCCAAGATTAGTTCAATTTTTGAAAGAATTTTTGACAAATAAACATACAACTTCTTGTCAAAATCTGCTTCAACTGCCAATTTTTTAAACAACTTTGCTTTACGGACCGAGGAGGAGAGGGGAGGCGTGTGTCAGCCCGATACTGACGTAGTGGTCCCCATTGGAGGGGGGTGGGACCCGACATTTGCAGGGGAAATTGTGTCACGCCCCGATTCCGTCGAATCGATAGTCGTCTCCCGGGCGTGATGCCGTACGAACCTAATTTGCGATCGCACAAGGCCTAGTCATAAGGTAATCCGAGATACGAGATCTAAGAGAGTACGCAGACAAATTGATACACACAATAAGTAAAGGAAACTTAATCTTTATTGATAATGAACATCTTTTACAGACTCCGATACAAGACTCATTGCCGCACGGGCTACAACATGACTCGATTACAAAAGAGTGCCGATGAGATAGCCGTTCCATACATTGCACACATCCCTCAATATACATAAGTACTCCATTGACCTGGATGGGAGGGACGCTGATTCATTTTTCTTGGACTGTCAAGAGCCTTCAAAAGTATAGTCGTAGAGTAAGTCTTCGACGCACGGCCGAAGCTTCAAAAGTCACGAACGCCGACGAGCTAGCTGGCACGTCCTTCCTGGTTCACGGGACCTGCAAAGAGCGAGGATCAGCACGAAACACATGTACTAGCAAATG
Organism: Iris pallida; assembly: GCA_029216955.1. NCBI lineage: Eukaryota > Viridiplantae > Streptophyta > Magnoliopsida > Asparagales > Iridaceae > Iris > Iris pallida. Next base: position 6,618,569 of record JANAVB010005597.1, read on the forward strand.
GCTAATTAAATCCAAGCTCTGCATTTGATTCAAGAAGTTTCGTAAACATATTAGCTAGCTATTTCAATAATCTTTCTAACCATCCTGTTCGATTTGCATGTTAACATGTTTGAGGCAAGCATATGAATTTGTATAACAATGAGCAACTATCAATATCATTCCGTGCCATGTGCATTTGTTAAGCAGTAAAAAGGGTGTGAAGGCCACTGGCAATGTCAAGCCATCTCGGACTATAGCCGAGTTAGACGGTGACCCTTTCACGTCGGGTAGCGAGCCCTGTGCGAAAGTTCCCGCATAACTCGTGCCGATGAAGGGCTGGTGCTTGCTATACACTCGTTCCTCCCGGGTCGAATCGGTCCCATGGCCAAGGCAACCGTTCGAGGAAACTACACCTTGTCGACAAGTTGTCCAATGACCGTTTTCCTTTGGACTTAGTTGATTTGCTTACTTAGCCGTATCGTTGCGATAAACGTTAATCGATTTATTCATTGTTTGCATAGGCTAAGTGGATTTGTATAAGAAAGCACGTTTTCCATTATCAAAACCGGCAGTTTGATAGCAAGTATTTTGTGAAGAATCGTGCCACGATTTCGTTGATTCTACACTATTATGACAAGTATTCATTTACTTCATATATTGAGTTTTGAAGTAGAGGGATGAGACGAAGGAGGTCAGTCACTCGCCTTAGCCTTGCTTCAAGCGAGCGACCGGTTGGCTGCGCTGACGTCGCCTACGCGATCACCTGCAATCGCATAAGCAACTGATTAGAACACTGTATAATTCAAGGATATTCGATATGAATGCGAAGCTCGAAAACGTATCACGAAAACCCATCGAAAACATTCACGAAAACGCATTCACGAAAACCAAAGCCAAATCAAGTGCGGCATGAAAACCAGAGCAACGGGAGGTCTCTTCCGACTCAGCCGCATAGCCAATCCTCGAGGCGCAACCCGCTGAATATGGGACTTGGTTCCGAAGAAGCCATTCCATAACGTGGAATGGATCTTAATTCAACCGTTCCCGTTCGATCGACTCGGCCGATTCCGATCTATCGGTCCCGACCGAATCGATAGCGACAGTGTTCCTTTCTCGCACACCCCGTAGACAAAGACGGGGCACGATGTAGGGACGGGGCACTACACCATAACCAACTAATAAAAAGTTTTGTTCTCGAAACTTAAAGATGGAACCTACCTCTACGAGAACAATGAAGGGAATTTATCCTTCATCTCCGATTCAAGCTCCCACGTCGACTCTTCGACCGAGTGGTTCTTCCAGAGGACGCAGACGAGAGGGATCGCTCGATTTCGCAGCAACTTATCCTTGCGTTCTAAGATTTGAACTGGCTCTTCAACGTAGGATAAGTCTGACTTTAGCTCCAGCTGGCCAAAATCTACCACGTGGCTAGAGTCGTGCACGTACTTCCGCAACTGAGAGACGTGGAAGACGTTGTGTACACCTTCAAGCGCCGGCGGTAGGGCAATTTTATAGGCAACCGGGGTGACCCGTTCAAGTATTTCGAACGGCCTAACGAATCTCGGACTCAATTTTCCCTTCGTGCCGAACCGAGTAATTTCCCGCATGGGCGACACTTTAAGAAACACGTGATCGCCTTCTTGGAACTCGAGAGGTCGACGATGAACGTCCGCATAGCTTTTCTGACGACTCTATGCGGTCTTTAATCTTTCCCGAATGAGCCGAATCTTCTGCACGGTCTGTTCAACCAGTTCCGGACCGAGAATCTGCCGCTCTCCGACTTCGTCCCAGCAAATGGGTGATCGGCACTTACGCCCGTACAAGGCTTCATACGGCGCCATTTGAATGCTGGATTGATAGCTATTGTTGTATGCAAATTCGGCCAGCGGTAGATGATTGTCCCAGCTTGATTTGAAGTCAATTGCGCAGAGTCGTAGTATGTCTTCGAGAATCTGATTGACGCACTCCGTTTGGCCGTCGGTCTGAGGATGGTAAGCTGAGCTGAACTGCAACTTGGTACCCAGCGCCGATTGAAGGCTACTCCAGAATCGCGACATGAACCGTGAATCCCGATCAGAGACGATGAATACTGGAACTCCGTGCAGCCGTACTATCTCATCAAGATATATCTGCGCCAGGCGATCAACGCTCCAAGTAACTTTGATGGCAATAAAGTGCGCCGACTTGGTTAATCGATCGACGATGACCCAGATGGCATCATTTCTCCGCGGCGTCTTCGGCAGACCAACAATAAAATCCATGCACACGTGCTGCCACTTCCATTCCGGAATCGCCAGATTCTGCATCTCCCCGCCGGGTCTCTGGTGCTCAGCTTTCACCTGCTGACAGGCCATGCATTGCGACACGAAAAGTGCCATATCTCTTTTCATCCCGTGCCACCAGAAGTTTGTACGGAGGTCCTTGTACATCTTCGTGCTGCCGGGATGCAAGATGTATTTCGTATAGTGCGCCTCCGACAGTCTCCTTTCTGAGTTCTGAATCCTCCGAAACGCATAGCCTACCCTTCAATCGAAGCACGCCGGTTTCGTCTTCCGCAAAGTCGGTCATCCTGCCCGTCGAGATTAGCTCTCGCACTTTCTTCAGGTATGGATCGTCCGTCTGAGCGGTCTTGATCTTTTCAAGCAAGCTCGGCTCTTGTCACTCCCCAGAACCAGACTACTGGAGAGCGGGGGAATGACTCAGCCAGCTACGTATTACGGGTAGATGAATACCGTATAATACGATCAATGCTGTCTAAAAGACGAGGGGGTACATACTACATGAAAGTCTCACTATGGTCATTTCACCTCTATTGTCTCAATCATTCAAATAAGAAACAGAAATAGAGAACATGTAAGATAAAGCAGTAAGGCGTTCCAAACGCTCAGTCAAAATGTTCTTGATATCTGGCTTTACAAAACATAGCCAAATGATGTAGCAAAGTATACACAATTGTTATCAGCTACAGTCTGACTTAATTACAATTATGCAAAAGTAAGTGTAAGATAATCCGACTAACATGTCGGTGCCAAACGGCAAAGTATAAAGTAAATAACAAACGAGCGGGGAAGTAAGGAACCCACTCGAGTCCTCCTGCGATCATCCCTCTAGTATTGACCATCTTGGAGGTAGAGGTAAGTTGAGTCCTCGGGAACCGGCTCTAAATCTGGCCATGCAAAACCAGAGAGGTTAGACCTCTAATAGCAAGTACCGCAAGGAAGCATGATATGAGGAGTTAAAACCAGTAATAAGAGAATATGATATATAGATCTCTGCTTGCTACTAGGATTCACATAATGTCACGACACTTCGAACCAACCTCCCAACCAAACAAGGACAGAGGTTGGCCCGTTATGTCTCGACACTCTGATCATCTTAGTTAATTAACAGAGTAGGTACAGTACACAAACAAATCAGTTTAACCGGCCATGCAACTACTACGGCTTGCTACTGTGAGTCCCAAGTTATCCTGGAATTTATGCAATAAGGATTTCTCAGTTCTTACTATGGAAAAGCAAGGCTAGTCGATCCAATCAATCAATTGCGCCAATCATGAATTAGACGAGTCCCAGCAGGACGTCCGTCATCAATATACAATATACAATAAATAGTATAACCAGATACCGCTCCATGCCCGTGTGGCAGGTTTACAGTATCTGTGGGGACCAGCCGGCCTGTCGGGCACTACTAGTCCCAAGAGGGCTGCCATGTAAGAACTCGGAAATCTATTCTCTTCATGCAATCATTATTTTTATTTAACTTAATAGTCTCTACGTTGAGTGAAATTCCATGCCGGGGATCATGGTCATTCAGAATGAGTACTTTCGTACGGGGTACGATATGCACAACTCTACAACGATGCCCGTACGGTTAGGTTGTAGGTCTTACATAACGTAATGCAACAATCCAACTAACCACGGAACAATCATGCCTTGACCATAAAGTACACATGCTTCTTTTATAGTAAAATAAATAAATAAATAAATTGAAGCCTGCATGTGTGCATGTATGTCAATATTCGGGATCGGCCAATCGATTATAGTAGTTCATACTTAATATGAACGTGTCTCATTCATTCATTTCAATAAGACGACTAGCCAGTCTCTTAGTTCCATCTAGGAACGCATGATCAAAAAATAAATCAAGATAACAATCAATGCTAATTAATGCCAAATTCGGGAAATAAACATTGGAAAATAAATAATGATTGGGAAATAAATAATCTCATGCGCTGTGGGAAATGATTGGGAAATAAATAATCTCATGCGCTGTGGGAATGATTGGGAAATAAATAATATCATGCGCCTGAGGGAAATGATTGGAAAATAAATAATATCATGCGCCTGAGGGAAATGATTGGGAAATAAATAATATCATGCGCCTGAGGGAAATGATTGGGAAATAAATAATATCATGCGCCTGAGAAAAATGATTGGGAAATAAATAATCTCATGCGCCTGGGGAATGATTAGGAAATAAATAATCTCATGCGCCTGGGGAATGATTGGAAAATAAATAATATCATGCGCTGTGAGAAAGGTTGGGAAATAAATAATCTCATGCGCCTGGGGAATGATTGGGAAGTAAATAATATCATGCGCTATGGGAAAGGTTGGAAAATAAATAATATCATGCGCTTGAGGGAAATGATTGGGAAATAAATAATATCATGCGCCTGAGGGAAAGGTTGGGAAATAAATAATATCATGCGCCTGAGGGAAATGATTGGAAAATAAATAATATCATGCGCCTGAGGGAAATGATTGAGAAATAAATAATATCATGCGCCTGAGGGAAATGATTGGGAAATAAATAATCTCATGCGCCTGGAGAATGATTAGAAAATAAATAATATCATGCGCCTGAGGGAAATGATTGGAAAATAAATAATATCATGCGCCTGAGGAAAATGATTGGAAAATAAATAATATCATGCGCCTGAGGGAAATAATTAGGAAATAAATAATATCATGCGCCTGAGGGAAATGATTGGGAAATAAATAATATCATGCGCCTGAGGGAAATGCGGCTGTGACTGTTCTTCTTCTCCAAATTTCTGAGAACAAAACCAAAGAAGAGAACCATGGAAGCCATTGCTTCCAAGCTCCATAAATCCTTCATTCTAAGCCCAAATCTGAACTTCCATAGGTCAAAATGGGGTAGAACAAAATTCTCTACAACATGGAACTATCAAAACTTGGAGATAATAAAGTTTACTAGATCAAAACCTAAGAAATCCGAAAATACAACAAACTTAGATCTACAATAAAGAAGCCATGGAAATCGAAAATGCCCAGTACTAAAGAGACTCAGAATCAAATAAGGAAGATGATGGAACAATAAAAATGGGGGTCCATCAAGAAGCAAGTTGGCACTTGCCTATCTCTTCTAGGTTGGTGGGAGAGTTATGAGGAAGAAGAAGAGAAATGAGAAGAAGTAATGAAGAGAGAGAAAGAGTTTGGGGCTTTAAATGGGGTGGTGGTAGGTGGGGGGTTTATTTCGGTTCACGATGAACCAACAAAAATCGAAAATAAACCAATCTAGGCCGAACCCAAAAGCAAAGTAAAAGCAGAGTATAAAAGCAGAAAGTAAAGTGCAGAAATAAAATTGCAGGAAATTAATTAACAGAAAATTAAAGGAATTTAAATACAGAACAATACATGATAAACATTAAATGAATACATTCCAGCAGTACGTGTATTTAGAATACGTATTCTGGGAACGGTAAGTGACATCTCTACCCTCCTTAGAAAAATTCCGTCCTCGGAATTTCAAATCCAAGCAGGATAGAAACATCAGAGCTGTACTACTCCAGGTATAAGCAATTTAAGTAAGCAATTATTCTACAATGTCAATAGTAACATATCTATGTTTAACTATCGACGACACCAAGCAATTCTACTCGTAAGGTGGCAAGCATGAGGAGTTAAGACAATCAAGGTATACATAAAGAGATATACCTTGTGAGTCAAATAGGTGCGGATACCGTGATCGGATATCATCCTCACGTTCCCACGTTGACTCCCCTAAAGAGTGATGACCCCAAGCAACCCGGACAAGGCTAATTGTTCGATTCTTGAGTATCTTCTCTCTCCGGTCCAAAATAGACACAGGCTGTTCCTCGTAAGACAGGTTGGTACCAACAACCAGCTCAGAATGATCAAGAATATGGCTTGGGTCCGATACATACCTTCGTAACTGAGATACATGAAATACGTCATGCACCTCTCGTAATGAAGGTGGAAGGAATAATCGATAGGCAACATCGTCGATCCTATCAAGAATAACAAATGGGCCCACGTACCGCGGACTCAACTTCCTGCGAACGCCAAACCTAATGACCCCACGGGTAGGTGAGATCCGCAAAAACACGTGGTCCCCAACAGAAAACTCTAGCGGCCTACGATGCTGGTCCGCCCAATGACGATGTCGATCATGTGCAACTCGAAGTCGCTCTCTAATTTCCTTAACCACTTCAACGGTCTGGACAATCATCTCCGGGCCTAACATCTTTCTCTCTCCAATATCATCCCACGCTAGTGGCGACCTACACTTCTTACCATATAGTGCTGCAAATGGCGCCATCTGGATACTGGCTTGATAATTGTTGTTGTATGAGAACTCAACTAAGTGCAGGTGGCTTTCCCAAGATCCTCCAAAATCTAGGGTGCAAGCTCGCAACATATCCTCTAAAGTCTGAATTGTTCTTTCTGATTGCCCGTCCGTCTGTGGATGGTAAGCCGTGCTAAATCTTAACTTGGTACCCAGACTATGATGTAAGCTCTTCCAGAAATGTGATGTAAAGCGGGTATCTCTATCTGACACAATGCTGACAGGGACTCCATGCTGTCTGACTATCTGTTGCATATACAACTCTGCCAACTTTTCTGTAGATTGTCCTACTCTGAAAGAAAAAAAATGTGCCACCTTCGTAAGCCGATCTACGATTACCCAAATAGCATCCTTACCACTTGGTGATCTCGGTAAACCGGTCACAAAGTCCATTGTACTATGCTTCCACTTCCATTCCGGGATAGGAAGCGGTTGTAATAACCCAGCTGGCCTCTGCTGTTCTGCCTTCACTTGCTGACATACCAAGCAACGGAAAACAAATCTAGCTATCTCCCTCTTCATCCCGTTCCACCAGAAGTGCTGCTTGATATCTTGGTACATCTTGGTCCCTCCAGGGTGTATAAAATACTGAGAACTGTGAGTTTCTGCCATAACCTCCTGTCTGATATCTCCGCTAGGCACACATAGACGTGACCCAAACCTAAGGGTACCATCTTCATGAATTTGTATCTCCTTTCTGAGTCCTGATTCACATTCTGCTCTAAGCTTCTGAATCCTTGGGTCTTGTGCCCGAGCTGCCTTGATCCTGTCTACCAAGTCGGATTGAACTTGTAGACTCGCCAGAACTCCTACATCACAAGGAAGTATAACCTCGATGCCCATCTCCCGAAGGTCTTCTAAGATATGCCTCTGTGTTGTTAACATAAATGCGCCGCCTCTCCTGCTGAGAGCATCTGCTACCACATTAGCCTTGCCTGGATGATACTGAAGCTCCACGTCGTAATCCTTGATCAACTCCAACCATCTTCTCTGCCTCATGTTCAGCTCCTTCTGAGTAAAGATGTACTTCAGACTTTTGTGGTCTGTGTACATGTCCACTCGATCACCATATAAGTAATGCCTCCATAGCTTCAAAGCAAATACTACTACCGCCAACTCCAAATCATGAGTTGGGTAATTCTTCTCGTGGTCTCGGAGCTGCCTAGATGCGTACGCTATCACCTTCCCATGTTGCATTAGGACGCACCCAAGTCCTTTACCTGACGCATCACAATAAACGATAAAACCTCCGGGTCCAACTGGCAATGTAAGAATAGGCGCTGATATCAACTTCTGCTTCAAATTCTCAAATGATGCCTGGCATTCTGTCGACCAGACGAATGGTACATCTTTCCGTGTCAATCGGGTCATGGGTGCTGAAAGCCTCGCAAAGTCTGATACAAACCTTCTGTAATATCCTGTCAATCCCAAGAAACTCTGCACATCAGCTACGGTCTTGGGTACTGGCCAACTCTCTACTGCTTCTACCTTCTTGGGGTCTACTGCTACTCCAGCTCCTGATATGATATGACCCAAAAATAAAATGTGATCCGACCAAAACTCATACTTGCTGAGCTTGGCATACAACTGGTTCTCTCTCAGAACCTGTAACACTTTCCTGAGGTGGTCTTCATGCTCCTCTTCACTAGCAGAGTATACAAGAATGTCGTCGAGAAACACAACGACAAATTGATCCAAGTACGGCATAAAGATGCGATTCATCAAATCCATAAAGATTGCTGGAGCATTGGTCAAACCAAACGGTATTACTAAGAATTCATAATGCCCATACTTCGACCTGAATGCTGTCTTGGGAATGTCCTCCTTCCGAACCCTCACTTGATGATACCCTGAACGAAAATCTATCTTGGAGAAAACTCTAGCTTTGCTCAACTGATCAAATAAGTCGTCGATCCTGGGTAGTGGGTACTTGTTCTTTACTGTTGCCGCGTTAAGCTTCCTGTAATCAATGCACAATCTGGATGACCCATCCTTCTTTTCCACAAGTACCACTGGTGCTGCCCATGGTAACACGCTAGCTTGGATGAACTTCTTCTCCTTCAGTTCCTCTATGTGCTGATATACCTTGGCCTGCTATGAATCCGCCATTCTGTAAACTCGATCTGATATCGGTTTAGTTCCAGGTGCCAATTCTATACTGAACTCAATATCTCTAACCGGCGGTAGACCTGGAAGTTCTTCAGGAAATACGTCTAGAAACTCTTCAACTACCTTCGGAACTTGAACTTCTTCCATTGCCGTCACTACTCCCTGCTCTTGTTGAGTTGCCACTGATCTGACTAAGGTGAACCGCTTCATGCCTGGAATATCAAATGATACACTCCCTCTACGATAATCTATTGTCGCATGACTGTCTTTCAGCCAATCCATGCCTAAGATAACGTCGAAATTTCCAACAGGAAATTCTATCAACCGGGCGGGTAAGGAATGCCCGCAAACTACAACGCTACATGCTAGAATAACTCTACTAACTCCTACGAGCCCATTACCAGTGAGTATATTTAACCTCCCTGGCAATGCCTCGAACTCCATTCCTAGCCGTGTTGTAAATTGTGCAGATATAAATGAGTGTGATGCTCCCGAATCAAACAATGCTACTGCGGGATAAGAGACGACGAGAATGTTACCTGCCACAACATCTCCCGATGCCAATGCCTCTTCCAAGGACAGAGTGAATGCCTGCCCTCGACTTCCTTGCTGGTTCCCATGCTGCGGCCTAGCCTGGTGCTGCCGCTGGCCCCTGTCTTGGTGATGCTGGAGTGGTCTATGCTGGTGTTGCTGCATCGGCGGTTCCTGCTGCCGAAACATCTGAGCCTGTGGCATGAACGGGCGCTGTGCCAACGGTCTTACTGCTACCGTTGGTCCTCGATACTGTCCTGCCCCTGGTGCTGGCAGAGCAGGAAACTGCTGCACTGGTCCTCATGACCTCGAATTCATGGGACATGTGGTAACCCGATGATCTGGATTTCCACATATCAAACACAGTCCGTTCAATGTCCGACACACATCTCTAGTGTGCCCCATCTTTCTACAATAAGTGCAGCCTGCTGGGGGTTGCTGGTTCTTCTTCTGTTGCTGTTGCTGCTGCCTGGGTGATGGTGCTGGCCCTCGCACTGCTACATCATGAATGCGAATGCCAAGGGATGGAGCTGTTGTTCGGGGCGCTGCTCCCCCTCCTCCTTCAATCTGACTGTGAGATCTCTTCTGACCTCCAGTCCTCGTCGTGATCCTCTGAACGGTTATCTCATGCCTTCGAGTCACCGTCAATACTTCATCAAAAGTCTGGTAATTGTGCCCCTCTATCAATTGCAAGAGCTCAAGGTGAAACCCTTGCTGGAACCTCATAGCCCTCTGGCTCTCTGTTGCTACCATCTCTGGGGCGAACCTACTCAATCTGCAGAACTCTGCTGCATAAGCATCTACCGTCTTGCCAGCCTGTCTAAGATTGATAAACTTCTGTTGTAGCTCAAACTGTGCCACAACTCCATAATACTTCGTCTTGAATCTTGCAGTAAAATCGTCCTAAGCAACAGGACGTCTGATGCCTACCTCCTCTGATTTCCACCAATCACGTGCGAGATCCTGAAGTAACAACTTCACCTGATCCATACGTTCTTCTGCCGGCACCTTAGCTGCTGTCAGAATAGCCTCAATATCCTTAAGCCATGCATCTGCTGAAATGGCATCCTCCGTACCTTCGAAACGGCGGGGATTGTACTTGCAAAACCTGGCTGATGCTTCTGAATCTGTTCTCACTCCTCTTTCCAAAGCCGTCTGCAATTCTTGGTTGAGCAACACATTCTGCTCTTGTAACTGAGCGTGCATGCGTTGCTGGGCCAACATCTGATGTTGCTGAGTAGCCATCATCCCTCTCATGATCTCCAGAAGGACTGGTGTGTCTACTCCCACAGGGGTAGGTGGAACTGTTGGTGGTGGTGGTGGAACATCCGGATACTGCGATCCAGCTGCTGCTTCCACTATCACTTCTTCTTGAATAGCCTCTTGAGTTAGTACCGGCCCTTGTTGCTGACCAACATGGTCGGGTTGTCCGTGTTGCTCTTGTTGTTGTTGTCCAGTCCTGACAGATACGGACGAAGTGCCCCTAAGAAGAGGGACAAAAGAACAATCAAACGATCAGACAGGAAAGATCAATGAAGTCAAAGGATACCGGAATGTCAAGCTAGAGTCGAGAGTAACGAATCATGAGATCAAGGGAAAACATGTGTGATTGAGACATCCTATAAATTAAAACACCCCACAAGTCTGAAACCAGACCTGCATGGGCCACCACTAAAATCTTGTCACGCCCCAAAACCAGAATACTGGAGAGCGGGGGAATGACTCAGCCAGCTACGTATTACGGGTAGATGAATACCGTATAATACGATCAATGCTGTCTAAAAGACGAGGGGTGCACACTACATGAAAGTCTCACTATGGTCATTTCACCTCTATTGTCTCAATCATTCAAATAAGAAACAGAAATAGAGAACATGTAAGATAAAGCAGTAAGGCGTCCCAAACGCTCAGTCAAAATGTTCTTGATATCTGGCTTTACAAAATATAGCCAGATGATGTAGCAAAGTATACACAATTGTTATTAGCTGCAGTCTGACTTAATTACAATTATGCAAAAGTAAGTGCAAGACAATCCGACTAACATGTCGGTGTCAAATGGCAAAGTATAAAGTAAATAACAAAACGAGCGGGGAAGTAAGGAACCCACTCGAGTCCTCCTGCGATCATCCCTCTAGTATTGACCAACTTGGAGGTAGAGGTAAGTTGAGTCCTCGAGAACCGGCTCTAAATCTGGCCATGCAAAACCAGAGAGGTTAGACCTCTAATAGCAAGTACCGCAAGGAAGCACGATATGAGGAGTTAAAACCAGTAATAAGAGAATATAATATATAGATCTCTGCTTGCTACTAGGATTCACATAATGTCACGACACTTCGAACCAACCTCCCAACCAAACAAGGACAGAGGTTGGCCCGTCATGTCTCGACACTCTGATCATCTTAGTTAGTTAACAGAGTAGGTACAGTACACAAACAAATCAGTTTAACCGGCCATGCAACTACTACGGCTTGCTACTGTGAGTCCCAAGTTATCCTGGAATTTATGCAATAAGGATTTCTCAGTTCTTACTATGGGAAAGCAAGGCTAGTCGATCCAATCAATCAATTGCGCCAATCATAAATTAGACGAGTCCCAGCAGGACGCCCGTCATTAATATACAATATACAATAAATAGTATAACCATATACCGCTCCATGCCCGTGTGGCAGGTTTGCAGTATCTGTGGGGACCAGCCGGCCTGTCGGGCACTACTAGTCCCAAGAGGGCTGCCATGTAAGAACTCGGGAATCCATTCTCTCCATGCAATCATTATTTTTATTTAACTTAATAGTCTCTACGTTGAGTGAAATCCCATGCCGTGGATCATGGTCATTCGGAATGAGTACTTTCGTACGGGGTACGATATGCACAACTCTACAACGATGCCCGTGCGGTTAGGTTGTAGGTCTTACATAGCGTAATGCAACAATCCAACTAACCACGGAACAATCATGCCTTGACCATAAAGTACACATGCTTCTTTTATAGTAAAATAAATAAATAAATAAATTGAAGCCTGCATGTGTGCATGTATGTCAATATTCGGGATCGGCCAATCGATTATAGTAGTTCATACTTAATATGAACGTGTCTCATTCATTCATTTCAATAAGACGACTAGCCAGTCTCTTAGTTCCATCTAGAAATGCATGATCAAAAAATAAATCAAGATAACAATCAATGCTAATTAATGCCAAATTCGGGAAACAAACATTGGAAAATAAATAATGATTGGGAAATAAATAATCTCATGCGCTGTGGGAAATGATTGGAAAATAAATAATGATTGGGAAATAAATAATCTCATGCGCTGTGGGAATGATTGGAAAATAAATAATATCATGCGCCTGAGGGAAATGATTGGGAAATAAATAATATCATGTGCCTGAGGGAAATGATTGGGAAATAAATAATATCATGCGCCTGAGGGAAATGATTGAAAAATAAATAATATCATGCGCCTGAGGAAAATGATTGGGAAATAAATAATATCATGCGCCTGAGAAAAATGATTGGGAAATAAATAATCTCATGCGCCTGGGGAATGATTAGGAAATAAATAATCTCATGCGCCTGGGGAATGATTGGGAAATAAATAATATCATGCGCTGTGGGAAAGGTTGGGAAATAAATAATCTCATGCGCCTGGGGAATGATTGGGAAGTAAATAATATCATGCGCTATGGGAAAGGTTGGAAATAAATAATATCATGCGCCTGAGGGAAAGGTTGGGAAATAAATAATATCATGCGCCTGAGGGAAATGATTGGGAAATAAATAATATCATGCGCCTGAGGGAAATGATTGGAAAATAAATAATATCATGCGCCTGAGGGAAATGATTGGAAAATAAATAATCTCATGCGCCTGGAGAATGATTAGGAAATAAATAATATCATGCGCCTGAGGAAAATGATTGGGAAATAAATAATATCATGCGCCTGAGAAAAATGATTGGGAAATAAATAATATCATGCGCCTGAGGGAAATGATTGGAAAATAAATAATATCATGCGCCTGAGGGAAATGCGGCTGTGACTGTTCTTCTTCTCTAAATTTCTGAGAACAGAACCAAGGAAGAGAACCATGGAAGCCATTGCTTCCAAGCTCCATAAATCCTTCATTCTAAGCCCAAATCTGAACTTCTATAGGTCAAAATGGGGTAGAACGAAATTCTCTACAACATGGAACTATCAAAACTTAGAGATAATAAAGTTTACTAGATCAAAACCTAAGAAATCCGAAAATACAATAAACTTAGATCTACAATAAAGAAGCCATGGAAATCGAAAATGCCCAGTACTAAAGAGACTCAGAATCAAATAAGGAAGATGATGGAACAATAAAAATGGGGGTCCATCAAGAAGCAAGTTGGCACTTGCCTATCTCTTCTAGGTTGGTGGGAGAGTTATGAGGAAGAAGAAGAGAAATGAGAAGAAGTAATGAAGAGAGAGAAAGAGTTTGGGGCTTTAAATGGGGTGGTGGTAGGTGGGGGGTTTATTTCGGTTCATGATGAACCAACAAAAACCGAAAATAAACCAATCTAGGCCGAACCCAAAAGCAAAGTAAAAGCAGAGTATAAAAGCAGAAAGTAAAGTGCAGAAATAAAATTACAGGAAATTAATTAACAAAAAATTAAAGGAATTTAAATACCGAACAATACATGATAAACATTAAATGAATACATTCCAGCAGTACGTGTATTTAGAATACGTATTCTGGGAACGGGAAGTGACAGCTCTAACTGCAACTTTGCCAACTGCACATTTCGGAATCTGACTCGGAGCTCGATGCCCATCTCTTCTAGGTCACGTAGCAGTCTGGGGTCGATGGATAACGAGGCAATGTACTTCCGACTCAAGGCATCCGCCACAACATTTCCCTTTCCCGGCGTATAGTCGATAGTCAAGTCATAATCCTTGATCAGTTCAAGCCAGCGCCTCTGCCGCCAGTTCAGTTCCCTCTGCGTGAATAGATACTTGAGGCTCTTGTGATCGGTGTAGATCATACACGCCACGCCATAGAGGTAGTGACGCTACAATTTCAACGCAAACACAATCGCCGCTAACTCCAGGTCGTACGTGGGATAATTTTTCTTGTGCGGCTTTAGCTGTCGGGAAGCAAAAGATATCACCTTGTTCCGTTGCATCAGCACACACCCCAAGCCCTGATCGGATGCGTCGTTGAATATCTGGAAACCCTCAGTCCCTTCTGGAAGTGCGAGTATCGGGGCCGAGATAAGCCATTGCTTCAACTCATGGAATGCAGCTTCGCAGTCGTCTGATCAGTCAAATACGACTCCTTTCTGGGTGAGGCGAGTCAGAGGCGATACGATCTTCGTGAAGTCTTTCACGAAGCGTCGGTAGTATCCCGCTAGGCCAAGGAAACTTTGAATCTCGCTGACGGACGCTGGCCGTTTCCAATCGACAACGGCTTCAACTTTCTTTGGGTCGACCGCAATACCTTCAGCAGAAATGATGTGTCCGAGGAATGAGACGCTGCTAAGCCAAAATTCACATTTGCTTCGCTTCGCGTATAATTGATTTTCTCGAAGGGTCTGAAGCACGGTCCGCAGATGCTCAGTGTGTTGCTGCCTATTCTTCGAGTAGACGAGTATATCGTCGATAAAGACTACTACGAACTTGTCGAAGAATGGTCGAAACACCCGATTCATTAAATCCATGAAAGTGACAGGGGCATTCGTTAGGCTGAACGGCATTACCAGAAACTCGTAATGGCCGTAACGAGTACAAAATGCAGACTTTGGCACATCGTCCGGCTTGATCTTGAGTTGATGGTAACCCGAGCGCAGATCAATTTTAGAGAACACCGTAGCACCTTGAAGCTGATCAAACAGATCGTCTATGCGGGTCAGAGAATATTTGTTCCGAACGGTGGCTTTATTTAGCTCGTGGTAGTCGATACAAAGATGCATAGAGCCGTCCTTCTTCTTGACAAACAGCACGGGCGCTCCCCAGGACGAGATGCTGGGTCGGATGAATCCCTTGTCGAACAATTCTTGTAACTGCACCTTGAGTTCTTTAAGCTCTGCAGGGGCCATTCTGTACGGGGTCTTCGAGATCGGTCGAGTGTCGGGGAAGGTATCGATAGTGAACTCAATCTCTCGATCGGGCGGCATGCCGGACAGCTCGTCCGGGAACACATCGGGGAATTCTGCCATAACTTCGGTTTGACCCGCATTTGCACCATCCTGTCGCATGTCTCGAACGAAAGCTAGATAGCCTTCACACCCGGAATGCAGCATCCGTCGAGCAGATATTGCAGAGATTACCATGCAGGCCGGCGACGCCTCACCACATGAGTAGCAGAATTCAGGTACTCCGGGTATGCAGAATGTGACATTCTTTTCAGCGCAGTCTATGGTTGCGTTGTACGGACCGAGCCAATCCATCCCCAGAATGATATCGTAGTCCTTAATATTTAGAACTATCGTATCGAGACTGATCTTTTGACCACCTATACAGATGATTCCGTCTCCGCAGACTAAATTTGCAGTTAGTGGCATGCCCGACGGTACATTAACATTGAGGTCGAGGCCTAGCGGTGTCAGGGAGAATTTGTGCTCGGCGGCAAAGTCTGCTAATATAAAACTATGCGTGGCACCTGAATCAAACAATACACGAGCAGGTTTATTATTGAATTGCAGTATACCTGTCACGACTGTATCAGATGCAAGCGCTTCGTCCCGAGTCATGGCGTAGACACGGCCCTGAGCGTTAGGGCGACGATTTTGGCCATTCTGATGTGCGGTCGGTGGAGCCCGAGGTGCTTGGTCTCGGTTCTGATGGTGTTGTCGTGGGCGCTGGTTTGACTTCTTCGGGCAGTCGCGTACGATATGGTCGGCTCGGCCGCACCCGAGACACGTACCATTCTTCAATCGGCACTCGCTGATCAAGTGTCCCTTCTTGAGGCAGAAAGTGCAAACTACTCGATTCTTCGCCTGGTTGTCGCCTCCGTTGTCGCGATTTTGACGCTTGTGTGCGTTGTTGCCTCCCGCATTACTATGGCGCTTGTTATTAAAGTGAACAGTGCCGGTAGTAGTAGGAGGATACTCGGACTCCAGACGGATGGCGTGGTTGAGTGCCTCGCCCACAGTTTGGTATTCACCTACCGAAACGTGAGCGTCGATAGTGGAACGTAGCCCCACTTCAAATCGTCGAGCTCGACTTGCAGTGGTAGGTAGGAAGTCCCCAGCAAACTTGGCCAGTTTGTTGAATTTGGCCGCATATTATCGTACAGTCATATTACCTTGCCTTAACTGCATAAACTCATCTTCTTTTTTCTGTCGCACGGCTGCAGAAAGATATTCAGTCTCGAACGCCTTTTTGAATGTCGCCCATGAGATCGCCGCCGTCTCATCTTCACGTCGAATTGCCCGCTTCTGCACAGCCCACCAATCGTGCGCGTTCATTCGAAGTAGAAGTTGAGCACACGTGACTTTCTTTGAGTTCTCGACACCCAGAAGCTCGAACTTATCTTCCAGCTCCTCCAGCCAGTCGATCGCCACCGAGGGATCTTCTGTACCGTTGAAGGAAGTACGGCAGCTTTTAGTGAATTTTGACACGTCGAAGTTAGAACTGCTCGGCGCCGCAGTTGAGAGCACGGGCGCCTCTGGTTCAGCTTCGTTAGATCGAACCGCAGGCTGGGTCACGGCAGGTGTCATCGTTGAGTTGTTGTTGTTGCCGACGACAGACTGTACGATCTGCTGGAGGGTATTGAGCTGCTGCTGCTGCTGCAGCTTGAATTGAGCCTCGAACCGATTCTTAAATTGAGTCTGACGAGCCTCCGCTTGCTGACGATGGAGCTCGTTTTGACGTTACTGTATTTCAAGCATCTGCAGCATACGTTGTATCGGGTCGCCGGAAGGTCCGGCTACAGTAGGCGTTATTCCCGTTGGGTTGACGGAATGCTCGGGTCTAGAAGCACTCGAGCCGCTGGAAGCGTTCGTCTCGTCTTCCGCCTGAGCTCCCGTAACTGTAGGGAAAAGGAAAGGCAACTCTCGTTAGTTTCAGAAAATGTCCTGGGTTCAGCGTATGGAACAACTCTTCTCATCGACACGAGGTCAACGGTTGGAGACTAGAACTCGACACTGGAGGCCAAGGACGTAAAGCCGTGCTCTGATACCATTATGTCATGCCCCGATTCCGTCGAATCGATAGTCGTCTCCCGGGCGTGATGCCGTGCGAACCTAATTTGTGATCGCACAAGACCTAGTCATAAGATAATCCGAGACACGAGATCTAAGAGAGTACGCAGACAAATTGATACACACAATAAGTAAAGAAAACTTGATCTTTATTGATAATGAACATCTTTTACAGACTCCGATACAAGACTCATTGCCGTACGGGCTATAACATGACTCGATTACAAAAGAGTGTCGATGAGATAGCCGTTCCATACATTGCACACATCCCTCAATATATACAAGTACTCTATTGACCTGGATGGGAGGGACGCTGAGTCATTTTCCTTGGACTGTCAAGAGCCTTCAAAAGTATAGTCGTAGAGTAAGTCTTCGACGCACGGCCGAAGCTTCAAAAGTCACGAACGCCGACGAGCTAGCTGGCGCGTCCTTCCTGGTTCACGGGACCTGCAAAGAGCGAGGATCAGCACGAAACACGTGTACTGGCAAATGGCTAATTAAATCCAAGCTCTGCATTTGATTTAAGAAGTTTCATAAACATGTTAGCTAGCTATTTCAATAATCTTTCTAACCATCCTGTTCGATTTGTATGTTAACATATTTGAGGCAAGCATATGAATTTGTATAACAATGAGCAACTATCAATATCATCCCATGCCATGTGCATTTGTTAAGCAGTGAAAAGGGTGTGAAGGCCACTGACAATGTCAAGCCATCTCAGACTATAGCTGAGTTAGACGGTGACCCTTTCGCGTCGGGTAGCGAGCCCTGTGCGAAAGTTCCCGCATAACTCGCACCGATGAAGGGCTGGCGCTTGCTATACACTCGTTCCTCCCGGGTCGAATCGGTTCCTTGGCCTAGGCAACCGTTCGAGGAAACTACACCTTGTCGACAAGTTGTCCAATGACCGTTTTCCTTTGGACTTAGTTGATTTGCTTACTTAGCCGTATCGTTGCGATAAACGTTAATCGATTTATTCATTGTTTGCATAGGCTAAGTGGATTTGTATAAGAAAGCGCGTTTTCCATTATCAAAACCGGCAGTTTGATAGCAAGTGTTTTGTGAAGAATCATGTCACGCCCCGCTTCCGTAGGAGCGATCGTCCTTGCTAAGGCGTGATACCGTACGGGCCTAGGTTGCACCCGTACAAGGCCAAGTCCAGAAACGGCCGATTTAAGCTAGGCCACAGAGTCGCACAGAGTGTCCCCATTTGCAGCGGAAAGTAAATGAACACAAATTGAAGCGAATTCAAACTCTTTATTGATATTCAAGAAGTTTACAAGCGGCGCTAGGCCGAGTTTACAAGTCGCTCAAGCTCTCTCTCTCTCTGAAACATAAAAGGCGTGCCAAGTGGCTTACAACATGGAAAGATTCATGGCGATGTTCTGATACATTATGTCCTGTATAGGGTGCTTCAGCTTCTTGTAACGTCCCAAGGCCCCGGAGTTGGCTCCGCGCCTTAACACGTTCGATGGAAGCTCCACACCCGCCGGCGTTTCCTGCTTCCTGCAAGCAGACTGTGGGGTTATCAGTACATTGTTATGCACTGGTGGGGAGGCTAGCTCGCCCACAATGCTATCATTACCAAACACGTTCCATTTACTTTTGTGCATCTCTATCATTCATTGTCTTTCTAATCTTGCCTTAGGGTCAATTTCATGGCACATATCATGACCTATCTCGTGTTGCTGAATTCAAGTGTCGCATGGAAATACATGCACGACTTACCCATACTTACCGTCCGGCCTTCCCTGTCCAAAGTAAACCAAGTTAGTCAACAATTCACATATTTCAACTTAACATGATTCATGTAAACATTCAATGTTACGGGCGTGTCCATGTCTCAGGTTCTAGCGCGTCGTAGGCGTGTGTTCTTTTAACTCGTTTGCATGAAGTACTCTTTGTCATTTGGTGTGATACATTTCAAACCGTTCAGTGGGCACTTGTTCATTTAACTTAGACGAATTTGATTTCAATGCAAGGACTTGCATGTGGATAGCCACCAGCAAAGCCCACTTAATCTATATGCACCGGTCGCTGGCATGACAAGCCATTTTGGACATTTCTCCTTGGTATTTCTCAACTTAGCATAGGGTGATGGCTGGTACACCCCGTTAAGTCTCTTGAAATACCCTGCACTTACGTCTCCCGGTGCCCAAGCCCGCACCCAGGCAGCCCGTAAGCCCCGCTTTTGATTCCGCCTAGGCCGGCCATGGTATACTCCACACAACGCCCGTGCCGCAGAATCCTTCCACTACACGACCACGGTATACTCCACACAACGTCCGTGCCGTTTGTCCACGACCATTTCATATTATCTTGTCATTTTAACTTAACGGCTATCTCCGAGCCGTAGGCTAACCCTTAGCCATAATACATTATCGACCAGATTGGCATCCGTGCAGCGCGGGTAGCGAGCCCCGTTGCACGTGCCTGTCACACCTGTCGCTAACCATTCTTTCTTTTCTTATCTTTCATGTATTCTTTCTTTTCTTTCTTTCCTTCACTTGTTCGTTCATTCATTGATTCATTCACGTATTCATTCATTCATTCATTCATTCATTCGTTGATTCATTCATTCAAGCATTACGCAACTTCCAGTGCGGGAGCCGCCTTGGCGACCCATCGGTCCCATAGTTTTTCAATGTTGCTAAACTCTACTCGGAACGACTATGTTGATAGTCTTCCCGTTTTATTGTTGTAAACCATTCATTGTTTCATTGTTTGAACGCATAAGGGACTTGAATGTAAGCTTGTGCCTTAGCACGAACGTGGAGCGCAGTGCGAGAGTTCACATTTTCCAAGTTCCTTTCCATTTTCTATACAAGCATACAAGATGGGAATTATTCCCTTAGCTAGGTGCGTTGAGTCACTTATTAGCATGCACGGTATTATCGCCTAGCGATTCTCGTGATAGTGTCCGTATTGTTATGTGTCTAGGCTAAGCAAAGACGGGTTCATCGGAGCCACCCACCTTAGCGATGTTTGCATCGGCCGAGCGATACTCCGAGCGCGCCTTTGAAAGTCTAAGTCTGGATTCATCTTGATGGGCCAATGTAAGCCTTGCATCGATTCTTCATCAGGTCGATGCCAACTCTTCGGGTCGACGGCTCGTTTGAGTCGTTGCACTTGCCGTTTGAATCGGCGTTCCGCTAGGGCGGAGCGGGTCATTACATAATACACCACTCAAAACAAGTCTCGTCCTCGAGACTTCCTGAGTGCAGGTCATCCTACCATTCCTTAACTCGCGTCGTCGTGTTTCTTAGGCAATCCCTATCGAACGGCTCTATCGTTCTATGGCACCGAACTATACTCGATACCTTTCCAAGTTCTGTGTCGCATACGTTTGGTCGATTTTATTGAATGGCTTTTCATTCATTTTAGAGTTGATGGTTCTTATTCAATTGTCGTGTTTCCTTCGACTTGGTTGCTACTTCGACGTATCATAGGACTGAAACGGTCGCACGAGGTGCGTTGTAGTTCGTCAAATGTGAGAGACGTAAGCTGAGGCAAACTCACTCATCCGTTCATGCGCATCTCAACACCCACTTGCAGCTGCATTCGAGTTCCTCATATCGCTGAGTTTGGATCGTACACGCATTCAAGGCGTCCCCCGAATACGTACATTTCAACCAAGCTTAGCGACTAGCGAAGTCGGACAAGCTACTCGTGATAGTTTCGATTTGCCGATCGTTTTGCTAACTTCGATTTAAAATCGAACTCATGTGTGTATCACATATCGTTTATCTCGGTCCTCGAGATGATCTGGTTCGCTTCTCAAGCGTTTTTGTCTACGAAGTCAATACGATTTTATCTTAGTAGAGCCGACCAAGTCTAAGTAATTCCCATCCGATTCGAGACCAAATATTGCACTGTCATCGAGTACGTCTTCCAATCAATGATTCAATTCGTTATCCCAACTTTACTGCGCATCATTCATTCTTATCGTTTCCTTCGTTTGGGACCAATCTCACCGTCGTTTACGTACACTCACAGTTCCCGTCCTACTCTAAGTATTGCTGCCCAAGTCTATCGTCCATCCAGACGATACTGTACGGTCAATCGCACAAGGTCAATCACTCGGCATAGGGTCGTCCGCCTATCCGCTAGGTCAGCTCACAAGGTCATAGTTACATGTCAGGTCCGTGGCTCGTCGTGCAAGGTCGTTACACGACGCTCTCCCCAAATCCTATGGTCAAACCATTTGTTCGCTTGTACAGGAGTTTCTACCCAAGTTTGTTTCACTCAAATTTCTAAACATCGAACATGATCACCTAATTCGCATCAAGGTTCGTTGCGCGTATTCGAATCCATTCAAATCACCAAGTCTAACCAATTCATGTATTCGATCACGAGGTCGTCTAGCTTTGACAATATGTTGCGCCCTAATCTCACGCGAGTCCGATTATCCACGGTGGTTCATGAATCACCACGCAACGCTCCCGTGGAATAATCATTCTCATCGGGGCGTAACTCTTGCTTGAGTCCAGACTAATTCATTCTCGATACGCGGATTGGACTTACTCAATCCTCAAGTTCGATCATCAAGCACGCTAAGTCATTCCCGAGTCCACCTTCGCGTCAAACCACAAGTCGAAACATACAAATTGCCACGCCAGGCTAGTTCAATTACCCCCACTATATGAATCATCATACCAGTGCTCACGCGGAGTCCTCGTCCTAATCGGCACGACACATGTGCGAGGCTGGAGTTGCGCTCGCATAAGACAAGAACGTCAAGTTATGGTTATCGACGAAGCAAATCCAACATTTCATTTCCATCCAAGTCAAGATCCAGTTCGATAGTCCGTTTATCATTCGTTCAACTAGAAAATCCTTGAGCCATGTCTATCTTTTCCTCGACATATTTTTTAACATCCCAAGTATAGCATCCAACGGAACAATGACATTTGTACGATCGTCATTCGCCGAGTCAGAGTACCCCCGAGTTATCGCATATCGATCTTTGATACGCCTCAATACCATCGACGATATGCGTAACCTGACGATCTTCCTTTGCAACCAATTTCGAGTCGTACGTTGATGCTGTTGTCCGAGTTGGATATTCCACAATTTCATTTAATATTCAAGATCAAGTTCAACTGTTATTCCTCAAGCTAGTTTCAAGATCGTTGCTCAAACTCAAGTCACAATTCATTTGAATCAATCCGAAATCGTACGCGCAATCCTCTAAGTTTCCTCGATCAAGACCATTCATTTTTATTCATCGTTCCGAACCATTTTCTAACTCGCGTTGCCCATTGACAAGTTGTCCAGCGACATCTCGTTCGGGACTTTTGAAGTCATAGCCAACTAAGCGTGACACGTTCTAAGGCTTTGCGCGATCGCATTGCTTGCCGACATACTCGTACTATCCGTAAATCCTTTAGTCTCGCTCGAACAATTTCTATGACGTCCATACACCACTCAGGGTTCGAGCCACTCGACTAGTCGTCAATATTCACTCTTATCCTTCTTCGAAGCTATCACATACACCACTCGGATTCGAGCCATACGATCTAGTCCTCAATCACGTTCGCGTCATGCGCTAAGACATCCTTCAGATTCGTTCGACGAATCTCTAGCGTAATCGCTCACGTCGCCTCGACGTACTAAGTCGTTCGTATTAATCCTCAAAATCCAAGCCAATCTTTTGGGTACGCCTAAGTGTTAACTCGATAGCGTTCCTATCGATATACACTCTAAGTGTATCTCCGTTCCCGACCGAGCGGTACTTGATATCGCTCGCAACTCGATTGTACCAGAAGTCGAGGTGCGCTACACGCGGCACAACTTAGCCAAAAGGCTGCGTACATAACCATCCCGTTCGAACTATACTTTGGTCTCGTGTACTTGTTTTCTGTCAGCGTAAGCTCATTCAAGCACGCACTACATTTGCTAACTCTTAGCATCGGTTCCTTCCAACTCAAGTCCTTCGTGGTGGCATAAAGGCCTTCGTCTATCGATCCCGTCCAATCGAGTACTTGTACGAGCTTTTGAAAATATTAGACTTATTGTATAGAACATCCCAAGGCATAACGAGAGAGAGAGCGTACACTTCT
The DNA here is from genome assembly GCA_029216955.1 of Iris pallida. Taxonomy (NCBI): domain Eukaryota; kingdom Viridiplantae; phylum Streptophyta; class Magnoliopsida; order Asparagales; family Iridaceae; genus Iris; species Iris pallida. The sequence goes on from JANAVB010005597.1 coordinate 6,642,029, forward strand.
TTTGTTTCAACGAGCTTTCAAAACTGAGAAAATCGAAATAATGTCCATGGACGTAAAGCCGTACTCTGATACCAATCTGTCACGCCCCGCTCCCGTAGGAGCGATCGTCCTCGCTAAGGCGTGATGCCGCACGGGCCTAGGTTGCGCGCGTACAAGGCCAAGTCCAGAAACGGCCGATTTGAGCTAGGCTACAGAGTCGCACAGAGTGTCCCCATTTGCAGCGGAAAGTAAATGAACACAAATTGAAGCGAATTCAAACTCTTTATTGATATTCAAGAAGTTTACAAGCGGCACTAGGCCGAGTTTACAAGTCGCTCAAGCTCTCTCTCTGAAACATAAAAGGCGTGCCAAGTGGCTTACAACATGGAAAGATTCATGACGATGTTCAGATACATTATGTCCTGTATAGGGTGCTTCAGCTTCTTGCAACGTCCCAAGGCCCCGGAGTTGGCTCCGCGCCTTAACACGTTTGATGGAAGCTCCACACCCGCCGGCGTTTCCTGCTTCCTGCAAGCAGACTGTAGGGTTATCAGTACATTGTTATGCACTGGTGGGGAGGCTAGCTCGCCCACAATGCTATCATTACCAAACACGTTCCATTTACTTTTGTGCATCTCTATCATTCATTGTCTTTCTAATCTTGCCTTAGGGTCAATTTCATGGCACATATCATGACCTATCTCGTGTTGCTGAATTCAAGTGTCGCATGGAAATACATGCACGACTTACCCATACTTACCGTCTGGCCTTCCCTGTCCAAAGTAAACTAAGTTAGTCAACAATTCATATATTTCAACTTAACATGATTCATGTAAACATTCAATGTTACGGGCGTGTCCATGTCTCAGGTTCTAGCGCGTCGTAGGCATGTGTTCTTTTAACTCGTTTGCATGAAGTACTCTTTGTCATTTGGTGTGATACATTTCAAACCGTTCAGTAGGCACTTGTTCATTTAACTTAGACTACTTTGATTTCAATGCAAGGACTTGCATGTGGATAGCCACCAGCAAAGCCCACTTAATCTATATGTACCGGTCGCTGGCATGACAAGCCATTTTGGACATTTTCCCTTGGTATTTCTCAACTTAGCGTGGGGTGATGGCTGGTACACCCCGTTAAGTCTCTTGAAATACCCTGCACTTACGTCTCCCGGTGCCCAAGCCCGCACCCAGGCAGCCCGAAAGCCCCGCTTTTGATTCCGCCTAGGCCGGCCACGGTATACTCCACACAACGCCTGTACCGCAGAATCCTTCCACTACACGGCCACGGTATACTCCACACAACGCCCGTGCCGTTTGTCCACGACCATTTCGTATTATCTTGTCATTTTAACTTAACGTCTATCTCCGAGCCGTAGGCTAATCCTTAGCCATAATACGTTATCGACCAGGTTGGCGTCCGTGCAGCGCGGGTAGCGAGCCCCGTTGCACGTGTCCGTCACACCTGTCGCTAACTATTCTTTCTTTTCTTATCTTTCATGTATTCTTTCTTTTCTTTCTTTCCTTCACTTGTTAGTTCATTCATTGATTCATTCACGTATTCATTCATTCATTCATTCGTTGATTCATTCATTCAAATATTACGCAACTCCCAGTACGGGAGCCGCCTTGGCGACCCATCGGTCCCATAGTTTTTCAATGTTGCTAAACTCTACTCGGAATGACTATGTTGATAGTCTTCCCGTTTCATTGTTGTAAACCATTCATTGTTTCATTGTTTGAACGCATAAGGGACTTGAACGTAAGCTTGTGCCTTAGCACGAACGTGGAGCGCAGTGCGAGAGTTCACATTTTCCAAGTTCCTTTCCATTTTCTATACAAGCATACAAGATGGGAATTATTCCCTTAGCTAGGTGCGTTGAGTCACTTATTAGCATGCACGGTATTATCGCCTAGCGATTCTCGTGATAGTGTCCGTATTGTTATGTGTCTAGGCTAAGCAAAGACGGGTTCATCGGAGCCACCCACCTTAGCGATGTTCGCATCGGCCGAGCGATACTCCGAGCGCGCCTTTGAAAGTCTAAGTCTGGATTCATCTTGACGGGCCAATGTAAGCCTTGCATCGATTCTTCATCAGGTCGATGCCAACTCTTCGGGTCGACGGCTCGTTTGAGTCGTTGCACTTGCCGTTTGAATCGGCGTTCCGCTAGGGCGGAGCGGGTCATTACAAATCGTGCCACGATTTCGTTGATTCTACACTATTATGACAAGCATTCATTTACTTCATATATTGAGTTTTGAAGTAGAGGGACGAGACGAAGGAGGTCAGCCACTCGCCTTAGCCTTGCTTCAAGCGAGCGACCGGTTGGCTGCGCTGACGTCGCCTACGCGATCACCTGCAATCGCATAAGCAACTGATTAGAACACTGTATAATTCAAGGATATTCGATATGAATGAGAAGCTCAAAAACGCATCACGAAAACCCATCGAAAATATTCACGAAAACGCATTCACGAAAACCAAAGCCAAAGCCAAATCAAGTGCGGCATGAAAACCAGAGCAACGGGAGGTCTCTCCCGACTCAGCCGCAGAGCCAATCCTCGAGGCGCAACCCGCTGAATATTGGACTTGGTTCCGAAGAAGCCATTCCATAACGTGGAATGGATCTTAATTCAACCGTTTCCATTCGATCGACTCGGCCGATTCCGACCTATCGGTCCCGACCGAATCGATAGCGACAGTGTTCCTTTCTCGCGCACCCCGTAGACAAAGACGGGGCACGATGTAGTAGGGGTGTGCACCGGTCGGTGGTCGACCTATTTGGTCCCAACCGAAGTCGAACCGAAGTTAATCGGTTTGAAAATAAACAAAACCGAACCAAACCAACCAAATGGTCGGTTCGGTTTTGAAACCGACCGATTTGGTTCGGTTTGGATCGGTTCGACTTGGTCGGTTTTGATCACAAAAAAAATGGACTATATATTTTTTTGTGAAACCTCGGTCAACTTGTACTTTGCAACAGTAAATACAATTCAGCAGCTTCAATTCAACTTGCTCTTTGCATGTGAAGAAAAATGCCAATTATACATATAAAAAAAATCATATACATTCAACCAAAAGCCTCTTTCATGTGCACATGAGCAATTAGAAAAGAATAGGAGCCTCCTCTTTGAGACTAGAGAGAGAGAGAGCTCTTTCAACTTCAACTTGATAAATGGATGTGAATAAATGAACCAAATCGATATAATACAACCCAATGAACCCATACCCAACCGACCAACCCTAATTATTTAACAAGGATTTGGTTCGGTTCGGTTTAGACGGTTTTTGGCATAACCAAACCGTGAACCGAATCGAACCGATCGGTTTTGAAAAAATTGAAGCCGAACCAAACCAACCGAACCATCGGTTCGGTTTAAAACCAATCGGTTCGGTTTGGCTTGGTTCGATTTGGTCGGTTTGACTTAATTGTGCACAGCCCTACGATGTAGGGACGGGGCACTACAAATTGGGTCCAATGGGGGTCCGTCACGCCATTCTCAGGCTGACGCGCGATCCCCGTTTCGATCTGTAGTGCATTTTTGTTTTGTAAAACAAGAGAAATCTCGAAACAAGCCTTAAATGAGCTGTTTTTGTCCCAAAATGGTTAAAAGTAACACAAGCTTATGTTATTTCTTTTGATAAACTTGTTCATGTCCAGGCCAACTTATGAAAGCAGCTTTCATAAGTTGCTCCTGCAGCCGTCTACCGTCAAATCTCAATTCACTTGGCCAAACTACTGCTCTTCATTCCTGCCCATCCCACCAATCATCTTCATTCCTACAACTACAGGGGGGGAGCTCCACCAATGTCCTCTCTCCTCCTCTTCCTCTTCCTCTTCTCCTTCCCCAAACCCTAACCCTAAACAATGTCAATAATCCCAAACCCTAACCTCCTCAAGCTCCCCCTCGCCCCAAACCCTAGCCCCAAGCTCCACCCCACCCCTTCGTTCCTCCGCTTCCGGGCCGCCGCCAAGGCCTCCGACCCCTACCCGGCGGACTGGCTCCGCCCCCGCCTATCCCCCTCGCCGGAGACCTCCCGCACGAACACCAAAGCAAACGCCGCCGGCACGCCGGAAGAAAACAACAGCAAGAGCACGAAGAAGAAGAAGAAATGGTGGTGGTGGTCGCGGGACCGGGAGAGCTACCTGGTCAACGACTCTGAGGCGCTCCCGCTGCCGATGACGTACCCCGACTCCTCCCCGGTTGCGGCCGAGGAGATCGACCGGAGGCTGCTCTGCGATCCAAAAACCGAGGTCTTTTTATAGTAGTAGTAGTAGTTGTTGTTGTTATTTGTTGAATTTCGTATTCTAAAGGTTTGAGCTTTTATTTGGTTTGGTGTGTTAGGATTGTAGGGAGGTCGCGTATGAGTGGACCGGCAAGTGCCGGAGTTGCCAGGGGAGTGGATGGGTCAGCTATTACAGCAAGAAGGGGAGGGAGACCATATGCAAGTGTATTCCTTGTCAAGGAATAGGTAAGTTTTTCTGTCATCTAAGTTGCGCCGACACAATGACACGACTTAGTATGGACACGGCAACACACACACTTGGCATGTCCTAGTGCATGCATTTTGGAGTGTCTTTTTTTTTTTTTTTGCAATACATGTTTGACACGAAGAGACATGAATACGGCACCGATTAAATTCATTGACCACACACACACACCAAAATTATGCATCGGATTTGTTAAGTTCTATCATTTTCATTATTGCTTTGGAATAATGGAACTGTGTCATTATGCAAACCAAGATTGTTTGAAGAATTTGGTTGTTGATGTTGCTCTCCTGTTTTTTTTTTTTTTGATTGAAAATGTAACAGGAGGAAACTAGTCTTGTTTTGATGATGAACTTTTCCTAATTATTGTTGGTATAATACAAAACTATAACCCTCAACCACCCTCGTCACGGCTCCAGAGTTTTGATGTAGCAGTACCGTGGCTGGTACTTCAACATGACACAGTATCAGAGCCGCCCATGTTATGTCTCATCCTATACATTGTTATCTACACATCTTAAGCGGGCTTTTAGAAAAATTACACCTTTGTGCCAATCTAGTTCCCAACCAAGTAACCGACAAGATGGTGGATGTTCGACTTGCAGGGGCATGTTCAAATAATACGAAAATATTACCCTCAACCTCAAGATGATGGGCATTCAACCTGCAGGTGTCGTCTTGTAATAATACAAAAAATATATCCATCAACTGTTGTTATAACTTTAGGGTTTTGGTGTAATAGCTGAGACTTTGCAATTAAAAGCGTAATGTAGCTCCTTATTCTGATTCTCTAATATAGTATAAAGCGTAAAGCATTGCCCTCCTATTTGTGGTTGTTTGTGGAAACTCTTCCTTTGTCTATCATACTCAACCAAATGTATAGTGCACCTGTATGTAGTGTTTTAAAATGTGTCCGTTCTGCCTTAGGCCTCCGTCTAGGCGTTTGGATGTCCTAGTGCCTATGCAACTAATATTTAGGTGGTGAGATCCCGAGGTGTCCTTGGAATGGGGAGGCAACCACCTTGAACCGTCTCAGAACGCCTCAGCCCGTCTCAGAACGCCTCAGCCCGTCTTAGACTGCCTCAAGCTCCTTGAGTTGCATTGACTTAAATGTAACACGGCCCATCTTTTGAATTTGGAATGTGCTCCAAGCCAAATAAAAGATATAGATATTATTAATAATTTAATATTGGTATTAGAGACTTTGAAAGGAACACTAATTTTTTCTTTATATTTTCCCCCCTTTATGTATCTATCTTAACCAACCATATTCCATCTCTATTTTTAACTCCAATGAGCTATGTTACAAACCAATAAGCAATTCTCTCCATCTTTCTGTCACTCCTTTCCTTTCCTTACCGACTCTCTCTCCTTTATCGTTTTTCTCATATGCCAAGGTCCAATGATGTAGATACCGGAGATGACTTCTGACGGTTGTGTATCTATCCGGTAAGCCAATCTCTCTCTCTTCTTCTTCTTGTTTGAACAAATATTTGTTCTTTCTCAAGTAGAGTATTTTTCTTCCCGGCTCCTTACATGCAGTTTAGAAAGCACAAAACAAACTCCAAAGATTTATGTCATGTTCATGGTGTATTGGACACATATCAAACACGTCACAAACACTTTAAAATACACTAGGACAACAAATTAGGTATTGAGTATGTGTCGCTGTGTCCGAAAATTGTCATGCCATATTTGTTGCCATGCAACAAAACGTGCAATATTTTAAAATCATTTTTCCTTCTATTTTTTAATTTGAAAATTTCAATTATAATGTATTTACTATTTAGAATTGATTTATGAACAGAAAAACAAATTCAGTAGAATTTAGTTGATTCTTGGTTAAATATTTCAATTGATGTTGAGGTCTCGAACTTATGTCTAGTGTGCTCAACATGATCTGCATAGAATTTGAGTCCCAAACCACAATACAAAGCCCTAGCCATAAACCACAAAATTGTCTAAATTACCTACTACACACCCTACACCGCATCAGCCTCGCCTCGCTGCCTTGAGGCCCCCGCCTAGGCCTTTTGATCCTCATGGTTCACCCCCTCGCCACCTAGCTCCGCCTTAAAAAGCTTGCCTATATGAATATGACGTGACACCATAGGCAAACAAGGACACATAATAAGTTGTCCTAGTGTGTTTTGCAGTGTTTGTGTTGTGTCTCATGCATGTCAGCATGAAAAATATACGGCCATTGCACCAAGTTTAGAGTGTCCGTGCTTGGGATGCTTTTGCTATTTTTTGAAAAGCAGCAACGCATAGTTGTTTGGCGAATGCTGCATCCCCTTTATTGAAAAGTTACTTTTTTGGTAGGCTGCTTTTTGGAAGCAGGGAGGGGAAGGGTTGGTTCCAAAAGCTTCTTCAACTCATCATTAACTTTTTACAAAAATACCTTTCTTTCCTAAAATTCCATCTTATACCTTCACATTTCTATTAATATATTTCCAGTCTGTCCCTTTTCAATAATTCGAGTACTAAAAACATGTTTTACCAAATACCTTATTTGCTTTTGTCAACGTTTTTCAATAACTATATTGATTTTGCTCATGACAGTAACAACTCTCTTGATAAGCTTCCACAACACCAAACCCACCCTTCCTAGCTAAGAAGTGAGGGATACATTTGGTGCTACTGTGAATGTGTAGCATGGTTCCCATCTTTGCTCCTCAGTGTACGAGACTGGGTTTACTATATGGCTAGTATCTATGTGGGGATAAGTAGAGAAAAGAGACCTGAGTCCTTGAAACAAAGTTAGAAACTGGAGTCTCTCCATGAGTCCATCCTAACCCTTGAGAACTAGGACTCCAAAGCTAGTAAGCCATAAGATAGTCTCCATTAGAATAGGGATGTGGCCATCGAGTCCTAGAGGACTCTTATTCAAAAGCTTACTGGTCATACTTCGACTGAAGGAAGGATTAATACAGAGGATGTATGGGGATGTGTTCCCCCTTCAAAACACCACTCTTTGATCCCACGATGATCTCACCAAGGTTGATCGAATATCACTTCCTACTGGAAAATACCTGAGATTAAGAGGAAATGGAATACTCTCTGCAAGTAAATAAACAAACATTAATACAAAAATAATTTTTTTAATCATGCCACTGAGATTTGCATGCACAGTAGAAATGCTTTATACAACATGTGGAGGAAAATTTGGGATGTGAATTCCTAGGCTACATTTTCAGTTTTCAACTGGGATTTGCAAGTTTAAGTACTGTTGCTTTACAATGGCATGAGGAAGATGATGTGGGATTTTGGGTCCCTTGGATTTAGTCATCCGTTTAGTTAGATTTTCATGTACAACACTTGCTTTGTGAAGGCATGAGAAAGACGTGTGATTTGTGTCCTTGGGCATGAATGCCTACGGTCCTTGGATTGTTACAAGGTAGAAGAGAACCATCAATAATCAACATCTACCTCCTATGTTGCACGGAGACAGCAAAATGATGTTTATATCCGTATTGTGTCCCTATCTATATCCGTGTCCATACTCGTGCAACATAGGTAACTACACTTGTACCTAAATGTCCGTATCCCGTATCCGTTCCCATGCAACATGGTCTATATCTAATGGTGTGCTGTGGACCTGTGGTGGTAGGACTAGGTCTGGAAGGCTTATTGATTTTGATTCAAGCCTGACCTTCCTAGCTCAGTATATTGGTTGATATGATTCGGGTTTTTCTCATTTCCCATTGTCCTTGGTCAGAAAATGACAAGCCGACTTGGAATTGGTTCAGTTTCTGTTTGAACACAAACCTAACCTGAGCCCAACCAGACTTGAGTGCAACTAGGTTCCACTACAGCGGACCTGAATGTATGCCAGGACATGATACTAAATATAATATATACATTTTATCTGAAAAAGAAATAAAATACTATGTACAGTGTAGGAAACTGTTGCTATCTTAATAGTTGAATGCTACATTATGATTTGGCGTCTAATTTGCAAAAAGATCCCTATATCTACTGCATGTGATTGAAGGAAGGCCCATTTATGTGCATCTACTTCTTCCTCTCATTGTCTCACATTCAAGCTATAAGTTGTCTCTTGACTCTACTTGCCGCAAGCGCTTATCTGCTTCACATTTTCTTTAGTGGCCTATCCTAGCTGATGAGGATGGCTCACGGGAATTTGGAGGAGTTGATCAAAGGAGTAGACAGAGGACTTGTTTAGTAGGGAATAGGAAGAGGAACCAAGGATTAGCAGCTGCTATTTAGCAGCAACAATTAGCTCCAGACAATAGGTGACGACATCGGGGAGAAAGAGCTAATTTAAGCTTACTTTTGATTATTGTCCTTTTCTTTCATGTTGACTTTCATATGTGAAGTAGATTATCTGAGTTTATTTTTCACTACCTATGTTTTTTATAACTACTGGATACTATGGTGTCCATGCCTGCTTATAACACATAATCCTTAGCCTACTTAATGCCAAGTTTCATAAGTTTTCTGTCTCTGTTGGACCTTCTATAATCTCTAGAACAACAACAAAGCCTTCAGCCCAAAATTTTATCTTCTATAATCTTTATGAGTATCAATATTAACAGTTTAACACTTTTCGGCAGTTCCAAGTGAAGTTAGAGTATGTCTTCTTTTGGTGTCATAAAGAATAAAAACAAATATGTCATCCATATATGTATATACATATAACTTTTTTTTTCTTTGAAAGTCCTTTTGACGGGTTTTAGGTTGTTTAGTTCTGTGGGTTCAAGTTGTGAACTTCTAGGCATTTTAAAGCAATAAATACCTGGTCCAGTATAAAAAAATCCCTTAAAAGTAACTGAAGCAAACCTCTTTGACGAAGAAAACACATAATTTAACCATATTCTCTTCAGCATGGTTAAGTTATTTAATACCAATTTAAATAAATAAAGATGTAACAGGACCATATCCCATCGACATGGTTAGGTTACTCGAAACAGGGCTTGCTGAGTTGGTTTCTCCAGCCAAACCAGACTTGGTCGTCACGGCCAGACCAAAATTGTAATGGTTTTGACACTGGGGTAGGCTTTCCTCTCTTTTCTCCCTCTTTTGATCTCTCTCTCCTTCCTAAGCAAAGATGACATGTTGAGGCGAAAGTGGCAGCAAGGCACCAAGAAATGAACTCCATGGTGTTCAAGGGCGGAACCAGGATTTCGAATTGCCTTCGGCTAAACTAAAAATACGTTATACTTAATCAATTTTTTTGACAATATAAGACGACATCAATTGATCAAATCACTCATATATGTTTATGCAATTTTAATTTTCACAAAACTAACAAAAAAGATATCAGGATAATAAACTATACATAACTTGATAATTTATGACAAATAAAGATATTGAAAAAAGATTAATTGTGCATACAAGAAAGACGCTTTCTATTGAAGCTGGACTCTTCGATTCTCCAGAGAATAAAATTCATTTATTATCGAATCTGAATTGATAGTTTTTGAGATTTCTCTTTCGATGAAGTTGACCATTGAAAATGTTAAAAACTTAAAAACTCATCATCCATCTTACTACGAAAAAGTCTTAACATGCTTCATAGCTGAAAATGTTCGTTCGATAGTTGACATAGAAACATGCGAAGTCAAAACTAGTTGAATCAGCCTATCTATCAAATTGTAAGATTGTGTCTTACTAGTTTCAACTAACCCACGGGCCACGACATAATTCAGAAGTGGTGGTCATAATTTGAAACATTCAAGGTTCTAAACGGCGGTAGGTGGGTGCGCGGCGGAGAGAGTCCGCTTAGGCCGCCTAGACGGTCGATACATTTTGAACATTTTTTTTACCATTTTACCACTGTTTTTTTTTGCATAATATGCATATTTTAAGGGTGTTCCATGCATAACTAAATTGTAGAACGAAATATTATGAAGTTTTAGTTTTGTAAAAGTGAACCATAGCCCATAATGCTTACAAAACTTTTTTGACCAAAATATCTTGTTAGGTATTGCTCCACGTAGGCGCCCGCCTACACCGTCTCATCTCCGCCTATGCCGCCAACCTCCGTTGGCCGTCTACCGGAAAGCGGTGCGGAGAGAGACCGCCTACCGCCTAGGCGACCGTCATTTAGAACACCGGAAACATTGCATGATGAAGTACATCAACTTCATAATGCTCCAATGGCTTTTCAAATAATGCATTTCTTGCTTGTTGAAATCATCAGGATAAAATTTCTCTGCAAGTTTACAAATATGATCAACATCAAATGATTTAAAGTTATTCTTAAGCTCCAAAGTAGAGCTAAGAATAAGAAGTTCCATTGCCCTTCATTCAGTCTTCTATTTAACTCTTTCAACTGAAGGCTTATTGCAACATTTAATATATCAAAGTGATAGTGGTGCCCAATTGTTATTTGATCTACTTGATGGCGACGTGAACGCCCTCTGTAGCTAGCATTGATATCATGTATATCAATATCATACTCCTTGAAAGTGATTCTACTTGGTTAAGGAGAATATCAAAACATCTTGTCATAGAGTTTGAATCAATAATTTTGTTGAGGACACAAACTCCATTGCATTCAAAATATTAAGAGATTTGTGCTGCAACTTTCAACAAAGCATATTTGTGATGCCCATAATTTTATGCATAAGATGCAAAATGAACACAAAATAAAAAGACTTTATCACGATTAAAGAACCACCACCTTTCATGCGGATAGAATTTGAATATCCTTCGTCTACTATACATTCAAGCACATTAATCATGGTACCACACATATCTATTGTGCTACAAATAGAATCAAAATGTGTGCTCTAATGAGTACTTCCAGCTCTCGATGCAAAGTAGCCATCTGATTTAGGGGTGAGCATTATTTGGTTTTAGACCGAAAACCGAACCTAACCGAACCGAATAAGAGATTCGGTTCGGTTTAAAAAAATTTGGTTCGGTTTTGGTTTTGAAAATACGAAAATTTCTTATTCGGTTTCGGTTTTGGGTTTCGGTTTCGGTCCAAAACCGAATAAGTATTATACAATTATGTAAATACTCTGAATTTTATGCATATTTTGTGATTAAAAGTTTGTATATTTTGAAAACAATAATTCTATGTATATGTTTTGAAGCTCAACATTGATAATTTAACAACTGGTTTAACTTTGTGTGCAACTTTAAAATACAACAAATGTGTATATAAAAATTATCATTTTAATATAATGTAACCACGATACCAACTTTGAACCTGACCCATTAGATAATATAAATATTTAACTGAACAAACCGAATAAACCGAATTGCTTATTCGGTTCAGTTTCGGTTTTTGGCTAATTCGATTTGGTTTCGGTTTTTTATAATTTCGGTTTATTCGGTTTTGACTATTTCGGTTTTGTTGAAACCGAATAAACCGAACGCTCCCCCCTAATCTGATTAGCACCTCTATCAGTCTCACGTTCACTCGTACCTATCATATGTGCAACATTAATAGCTTGAGCATATTTTGGCTCAGTGTGTCGTTTAGGAGAAGCATTAACAAGATTGACAATGCATGTCAATTTTAAAAAGAATTACCAGATAAAAACCTCATTCTCTGCAGCTGTAACTAATGCAAGTTGTAATCAATGAGCAAACAATGAACGTAATATGCATATTAACAATCTCTTAGAAATAAAGCTTGTAATCCATTCTATGCACTACACATATTACTATATCCATTGTACCCTTGACCTCACACATCATGGATGTGCAAACCACATCGAGTACACCTGATATTTCTTTTTTTAGTGTTGAAGTGGTAGTATCTAAAACATGCACAATTGAAAAGGAAAACGTTCGTTCAGGAATCCATGAACATCAACGATCTCAAAATAATACCAATCTGCTCTTTGTTAGAAACATCTTTCGCTTCTTCAATCAAAATACAAAACTTGACATCCCCAACTTCAACAAGAATCTTTTGAGTAGCTCGGTGACGACTCTGTTGATTCTCCTATATTCTTCGAGAAGGGACGAATTGCTACAAAGCAATTAGCATGAGAAGAAGAAGATGAATTAACAACAAATCCAGAGAGAGAGAGAGAGAGAGATTGAAGCAAAAATTTTTAACTGACCTGAACCAAATTGACGACAAGACCAGAGAGGAGGAATAGGACACCTAGAGGACCACCACTTGCGGTGCTCGAGAGGACTTGAAGTAGAGGAATTATAGAGAGAGGTTGAGTGAGGGAGGAGTGTTCGTACGAGGAGAGATGATTGGGGGGGGGGGGGGGCGCTTGAGAGCAGGGTTTTGGGAAGGGGAAGTTTGCAGTGTACAATGCACAACGGTGTACATGCGGGAGTCCAGTGAGAGAGAGAGAGAGAGAGATGGCTGGGGTGTGGGCTCACTCGTATGGAAAAAAAAAATTGGGTTGGCTGGAGCCCACCTTAGCCACAGCGTGGTTGCCCCCTTGCTGGTGTTGGTAGGCATTGGAACATTATAGGATTTTAATGGATAAATGTTGTCTGTTTCTTGTCTTTAAAAGAGGAGCCGACATTGGAGGAAGCAACATTGTGGTGAAGACAAGAGAAAGAGGGGAGTCTTGTGGGGAGTGTTGAGTTCCTCTTCATGAACCAAAGGGGAGAAACAGAAAATACAATGACGGTTCAAGCTCTTTTAAGTCATAGTAGATGAATGCTTTACGAAGTCTGCAATTTATTCGAGAACAATGCGAATAATTTGAGGATACCAAATTGTTTGTAAACCGATGATTAATTTCATGAATGCATGCGACCATCATACAGTTCGCAAAATATTTGGAATCTTGTTTGAAAAATTTGCAGTATTCTGATTACATTGACATCAGGAGAGATTTGTTAATACAAGTCTAGGTTTGGCAAAGACAAGTAAATAAAGCTTAGTAATCTTTAGGAGCCTTTTTTCATTTTGCAAGTGGAAGTAGTCAGGATTCAATTGATAAAGACGAGCAATGTTCCTTGTTCTTAAATAGCTATCCTTGGGTTACAGCCAAACTTATTTATGTGTTGAAAAGAACACAACTACAGCTAATTAAGAAATTATATGCTTCGGGCTATTACATGGCCAAGTCCTAATCTGGGCATGTCTGTCTAATCTCTGATCTGGAAACCAATCAGTTGTTGCTTGAGGAAAACGAACACAAAGTCGAGCTTCGGAGAAAATTACCTCGTTGTAGAAGAATACCACAAACAACACAATTGATGATTTTCCCTATTGAAACTAGATCTTGCAGGTTGTGTTCTCTCTGAAAGGTTTATCTAACAACGAAATTTGGCAAACTAAATGTAGCATGGATTATGAAATCCTTGAGAAGACACGAAGAAATAGGAAGAAAGGGAAAGGAGAAGAGAAAGAAAAGGAGGGGCATGATACTAAAACCTAGATCAAGATGGGTCAATAACATGTTAAATCCTGGGTTGATATAGGAAGAGAAATAGAAAGAAAGAAAAAGGAAAAAATCTTACCATTTTTCATATTATAGCAACTTACCCAAGGGGGTTATATGTGTCTGCTATGCATGTTTAGAACCAGTAAAAATCCAAGCTGTTACAGCAGCCGAAGACCAGTCGTATTCTGTCCAGATGATAGACCAGTCAACTGGTCTAAGAGCTGCAATAGACTACTCTCAACACTTCCCGAGTATAACCTACATTTATGTCCTGTGGCCCACAAAAATTTGAGTGTGTCCCTTTAAGATTGGGTACATTTCTTGCATTGCCAATCTGCACAAAACCTGCATTATTTAATAGTTTGGCACGTTTTTGGAAATACAGTCATTTTGCCAGTGACTTGGCGCTTCCAATTCACCAAAGTCTGCTCATTTGGTGCACTGGTTGTCCGAATAAGAAATTGAGTCACTGTGTCCGAATAAGTGTTGGGAACTTTTATAGGAAGACCAATGTCAAAGTCAGCTTCCAGGCTGTCCTACAAGTCTACAACTGGTTGTTGCTGCCCATTCCAGTCAATACATTAATCATGAGATACTAGAAACCCTGAGCCCAATAAAGAAAATGACTAGATAAATAAAAGAAAGAGATAAAGAGGACAACGAAGAGAAATGTAGGAAAGGATTGACTATATGCCAGTATAGATGTAGAGGGATTCATGTGCATGTATAACTTCCTTAGTTCTGCTAATCCTATGTATTTTCAAAAAGTTGTAGTTATCTTCCCTGCCCTAATTTTCACCAAAATGCCTTGAATTTTGCCCTATTTCCAATTTAAACATGAACCATTTAAATAATTTGACTTCGCTACCTCCGTTACTCCATCAGTTCACCCATATTTAGGACCATCATATCCTAAAAAGATGCATCCCCTCATCCTAGGGTGGTGGGGTGTGGTTGTTGCCACTGCCAGCAGTGGCGGCGGCAACAGGGAGGGTAGGAAGATGACAATGGTTGGTTGGGGTTTAGGGACGGGGAAAGAGGAAGAAGATGGTGGTGGGGTATTGGAGTATAACCGTCCTCTTATCTTTCTTTCTTTTTTGACAATTTCCTAAAGTTTATGGTATTGAAGTGATAAAAAGTTTATCATTGTGACTAAAAGAATATGTCATGGCACTAAAGTGAACATATGGCGTAGTTCAAGTAGTTTAGTAAAAAATAAGCCTCTTTCCTGAGCTAAGACAATTTAGTATGAAATTTTGGCACTCTTTCTTTATGAAAAGTGACATATCAGCTTTGCTTTTGGGCATTGCTCTTTGTAATTAGATTAATGTTAAGCTAAACTTTTCTATACCATTTCTAACTGTGAAAAGGAATATGCTTAAACCAAACCTCCTCTCATCAAAAATGTTTCTTTCTCTAAACTTAAAACGAGAAATCTGCTTCCTCTTGATGGACAGCACATGATTTGCTCATAGTAACATTTCCAGCTCGTCACTTCCTAAACTATAAAGTGGACCTTTATTCACCAAGTGCATTTGAATAACTATTGCATATAAATGCCTGTTCTGGTAGATTAATCCTTTAATAACTTGTTCTATCTATGTAGGCTATGTTCATAAAATAACTGTGCGGAAGGACATTGACGTGATGGAAGATGTGGAAGATGGAAAACCACCTTGATTCATTATACTGCTGGCTCGTACTTCTTAGTCAGCAAACGTCTGCTGGAGTTACAGTTTTTTGACCATCATGTTATTGATACATTAACAAAAAAGAGCATTTTCGGAGCGGGATTTAGTTCATGTATAACATCTTATGTATGCAACCTTATTTTTTGGTTCTTTACATTATGAACGGCAGATTGGAAAGAATGTTACATCAAGCTGAATAAAGTCGATCATTTCTTGCAAGTATGCTCTTTTTAGGGTTTCTGACAATTGTTCCTATAATAATTTTACGAAAGGGGCAACGGAATGTTGAACACTTGAAATTTGTGAGCAGCAGTTGAGATTCTTCTTCCTTTGATGCCCAATATAACATATTAAGTTTCTGGAAGTTTCTGGTTACGTCATCCTCTTCATCTAGCACAAGCACCATAAAGAAGTCGTCCAAGCTGAAATTGGGCTCTGCCAAGGACAGGGAACTCTCTGACCTTAACCACTTTTCGGGTCAGGTGTCTCCTGATCATGGCATCCAAATGAGCAGGAAGCAGTTCATGGAATGGCTCAAACATGTAGACCGCAACAGAGACGGGCACATCACCCGTCAGGAGCTGCGCGACGCGCTCCGAGAACTGGGATTGAGCTGCATCTGGTGGAAGTCACGGGGAGCCAATGGTCCATGCCGACCTCAATCGCGATAAGCGCATCGATGGTGATATTGAGATTGATGAACTCATCAAGTATGCCATAAAGCGCTGGAGAATCACCATTACTTGGTTCTTTGTTTGCTTTGTTTTGTCTATTCAAGAAATCGTGCTCTGTTAAATCATAAACGTAGTAAGTTATAGGTTTTAGTACCTGTCCCATCTACACTACTAGATGATCTAGTTATTGTATGTTAGGTATCTCTACTAATTTCTCAAGGAAATATAGCAGCTATTTATATGATAAATTCTGCAGTTCTGTCCTTGAAATTTGGTTCTACACCTAAGATCTATGTTTGGACGAATATGGACACGGGTAAGGATACATACACGATACGGAAAATATATACATTTTCAGATATTGTACCGTAGTACTCACCTATTTTGCATGAATAGGGACATGGATACGGGCAAGGACACCATATGGATATGAACACCATTTTCCTGTGTTGTGCAACATAGCCTACGATAGAGAGATGAATGTAATTCCTGGTATCTAATTGTATATCATGTTACCTTTTCTTCTAGACTATTTATATTTTATAGGAACTTGAAGGGTGCTCCTCCCATATAGCCAACCCCATTCTGATTGGCTTGGATGATGATGGCACATCAAAAGTCAGTGTCCCGTCCGTGTCACATTGTAATTAATGACCTTCTCTTCTACAATGGACTTCTGGGCAGGGGTTTTCATCAATGATCAAGATGTTGGTATGTGCCTTGTCCATGATAGCTTAGCTACGACAAGCTTGCAACACCCCGACAATGCTGTCCGTTCCAGTCTTCTTGGAGTCCTGTTTTTATCTTTCATCAGTGGACTTGAAAGCTGCAAAGAAATCATATCAGGTATTTGAACATATTTTCATCCAGATACAATCTTGATCAAAATATAATTAATTTGGTTACAGATTCCTATTTATACACAGTCTCCATCATTAGATTGAGGGACATGACAGTCTGCACCTCCTATTTTATAAAAATCCTTTGCAACTCTGCTGCCATTAGTCCATATAGAACATAATATTGGAGAAGTTGTTAGTCTTCATTCAACTGATAGCACAGAAGATATATCATTAATTAGCAGATGATTTCTGCGTTTGGCACCATGGAATATGGATGGTCATCCTTCATAGTGTTAGAACAAAGCAAAAAGAGGATCCTTTCATCACTTTGGAGTTCTATTGACAGGGAGTCAAGTATTCTTCGTCCACTTGATCATTCCCGCAATAATTTTAGTGCTATGGGCATCACTTTAATTCAATGGAGGATATGTATTTGTAGTTAAACCGATCGTGGAGAAAACTCATATCGGTCAATAATTTTTAGTGGATACTCCTCTTGATCTCGATCAATTGAGATGTATAAACTTGACACATAACTAAGGTTAAGAGTATAGTATATATGCAGCAAATTAAACTAAATAACTAGACCAGTCCTAGGTAAAGAGTATAATATATGTGCCCTTAAAAGTTGGATTTGCAGGCATTGAATTGGTCTGCAATTCTTCGATATGTTACAAGAGAACCTCATTATTGAAAATTCTCTTGACTCGACACTTTTGGAAAAGCATGTCCCAACAATAAAGCCTCTTTTCGAACAATTGTCCTGTAAGGTTTATATCCCTATCAACTGCGGATTTGCAAG
Organism: Iris pallida; assembly: GCA_029216955.1. Classification (NCBI taxonomy): domain Eukaryota; kingdom Viridiplantae; phylum Streptophyta; class Magnoliopsida; order Asparagales; family Iridaceae; genus Iris; species Iris pallida. The sequence goes on from JANAVB010005597.1 coordinate 6,659,850, forward strand.
ATACATATACCTTCAGCTCTGCTGCCACTTTCCTACCAACTTTGTTCATCTTGATTCTCGAGATGGCTGATTCTTTAGTGTGTGATTGTGAATTGTGAATTGGAAGACGAAATGGTAAAGAGGAAATTTGAAGCATCGAAAAGTATTAACTCAAGAAAGGAAATGATTTTTATATGTTGACCAGATCTGTTAGTGTTGCATGTAAGAAACTTACAAATCTTCTGCGTAAGAATCAGCCTTCATATGTCCATTTTGCATTAGGCCATAATGTAGTGGACATCCATTGGAGCGAGCGACATTTAAAGCTTGACACTTGCATTCTAGAGGATCGATGTGAGTTCAAGTCGTAGAAAGGTTGTGTACATCTCTACTCTCCCTAGACCCTACAATAGCGGAAGCACTGGAATCTCTTTTTAGTTACATGAGACCTATGTAGCACGGACACAGCAAAATGATGTATGTACCATTATCGTGTCTATACCTGTATTCATGTCAGTATCGTACAACACAGGTTACTACTTGTTGTACCTATATGAAAATATTTGTATGTCATGCCGTATCACGTCCTTATTCGTATCCATGTCTCCATGCCTGTATTCGTGCAACATAGCATGAGACTGTCAAAAATATCTAAGAAGGCTAATGACAATCCTTGCTCACAAAAATAGATGGCATATTATCCTCTCCCTTTGAGGAAAGAAAAATAACATCATCTATTCTACTATATAATAGGAAAACTTAGATGGTGAAACTTTTAAATTCCGAAAATACCCTTACATACTTATACTAATTAAAAATAGTTCATTAATTTTAATAAGGACAACTTAGTAATTAGGAAGACTACCCTTTGGTCTTCCTAAAGAGTCTTCCTAAACTAATTAAGAAATATTAAAATACTTGCAAGGCACGTGCACATATGCTAGTAAATATAATACTTTTTGTGTATATATGCAGTGACTCGTGTGTGTGTGACTGCTTTTGCTAAGGTTTTCTTCTGTGAGTGTGTTGAGAGTTTGCATCAAGTTACATACAAGTACTTTGTATTAGTAAAATTTTCTCCATGGAGTTTGTAAAGGTGCTAATATCTCCTAAAATCCAACAACCAATGGTTAATATGGCAGGAGAACTCATAAGTCGAGATAGTTAGCCATACTGTTCCTTGTATGATTAGAAGGAAAGTTCATGAAAAGAAACAATATCCCATTTCATGGGATCTACTTTTGGTTCCATTATTTATGGGAACCTATTTTGATAAGAATTCATACCCAGAGGATAGTATCAAACTGTGTTGCACAAGTACAGACACGGATAATATAAGAACAAGAACACGATACACAAGGGCGGAACCATAAATTCGATTTCGGATGGGCTTGAGTGAGCTAGGGTGGGCTAGATGTGGGCTGACTCATATAAAAAAACAACAAAAAAAATATAGAAAAAGGGGGGGGGGGGGGGGGGTGAATATTGGGTGGGCTGAAGCCCACCCTACCCCCCCTATATAGTTCCGCCCCTGAGGATTCAGATACGGAATATGAACATGTTTAGATAGGTATAGTAAGTAGTCACCTATGTTGTATGAATATGAACATGTAAACTAGTGCGGTATATCAACATTTTCAAATGGGTCCGACTATTGACACCCCATCTATTTCTAAGTTGACCCCAATTTCTAAGTACACCCCACCTAAAAATAAATTAACTTATAAAAATACTAAGTACACCCCAAATGTTGACAAAAATACCCTTATGACTTAAACCATAGTGTACAACCCCCACATCCCAATTTCTAAGTACACCCCATTCCTCTCTATACACAAAATTCTACATTCACCCCACTCTCCTCTCTCCCTACATACACCTCCACTCTACTCTCTTCCCCATCAAACCCTAACCCTAACCCTAACTACTCTCTTCCTCCACACTACTCTCTTCCCCATCTCTGTTGGACTTCTCTCCAACACCAGATTTGAGTCGGAGAAGTCCCCCATTGTTCACCCCACTCCGAGAAGTCTCTTCACCATGGATCGAGGTGAGTATCAAACATTTCAATCCAAACTACATTCTCTCCCATTGTTTTGTCGAGCATTTAGGGTTAGAACCCCATTGTTTTGTCGACCATTTAGGGTTAGAACGAAAGAACAGATCGAATTTTACCCCAAAATTTACGGATCTGTTCGACTCTGGTCGGTCGGACACACAGCAATGTGTTCGACTCACGATAGTCGAACACCTTGCTTATTGTTCGACCTGTTTCGGTCGAACAGTACAGATTTGTTCGACCTGTTATGGTCGAACAGTGTGGGTTAGTTCGACTCTTCGAGACCGAACAATACAATTTAAAAAATATTTCTTTAAGCCATGTTATTTTGGTGGAACTTGTAGGAAAGCAAACTAGTAGGAGGGAAACGACTCATGCTTCAGCTAGGAGACGTCGGGCTGAAGAGCAGGAACTTGCACGTCTTCAACAACAAGCACTTGTTGCTTCGACTCAAACGGCCGACCAAGAGCAGGAGCAAGAACGCCACACTGATGAAGAGTGCCACACTGATGAAGAGCGCCAAACTGATCAAGAAGAGGATGAGGATGCTGACTCTTGTTATGTTTTGTGATATTTTGTGATATACTCGAATGCGTCATCGACGCTAGATATCATGTTATGTTTTGTGATATTTTGTGATATACTCGAATGCGTCATCGACGCTAGATATCTTGTTATGTTTTGTGATATTTTGTGATATACTCGAATGCGTCATCGACGCTAGATATCTTGTCTTGTGAATTGCCTGTACCAGTGCTGTTCGGCAAACATATGTCGAACATTTGCATACTGTTCGACCATAACAGGTCGAACAGTTCAATAATGTTCGACATATACAGGTCGAACATATGTACACTGTTCGACTTTTCCAGGTCGAACAGTACATGTTTTAACATATGCAACATACGTTCAAACGTCCCACAAAATATTAGCACAAATTCATTATAAATTTCTCAAAATACGAGCCACAGTTCATTATACGTTCAAATGTCCCACAAAATATTAGCACAAGTTCATTATACGTTCAAACGTTCCATTACAAATAATTAATGAGCTTGAAGCAAATTCAATTCAATATAATCGGTGAAGCCGCGACTTGTACGGGAACAGTTGCACGATACTTCTGCAACCGATGCTCCAAAATTTCGCCCCAACCAGATGCACACGGAAGACGCAAAGTAGACCAACTGCTGACAACGGGTGGTAATATTGCGTCTTCGGACAAATTGACCTACATACAGATGGATTGAAACATATTAGATAATAGTTGTTGTTCGTACATCGGGTGCGTGACAATACTCATCTCAGTGTTAACCGCAATGTCATCTGAAGTGTTTTCCTATGAAGATAAATACAAATATCGGATTAGGTTGGAAAATAAAATTTTTAAATTTAACTCAAAAAAAGTACTGTTCGACCGACATAATCCGGAGAAATCCACACTGTTCGACCAGTACAGGTCGGACAGTTCAAAAAACGTTCGACCTCCCCTCGTCGAACAGTGTAGATTTGTCCGACTTGTTATGGTCGAACAGTCCGCGAATTTTGTTTTCTTCTCAAAATCGAAACAGTCGAATCAATACTTGAAAAAAAACATTGGTAGGACTTACATTGGGTACGGGAGATCTTCTATCATTACTTTGGCCCTCCATTGTAATTTCTTCAAGCTTCAAATAATGTCTTCTAAGGTTTTTGGATTAGTTATTGAAGGGGTGGGGTTAGTGAAGGGGTGGGGTCCTATGGCTGTTTGGGTTTGGGTAGAATTAGAAATAGGAAAAGGATAAAGCAGTCATTTCATAATACAACTTAAGTTATGAAAAGAAATTGGGGTCAACTTAGAAATAGATGGGGTGTCAATAGTCGAACCCTTTTCAAATAGGTAGAATAAGTAGTCGCCTATGTTGCATGAATACGTACGGACATGAAAAGTGGTACGGACACGATACGAATATGGACACCATTTTCCGTGTCCATGCAACATAGTTCTCGAACATTGAACAGACACTGGATAATCATTGTAGGGGACAAGGCAACAGTATCCTAGTAGAAAAGCAACACTAAGGGACCATAAAAATGGATAAATTGGAATCTTGCTCACACAAGAACTTATCTTTAACCTACCAGAAAAAAGAGAATATATAGATTTGCAGAATCCTTTTATTGCTAATGGCCATTACATACTTTAAGACAGGTTATTCGGGACAGTTTCTAGTTACTTAGTGTGTCCTATAAATAACCTGAACCGATGCCTTCTAGCATCAACACCTATCACTTAATCTCAGTCCTTTCAGTACTAATGGTTCTTAGCCATTGTTGGGGTCAGGTGGCTCCAGATCATGGCATACAGATGAGCAGGAAGCAGTTCATGGAGTGGCTCAAACACGTCGACCGCCACGGGCACGGGCACATCACCCGACAAGAGCTGCGCGATGCGCTCAAGGAACTCGGACTGCACTGCACCGGGTGGAAGGCGTGGAGGGCCATGGCCCATGCCGACCTCAACCGCAACAACCGCATCGATGGTGACCTTGAGATTGATGAGCTCATCAAGTATGCAATAAAGCGTTGGGGGATCACCATTACTTAGTCCTTTGCTTTCAGTTCTGTGGTTTCAAGTTCATTTTTGCTTTTATCCCTACCATGGAGAGAGGTTTCTGGAATAATATAAGCATTTAACCTCAACACTCACCATAACTCTGGAGTTTGGTGCAATGTTATAGGGACTTTAACATGTATCAGAGCGACCAAGACTCGAATCTCCTCTGGTGCACATTATACACGGATTTTATAAAACAATATACTTATGTGTGAATCCATACCTCAGCCCTTAAAATGGGCATTCGACTTGAGAGGACATATTGGAACAATATTAATATTTAACCCTCAAAACATGGGTTTTTGTGGCATGATATGAAGTCATATTCCTAATATACAACCTCAAGACCATGTTGCACGGGCACCGGATAGAAAACAACATGGTAAGGACTTATACAACATCTATTTTGGTGTGTCCTAGTGTATTTGGAGTGTCGGTGGTGTATCCGTTCAGATTTATGGAGTGTCCGTGCTTCCTAGTCCGAGGTTGAGTTTACTCTAAATTGTTGATTATTACAACTTTGATTTCTGACTTGGATTTGATAGAGAAATGTCACTAATTTCTTTTCAGAATCCTATCTGTCAAGAATCCTATATCCCAGCCGGGGCAAAATTTTAATTAAATGGGAGGGATCTTGGTGCTAGTAGCTCAGGGCTTGGATGGTCATTAATTACTCGCTCATCTCATAAAAGGTTCAAAAGTAAGGAAAGCAAGAATGGACAAAAAAAAAAAAAAACCAACCAGAATATGTATCTGAGCCCAATTTCCTGACCGGCATGTAGTGTGTTTGCATCACTTAGAAATTACAATTTAGCAGCTGGGGTTTTAGTGTGAAGAACATTCTCTAAAGGAATTCCTACTCTGACAATAATTTCAACAGTAAGGGCTTCACTTAATTCGATTCCGGATTGTATGACCTTTTGTTTTCCTGACAGATAGGATTCGAGCCCCAGTGGTCGGAGTTCGAGCTATATATATATATATATATATATAATGAAGGTGGCTTCATATGGAGGGGTGGTATGCATGCGATCTCCTGGGAGCAGCTTTCTCGTCCCAGGAAGGAGGGAGGAGTGGGGCTACGGTCATTGTTGGAGATCAGGGAGGCCTCAGCGCTGAAGCTGGCATGAAAATTCATCAATAGGGGATCCCTCTGGGCTGACTGGATGCATAACATATATGTGAAACATGGCAATCTCTGGGACTGTGCCATGGACAACAATCATTCAGTCACTTTCGAGACTATTTTGAGGCATAGGGGGGGTACTCAAATCTGCAATCCGAAGGGTCATGAAGGATGGGTCTGACACGGACCTCTGGCGGGATCCTTGGATTGATTGTCAATCTCTATTGGAGATCAGGGGAGATCCGTCGCATCAGGAGGACAGAAGGGGTCTGATTTGCCAACGGATTATCCGAGATGGAGAGTGGAGCCCTGAGTCTTACCACTATACCGAGGAGCTTGGTGAGATTATCAGGACAGTCGCCTTGGACCCAGTATTGTCGGCTGATCGATGGGTCTGGGACCCGCCTGGAGTTTCTTCGGGGACTGGACAGTTCCAGTTCTGGAGCTGCTATAATCTCGTTAGGCGCACTTTTCCTCTGAGTACTGACTATGAGTTCGTATGGTGTAAGGGACTTGCAAGGAAGATGCAATTGTGCGTTTACCGGCTTCTTCTTGGTCGTCTTCTGACGAGGGATCGACTTAGTGCTTTTGGGGTTCAGGTTCCTGACCCTAAGTGTGTGCTATGCAGTGTGGAGAATGAATCTATAAGGCACATTTTCTTTGAGTGTGACCTGTCATGGCAGATCTGGTCTGAGCAAAGCAGGATGTTGGGTGGATGTGATTCCGGAAAGGGGGTTGGGGACATCATCACTGTGCTCCGAGATAGCAGAGGAAGAGGATAGGACTGGTTCCGGACCGCCAGAGTCCGACTGGCTGCCGCTGTTTGGCATGTATGGAGGGAGCGTAACCGTCGTATCTTCGAGGGGTTAATCACCCCTCCGGTAGGCATCCTCCATAACATTGAGTTCGATGTAAATGCTATGGAAAACTGAAGTGTGGGAGTCCCACCTTGATTGTATATTGTATGATTATTGTGTCGCATTTGGAATAAAATTTACCCTTTTTCCAAAAAAAATATATAATGAAGGTGGCCAAATTCCTAATTGATATCCCCTGATTGTTTTAGATATGGGATGAGTGACACTATTTTTCAATCTATTGGATGATTATGGTGAAGGCTTGCTAGTGAACTAGGCATTTCCAAGTTGAAGTAATGTACATATATGTTCTATGATCCTTATAATTGAAATGTCTTTTGACTCAACACTTTGGCAAAAGCATTTCCCTAATGAAGCTTATTTCAGAATTTGTGTGGTAGGGTTCTATACTTATCACTAAGGTTACAGGATACATTCAGCACCGTTGTCAGATTCACTACCAAACTGGAGTTAGATGTTATTTTTGCATCTCCTTATGTAATTGGGACTGGTTTCATTAATTATCTTTAATGAATCTTGGGGGATTTATTACACCATTTTAAATGAACAGGAAAACAAAAGGATAAGAAAGAAGAAAAAAAAATATTTATAATAAATATATTCATATCTATGTCTTAGAAGAGTACTATTTTCTGTTTTGAATCAAAATGCCGTTCTCACAAGTTGGAAGGAGCTAAACCAACAAGAAATAGCTTGAAATGAATGGTTTTTGTCTTGTCCTTAATGTTAGTATTGCACAGTGGAACTTAAAATTTTTTCTCTCGATACAAAGTTTCAGCATTTCTTTGTAAAAAAAATAATACGATGTTCGAGCAGAATTTATACAAACTACAATGTAACCCACATGATTTCCAATTATACGACTTGTTTTTAGCAAGATATGATTCTGAATATTCATACAGATTAATGAACAGTGTCTCTTTGCTGCAAAGTGGCCTATTTGTCACCCCCAGATTATATGTTAAAAAACCAAGCTAATTATATAAGATATGAAGGATTAAAGTTAATGATATGCATATATGGATGGACTAAATATGTACTTGTACAAGGATTAAGTTTACGATTTCACTGACGTATGTATTTGGAGGCACTTTCCCCTGGTAGGTTGTATATTGTTTCTTTCAAGCTCTCTTTAATGAAATGCAGGGGGAGTCGTATCTCTGGCAGTTTACATTTCTCAGAAAAAAGAAGTTATAAGTTCTCTGTTATTTGGCCTCAACCAATCAATGGTACTCATATGGCACGAGAAAGGTCCAAGAGAGTTAACCTTGCTGATTCCTTGATGAACAAACGATTTAAAACAGATTTTATGTACGTTTCTGTTTACTTATCGAAGAAACATGCTGATGTATAGGCAAAAGTATCAATAATGGGCGATCACTGTTATTGATCGTCTACTCCATCCCTTGGATGCTGGACATGCTCAGTGTTGGAACAAAAATCAGATCCCTGAAACCAAATCATCACTTAGGATTTCAGGTATGGGGCTAGGATTACAACATGAAGATATTCGCTTTTGGCATTCCTATTCCAACAATAATTTCAGCACTAAGAGTATCACTTTACTTTGTTTGGCGGATATGAGAAGTTACAGAAATAATGGAGCAAACTCAAAGGTGGTAAAGAGAAAAAAATCCTAAATGGATACATGATATCTTCTGTTTAGTGATATCGTTTTAAATATATTTGGAGTATCTAATGAAATACATAAAACTATTTGTGCACTTTAAGACTGGATGTGTAAGCACTTGATATGTCCTGTAGAAACCTTATTATTTAGATGCCTTCTGAATCAACATTTTGGGAAAAGCATGTCCCTACAATAAAGCTTCTTTCAGAAACATTGCCATGGTAGGCTTCAATCCTTATCACTGCAAAAGTTGCAATATATCTTCAGCACTGTGACCGGATTCCCACCAAACTATTAGAATCACGTCAAATCAATGGGGTTAGTTTTTCTTTGGAATTTTATTTATGAATAGGAAAATTATGTGCTAAATATGTGTTGTTTGTTCGAGAATTCAACCAGAAGATACTATGGTAGTGGCCTTTCATCACCCATCTAGTTGCAAACTCCCTATGATAAAAGGATATGTTGCACAGATACTCCTCCGGAGCACTATATTCATGTCCTCATCCGTAACACGTATCTGACCAAACACGACACTTCCTCAGCACTCATATCGGATACAGCTTGCATGTGTCTAGATCCAAAGAGACTCGATACATAGTTGAAAGTGATTTTGCATGGTCGGCATCGTGCCAAACATATTTGAGAGATTAGAAATTAACACTCCATTGTATCGAATCCTTTCTAAAACTTTGTGAAACCTAGTCTATTACCCAAAACATACATGAATATAGGTATTACTGAGAATTAATGTACAAAAAATGTATATAGATATGTTTATATATAACCTTACCATACCTTACCTGTATCCTAAAATTTCTAAATATGTTGTATTCAGAATACATATTTGTGTCCATGTCCTTGTGTATCTAACCTAGATGACAGGTCAGGAAACCATAACTAGTTACTGTCATCAGTACTATATAGGCTTAATGTGATACATATAACGATTACAGTGCTTTGATGATGCTACCATAAATTTCTTTATTTCAGAAGAAATTGTCATTTGCACTTATATATTGTATTATCATATGATACTGTAGGAGACATTTCCCAATATTGGGACTAGCGACAGAAGCGACAGGAAAATACTAACAAACACAAACGAAATATTATATCAAAAAGGAAAAGAACAGAACAGAACATCAAGAAAATATATTCATGAGTCTGCGACAGACCCATTTCATGATACTAGCCTCTCTCGCCCTGTGATCATATGCAATCAATTAATTACGAGGATTTGAAAGAATGGTTTAATTTTACTATGCTTTGGGTATAGAGAGAAACAAATATGTGTTGTTTATCTTTAATATCAATCAGATGAGATTCAGAAAGTTATTATATTGATTCCTTTCATCTGTAAGTGCCGAACTTGGGGGGGGGGGGGGGGGGGGGGGGGGGATGGGATCTGATTTTGGTTCACTTCTTTTTATAGCTGCCTACCTATGTTGCACAGACACCGAAAAATATTGTCCATATCCGTACCTGTCTATATTAGTGCAATAAGTGATTATATAGTACATATCTAAAATTGTCCGTATCCCGTATCCACATTGTGTCCTTATTCGTATCCGTGTCCGTGGTCGTGCAACATATATATATAGGTGCCTATTAATTAGAAAGTTTTGTTAGATGAAACGGGATATTCTTCAGAACTGATCAGATTAAAAACAACAATAGCTTCCTATCTTTCCAGAAACATCGGGGGGTCCAGTGTTTTTTTTTCCGCCGTATCCTCTGTAACACTAACGAAAACCATACCCTCACTTAAAAAACTTAAATCTACGTCTTGGACTATGTCAATAGTCCAAAGGTAGGTAGACCATCAGAATAAAACACCGACAAATAGGAATTGGCTAAGATGGAATAATGCTCAAGAAGAACACATCTGCAATCTACTATCTAGAGAGAATATATAGATTTGTTTTCTGCAGCATAGTTTTATTTGCTATCGGTGGCTCTGGAACACTGGCTAAAAGCCACATGCTAGTCTAACGAAAGTGCCAATTAGTGCTTGCAAACTGTAGGTACTGTTGTCTCCCTGCTTCCTTAATTTGTCATATAAATAGCCGAAACCACTTGTTTTCTTGCACCACCAAACTGACAATCATCCTCGATCCTCCGAGCAACTAGCAGACGGTCATCTCGATGGTCCACCACCCTTGTTTCGGGAAGGTGCCCGCTGATCGTGGCATCCAGATGACCAGAAAGCAGTTCATGGAATGGCTCAAGTATGCTGACCGCGACGGGGATGGGCGCATCAGCAGGCAAGAGCTGCGGGATGCACTCCGTGACCTGGGCTTCAACTGCACCAGGTGGAAGTCATGGAGAGCCATGGTTCACGCCGACCTCAATCGCAACAAGTGCATAGATATTGGCAATCTCGAGATCGAGGAGCTCATCAAGTATGCAGCAAAGAGGTGGGGGATGATTGTTACTTAGGCAATCAAAGAGCTTAATTAACATGTGTATATATATCTGCTCTAACTACTAAAAACATGCAGTTCAGGTTCCGAGGTCTGTCCTCTGTTGGTATTAGTATATCTATATGTCAGATAGGTTTTTTGCTAATGTACCAAGGATTTAAGCAGATCTATATGACAGACTTTTGCAGTTCTGTGTTTGCAATTTCTTAGCCATGGCGGCTTCCGGTTTCCATGACTCAAATCAGTATCCTTCTGCCCTCCTATCGATCTACCGAAGGAGAAATTATTAGGGAGGAGAGCCCCTAACCGACTGTTAAAAGTTTTATTTCACCGTTTGTGCTATTTACTCTTTTAATAAGTTTTGGTATTCCTAATTCATGGGAACTCTGTTGCTAGTTTACCAAGTCTTTAGGAGTCCTAGTAGTGGATGAAGTTGTTAAGAAGTAGATTAAGTTTGTTGCTGGTTTTACTCTATTTTTTTTATGTTTGTTCCACTAAAAGCTATATAATTTATCTGCTTGTCACGCACAAGATTTTTCTCTCCATCGAGACAACGTTGTATAATCCTCAAATGGAATTAGTTGGAAGATATTAAAAATTTTCAGAGTATGGTGGAGTCCTCTTGAACTCTCATCAGACTTCTTAAGTTTCTAGAAATTATATGCTTTCTTATCATGTAAATATTTTATTACAAAATCTTATAAATATTTAGGTTCTGAAAAGTTTATACAGTTAGATGTTGGAAACGTGTCACAATCTTAGCCATTATTGTAAAGCCCTTGAGGCTGTATAAAATCAAAAACCGGTAAAATCACTCAGTATAGTGAAGTTCTTAACATTCCAACCTGTCTCTTTTGCTCCACATTTTTTAATTCTCGCCTTAGCCGTCTAGCTAAGCATTTGGGAAAGACTTGCATGGGTCTTCAAGAAAAAAGTTCGTGAGCTGCATGAAACGAGGTGTAGGAAAAAAAACCAAGTCCATGGCTAGTGCTATCAGAGTGAAGGCCGGTTAGTACCATATCGACATCCGAAAAAGTCTAGGAGAGACATGCGTCGCCTAATGAGAGGAACACCAAGACCAGTAAGAGGGACAAAAGCAAGGAGCCTACGACGGAGTGTACCATTGCGTCGATCTTGTGGAATGCCTCGAGATCTTGGAGACGAGTTTAAGGGACATAGGAATACGCATGGGCTCCATGGAGAAAAGCAACACGAGGCTAAAGGAGTTCTACGAAGGCTCGAGAGTGACGTCGGTTCGTCCATGATAATTTTTTGAGAGAGAATCCAAGAGATCTGATCCACACTTGAGGAGGAGCTCAAGGCACATCATGCGGAGATTGAGAACTTGCGCGGAAAAGTCCGAGGCTATGTAGAGCTGAAGACTTTGGTTGAGAGTTGTGGAGAACTTAAGACTAGAATTGCCATTTTGGAGAGGGTTGTTGCAAATAGTGGACCTTCGAGTATAGAGGCATCGAGAAGGAAGATTTCCGAGCCGAAATCTTTCAGCATGATGGGAGATTACAAAGAGGTGGAGATCTTCTTGTAAAATGTGGAGCGATACTTCAAGACATTACACATCGAAGATGAGACCAAGAAGGTAAACACTGCTTCACTCTATTTTATCGATGATACTATGTTATAGTGGCGTCACAAGTGTATGGAAAGAGAGAAGGGTTTTTGTTTGATTGAAACTTGGAAGGATCTCAAGAAGGAGATTAAGTCTCAGTTCTACCTACAGAATATGGAGTTTGCGGCGAGACGGAACTTGCGGCAACTCAAACACACTTGGACAGTCAAAGAATACATAATGAAGTTAACACGTCTGATGCTCCCAATATCCAGCATATGTGAGGAGGATTGCTTGTTATTTTTTTCTTGATGGACTTCAATCGTGGGCGGTTCATGAATTGTAGCGACAAAGGGTGTAAGACTTGAACGTCATAGTGGCAGCAACAGAGAGGCTCGTCAAGTACATGTGGAATGACAACAACGCCAAGCCAAAGACCACCAAGGAGAATGGTAGGAAAGATAATGACAGATCTCCTAAGGAGGTTCTGTTAGAGGAAAAAAAGCGTGAGAGTGTCCAACTTGAGCGAATAGTTTCGTATTTCATATCTGAAGAGAATCAGTATGCTCGAAATTGCTAGAACATGAGCAAACGTGTCAATATCGTCCAAAGTAAGGAGACAGAGGACGAGAAGTACGAAGTGGGAGCGCACATTGGAGCGTTGAGTTAGTCAACATTGTTAGGGATAAGTTTGTTGTGTCGAAAGAATCCGAACAAGAAGCTCATGTACGTTGACGTAAGAATCAATGTATGAGCAAATGAGAGTTAGTCGATAGGGGCGCCATTCATAACTTCATCTCGGACGGGGAGGTCCGTCGTTGGGTCTATCATTGAAAAAAGATTCAAGCAAGATGAAGGCAGTTAACTCGAAGATGCCCCCCGTGCAGGGGTCGCTAAGGGAGTTCGTGTAGAGGTAGGACATTGGTCGGGTGTTGCAAATTCCATAAATACATCATGGTACTTGGCATAGATTTTTTAGTCGTGGTGAAGACGGCTCCAATACCACACTTGGGAGTCGTCAGCTTTATGGAGGAAGGATCATATGCATTATTGTTCTTGTGGTTAGAATTTCATTTATTATGGGTATAAAGAGGTTATTAGAATAATATAAATCTTTAATCCTCAGTCCTCACCATAGTTCTCGAGTTTTTGTGCACTACCAGGTCATTTACCATAGCATCAGAGCAACCAAGATTCAAGTTTCTTTCGATGCACATTTCCAGCCGATTTTATAAAAAATAATAAATTATTCTGTTGAGGAAATCCATCTCTCAGCCAATAAAATGGGCGTTCGACCTCAGGGGACACTTGGATTACTATAAACATTTGACCCTCAATTCTTACCATGACTCTGAGGTTTTGGTGGAATGAGGAAGTCATATTCCCAATATACAACATCAGATCGAGTTCATATTTGTTGATTATTGCAAGTTGTATTCTGATTCGGATTTCGGACTCAATTGAGAAATGATACTAATTTCATTTCAGAATCCTATCTCTGTCCAGAATTTGCAGACAAGTGTACAGAAATAAGGAAAGCATAAGAGACAAACAAATACCATAATACGAATCTGAACCCAATTTTATGACCGGGTATGTATTGTTTTCCCATCACTTAGGATTTCCGATTTATCAGCTGGGGTTATAGTGTGAAGACCATTCTTTGATGAAATTCTATTCTGACAATGATTTCACATAATCCAACATAGGATTTAATTACAGAGTTGCACTAAGAATTTAACAAACTCGAAGGAGGTCAAATTCCTAATTGATATCTCACTGATTGTTTTAGATATGGGATGAGTGTCACTCTTTTTCAATCTATTGGATGGCTATGACGAGGGCTTGCTATTGAACTAGGCATTTCCAAGTTGAAGTAGCGTACACGTTTAGACTGAATCTGGTTGAAATTTGATAGGATCTATGAACCTTATCATTGGTATATCTTTTGACTCAACAGTTTGGCAAGAGCATTCTCTACAACGAAGCTTCTTTCAGAATTATCATGGTAGGTTTCTGTACTTATCACTGCAAATTAAACAAATTAAAGTTACAGGATACGTTCATCACTGCTGTCTGATTCACTACCAAACTGCTCATCTGAAGTTAAATGATTGTTTTTCATTTCAATTTGAACAGGATGAGAACTAAAGGATAAGAAAGAAGAAAAACAAATATTATTATGTACTAAATATATACATATCTATGTTTTGGAAGTGTAATATTTGCTGTTTTGAATTAAAATGCAGTTCTCCCAAGTTGGGTGAAGCCAAATTACACCAACAAGAAATAACTGCTCAAGTGAATTGTTTTCTTTCTTTTCCTCAATGTTAGCATTACATAGGGAAACTTAAAATTTGTCTTTCAGTACAAAGTTTAAGCATTTCTTTGGAGAAAAAAAAAACAATGTTCGAGCAGAATTTATACAGAATACAAAGTTACCACATTTCCCATTACTTGACTTATATTTAGCAAGATATGGTTCTGAATATTCTCACAGATTACTAAATAGTGGCTCTTTCCTGGTAAGTGGCATTTTATCACCCTTCATTATATAAAACCAAGCTAATACAACAAAGTATGAAGTACAGATTGAGTATATGATGTGCTAAACCTAATATATATATGGAGAGCAATGTATGCTTGTGTGTGTGTGTATATATATATATATATATATATATATATATATATATATATATATATATATATATATATATATATATATATATATATATATATTTTTTTTTTTTTTTTTTTATTTTTTTTTTTATATATATGTATATATATATATATATATATATATATATATATATATATTTTTTTTTTTTTTTGGAAAAAGGGTAAATTTTATTCCACTATCAGCGCAATAAGGTTACAGCATAGAGATACAATCCCAACTCATGGGGACATTACTAGTACATCCGACTCAATGTTATGAAGGATGCCCACCGGTGGGGTGGACAGTCCCTCATAAATGCGCCGGTTCCTCTCCCTCCAGACATGCCAAACGGATGCAGCAAGCCTCAATCGTGCACGTCTGGCCCAACTCTGCTCCTGGCCCCTGCAATCTCCAATCCACTTAAGGATTTCTCTGAAGTCACGCTCCCTTCCAACTCCTCCCAAGTATCTCCGGCTCTGCTCTGCCCAGATGCTCCACGCCACATGGCACTGAAAGAACAGATGCCCTATGGATTCATTCTCTGTCTCACACAAAACACACTTTGGGTCAGGGACTGGGACCCCGAACCGAAGCAGTCTGTCCCTAGTAAGCATCCGGCCCAGCACCAGTTTATCATCTAACTGATGTATGTACCTGGATTATGTGTTGTTCTTCAAAACTCTCTTTAATGAAATGCTGGGGGAGACATCTCCCACATTTTCTCTTTCTCAAAATAAAAGGGTTTATATGATCTCTGCTATTTGGCCTTAACCAATCAACTGTACTCATATGACACGAGAAAAGTCGAAAAAGTTAGCTATACTGATTCCTTGATACATACACAAATCATTCAAAAACAAATTCATGTACTTCTCTGTTTTGTTACCAGATGATGTGCTGAGTTTCTCGACACAAGTATCAATAGTGGATGATCTGCGATTGATGTCTACTTTATCCCATGGATGCTGAACCTGCAGAGTGTTGCATCAAAAATCAGATCCTTGAAACCTCCTCATCGGCTTAGGAGTTTCATTATCGGGTTAGGATTATAACGTGAAGTTATTTGCCTTTGGCATTCCTATTCCAATAATTTCAGCAGTAAGAGTATCACTCTACTTCACGTTACGCAAAAAATATTCAGCAGTGGTTAAAATCCTAAATAGATACATGATATCTAGTGAACTAAATAAAGAGGCCAATGTTGGGTGAAAAGTAGACTATTTGTGCACTTTAAGACTGGATGTGTAAGCACTCGATTTGTCTGCAGTCCAATAAGTTCTGTAGGAACCTTATTATTTAGTGTCTTTTTGAATCAACATGTTGGGAAAAAGCATGTCCCTCCAAAGAAAAAAAAGGTTTCTTTCAGAAAGATTTCCATGGTAGACTTCTATCCTTATCATTGCATAAGTTGCAAGATATCTTCAGCACTGTGGCTGGATTCTCACCAAACTGCTATCATATGTCGTTCTTGGCATCTTATTATGAATTGGAAAATTATGTACTAAATATTTCCATACTTATTGCTTATAGCAGTAACTTGTGCTGTTCGAACTAAATTGTATTATACAGACGTAAACAATGAGACTGGAACAGCAGCAAGAAGAGCTAAGTCATCAAGGTATTGGTGTTTCTTTTACCGTTATCGCTATATTACATGTACAAACCTTAAATGTTTTCTTCTAATGCAAGGATTGAGCACAACTTGCACAGATGTGATGCACATTGCAGATTTTTGGTTCATATATATCATGGCCTGATTCTGAATATTCCTATAGCAAAGATGTTTGGAAAGTTCTGCCCATTTTAAAAACTGGAATATTACTCTGGGCATGATATTTGGGTAGGAAATTGTTCTCTAAAATCAACCTTTCCAGATCTTGTTTCTAATCTAGAAGCTACTGTTTATTCTTTATACTATACTCAAAATGGGTTTAGGATTTGGAATATATATAAGCTTTAGAAGAAATACTGATGATACTTTAATTTTCTGATTATTTAAACATCATTTAGTTAATACAAAATGTTAATTTTAGTACTGAAGATAACTACAAATGTGACGGTCAGATTCTAATAAATTTATAGTTAAATCATTTCATGACTTACTTAATAATTGAGGTGTGAGATGCCCATTTAGTAGAGGATTATATGGAATATGGGAAGTCCATTAAAGGTTAAAATAATGATCTGGTTATTGGTTAGATATAAACTTCAAACAGTAGAGCTGCATCAAAAGAAACATATACATTGTGATGCAAATTGTGTATTTTGTGGCATTGCTGTTGAAACTACAGAACATTTGTTTATACATTATAATTTTGTGCTCCAATTTTGGCAGAAAATGAAAATTGCATATACAGGTTTACGACTTTTCCAGATAAAATTAATGCTTGGTGGGTACTGGGATGAGACAAGGTTGGGATCTGATGATGGCAACTTATATGTGGTCAATATGGATCAATACATTTCACGATACAAGTAGCTTTTCATCGCTTCCTTGAGAATTTGATCAAATTAAGGATTAATTTCATTATACATACAAATTTGGGTTGTTGATATGTTTTTTTTTTTGTATCAATCAGATGAGATGTTCAGAAAGTTCATTAGTACTGAGAAGGATCAGGTTTTGGTTCACTTCTTATTATGGATACCGACTAATTAGTATAATAAACTCCAGTCATTTGTTAATTTCAAGAACAGTTGCTTCCAATCTCTCTGGAAACAAAACAATAGTCCACAAGTAACCCCCCCATCAGAATAAAGCACATGGAATAATGCTCACAGAAGAACATATCTACAATCTACCATCTAAAGAGAATCTGTAGATTTGGGTTCCACAGCATTTCTATCATGGCACTGACACACTCTAAGTAAGCGCGCCAACTGCAGGTGTACTGTTCTCTCCCTGCTTCCATAAATAGCCGGTTCTTTTCTGGCACCACCACCCCAACTGACAAATCATTCCCAATCATTTGAGCAAGTACTGTTGGACGGTCGTCTCGATGGTCCATCACCCTTGCCGGGGACGGGTGCCCGCTGACCGTGGCATGGAGATGAGCAGGAAGCAGTTCATGGAGTGGCTCAAGTATGCTGACCGGGACGGAGACGGGCGCATCACCAGGCAGGAGCTGCGCGACGCGCTCCGCGACCTGGGGTTCAGCTGCACCAGGTGGAAGGCGTGGAGGGCCATGGTCCACGCCGACCTCAACCGCAACAAGTGCATAGACATTGGCGATCTCGAGACCGAGGAGCTCATCAAGTACGCAGCCAAGCGCTGGGGGATCATCGTCACTTAGGCAAACAGTCCTATGTGACAGACTTGTAGAACTCTTCTAAGAGCACTCATGTTTATAGAACTCTTCGCAGAGTCTACACACTTATTAAATTATGTCGTGTAGGTTGTTACATCCATGCCTCCACCCGACAAGCTGGAGACAGTGAGTGGTGTGTGAGTACCGTGAACACAAGGGATGATGGAGAAGGGAACCTACCAATAGGATTCCTCTTCCATTTACAACCCTTAGGTTGTTACATCCATGCCTACACCCAAGAAACTCGGCAGAAAAATCCTAAACCCAAAATAGATATAAAAGTAGGAAGGAGATGTGGTTTCTGTTAGCCATCGAAACGTCACGGAAAACGATGTCAACCCACTTGAAGATAACAAATCTTCGTCTCACACAAGCACCAAGGCAGATCAAATACGATATATATTTGGTGACTATGTCACATGGATAAATCACAACCTATATATCTCAATAGTATAAGACTATTACAATATATATGATGAACTCTTTGCCTCCAAGTTCAACTCCTCACCAATCTCAAGAGAAAGAATAACATATACAATGAAATCACTCACCAATAATCCTGTGATAATCTTCATGAACGAAGAAGATAACTCCTCAAAAAAATCTTTCCTTCAGACTATCTGGAACAGTGAGCCCTAAGAGCAAAGTACAACTCTTAGATTTTTGTGAACTTAGCTCCCTCGAATCTCTCCTTTGAGCATCTATTGGCCAACTCTCCCTTAACCTCTATGTTTAGGTTAAAAAATTCTAATGTAGGATTAGAAATTTTCTAAATTAGTCCAGCAATAATCCTGGCCGTCCAGATTAGATCACACGGTCATAATTATATGCTGACTTGGGCCCACTTCTGAACTGAATTCTGAAAAATGGTATACCGCCAGACCTCCGAATAGGTTCTAGAATGAGACACCCAAAAATCAATATACCTTCGATATGGTGCCGCTTTGGTATACCGCCGTCGTTATTCCATCGCTGCTATTTTGGCTCAGTTTGAGCCATAGTTTTTCACCGATCCTCCGTTGTCTTTGCCGTAACTATTCCCATCAACGCCTCACGTCGTCCAGACTATCCTTCCATAAACCTCAAATGAAGGCTGGAATCCAACAATTTCTGCAGGTCTATCCTCTTGTGCGTCGTTTTTGACCCGTCAAATGAGTGTCTGAAAGAAGTTGGAGATACTTGTAACCAATTTTGGGAAGCATAGTTTCATAGCTACAAATTTCATGTCAAAACTTCCTTTGCAACTCCAATTGAGGTATCGTGTATCGAATTGGACTGCATTATACCCTATTTTGCACGAATACGAATAAGGGATACAAACATTTTCAAATTAGTTACAATATAGTCACCTATGTTGTAGTATACAAACACTAATACGGGTATGACAAGACATGGATACGAAAAGGCTTCGTTCTTCAAATTCAGTCATGTCTTCCATGATTTTCTTAAGGCTAGAGTCCATCCTCATCCAAAGTAGAGGATTAATATGAAAATATGTCATTCTTCTATGTCTACGGCCACACGAAAGTTACATTATTATTTAGAGAGAGTTACAATTAAAAAAAATTAAAGTCCTATTTATAATAAAAGATTATGACGACCACCAGTTTTAGTATATTTATCGAACAATCCCTACTAATTATGTAGTAGGACGAGACATCCTACTCCTAGACAAACATGTGTCTACGGGAATCTAGTTCATATGAATAGAGCATCCATCAATTTTTGTGGAATATACTCACAATACCAAACGCCATGTATGTGATTGGGCCCAGAACTGAAGGCAGTGGTACAAGTTCTATCATACTCCCGTGTATGATCTAGAGAGGGTCAAGATGTTCAGAACCTTCACCGATCAATCAAGCTCTCTTCAGTCTGTCCTAATATCTTGACAATGGAGGTGCTCAGTTTGGTGAGGATCTATTACCAATTTACCAACCTGTCCAGAATCAACCAACAGTACCATGGCAGAATCCTTGATTTATGTAAGAACAATGCAATAATTTAGGGTCTGCTTGGTAACGGTGTTTTCACCGGTTTTGGGATATTTTTGGACCGACCGTTTATGAAAACCCCTACTTGTTAATTTTTTTGATGCACCGGTTTTGGTCGGCTCAAAAACCCCCCAAAACCGGTGAAATATATTTTTGGATGGCTTTATAAACACCCTATAAATCGGTGAGTTTTGAGCGGCTATATTTTTTTTATTCCATTTATATCCTCACAAAAATATATATAATTGTAACTACTGATACCCTTCCCTTATTCTTGTAAAAAACTTTCAGAACCGTTCGTTAGTGAATTACCAAGCATGGATTGGACTGGTTTAAAAGTCGCTACTTAAAAACCATCCAAAACCGGATCCTTCATAACCGCTCATAACGGTACTCTAAAAATACCTCATAACCGCTATCTCTACAATTGTCAAGCAGACCCTTAGAGTTAGTCAGTACGTTCCATGATTGCACAAAGTAGCCATTTTATTCTAACTATATATATATATATATATATATATATATATATATATATATATATATATATATATATATATATATATTAACTAAACAAAATGTTTAGTTTTGCAAAGGAAGTTTGGATATTTCGGAGCTGTAGTTGAGTATTTCCTCTCTTAATAGTTTCAGTAATAGTCTGGTCTTTTGGAGTTTATGGGAATTAATATTATCATGTTTCCCCTCCCAGGCACCATCATACTAAGAGGACGTTTGGCTCAAGTTTTTGTTGCTTGAAAATGGGTTTTGAATTTTTTATTCATGTTTGGTATGTTCAAGATTGAGAATGAGGAGAGAATAGGTGGGGCTTAGAGGAAAAAGCTATTCCCATCGACTTGGGAAAGCTATTCCTAAGCCCCCCGTTGGAAATAGATTTGCTTTCCTAGGAATGATGTTTGGCTATTTTGTTTGGACAGTTATACCCTCTTTTTATTTTTAAAATTTTAACTTTTATCCCAAACATGTAAATCATCATGAAATTAATGAAAGGGTATTAAAGAAAAACTAAATAAATTAATATTTCTATTCTTTTGTAAACCGAACATGGAGATGAATTTTTTTAAAATTTTGAACTACCTATTCCCAACCTAACCAAACATGGTATGGAAATGTTGAATTCCTTTCCCATAGAAAAGGAATTGAAAATCTATTCCTAGAAATACAAAAACTTGATCCAAACGAGCCCTAAAACTCTATAATTATGATCAAGGTGGGAGAAATATACATATTTATATTATTTCAACCCACATGTCAAATACTCATGTATGGTATGGGAGCTGAATTCTGACAACGGCACAATTATTTATACAAATAATTTTGTATCACACAAGATTTGATCCTAGTTTGCTCTTTTACTCTGTTAATTAAGTTGCACTGGAGTTGCTTGAAAGAACTAGCGCTACTTCCGACTTCTTGGTGGGGGTGAGCTTTCGGGTTATTCGGTTCCAATAACCAAAAATCGAATTGGACCGAAACCGAATAAACAAAACCGAAATCGAACCGAATTGGTCAATAACCGAACCGAACCGAACCGAACCGAACCAAACCGAATTAAATCGGTTCGATTTTCAGTTTATTCGATTTTGGATTTTTGTGTGTGCTTTTTTTGGTTAATATATATAATAACTAAATATACCTAGATATATTTACTATATACCTATATATATTTAGTTTATATATATATATATATATATATATATATATATATATATATATATATATATATATATATAAACTAAATTTTCTTATTCGGTTTTTTGGTTTTGGACCGAAACCGAAACCCAAAATCGAAACCGAAATCGAATAAGAAAATTTAGTATTTTCAAAATCAAAATCGAATCGATTTTTTTAAAACCGAACCGAATCTCTTATTCAGTTCGATTCGGTTCGATTTTCGGTCCAAAATCGAATAAGGCTCACCCCTACTTGTTGGAGCTTTATTCACTTATAATCCGAATAATACATAACTCAAGAATCCCTCTTCTAGGCTATCTAGCCCAACATAACTATCCATTCTACACAAAGAATACCTGAAAAGACTGCAAGTTATGTGTCACTATAGGGGATCATGTTACGAGGACACGTGCATGGCATGCATAAAGAAATACTTCTTTAGTTGAGATCACTCAGGAGCTCTTTGGTGAGTTATTTGTATTTACTTCCCCAATTGCTAATCATATTTTTATTTTTTTCCCAATTTTATTTTAATTAGTGTTATCCTTCCAATCTTTGGGTAAAGTGCAAGTAAACCCTCCTAAAATTTGCGTTTTTGCATTTGAAGAGCCCTTGTTAAAAAAAAGATCCCACATTTTTATTTTTGCTCAGATTGCATCCAAGTCATTAACAGACGTTAAAAT
Organism: Iris pallida; assembly: GCA_029216955.1. Lineage (NCBI taxonomy): Eukaryota > Viridiplantae > Streptophyta > Magnoliopsida > Asparagales > Iridaceae > Iris > Iris pallida. The sequence continues at coordinate 6,682,444 of JANAVB010005597.1, forward strand.
ACGTCTAAAAATACAATTTTATCTCTCCCCCCACTCTCTCCCCCCCCTCTCTTTGGTGGTGGGAGTTTGTCAAGCGGAGCCGACCAGAGGAGAGGGGAGGGTGACCGGCCAGCGGAGCGAGGAGGGGGCGGGTCGATCGAGCTAGGGGTGAGTATTCGTTAATTCGGTTCAAATCGAACCGGAAACCGAAAATCGAATAAGCAAAACCGAAACCGAACCGAATTGGCCCATAACCGAATCAAACGGAACCGAATTAAATCGGTTCGATTTACGGTTTATTTGCACTTTTTTGTTAATATATATAGTACTTTTATATATATATATATATATATATATATATATATATATATATATATATATATATATATATATATATATATATATATATATATATAGAATCGGTTGCATATATATATATATATATATAGCAAATGGCCTCTAGTCTAGTGGTTAAGAGAGATGCATGAGGCCCGAGTGGTCAGGAGTTCGAATCCTAGTGGGAGTGATTCCAGAAATAATTTACCTGGTTCCAATATATATATATATATATATATATATATATATATATATATATATAGAAGCATGGAATTTCACAGCCAGAAAGCCCATGCGCCAGGCACTATATGCGCCAGAACTCAGACAGTAAAATCAAATAAGCTATTCGAAGGACTTTTTATTTATATATAAAAGTCTATTACATGGCTAGAAAAGGTTGTACAAAGGAGAATTTCTACAAAAGAAAGATCCTAGATCTACAGCCAGCGGCCACCATGCGCCTCCAGATAGGCGCAGCGGCCACCATGCGCCTCCAGATAGGCTCAGCAACCACCATGCGCCTTCCGATAGGCGCAGCAGTCACCATGCGCTGTCAGTTAGGCGCAGCAAATGCCATGCGCCTCCAGCCAGGCGCATCCCACCATCTCTTCAGCAGCTCAGTTATGTGCATCCAGCTCAGTTATGTGCATCCCTTCAGCAGCACTCTTCCAACCAGGCTCACCTGGCCGAGCAGAGCCCAGTTATGTGCTGCTCTTCCAGCCAGGGTCACCTGATAAGTGCTTCGATTACACAAAGCATTTAACCCTCTGGCTGGAACCAAGGAAGAGAAGAGCACGGCAAAGTTGTGGCCAGGGGAGGCTTCGAAAGAGCCTCCAAAGACCAAGGAAGACCATGATCGAAATCATGGCACAAGGAGCTTTCAACACAATCAAAGTGGGCGACACCCACTTTGAAGGAAGAGAGAGCCTAGCACCGCCATTCCGATCTACGGCTCTTCCGGAACAACGGAGATGAGGCCCGAACATCCCTATCTTTGGATGCAACAGGCACCTTTCGCCTGCCTCAGAAGCCCTCGACTCCGTCTTTTGGATGTAACAGTCACCTTCAAGTGCATCGAAGACAACACGACGTCTCATCTTCACCCTCGGGAGCACTTCGTCAACAGAATGCACCCGCATATCCAAGTTCATGTGTTGGAAGTACGTGAGGGAACGAGGAGCAAACCTTCTCTCCATGCCACTATTTATAGGCCGGGCAAATCAAGCCCATGCGCCAAGTGGATGACTCTCCGAATTTTGTGCAATAAATTTGCATTAAATGGATGAACCGGACGCCTCGAATTCAGCCAAACGGCTATTTTTAGCACTCGAGGAGCGAGACAGCCGCATCATTAAAGGACATGTCGGATGTGCCAGCCAAACAGCGCATCACATGGACGCGCCCTCCAGCATCAGGCGCATCACACAGACGCACCCTACAGTAGCCGGCGCATCACAGAGGATGCGTCCCCTCACATCTCCATACCGAGTGGAACACCAACCAATGTGCCCACTCAGCTGTCCATCGAACGTCACAAACATTAAATGCTGAACTGACATCAGAGTTGGCAGCACGCTTCCCAAAGTCTGAACAGTTGACAGCTTTTTCAGAGAACGAAGCGTCGGCAACGTCAGCATCATCATGACTCTATTCCGACGGCTACTGCCACGTGGCCATCCGCATGCGCCTCTACGGCCATGCGTCCAAATCGCCATGCGCCTCTACGGCCATGCGTCCAAACCAGCATGCGCCTCAAAAGCCGTGCGCCTCAGACCCTTCACTGATCCCTAAAGACAGAAGAAGAGTCTCCAGTTGAAGCTTTGCATGCGCCTCAAAAGCTATGCGCCCCAGACTGATCTCTGATCCCGAAAGACAGAAGAAAAGTCGCCTGCATGCGCCTCAAAAGCCATGCGCTCTAAACGGTTTGTAACCCCTAAAGGTTATGAGCCGCAGCCTCCTCCTGCGCCCAATCAAGGCGCAGCTCACCAGATTACTTCCCCCCACCAAATCCGAGATCTTCGAGCCATGGGTCGATGACACGTGTCCTTTGACTCAACTCGTCCAAGATTTTAGCAACAGAAAGATCTTCTCCTCTGCTACGTGCCGGCTCACAACAGCAGTATGAAGAGTTCTCCCCCCAATCAGGGCGCATCATCTACGCGCCTCCATCAGCAACCTCCACGTGGCGTCCCCACAGCGGCGCATCCCACATGCGCGCATGAGTAGCCAGCCTGCAAAACTATAAATAGAAGGATCGTCTCCTTCACACGCAGACAGAATCCACAACGAACATACAAGGAATCATCAGAGAGGCAGATACAGACACTCAACGTCTTCCTCCTCTCAGCAAGCTCCAGCACCCAGAGCAATCCACACCTTCAGAGAACCGATAACCGTCGTCAGCCCGTCAACAGAGTCAACGCATTACCACTCGCTCCATTGGCACTAAGGACCCAGCTTAAACAAAAGTGTACTCCTAGGACTACATCTAAGTCCTACATTGTAACACTGTTCTGTTTGTATTAAAGTTTTCAATCAAACAATTTTAATGGCAAACAAGAGGAAGGATAGGCATCCCCGCACTTTTTGCATCCCCAAGCATCCCCCCTATTTACACCGTTGGATGGTGCTTTAAGTCATCTAATCTTAACCGTTGGTGCGGGGATGCCTATCCTTCCTCTATATGAGGAAGGATAGGCATTCCCGCACTTTTTGCATCCCCAAGCATCCCCCCTATTTACACCGTTGGATGGTGCTTTAAGTCATCTAATCTTAACCGTTGATTTACCAATGGTTAAGATTAGATGACTTAAAGCACATCTAATGGATGTGAACATGTGGATACATGGGGATGCAAAAAGTGCGGGGATGCCTATCCTTCCTCTCTCTCTCTCTCTCTATATATATATATATATATATATATATGTATATATATATATATGTATATATATATATATATATATATTACACCGTGCTCCCGCACCCCTCCCCCCCACCGCCTGGGGGGAGCAGCCGCGCGCGCCAGCGTCGGGGGGTACGCCCGACCCCCCCGATCCTGCTCCCGCCCCCCCCCCCCCCGCCTGGGGGGGTACCGTCCGTCCTTCCCGGGGGCCGTACCCTGCCTACAAGCAGATCCGGCGGCCGCGGGGGGGGGGGGGGGGGGGGGGGGGGTGCCGCGCGGAAATCCTAGATCGCCCGAGTCGCCTGGAGCTCCCATCGAAAAAAATTATTATTATTATTATATATATATATATATATATATATATATATATATATATATATATATATATATGTATATATATATATTTTTTTGAAGCAATGGGTAATTGTGGCGAACTTGCCTCCACTGAGGCTCGAACTCCCGACCACTTGGGCCGCATGCATCTCTCTTAACCACTAGGCTAGAGGTCATTTGCATTATATATATATATATATATATATATATATATATATTTTTTTTTTTTTTTTTTTTTTTTTTTTTTTATATATATATATATATATATATATATATATATATATATATATATATTGAAGAGTACATATGTGCACGTGCCTTGCACGTATTTTAACATTTTTTAATTAGTTTAGGAAGATTCTTTAGAAAGACCAAAGGGTAGTCTTCCTAATTACTAAGTTGTCCTTATCCTATTATATAGTAGAATATATATATATATATATATATATATATATATATATATATATATATATATATATATATATATATATATATATATATATATATATATATATATATATATATATATATATATATATATGAGGAAGGATAGGCATCCCCGCACTTTTTGCATCCCCATGTATCCCCATGTTCACATCCGTTAGATGTGCTTTAAGTCATCTAATCTTAACCATTGGCCACCACTAAAATCATGTCACGTCCCAGTACCGAAATACGGGAACGGACGTAGGCCAGCTACACTACTCATGGTTATACAATTTACAATAAATTAAATACAATAAAATCCAGGAGAGATGGCAAGAGTCGCCGATGAGCAAGGGATACTTATATATATATTACAGATATATATTAAATAAATTTAGGTACATTTAAATACTATATATATTAACAAAAAAGTGCAAATAAACCGAATAAACAAAAATCGAACCAATTTAATTTGGTTCGGTTTGATTTAGTTATGGGCCAATTTGGTTGGGTTTTGATTTTGCTTATTCAATTTTTGGTTCGTTTTGAACCGAATTAACCGAATGCTCAACCCTAGCTCGACATGTCCCCTCCTCCCTCCGCTGGCCGGCCACCCTCCCCTCTCCTCTAGTCGGTCCCGCTTGACAAGTCCCCACCATCGGAGAGAGAGAGAGAGAGGAGAGAGTAGGAGGAGAGGTAAAATCATATTTTTAGACGTATTTTAACGCCTGTTAATGACATGGGTGCAAACTAAGCAAAAATTAAAATGTGGATTTTTTTTAAACAAGCGGTCTTCAAATGCAAAAATGCAAATCTAAGGAGGGTTTATTTGCACTTTACCCAAAGATTGGGGGGTAACACTAATTAAAATAAAATTGGGGGGGGGAAGTAGAAATAGGATTAGCAATTGGGGGGGGGGGGGGGGGGGGGGGGGGGTAAATACAAATAACTCCTCTTTGGTTCAAGTTTTAGAGGTTTCAAAATGAGTTTTGGATTCCTCGTACATGTTTGGTATGCTTGGAATTGAAAATTAGAAATGTGGCAGGCTCCACATTTTTAGGAAAGTAAAATCCAAGGTCTTCCTTGGAAATATTTTTTTATTTTACTAGAAATGTTGGTTGAGTATTAATTATATTTTTTAGGACAGTAATGCCCTCGATGACACCAACTGAATTGAGGTAGTATTAGAATCATGAAATTAATGAAAGAATATTTATGAAAAACTAAACAAATTAAACCAAAAGGTGGGAGTGAAAAAATTAATGAAAATTTTGGACTACACATTTCCAACCTGATCAAACATGGATTGAGAATGTTGAATTCAATGGGAAGTGCTAGAAATACAAATCCTTCGTCCAAACGCCACCGTAGTGATCATAACTATCTGGTAATCCTGATTCTATAAGATCAGAGGTGAGAAAGAAAGAATGACACCAAACACCATATCCCTGGCCCACCTTTAGAAAGAAAGAATGACACCAACAGAGAGAAAGTGTAGAGCATTATCATAATTGAGAGTTAAGTAATGATCTACATATACACACAGCATTAGAGCGAGCATTAGTTCGACTGCCAGACGTCATTAGAGTTACTAATGGGATTACGCAAACACGCAAAGGGAAGAGACATGGATAAAGGAAGGAACTTGAGCAAACATACGAGGACTCCACTGAAATTGAGAGTATCAATTTCTGCACGTCGACCTTGAACGTGAAATGGAAACGCCAATTTTCTCTTCCTCTCAATCTCCTTCTACAATAATCTTCACCTTCATACCCATTTAGAAATCTCTTCACCATCCTCCTCACAAACATGGAAAAATTTTCTAGACAAATTTTTGTTCTTCTATCTTTCTTCCAAACTTCCTACTCTTCTAGAGATTTCCATTGCTATCACTCTCCTCTCCCATTTGGAAACCAAACAGCACTAAGCAAGGAACTAGGAGCTAGTGTGTGTGAGAGTGAGAACCTTGTCTGAGTTTGTAGCCTTGTTAGCAATTACCCGAATAAAACTCGTATTATACGCGATTTTTTTCCGTATCTTTCAGAAACGTATAATACTTGCGTACTTTTGAAATATTCGAATCAATACGTAAATTTTATTCAGGCAAAATTTTAAACGTGTTCCGTATAAATTATTGAAAAATTTGGCGCAAAAAACGTGGCGAAAATATGTTTAATTAACCAAATTTGATAACATATTTAAGAATGTGAAGTTTCTAACCTCAATATTTTTATTTTTCGAATATTTGACTAATTTTTTTAACGTATTTTATTTGTACTGATCCGATTTATACTCGTAGTTTTGCCGTACCAAAATTTTTCCGTTTGCCGAATTGCTAAGAAGGGTTTGTAGTGTGAGCGTCCTTGTGTGAGTGTTTGCTAGTAGTTTCAGATAGTTTTTTCAAACATGTGCGGGCTCAGTTAAATTGTGTACGATCTTTAGTTGGTCGTCATATCATTTCGGACTCTTCGTGCGGATCTTGTCCGCACTGGCTTTGTCATCATTGTTCCACACGCACACCTCGCGTGCTCCAGACCTCCACGAGACGGCCGATGTCTTTCGACGCCCGCAACTCAACGCCTCGCTTCGCCCACGACGCCGAAGACGCCCCCGACGTATTCACGACGCATACGACAGCCGATGCCGCCCAGCCACCGTTCTATGTGCACGACGTCCTTACGACATCTTCTCGACGTCCTTACGGCGCCGCACGATGGGCCGCGTGGTCGACCGTCGTTTATACCCGTGGTAGAATGGTGCCGGTCCTCGACTGTCCGCACGACGTCCTAGCCGTTGAGTTTTCATGCAAGGACGTCCCATTCTGTTTCACGCCAGCTCAGATCGTTGTTCCCGACAGTTTGAATCATCTTGATTACAAGGTTTGCATTAATCAAATTATGTCGTGCTTGTTCTCCTTTGATATCCAACATAAACTTAGGCCTCGTTTGGTACACTGTAATATAATTCTAATCGCAATGTCATCAAATAGAATTTTTTTTATGTTTGATTATATTGCGATTATGATTACAATACAGTGAACCAAACGGCATCATACTTTATAAAAAAATGCAAACATAATGGTACAAGTTTCTCTCAATCTTTTCCTCTACGTGACAATCTTTACCATTACAAAGTTCACATTCGTACGCAATTTCCATAAACTCCATAGTGCTTCAGTTTCAAAATGATCTTCAAAAGGGCTTTGCTGATACGTAATCAAGATCAGTTCACTTGCAATTCCACTACTTTTGTTGTAGGAATATTCCCACTGTTTGACACGGGCAGGTTAGGCGCCTTCTTCTCGTTTCTCGCCACCGAAGGGGCCGAGTGGTCCTTGCTCTTGCCCCATATCAGGGAGTAGAGACCAACCACTATGATAGCTGCACCAATGACCCTACAAAAATAAGTTAAGGTTATTATTTAGTTCCATATATACTTGTATGTTGTATCAGAATAAATGTTAAACCAATTCTAATTCAAGATGTTGAGGTGTATGTTCAGTTGTTTCTAGCTGCAACAAGTTTGTGACTTGCGACAAATATATCATTTTAATTAAGTCTGTTTGGATTTGTTTCGTCCAAGAGAAAATCAAGTCATAATTAAGTCAAGGATCCTAAGACTAGAGTCTACATTGAAATAAACAACACTATGATAAAATATACGAAAATTCTTCCATCTCGAAAATTTGAACTGAAAAAAACTGCCTGCCACGTGTCACCACGTGATTGGATGAAAAAAATATTCTGCCCCTGCTAACTCCGGCCAATAGAAAACTGACACGTGACGTCGGTTCACGTGTCGGGTTTCCCTGAGCGGTCTGCGCCGTAAAATATATAAGTGCATATACCTTCCCAATGTGACATCTTCTTTTAGGATGATGGAGCCCATAACTGTGGTAAATATCATGCATAGAGGGTTGAAAGCAGTCACAAAGACAGGGCCCCTCTCCTTCATTACAACCCCTTGAACATAGTAAGCAACACCAGAGCATACTATTCCCTGCAAAACCAACCAATGATGAAAGCCCTATTAAGATCTTCACAATACTTGTAACCTCAATTCCATCTTTGGTGGCCTTGTCTTAATAGCAATGCTTGCATGGACATAAAAATATAGTGTCTGTATTCGTGCAACATAATTAGTAACTCTCTCTTTTTTTACCTACTTTAAATTTTTTGTATCCCATATTTGCATCTCGCCTCATAAGAACATAAATAGAAGTCATCTAGATTACAAGCGTTATGCAAGCATGCGTGTCAGGATCCATGTCTCCATGTCGACCAATACCCGCATAGGGGGTTTGGGTGGGGCAATTTATTTTGTGGCTTTATTTGTATATTTTTCAATGTTTTAAAAAACAGACCGGACCGACCGGTTGAACCGGTTCAACCGTGAACCGGTAGTTTTTTCGGTCCGGTTCAGCATTGATCCAGTGTTTTGTAAAAAATTGATATTTTTATAAAAAATAGTGTCCATAAGAGATTAAACTTGGACCATTTAGATTAACCCACTGGTTGAACCAACTGGTTGAACCCGTTTGATCCGACTCAGTGCCTTGGCTGGGTCAAAGTCTGGTCCGGTTTTTAAAACATTGATATTTTTTGCTTTTTTTTTTTTCATGTGAGTCAGTTCACATCTAGCTCACCCTAGTACGTCTACTCCAGCCCACTCGAACTCGAATATATCGGATTCCGCCCTAACAAACAAGTTGTCCTGAAGATGCATATTTTAAGCTTAATTCCAATAAATATATAGTAATGAAAGGTGTTTTTTCCACACAATGGAATCTGGCTAGAATTTGTATTGCCAAATAGGACTTGCGGTTTCATCAAGAGGTTTCTGTCAAGGGATGAAGACCTTACCGAGTAAGCGGCGGTGAAGAGCCTCATGTCCAGACCTATGGACCATACCTTCGGATTTCCGCGCTCCATCACGAGAGTCACCGCTGCGCTCAGCAGCGCGCCCACGGAGCATATCAGCGTCGTCAAGGAGAGCTCGGCCGGGTACGCGTCCAGAGTACTGGCCTGCATGTACCAAACATGTACACAATTGTCACATGAGTAATGCTATATGTACCTCCAAAATGTTCCTTGACCCAAGAAAATAGGAGAGAGTTATGAGAAGACATGAGCCAATAGAAGAGGGCCACGTGGCAGAGGTACATAAAGCATTTTCCTTGTCACATATATTAGTTGTACAAAATAATTACGTACGTGGTGGTACGTACGTACGCAAATTTGCAGGTAGGCGATCATCTCTTACTTGTACAATGTAGAAAGCTGACCAACATGCGCAACTCCCCAGCAGCTCAAACGTTCCCTTCAGCCAGTTGCTCCCGGACTCGGCAGCGGCGGCGGCGGCTGCAGCGCTACCGTGGTCCGACCGGCCCTTGGACCACACGAAACTCAGGATCGGGCCCTTGTACAGTATCATCAGCACCGCGCCGGCCACCGTCACGAGAGTCCCTACTATCTTCGCCTGGCTATGCCGACTCTTGAGCTTCACCTTCTCCATCCTAAAAACCCAAATTAATTAAGCGTAGGATTTACAAATCAAAGTTGCAATTCTGCTGCGACTTGACCTACCTAAGAAGAAGGGCCAACACGAAAGTAATCGCCGGGAGTATGTTGAACAATGCTGCGGCGAAGCCCGCAGAGGTGCTGTTGGCTCCGACGTAGTACAAGTTCTGATCGAGCACTGGCCTGTGATTATCGACGCAAGCATTAGAAAAGATTGAACATGATACATACTAGTTCTATTATAGACAGTTTCATGTTGGTGCCCCCTTTCGTCAGGGGGCTCTGGGCCGTCGTCCGGCCTGCCCTGGGCCAGGGCCGCCCCTGGATTGAACATCCAGTTCGATTCGAGATTAAGATTAGTACTTACTCGAGCAAGCCTAGCAAGACTATCTTGAAGAAGACCGACAGTGTCACCTTCGGCCTCACTTTCCTGTTAGATCGATGAACTAGAGTATTATGTTAAGCGCGCATACGTACGTACGTATATATATACGCAAGTATTATTATGTATCATCAAATTTAGATCAATGATCGACCTCTCGAACCACAGGGCGAAGGGTGCCATGACGGCAGCGGCGATGGCGTTCCGGTACACCACAAGCACGTAGTGGTTCATGCCCTTCTTGAGCGACGCGACGGCGATAATGTACATGCCGGAATATCCGATCTGAAGCAGCACCATTATCAGGTAAGGCTTCAGCTTGCTCATCGCATCCCCGGACGCCATGGAATTGAATGTATCAACTATTTGATTGATATATTCTTGACTTGTCATGGAATTGAATGTACGCTGATGCAGAAGCTTATATAGAAATAGAGAGGGGAAACAACAACATGCCTAGCTTCTCTTTCAACCAATGTTTTAAAATCCGGGCAGATGATGGAACCAAATTTTTCGGCATAGGTCGGACCGGAGTTCAACCTGACTTGGTTTGGTTTGGTTCAACTGGGTAAGATATTCATATTTACTTATTGGTTTAGTTTGATTTGGTCAGAAGTATGTTGGTTTGGTTTAATTTTACAACTATAAGGTCAATCAAAACCAAAGCAAGAATTAAATGGTCCAAATGTCACATGATTTTTGTTTATTTAAAAATATATATAATTGGCCGGTTTAATTGTGAACCAGTTCGACCGGTTCACAGGATGAATCCGGTTTTGAAAAAAGAACGGACGATTCTTTAAAATACTCGATTTTAGTCGAACCAGACCGATTTTTTGGACATAAACCGGTTAGACCCAGTCCAACCGCTGATCCGGTCCGGTTTTTACAACATTGCTTTCAACCCATGGACTGTAACGGTCGTCACTGGAGTCTGGAATGAGTCCCTTTCCATTAACCAAAAAAAAGTAAGGTCCATTTCCTGGGCATGCAATGTTCTGGGCAGGCAGGCTTCTCTGCACTGTCCCATTTTGAAGATATGTACTAAGTAGTAGGCCGCCAGTAAGTGTTTCTCTGTACGTTTAAATAATCCATATATGGCATTGTGGTCACACTATAATGGGGTTAGGCTCTACGTAGTGCATGCTGATGCATGGCATGGTGGAAGGAAGGAAAAAAATAAAAATGGAGGTTGGTGCGGTTGTGCTAGGATTGCAAGCAAATGCTTGTTGGGTCGGACCACAGATATATACGCTTAGTTAGTTTAACAAGCGACGGAATCGATTCACAGAATCTACACGGATATGTCGATCCACATAGGAATCAATAATGATTCAAACATGCATGTCGATCCCTTCGTCGTCACGGAAGTGACGCGGATGCACGAGGCCGTTGCGCCGATGGTTTCCGATGAGGGGGTAAAGGAGAAGGTTACCACTACTAGAACCATGTTTGCCAAGGAAATTATATCGTAGGAAATTAATGTTTTCAGAGTTTGGGGACTTTGTTTACAGAGTTTGAGAGAATTTGTTAGTCCTTTCAGGACAAAGTATAAACTAAATATCCAATTTATCAGTGCATTCACCCTCACCAATGAGTAGTTGTAACCGCACCGTACTCGAACTTGTACGAGTATTGCATTTATTCGGACTGCATCTTGTCTGCTCCAGATCATACTGTACCCAACTCACTTGAATTTTCATATCAAAGAATTTAAAGTGCGTCCCCCGTTGCTCGAACATGCAACCTTTAGGAGAAATATTTCTCACTCTAACCACTTGAGCTAAAGTTACTTATATATATACAACGAAAGGCTTACAACTTAAGAACTATACGAACAGCGACGTTCTATATATTATGCCATATAGATACAAAAAACTAACATCTCCAGCCACAACCCTTCAAGTTGTCAACCGAACTCCAACGTTTCAGCACGTCCAAGCAAATTCCGCAGGTGATAAGATCTGGTGTGGGTCAGTACATTGTCGTGCACTGGTGAGTGGTCTCTAGTTGATACCACTAAACCAACACATTAAAATTAGTGAGTGCAAGCAACATTATGTGATTTTTCTAATCTTGCCTTACGATTAGTTACATGACATAGCATACAAGTGCTCAAAGTATAAATGTGTCACGCAATAGAGTTGATCTTACCAAATATGTAATCAACACCATTCACTGATAATATTAACAATATCAATAGTACATAAATAAATGTCATGATACATGTCCCCGCATGAGATAGATACTTGTTAGCCTTCACAAAATACATAAATGCGTATGGGAACTCATCTCTCGACCAACTATTTATGCCTTGAAGCAGGTGACATTAGCATGTAGCCTAACTATATGAAGGTCGATCAGTGGCACCACGTCATATTAGACTATCTATGTTTAGATGACTCCCTTTCCATCTGGGTAGTTAGCAACCACTGGAAGTTTCTGAATCATCCGTATTGCGCCGCCCCCATCAGTCTGACTACTGAAGATCCTGCAATACCTTGTGCTAGTACGTCAACATGGACATCCTCGTTCCTCCTAGGCCAAATAGTTCTCAATGTCCCGACGATCGCTCGAGGATTGCAAAACCTTGTACACAAGTTGTCCATGAGTATGCAATATCTGAAACAGTTAAACTACAACATATGGAAATAAGAATACAAATCTCTTTTCCGCATTTGCCACAACACAAATCTTCCGTATTATCATTTTCCTTGAGCCATAGATCGCATCATTCTTTACAGTCCAAGGATCCTACCTGGAGACCCAACGACCTATCTTTCCATATTTTATTTCTCTCCATAACTCACAATATTCCACATGATACATCAAATAACACTGCACCTCCACATAATATGTACATAAAATGACAATACATCTCCACACTAAAATGAAACAACAAAACTGTACTCCAGAAAATATACATTTGCAACAGTACAAAAATCCATTCTCATAGCAATAATACGAAAGTCTACGTCTATCACAGCTGCAAGCACTACAACAAAAATACCTTTTAATGACGGCTAAAAAGCATCATTAATTGCAAACTATGACGCTTTTTTTTCCAGTCCAAGCGTTATGAAATCGGGTGTTATAAATATTTTTAAAAGCGTTATAGATAATTCATCCAAAACCGTCATTAATAGGTTGAATTTCTGCTACGTTTTATTTTCAAAGCGTTATGGATAGTTATGAAAAACCGCTGTATATGGTCGTTGTATCACATTTATAACGCTCTATACTGCATGTTATACATTCCAAACGCTGCTCAATTCAATTCGAAAACAACCACTTTGAACCATATTCACAACAAAGCATTGAAATATAATATAAAGTACCATTCTCCATTTCATTGTCTCAAAATAGAGTATTTTAGCTACCATTCTACATTTCTCCATTTTATTATATACATCTTCTCAAAATATATAGAGTATCCAATATAGAGTACACTTTAGCTACATCAAAACTATCGACATAAAAAATCTCACAGATACTGTAGTGAAGAAGCACACTTATAATGCTTCAACTTGGTCACATGAAGACTGTCCATAGCACATGTACGTATAGCAAAATCCTGAAAAAGAAAGCAAAACCCCCACTTTTAGAGTCTGCCAATTTTAGAGTCTAGGATTTATATCAAAAAACCGAGAGTATCAGAGTACTCTAATAAAAACTGAAACCGACAAATAAAATAAAACATCTAGGCATGGCATAGTGGACGTAGTCCCAAAATCAACGATACAGGCATGCTAATGGAGATGTCATTCCCGAAATAGAAGTATTCCCAACTAATATATATCCGCATGTGATTTATATCGAAAAGCTCCCAACAAAAATACCCACAGTACCAAGTTAAACCTGTCACCCTCACTTTTTCCAGTTAGGGGTAAAATGGTAATTTTCCATTTTAAAAATATTTTTGGGAATTTTATTTCATGAATATTATTATTTAATTATTATAGGAATCGGGTTCGAATTTCATCGCATTCCGAGTTAATTCGGGACCCCGGTGAATTTCGACTTAAGCCGTAATTAGCATGTTATTTAACCATGGCCCACCACACTAAACTTTTAGGTTTAGGAGTTTGGACTAGTACCCCATGAGTAATTAAGTTTAATTATTATTTTTAATTAATTTTAGCAACTTCAGAAACCTATTTTGGATTAATTTTGCATTAGGATTAGGGAGGGGCAAACTTGTAATTTACAAGTGCCCCTACCCCTTGGCACCATGGCCGGCCACAATAGGGCCACCCCCCCTCCACCTCTTTTACTTCATCACTAAGTTTCTTCTTCTCTCTTCATTTCTTTCTTCCAACTCCTTCTTCCTCCAAATCTTCAAATTAGGTAATCCTTTAACTCTCAATTAATTCCTCCTTTTGCATTTATTCCTTCACATAAATTAGAGAGGGGATCATTCCCTACAAGTTGTCCATAACTAATTCCTAAACTAGAATTTAAGGGAACCTACATATATATATATATATATATATATATATATATATATATATATATATATATATATACACACACACACATGTGTATTTGTGTGTGTATTTATCTATGTATTGTGTGTGTGTAGAGGAGAGTGATAGTTGTGTCATGAGAGTGTGTCCATGTGTGTGTGTGAGTGTCCATATATATATATATATATATATATATATATATATATATATATATATGTATAGATGTATATACATGTGTGTGGTCATACATATATAGGTGTGTGTTTTGTGTGTGTAGAGAGGGGAAGAGAATGGGAATTAGTTGTGTGTGTGTGTGTGAGTGATATAGATTAGAGAGTTAGGGAGGGAGAATTATAGAAGAAATTAGAGAGAATTAGAGGAGGAAAGAGTGAGGGAATGGGAGGAAATTAGAGAGGAGAAGATGGGAGAAAGGGGGAGTGCACAGCAGCAGCTAGGGGGGGCCCAAGGGGCTGCTGCCCCCCTACCCCAACAGCAGCAGCAGCTGTAGCAGAATCAGCAGCAGCAGTAGGAGCAATTGCAGCAGTAGGGGGCAGCAGTAGCACCCCCAAGCCACGCCCTTTTAGCCCTAAGACCCCACCATATACCCATATATATATACATATATATACCCATTTATACTAGCTATATATACGCCTAATCAACCGACTAAATGGCCCCTAAAACTAGTCCTAAAAGAGTGTGGGAAATGGGTGTTAGAGAGTGTGTGTGAGTGGTCGCGTGAGTTTTAGTGAAGTGGTGAAATTGAGTTCCGTGATTCGGAACGCGTCAAAACTTGGAGGGAACATAGATAATATGATTTAGATTTTGTGGGTAGGCTTCGGAGTTGGAATCGGGGTTGCGTGTGGGCTTGGGGAGACGGTATCGCATCGCACCATCCCGTATCTTGAAATATTCAAGATAACGGGTAAACGGGCGATTCGGATCGTAAAATGGACTGGATGTCCACTTACCCTAGAAAACTTGATAGATAATGGTTGTATAGGCTAGTACCCTACTACCCTAGGAAGCACGGAGTGGAATTCCTAAGGGAAGGCCACTTGACGGCAAGTTAGAACGGTTTAAGGGTAAATGTTAAGGGGTAATCGGGTAATTTCGAATACGGAGTTCGGGTAGTTGGATTGACTTGAAACTTGGGTGGCATGTTGGGTACACCCTACAAATGTCACTTTTGAGCCGATTTTGGATCGGTTGACCCAGAGTTGACTTTTTACCCAAAAGTCAACCGTGAGTCAACACTTTGTCTAGATTTGACCAAATCCAAACCAGAGTTGACCAAAAGTCAACTGTTGGTTAACATTTAACCAATTTGACCTAGGATTGATCTAGAGTTGACCAGAGTTGACAAGGGTTAACCAGTTGACCAAAAGTCAACTGTAGGCCAACTCTTGACCCCGTTTGACTTTTTTCGACTTGTTTTGACCTGTGACGACTGGTATGACCTAGGGTTGACTTGGTCTGGCTTAGATTGACTTGATATAACTTGATTTGACCTAGATTTGACTTGACAGGACTTAGTGTGACTCAGTGAGACCTAGTTTGACCTAGATTGCATATCATTCATTGTGAATCATTCTTAAACTTGTTTAAACCTAAATTAACATACAATATCTCATCTTTAGGTCTTTGATTTCCACACTGAGCATTGATATACCCTACAGCTCAGGACAGCAGGCGAGTACATTCACTGATAGTTTTTATTATCTTGATATTTGCTATATTTGATTCAGTCGTAGTGTCCTACTTGATTCTCAGACACGATAGTTCACGGACTAGTATTGTCGGATTCCTGTCATGAGATGTCATTCCTAGATTTCTTGGAAAACTGGTACTTGCTTGGTCTTGATTCTTGTACTTGTATTGACGCCGATTCCTGAAGAGGACTTGCTCCCCTCTTAGGGAATCCCGCGTCATGACGTGCTATGTCCGGATCCGTATACTATTCGGGGAATGGGGAATATTATAGATAGTGTGATCAATGCCCACCTTGAGTTACTACTTGTATCATAGCTATACCCTCACCTCACGATGGGTATAGCCTGACCTGTGCTACTACTTGCTCCATAGCTTACCATCCCGGCCGGACTGAGTCCACGTACTTGTAGCCGGTCGGCTGGAAGCCTGATTCTTGACCCATACCGATCACATTAGGCTATAATATTCGAGGCACATTTTATATTTACTTTATCTTATCATATATCTTGTTCTGTTCTACATACAGTACTTCTCACCATGCATGATATACAGTTACTCACATGCTCTACATGCCTTTACATTGTACCTTGATTGTAGACTAAGTTCTGCTCGGGAGAAGAGTTACAACCCTGGTCCTTGTTTGGTTTAAGGATTGTAACTCGGCTTCCGAACGGTTCCCAAGTCTTCATATATCTTTGTCTTGTAGTTCGTTATACTATCTCTTATAGAATTTGTCAATTCACCTGAAATTGCTGTTAGTGCTTGTACTTGCTCATTTTCCTGACAGGATACCATTATGATATATTACAGATGATTCTGAGTCGGACTGCTCGACCTATTATGGGCTCGAGTCAGATAGAGTAGCCTTGGATCGTGGCCTTATAGTAGAGCCACTAGATTTTGTACTTCCAGAGTAGTGTAGGTTAGCTAGGTTTGACTGGACTGCGATCCAGCTAGCTTTATCAGACTGTAGCTTCTACATTATATTTTGAGACCCTGTGATGTTGTATATATCTGGGCTTGTATTGGACTCTGGACTTATTTACTCTTTCATCTATCTTATGTCTTTCCTTCTGAGCTATCTACCTTAGTTTTATTTTGTGATTGAGACTGTATTGTTATGTCACCTCCATTCGGAGAGTATATACTGTACAGGTACATTTATACTGTTAGTTGTAGTATTTACAGACGTTATATACAGCATTCTACCGCCGACACTGCGGCATAGGCTGGACGTACCTACGTGCTCATGCCCCTCATAAGGGTGCGGGTCGTGACACGTTTTTGTGGTGGCCCACGCAGGTCCAGTGTCGCAATTAGTGCGATCTCGTAATGGTGCTCGACTTAGAGTACTAATTACGAGCCTGCAATTAGGACGTAGGACCTAGGACATGATAGGAGTTTCTCAATCAGACCTAGAAAATTTTTGATCTTTTGATTATCATGATTATTCACCTTGTATTAAATTAACTGTCCTTCTTTGATAATATACTCATGTGCCATATTGATCTTCTTGTTTCAATTCGTCCCGCAGGCCACTGGATCGAGTAGCTTGCCTGAGAGATCTGATCAGGCTGAGGAGGAGGTTCACGAGACTGCCCCCAGTGATTCTACTATTCCGGAGACCCCGGCAGTTGCACAGGGAGGTCTACCACCTCCACCCCAGAGGGTTACGGCCGTTGTTCTAGAGATACTGCCGCCACCACCACCGATACCGACGGATACACATCATATATTCCTTCTCCTTCAGCAGATGATGGAGACACAGCGGGCCCAGACAGAGGCGTCGCAGCGCCAGTCGGAGGCGTCACACCGTCAGATCGAGATGCTGAGGCAGAGTATGGAGAACTCGCATCAGCTTGCACTGGCAGCAGTAGAAAGAGTGGCACCGGGTACGGTACAGGGCCCTACTGGCCATCAGCCGAACCAGCAGCAGTCCAGGCCGGGGACTTTAGACTTTAGGAAGATGAGCTCCAGGCACTTCACAGGCACAGAGGGCATCCTTTATGCAAACGACTGGCTAGAGGATGTACAACGGAGCATGGAGCTGGCAGAGCTTCCTAGAGCACTTTGGGTTTCGGCCGCAGCCAGCCGATTCTTCGATATTGTACTGACATGGTACCGCACGGATCCTCGTGCGTCGGTGAGAGGGCTGACTTGGAAGAACTTTCGGAGGCTCTTCAAGGAGAAGTTCTTCCCGGACGTGGCTTTTACAGCATTGGAGGGCCAGTTCGTGGGTCTAGTTCAGGGGAACTCGTCGGTGGACGAGTATGCAGCTGAGTTCTTCCGCCTTAGCAGGTTTGCTCCCGATATGATCCAGGATGAGGGACAGAAGGCTCGTAAGTTCCGCAGGGGACTTATTCATGCAGTGCGCACCCGCATCTCGGGTCGCCGTGACGCGACGTTCGATCATATATTGATGGACGCGCAGATTGCAGAGGAGGACTTCGGCCTCAAGTCGAAGAGGAGCGGAGATACTATGTGAGCGAGTTCCAGTGCAGGACCGGCCAAGCGTCCCCGTATTCAGCAGCAGCAGAGACCGTTTCAGCAGCAGCAGCCTCTGTTGTAGATTCAGCAGGCACCAGCGCGTGCCCAGCAGCATCAGGATCAGGGCCAGAGGCAGACCCAGCAGTGTGCTTTCTGCGAAAAGATAGGGTACAGCAGAGACATATGCCGGAGGAGGTTAGGCGCTTACCTATTCTGTGGAGGGACCGACCACCAGCTGATGGGCTGCCCTGCTCGGGCAGCCAAGGGAGGCCAGGACAGGGTATAGCCGGCTAGAGGACCAGCGGTTCAGCAGAGGGGTCCTCCACTTCAGACCCAGCAGCAGCATTTTATTCAGCACCAGAGGGAAGCACCCGCGGGCAGGGTGTTCGCTTTGGCAGCAGAGGAGGAGGCAGAGCCCGTGGGAGATGTTGTAGCAGGTCATGTTCTTCTAGATTCTTTTCCTGCTTTCGTCTTGTTTGATTCTGGGGCGACCCATAGTTTTGTGTCTGTTTCTTTTGCTTTGAGACACAATATTATTGCTGAATATATGGGTAGGACTTGCAAGATTATGACCGGGGGAGGTATTATCCTGGTTAATAATATTTGCAAGGGGCGAAGAGTCACTCTGAGAAGCTGGGACTTGAGTGCGTGTCTGCTCATAATGCCCCTACCGAGGTACGATATGGTACTCGGTATGGATTGGTTGAGCATGCACCATGCTAGCATTTATTGCAGAGAAGGCAGAGTTCTTTTTAGGACGCCGGGAGAGCCAGAGATCGAGTTTGCTCGAGGAGCAGCGGAGCCGGAGGCTGGATTCTGTGGAGCTTTGTTGGCGGGGCAGGATTTGCCACATCCGTTGATTGGTGAGTTCTCGGATGTCTTTCCCGAGGAGTTGTCGGGGATGCCGCCAGACAGGGACATTGAGTTCACTATAGACTTGGTGCCGGGCGCCGTGCCCATTTCACAGCATGTCTATAGGGTGAACAACAGCGAGTTGATAGAGCTGAAGAAGCAAGTCGACGAGCTGCAGGGCAAGGGGTTCATCAGATCCAGTTCTTTATCCTGGAAAGCGCCAGTCCTTTTTGTGCCAAAGAAGGACGGTACGTCCCGCATGTGTATTGATTACCGAGCGCTCAACAACCTCACTATCAAGAATAGGTACCCTTTGCCGAGGATCGACGACTTGTTCGATCAGCTGAGTGGGGCAAAGGTCTTTTCGAAGATAGATTTGAGGTCCGGGTATCACCAGCTGAAGGTGAGGCGGGATGACATTCCCAAGACGGCATTTCGGACTCGGTACGGCCAGTACGAGTTTAAAGTGATGCCATTTAGGTTGACCAATGCTCCCGCGGTGTTCATGAACTTGATGAACAAGATATTCTATCAGTACCTTGACAAGTTCATGGTGGTCTTCGTAGACGATATCTTGATCTATTCGAAGACGCAGGAGGAGCATGAGGAGCACTTGAGAGTTGTGTTAGAGACTCTGAGGAGGGAGCAACTCTACGGGAAGCTTTCGAAGTGTGAGTTCTTCTTAGATAAGGTAGAGTTCCTAGGTCATGTTGTGACCGAGCACGGGATTTCAGTAGACCAGAGGAAGATTTCCGTAGTGGAGTCTTGGTCTACGCCCAGTTCAGTTGCCGAGGTTCGGATCTTTCTGGGTTTGGCTGGCTATTATCGGAAGTTCGTCCAGGACTTCTCGCAGATTGTAGAGCCGATAACTAGACTCACCAGGAAGGACGTGGAGTTCGTCTGGACTGTTGAGTGTCAGGCTGTATTCGATGAGCTGAAGAGGAGGTTGACTTCAGCTCCGATCCTGACTTTGCCATCTGGGTCAGGAGGGTTCTCGATCTTCAGCGATGCTTCCGGGAAGGGTTTAGGGTGTGTTCTTCAGCAACACGGAAAGGTGATTGCCTATGCATCCAGGCAGTTGCGTCCTCATGAGAAGAACTATCCTACTCATGATCTGGAGTTGGCCGTGGTTATATTTTCTTTGAAGTTATGGAAGCATTACCTGTACGGAGAGCGATTTGAGATCTTCACAGATCACAAGAGCTTGAAGTACGTGTTCACTCAGAAGGAGTTGAACATGCGACAGAGGCGGTGGTTAGAGCTGATGAAGGACTTCGATATATCCTTGCAGTACCATCCCGAGAAGGCCAACGTAGTTGCAGATGCCTTGAGCAGGTATCCAGTTGCTATGTTCTTGACGACAGATCGTCATTTGTTGGCTGACCTGGATAGTTTGGGTATCGAGGTCATCATTCCGGGCATGGAGATCCAGATGTGGGGTTTGTAGATTCAGTCTGAGCTGATGGATAGAGTCAGGTCAGCGCAGTATGATGATGTTGCCCTGAGGAGCATCAGGGAGCAGGTGAGGACGGGCTTGCTTGACGATTTCTTTGTAGTCGAAGACGGGTCGTTGCGGCACGGTACTAGGCTATGCGTTCCGTATGGAGAGCTTCGGAAGGAGGTTCTTCAGGAGGCGCATCGCTCTCAGTATTCTATGCATCCTGGAGCCAACAAGATGTATAGGGACCTGAGAGAGCACGTATGGTGGTATGGCATGAAGCGCGAGGTAGCTCAGTTTGTATCTCGTTGTCTTGTGTGTCAGCAGGTGAAGGCCGAGAGGCAGAGACCAGGTGGATTGCTACAGCCGCTATCCATTCCCGAGTGGAAGTGGAAGCACATCACCATGGACTTTGTATCTGGACTTCCACGGTCGCCAGGAGGGAAGGACGCGGTTTGGGTCATAGTTGATAGATTGACCAAATCGGCCTACTTTTTACCTTTCAAAGTGGGTTTGTCTACGGAGAGGCTGGCTGAGCTATATGTTCGTCAGATTGTGAGATTGTACGGAGTTCCGGTGAGCATAGTTTCAGATCGGGATAGCCGATTCACTTCCCACTTCTGGAGGAGTTTGCAGGCTAGCTTGGGCACCTCGCTCAAGTTTAGTACTGCTTATAATCCTCAGACAGATGGGCATTCAGAGAGGACCATCCGGACATTGGAGGATATGCTTCGCACATGTGTGCTAGATCTCGGGGGTTCTTGGGAGGACCATCTTCACCTGGTAGAGTTTGCTTACAATAACAGCTACCAGGCCAGTATAGAGATGTCACCATTTGAGGCTCTATATGGACGGAGATGCCGTACTCCTTTGTCTTGGGACGATGTCGGCGAGCGGGCGCTTCATGGGCCGGAGATGGTTGTGGATGCGGCCGAGAAGGTCAGATTGATTAGAGACAGACTTCGGGTGGCTCAGGATAGTCAGCGACATTGGGCCGATAGTCACCGGAGACCGTTAGAGTTCGAGGTTAGTTTCAGTTCTTGTTGTGTTTGTTGTGATTGTTTGTTAGTTGTGTGTTGAGTTTTTGTCTTGTGTCTAGGTTGGTGACATGGTATTTCTGAAGATATCCCCGACACATGGCACTATTCGCTTTGGCGGCGGTGGGAAGCTCAGTCTGCGATACAACGGACCTTTCACCATCTTAGAGAGGATCGGTGCAGTAGCCTACCGACTGGACTTGCCTACCAGGCTCGAGGGAGTGCACAACGTATTTCATGTATCTTAGCTGAGGCGGTACGTGGCAGATCCTAGCCATGTATTGGACCATTCAGCGATACAGGTGGGACCTACTCTCAGCTATCCAGAACAGCCGGTGGAGATTCTGGATCGCAGGGAGAAGGTGCTCCGGAACCAGGTCATACCCTTGGTTCGGGTTGCTTGGAGACATCACTCTCCAGGTGAGTGTACCTGGGAGAGGGAGGACGACATGCGGGAGCGTTTTCCTTATCTTTTCGCGCCCTGAGGTATAAATCTAATTCTTTTGTCTTCTGTTTGTGATTTCCTGTGCTTGTTGTCTTCAATTTCGAGGACGAAATTTTTTTAAGGTGGATAGACTTGTCACCCTCACTTTTCCCAGTTAGGGTTAAAATGGTAATTTTCCATTTTAAAAATATTTTTGGGAATTTTATTTCATGAATATTATTATTTAATTATTATAGGAGTGGAATTCGAATTTTATCGCATTCCGAGTTAATTCGGGACCCCGGTGAATTTCGACTTGAGCCGTAATTAGCATGTTATTTAACCATGGCCCACCACACTAAACTTTTAGGTTTAGGAGTTTGGACTAGTCCCCCGTGAGTAATTAAGTTTAATTATGATTTTTAATTAATTTTAGCAACTTCCGAAACCTATTTTGGATTAATTTTGCATTAGGCTTAGGGAGGGGCAAACTTGTAATTTACAAGTGCCCCTACCCCTTGGCACCATGGCCGGCCACAATAGGGCCACCCCCCCCTCCACCTCTTTTACTTCATCACTAAGTTTCTTCTTCTCTCTTCATTTCTTTCTTCCAACTCCTTCTTCTTCCTCCAAATCTTCAAATTAGGTAATCCTTTAACTCTCAATTAATTCCTCCTTTTGCATTTATTCCTTCACATAAATTAGAGAGGGGATAATTCTCTACAAGTTGACCATAGCCTTTGTAGGTTCCCTTAAATTCTAGTTTAGGAATTAGTTATGGTTTACCCCCTTTTAGAGTGGTGTATATATATATATATATATATATATATATATATATATATATATATATATATATATATATATATATATATGAGTGTGTCTATATATATATATATACATTTATATATATATATAGATATGTATAGATGCATATACGTGTGTGTGGTCATACATATATAGGTGTGTGTTTTGTGTGTGTAGAGAGGGGAAGAGAATGGGAATTAGTTGTGTGTGTGTGAGTGATATAGATTAGAGAGTTAGAGAGGGAGAATTATAGAAGAAATTAGAGAGAATTAGAGGAGGAAAGAGTGAGGGAATGGGGGGAAATTAGAGAGGAGAAGAGGGGAGAAAAGGGGAGTGCACAGCAGCAGCTAGGGGGGCCCAATGGGCTGCTTCCCCCTCCAACAGCAGCAGCAGCTGTAGCAGAATCAGCAGCAGCAGTAGGAGCAATTACAGCAGTAGGGGGCAGCAGTAGCATCCCCAAGCCACCCACTTTTAGCCCTAAGACCCCACCATATACCCATATATATATACATATATATACCCCTATATACTAGCTATATATACGCCTAATCAACCCACTAAATGGCCCCTAAAACTAGTCCTAAAAGAGTGTGGGAAATGGGTGTTAGAGAGTGTGTGTGAGTGGTCGCGTGAGTTTTAGTGAAGTGGTAAAATTGAGTTCCGTGATTCGGAACGCGTCGAAACTTGGAGGGAACCTAGATAATGTGATTTATATTTTGTGGGTAGGCTTTGGAGTTGGAATCGGGGTTGCGTGTGGGCTTGGGGAGACGGTATCGCACCGCACCATCCCGTATCTTAAAATATTCAAGATAACGGGTAAACGGGCGATTCGGACCGTAAGATGGACTGGATGTCCACTTACCCTAGAAAACTTGGTAGGTAATGGTTGTATTGGTTAGTACCCTACTACCCTTGGAAGCACGGAGTGGAATTTCTAAGGGAAGGCCACTTGGCGGCAAGTTAGAACGGTTTAAGGGTAAATGTTAAGGGGTAATCGGGTAATTTCGAGATACGGAGTTCGGGTAGTCGGATTGACTTGAAACTTGGGTGGCATATTGGGTACACCCTACAAATGTCATTTTTGAGCCAATTTTGGCTCGGTTGACCCAGAGTTGACTTTTTACCTAAAAGTCAACTGTGAGTCAACACTTTGTCTAGATTTGACCAAATCCAAACCAGAGTTGACCAGTTGACCAAAAGTCAACTATTGATCAACATTTGACCAGTTTGACCTAGGGTTGACCTAGAGTTGACCGAAGTTGACCATGGTTGACCAGTTGACCAAAAGTCACTGTAGGCCAACTCTTGATCCCGTTTGACTTTCTTCGACTTGTTTTGACCTGTGACGACTGGTATGACCTAGTGTTGACTTGGTCTGGCTTAGATTGACTTGATATAACTTGATTTGACCTAGATTTGATTTGACAGGACTTAGTGTGACTCAGTGAGACCTAGTTTGACCTAGATTGCATATCATTCATTGTGAATCATTCTTAAACTTGTTTAAACCTAAATTAACATACAGTATCTCATCTTTAGGTCTCTGATTTCCACACTGAGCATTGTTATACCCTACAGCTCAGGACAGCAAGCGATTACATTCACTGATAGTTTTCATTGTCTTGATATTTGCTATATCCGATTCAGTCGTAGTGTCCTACTTGATTCTCAGACACGATAGTTCACGGACTAGAATTGTCGGATTCCTGTTATGAGATGTTATTTCTAGATTTCTTGGGATACTGGTACTTTTTTGGTCTTGATTCTTGTACTTGTATTGACGCCGATTCCTGAAGAGGACTTGCTCCCCTCTTAGGGAATCCCGCGTCATGACGTGCTATGTCCGGATCCGTATACTATTCGAGGAATGGGAAATATTATAGATAGTGTGATCAATGCCCACCTTGAGTTACTACTTGTATCATAGCTATACCCTCACCTCACGATGGGTATAGCCTGACCTGTGCTACTACTTGCTCCATAGCTTATCATCCCGGCCGGACCGAGTCCACGTACTTGTAGCAGGTCGGCTGGAAGCCTGATTCTTGACCCATACCGATCACATTATAGGCTATAATATTCGAGGCACATTTTATATTTACTTTATTTTATCATATATCTTGTTCTGTTCTACATACAGTACTTCTCACCATGCATGATATACAGTTACTCACATGCTCTATGTAGGCCTTTTAAAAATGACAGTCACGCTGAGTTGATCAGGACAGAGTCAAAAGTCACGCTCAGTTGATCCAGACAATATTTACAAATCATGCTGGGAAGACAGCTCATCATTTGTTAGAAAGTAATTATGACTGACAGCACAACAGTCGAAGAATGTCTCTTCGTATGCCACGTATGCACAGAATTCGAGAGATCACAGCCGTCTATTGCGTGATTTTCGAAATCTTCTTCAGCAAGACTCAACCTTCGTCAAGTTGGCGTACCAAAAGAGCTTCTTGTCATTTAATGTGACTGACAAAAGTAATCACTACCAAAGATTTTGTGTCAGTCGAGGCACGCTGAATCAAGACAGCTGGCAGTTCTATCTCAAGTCTGCGTGGATTCTGAAGTTTTCTTCATCAAAGTCTGCGTAGATTCTGAAGCTTCTTGCCCCAAGTTTGCGTGGATTTTGAAGCTTTCTATCCCGAGTCTGCATGGATTCTGAAGTTTTCTTCATCAAAGTCTGCGTAGATTCTGAAGCTTCTTGCCCCAAGTTTGCATGGATTTTGAAGCTTTCTACCCCGAGTCTGCGTGGATTTCGTCTTCAACAAGTCTGCATGATTTTCAACTAAGCACAGGCTGTGAAGACAGTTATCTTTTCAGTTATTATTTTTGACTCTATAAATAGAGTTCTTTTTTTTTCATTCATTGTACGGATACATAGTTATCTACTGTCAAAATTTTGAGAGCTTTTCTTCTTCGCATAGTCCAAGGGATAAAGTGATCGTCTTCTAGATCAGATTCCCACAGTTATAATTTTCCCAGATACACAATAAATAAAGCAATTTATTTATGGAAAATAAATTGGCGACTCTGCTGGGGAAAACCATCTCCTCTTCTGAGATGGCAACAACTCAATACGATACTTCGTCAATCGGCTCGACGAAGAAGGTGATGACGATCCAATTCGATCAACTCGCCTATGAAGAAATGCAGCGGGCTAAGAGTGGTAAGCCCACTACAGCCTCCATCATCACTGCCAAGTCGAAGGGATACTCTATCTATGTCCCTAAGAATCAGTTGGCAGTTAATGGTGAAGTCTCTGCCACAGTGTCTGCTCCTAACACTGGCAAGAACTCTACTGCAAGCACGCACACTCTTGTGCGCTCGAAGATGATAGCAATCAAAGATCACGCTAACAGTACTGGCTCCTTAGCCAAATCTGTTCCAGTGTGTGTCTCCAAAGTTGAAAGTCACGCTGACAGTACTGGCTCCTTAGCCAAATCTGTTCCAGCGTACAATTTCAACCTCAAAAGTCACGCTGACAACACTGGTTCCTTAGCCAAGTCTGTTCCAGCGTGCAATTTTAACCTCAACAATCACGCTAACAATACTGGCTCCTTAGCCAAATCTATTCCAGCGTGTATTTCCAAAGTCAAAAGTCATGCCAACAGCACTGGTTCTTTAACCAAGCCTGTTTCAGCGTGTATTTCATCTAAGAAGAATAGCTCTTTAGCTATCTCTTCCTCTTTGCCAAGTTCTACCAGAACTGGGGGTGGTCTTCCACACAAAGTCCCTTCGAAGAGAAATAACTCTTTAGTTGTTTCTTCTGCTCCTGTAGTTTTTACTTCAGGAACAGCTTTGACTGACAATTTTGTTAGTCAAAGAAAAGAAGATGGTCTTTTGACTACTCTTCCTTCTGGACATTTTATGTCTCAAAACTTGAATGAGTCTAAGAAGAAACATTCCTTAATGTTTTCTTCTATGTCTTCTTCGAATTGGGCACAGAATTTGTCTAGAAAAGGTCTGTTACCAACCCCTAATCAAGGGGTGGTTCAACTCTTCCTTCTCTGCAAATATCCAGATCAATGGAAGGAAAACTCCATGTGTCCAAAACCAATGTGTTACCTCCAACTGATCTAAGAACAAAAATTAACACTTCTGGTGTTAAGAAACCATACCAATTGGAAACAAGGATAAGAGATCCAGACGCAGAGTATGCAAGAAACTATGTAGCTCATATTAATCATTCTCTATATAATCAAGAGCCATCAAGACCCAAGAACAGGAAATATATTCCTCAATCTTCACAAACAGATTTACGAGAATATCTTCAACAGAAGAGAAGAAGTGATTCTGTGTCAAAGGACCATGCTGAATGTGACTTCTATCCAAGAGTCAAAATTCAATGCAGATGTCAATCAATGGCTCATGATCATGCTGATCATGAATGTGACTTCCAGCCAAGAGTCACAATGCAATGCAGATGTCAAACAAAACGACAATCTGTCTTCAATCGGATTCAGTGTGAACCTATGCCTGATGAAGATGAGCCTTTGTTTGCTTCTGCCAATATGACCTCTCGGGATACTGGGGGTAGAGTTGATAGTCCAGATGGAGTATATAGAAATACCAGAGCAAGAGTCCTAGCCTCTAGTCAAAAAAATTTGATCTCTGAAGATGATTCTGAATTCCTTGGAGAATCTAACTTCCCACATCTTCCTACTGGGGGTAGTTCTCCTATAATTGACTTTGATGCACAAAGCAATGATTCAGAACAAACAACATCTACCAGTTCATCAATAATTCCTCATACAGTCACGACTTATATGGTTGATGGGAATACTGATGAACCTTCTTCTTCCTTGACTCCTCAAGATCAAAGAATTGCTTCTTTGGAACAACAAATGAAGTCTATGGCTGATACTATGAAGTCGATGTATGAACTCATGGCAACACAGATACAAAATCGACAGACTGTACCAGATGCCATACCAACTGACACTGATATGAGTCCAGTACAAGTTCCTCCAGTAGTACAATCTAATACTCCTGGACCAGCTCAACCAAACCCTAGTCTCTCTGGAGCTGGAGGTAGTCCTTACAATGCTGTTCCTCCTCCCAACTATTCTCTACAAGTTACAACTCCACAATCCTCTGGAATTGTTAATGAAGAATTGAGGAATCTCAAAACTCAATTCGAGGCATTCAAACAGAAAGATGGTTTACAAAGGTTGGGCATCAAACAACCTTATCCGATAGAATGGAAGCAAGTATCATATCCTCCTAAATACAAGCCTCCCACTATCTCATTCTATGATGGAACCACTTCTCCAAGTCGGTTCATTAATCACTTTGAAGTGATGACTGATCAGCTGCAACCAAGCGACGCCCTCCTTACTCGGGTGTTTGTTGGATGTCTCAAGGGAACGGCTTATGAATGGTATAGAAGTCTTCCAGATGGGAGCATTACCTCATTTTCTGGTTTCAAACAAATGTTTCTTAAACGGTTCTATGAAGGGCTCAATGACATGACTATGTCTGCTCTTATTAGAATCAAGCAAAAAAATAATGAAACTACAGAAGAGTACATTGAACGGTTTCGAAGAGAAGCTCTGAAGATGCCTCTTGGAACTCCTGATGTTGTCACCATCGACACATGCAAATCAAACTTGTTGCCAATCATTAGCATGTGGACAGGATCCACTCAATTCCAAGACTGGCCTTCTTTCATAGTTAGTGCTAAGGCCGCAGAAATTAGTGCTGAAACCTTCAAAGGTTTAGGAGTGCAGATGACTCCTAAAGAAACAGGTCAAGGTACTAACAATAAAAACAATGCTCGCAAGGGAAAAGAAACTCTTGAAGTTAATTTTCAGAGCAAAGATGCATCAACTGTTCAAACCTCTCCTACAACTCAACAACCAAGAACACCTCGCCCCAAAGAAGAATATTCTTTCGATGACGACGATGTCCTTGGTATCTTTGAATATCTGCTGAAAGGTAATAAGATACAATTACCTGAGATCAAGAAACTTGATGAAACTGGTAAAACAGATCATCCCAAATACTGCCCATATCACAGAATACTGGGTCATACAATTCGTACATGTTATGTACTGAAAGGAAAGATCCAAGAAATGATTAAATCTGGAGCTATCTCTCTTACTCCAAAAGAGAAGACCGTCACCTCCAACGTCGTCTCTGTGCAATTTGGAGATTTCCCTCCTCAACTCTTTGAAAGTGGGATCGTTTCTATTCCCAAGACAACTCTTGACATAGTGAATCTTCCTCCTCCACGGTCTGAAGGATTAGTGCCAATCACTTTGGAAACTGGAGAAATCATGTGGATCCATCCTGATCTAGTGGCAGATTTTGAATCGCCTTCTCCTCAAAAGACTACTTCTCGAAAGTCCAAGAAGGCTGGAAAGATTAAATCATGTCATATGACTTCTCTTGGATCTATTCCTGACACAGAGCCAAAAGAGAAAGAAGAAGCACTTGTTAGTGCTACTCGAACGAGGAAACCTTATCTAAAGGATTATTCCAAAAATCATGAGGATCCTCTTGATATCCCTCCAGCTGATAAAGATGCTTCTAATGTTCCTCCTGAAGAAGAATCATCCACTGAACCTATTCCTCCCAAGCCTACAGCTCTGGAGAAAGGCAAACAACAGGCTCGGTTTGATAAGCCAATCAAGAAGTCCTCTCCTCTTGGACTTCAGAAGCCTTATAATTTCGACATTTTAGCTCAGCTTGCTAATACTCCAGCTAGAATGTCCCTCTTTGAACTTCTACGTCTTTCCAAAGAGACTTGGGAGACATTAAGTGAAGCACTTCTACAAGCTGACTCTTGTCTTGCACAATTGAAGAAGCCAGATGCAGAACCTGCCACTTGCTTACATTGCAACAGTGTATTGGAAATTATCCCAAATATCACCTTTACACAAGATGACATGCTATTGGAGGATAATCAACATGATCGGCCTCTCTACTACACCGGTTATATCGATACAATGAAGATAGATCGTATCCTCATTGATCCAGGGTCTGCTATAAGCATAATGCCAAAAAGTCTGTTGGATGAACTAAAAATCCCTCTTCACAAGCTCTCTAAGACGGTTACTACTATCCTGGGATTCAATCAAAGCCGAAGCGAGCCTTTGGGAAAGATTCATCTGAAGCTTCAGATAGGCAATTTCAGATCCAAAGTCACTTTCTATGTGATCGAGATCGTGGGATCCTATAATCTTCTTCTGGGGAGGTCCTTTCTTCATGAAAATAATGTGGTGCCTTCTACTCTTCATCAGTGTTTTAAATACATTGATAGCAATAAAAGAGCACAAAAAGAAGTTGCTGATATAAATCCCTTCCATGGGGTTGAAGCTTATTTCAATGATTCCCGAATGTACAAAGAAGAGTATACAAGGTTTATACAAGCTATGGAGAAAGAGGATTCACAAAGTGAGACCTTAATAATTCCTGTTAAAGGTCGAACTATTCAGCAACAATCTCCCAAACTCTCTGAAGAAGGTTCTTTCATCATTCCGGTGAGTGGACAAATTTCTCCGTTACCTCAGTCGTTTGCTCAAGACACAATGATTATTCCCGTCAATGGGCGTACTGTAATTCCTGCATCTCCACATATGAAACATGATACTCTGCTAATTCCAGTTGGAGGGCGGATTATTCTTCCATCTCAAATTTCAAGGGAGCTCACCTCTTCTGAGCCATTTGTTATCGATCTTAATCGAAACAACGCTTCTTCTCGTTCTTCTTCTCCCCCTTTAGTCATTGACTTGGCTAAAATCTCTAAGGCTCAGCCTTCTTCCAATGTAAATACTGCTGCTTTTACATTTAATGAAAAGTCTCCATCTTTGCAGTATGCTGATGTGTGTAATTATGTTCATAGTTATTTACATTTGTTAGATGACTTGAACACAATAACCATAGGGGTTGTACAGACTGTTCATACAGATGTATCCCTAGAACCTGTACAATCTTCATACTTTCTAGTTCCCAGCAGAAAGCCAGGAGACATTCCAATATTCTTCTATAAAGGGCCCCAAAGTCCTTCTGATTTAGAAGATGAAGACAAAAATGATGACACTGGAAGATTACAACTACGTCGTTATAGTCAGCAATCTAAAGACATCATCAAAAATATGGGCTATGACTTCAGGACTGGCCTCAATAGTGGAAAGAAAAGAAAAATGCCTGTTCGTATTCCTCCTCTGAAATATGGAAGGACGAAATGCGGACTGGGCTATATAGCTCCTACTCCTTTTATCAATATTATCCATGAAGATCCCGAGTCTGACGAAGATAAGAGATCTGATTCTTCTAGTACCATATCTTGGGATTCCGATACAAGTATCGGGGACTTCTACTGCAACATTCTGTCTTCCAACATGGTTTCCATTGACCATTCTGAAGAAAGTGATGAAGATGAAGAAGAATTGTAACGACCCGCTCCGCCCTAGCGGAACGCCGATTCCAAACGGCAAGTGCAACGACTCAAACGAGCCGTCGACCCGAAGAGTTGCTTCGACCCGATGAAGTATCGATGCAAATCGATGCAAGGCTTGCATTGGCCCGACAAGAAGAATCCAGACTTAGACTTGCAAAGGCGCGCTCGGAGGATCGCTCGGCCGATGCGAACATCGCTAAGGTGGGTGGCTCCGATGAACCCGTCTGTGCTTAGCCTAGACACATAACAATGCGGACACTATCACGAGAATCGCTAGGCGACAACACCATGCATGTTAATAAATGATTCAACGCACCTAGCTAAGGGAATAATCCCATCTTGCATGCTTGTTTAGAACATGGAAAAGAACTCGGCAATTATAGAAACGCTCGCACCACGCTCTACGCTCGTGCTACGGCACAAGCTCACGTTCATGTCCCTTATACGTTCAAACAATGAAACAATGAATGGTTTACAACAATGAAACGGGAAGGCTATCAACATAGTCGCTCCGAGTAGAGTTTAGCAACATTGGAAGGCTATGGGACCGATGGGTCGCCAAGGCGACTCCCGTACTGGGAGTTACATAATGCGTGAATGAATGAATCAACGAATGAATAAATACATGAATGACTCTATGAACGAACGAACAAGTTAAAGAATGAAATGAAAGAAAGAATACATGAAAGATAAGACGCTAGCGACAGGTGTGACGGGCACGTGCAACGGGGCTCGCTACCCGCGCTGTACGGACGCCAACCTGGTCGTTAACGCATTATGGCATGAAAAATAAGACATGGAAGACGCTAGCGACAGGTATGACGGGCACGTGCAACGGGGCTTGCTACCCGCGCTGTACGGACGCCAACCTGGTCGTTAACGCATTATGGCTAAGGGTTAGCCTACGGCTCGAAGATAGCCGCTAAGTTAAAATGACAAGACAATACGAAATGGTCGTGGACAAACGGCACGGGCGATGGGGGGGAATACCGTGACCGTCGTGTGGAAGGATTCTGCGGCACGGGCGTTGGGGGGGTAAAC
Organism: Iris pallida; assembly: GCA_029216955.1. Lineage (NCBI taxonomy): Eukaryota > Viridiplantae > Streptophyta > Magnoliopsida > Asparagales > Iridaceae > Iris > Iris pallida. Next base: position 6,714,996 of record JANAVB010005597.1, read on the forward strand.
CGTGGCCGGCCTAGGCAGAATCAACGGCGCTTACGGGCTGCTTGGGTGCGGGCTTGGGCACCAAGAGACGTAAGTAGGAGGGTATATTCAAGAGACTTAACGGGGTGTACCAGCCATCACCCTACGCTAAGTTGAGAATTGCCACAGGGGAATGTCCTAAATGGCTTGTAAAGCCAGCGACCCGTGCATGTAGATTAAGTGGACTATGCTGGTGGCAATCCACGTGCAAGTTCTTGCATTAAAATCAAAGTAGTCTAAGTTAAATGAACAAGTGTCTCCTGAACATGCTTGTAAAGTAACATCCTGAACATGAACGTGCTCGAAATGTAACATGCCTGAACATGCTTGAAATATACCACCCCGAACATGCTTGAAATGTGCCTCTTGAACATGCTCGAAACGTAACACTAGAACATGCCCACGACGTGCTAGAATCCCGAGACATGGACACACACTTGATATTGAATGCGTGCATGAATCGTGTTATGTTATTATTCATGAATTGTGGTTTAACTTGGTTTACCTTGAACAGGGAAGGCCGGACGGTAAGTATGGGTAAGTCGTACATGTATTTCCATGCGACACTCGAGTTCGGTAACACGAGATAGGCTATGCAATATGCCATGAAATTGATCCTAAGGCAAGATTAGAAAGACAATGAATGATAGAGATGCACAAAAGATTATAGAACGTGTTTGGTAATGATGGCATTGTGGGCGAGCCAGCCTCCCCACCAGTGCATAACAATGTACTGATAACCCCACAGTATGCTTGCAGAATAGCAGGAGACGCCGGCGGGTGCGGAGCTTCCGTCGAACGTGTCAAGGCGCGGAGCCAACTCTGGGGCCTTGGAACGTTGCAAGAAGCTGAAGTACCCTATACAGGACATAATGTATCGGAACATCGCCATGTATCCTTCCATGTTGTAAGCCATTTGGCACGCCTTTTATGTTTCAGAGAGAGAGAGAGCTTGAGCGACTTGTAATATCGGCCTAGCGCCGCTTGTAAACTTGTTGAATATCAATAAAGAATTTGGTTTCGCTTCAATTGTGTTCATTTATATTCCGCTGCAAATGGGGACACTCTGTGCGACTCTGTGGCCTAGAACTCAAATCGGCCGTTTCTGGACTTGGCCTTGCACGGGCGCAACCTAGGCCCGTGCGGCATCACGCCTTAGCGAGGACGATCGCTCCTACGGGAGCGGGGCGTGACATTTTGGTATCAGAGCACGGCTTTACGTCCTTGGACTTCATTTCGATTATCTCAGTTTTGAAAGCTCGATTGGAAGAAAAGAAGTATACGCTCTCTCTCGTTGTGCCTTGGGATGTTCCATACAATAAGTCTAATACTTTCAAAAGCTCGTACAAGTACTCGGTTGCACGGGATCGATAGGCAAAGGCCTTTGTGCCGGACGACGTTAAACATGACTCGATTGAGAACACATGCAAAGTTAACATGTCTCGTACGTGCCTAACTAGTCTTGCGTTGACCCTAGCAACTGAGCGTGCAAAACATGAATATAGTCCATGCGGGATGGTTAAGCGGTACAACTTAGTCCGCGTGTCGCGCACCTCGACTCTTGGGTGCAATCGGGTTGCGAGCGATATCAAGTATCGCTCGATCGAGAACGGAGATACACTTTGAGTGTATATCGATAGGAACGCTATCGAGTTAACGCTTAGGCGTACGCGAATGATTGACTTGGATTTTGAGGACTCGTGTGAATGACTTAGTACGTCGAGACGACGTAAGCGAGTACGCTAGAGATTCGTCGAACGAATCTGAAGGATATCTTAGTGCATGGCGCGAACGTGATTGAGGATTAGACCGTATGGCTTGAACCCGAGTGGTGTATGTGATAGGTTCGAAGAAGAATAAGAATGAGTGTCAACGACTAGTCGAGTGGCTCGAACCCTGAGTGGTGTATGGACGTTATAGAAATTATTCGAGCGAGACTAAAGGAATTTCGGATAGAACAAGTATGTCGGCGAAGCGATGCGGTCGCGCAAAGCTTTAGAACGTGTCACGCTTAGTTGATCGTGACTTCGTGTGTCCCGAACGAGATATCGTTCGGACAACTTGTGAATGGGTAACGCGTGTTAGAAATGATTCGGAACGATGGATGAAAATAAATGGTCTTGATCGAGGAAACTTAGAGGAACGTGCGTGCGATGTCGAATTGATGCAAATGAAATGTGACTTGAGTTTTGAATAACGATCTTGAAACGAGCTTTGAGGAAAAGCGACTGAACTTGATCTTGAGTATCGGAAGAAATGGTGGAATATCCAACTCGGACAACGGCATCGTCGCACGACTCAAAATCTGTTGCAAAGGAAGATCGTCAGGTTACGCATATCGTCGATGGTATTGAGGCGTATCAAAGATCGATATGCGATAACTCGGGGGTACTCTGACTCGGCAAATGACGATCGTGCAAATATCATTGTTCCGTTGGAAGCTATACTTGGGATGTTGAAACGTGTCGAGGAAAATATAGACTTGGCTCGAGGATTTTCTAGTTGAACGCATGACGGTCGGACTATCGAGTAGAGATCTCGGCTTGGATGAAGATGAAATGTTTGGATTGCTTCGACGATAACCCCAACGTCGACATTCTTGTCTTATGCGAGCGCAACTCCAGCCTCGCACATGCGTCGCGCCGATAGGACGATCACTCTGCGTGAGCGCTGGTATGGTGATTCATCCAGCGGGGGTGATCAAACTTGCACGGCGTGGCAATACGATTGCTTCGACTTGTGGTTTGACGCGAAGATGACTTGAGAATGATTCGGTGTGCTTGAATGATTAAGTTTGAGGATTGAGTAGGTCCAATCCGCGTATCGAAAATGAATTAGTCTAGACGCAAACAAGAGTTACGCCCCGATGAGAATGATTATTCCGCGGGAGCGTTGCATGGTGATTCATGAACCACCGTGGATAATCGGACTCGCGTGAGATTGGGGCGTAACATATTGTCAAGTTTGATGAACTCGTGATCGAATACGTGAATTGGTTAGAATGGATATGTGAAGTATGTCAATTTAGTAATTTGAATGGATTTGAATTCGTTGCAGTGTGCGACGAATACATTGATGCGAATAGGTGATCGTGCTCGATGTTTAGAAATCTGAGTGACGCAAGCTTGGGTAGAAAATCCCGTACTACCGACTTTGGTTTGACCCTAGGATTTGGGGTCAGTGTTGGCATTAATATCGGCCTAGCGCCGCTTGTAAACTTGTTGAATATCAATAAAGAATTTGGTTTCGCTTCAATTGTGTTCATTTATATTCCGCTGCAAATGGGGACACTCTGTGCGACTCTGTGGCCTAGAACTCAAATCGGCCGTTTCTGGACTTGGCCTTGCACGGGCGCAACCTAGGCCCGTGCGGCATCACGCCTTAGCGAGGACGATCGCTCCTACGGGAGCGGGGCGTGACATTTTGGTATCAGAGCACGGCTTTACGTCCTTGGACTTCATTTCGATTATCTCAGTTTTGAAAGCTCGATTGGAAGAAAAGAAGTATACGCTCTCTCTCGTTGTGCCTTGGGATGTTCCATACAATAAGTCTAATACTTTCAAAAGCTCGTACAAGTACTCGGTTGCACGGGATCGATAGGCAAAGGCCTTTGTGCCGGACGACGTTAAACATGACTCGATTGAGAACACATGCAAAGTTAACATGTCTCGTACGTGCCTAACTAGTCTTGCGTTGACCCTAGCAACTGAGCGTGCAAAACATGAATATAGTCCATGCGGGATGGTTAAGCGGTACAACTTAGTCCGCGTGTCGCGCACCTCGACTCTTGGGTGCAATCGGGTTGCGAGCGATATCAAGTATCGCTCGATCGAGAACGGAGATACACTTTGAGTGTATATCGATAGGAACGCTATCGAGTTAACGCTTAGGCGTACGCGAATGATTGACTTGGATTTTGAGGACTCGTGTGAATGACTTAGTACGTCGAGACGACGTAAGCGAGTACGCTAGAGATTCGTCGAACGAATCTGAAGGATATCTTAGTGCATGGCGCGAACGTGATTGAGGATTAGACCGTATGGCTTGAACCCGAGTGGTGTATGTGATAGGTTCGAAGAAGAATAAGAATGAGTGTCAACGACTAGTCGAGTGGCTCGAACCCTGAGTGGTGTATGGACGTTATAGAAATTATTCGAGCGAGACTAAAGGAATTTCGGATAGAACAAGTATGTCGGCGAAGCGATGCGGTCGCGCAAAGCTTTAGAACGTGTCACGCTTAGTTGATCGTGACTTCGTGTGTCCCGAACGAGATATCGTTCGGACAACTTGTGAATGGGTAACGCGTGTTAGAAATGATTCGGAACGATGGATGAAAATAAATGGTCTTGATCGAGGAAACTTAGAGGAACGTGCGTGCGATGTCGAATTGATGCAAATGAAATGTGACTTGAGTTTTGAATAACGATCTTGAAACGAGCTTTGAGGAAAAGCGACTGAACTTGATCTTGAGTATCGGGAGAAATGGTGGAATATCCAACTCGGACAACGGCATCGTCGCACGACTCGAAATCTGTTGCAAAGGAAGATCGTCAGGTTACGCATATCGTCGATGGTATTGAGGCGTATCAAAGATCGATATGCGATAACTCGGGGGTACTCTGACTCGGCAAATGACGATCGTGCAAATATCATTGTTCCGTTGGAAGCTATACTTGGGATGTTGAAACGTGTCGAGGAAAATATAGACTTGGCTCGAGGATTTTCTAGTTGAACGCATGACGGTCGGACTATCGAGTAGAGATCTCGGCTTGGATGAAGATGAAATGTTTGGATTGCTTCGACGATAACCCCAACGTCGACATTCTTGTCTTATGCGAGCGCAACTCCAGCCTCGCACATGCGTCGCGCCGATAGGACGATCACTCTGCGTGAGCGCTGGTATGGTGATTCATCCAGCGGGGGTGATCAAACTTGCACGGCGTGGCAATACGATTGCTTCGACTTGTGGTTTGACGCGAAGATGACTTGAGAATGATTCGGTGTGCTTGAATGATTAAGTTTGAGGATTGAGTAGGTCCAATCCGCGTATCGAAAATGAATTAGTCTAGACGCAAACAAGAGTTACGCCCCGATGAGAATGATTATTCCGCGGGAGCGTTGCATGGTGATTCATGAACCACCGTGGATAATCGGACTCGCGTGAGATTGGGGCGTAACATATTGTCAAGTTTGATGAACTCGTGATCGAATACGTGAATTGGTTAGAATGGATATGTGAAGTATGTCAATTTAGTAATTTGAATGGATTTGAATTCGTTGCAGTGTGCGACGAATACATTGATGCGAATAGGTGATCGTGCTCGATGTTTAGAAATCTGAGTGACGCAAGCTTGGGTAGAAAATCCCGTACTACCGACTTTGGTTTGACCCTAGGATTTGGGGTCAGTGTTGGCATTATTGTTGGGGAACTATGATTCCAATCCTGACATTGACTTAGCCTCGAAAAGATGGCCTAGCGGATAGGCGAGACGCCATGTTTCATGAGTTATCAATCGAAGGATTGATCTTGAGGATTGGCATGGATGGATAGTGTGAATCACGAATGTAGGAAACCCTGCTCACGAGACTTGGCTGACATGCATATATTTCAGGGACGCTTGAGTATGTGCACGATACGACTCGAGTGAGAATGACAAACTCACTATCCTGCGGCTTGGCTGAATGCATGTATTTTGGGGACGCTTGGAATGTGTGCACGATCCAACCAAGTGATACGTTGAGTTCTAGCACGACTTGGGGAGTGAACGAGTATCGTGAACGTGAAATCGTGCTAGTAAAAGTTGGTATAACGAAGTGAAGCATTGATAGGAAGATATGCTCGACGATAGTGCAATATGTGGTCTTAAATTCGATGAAAATTTCCTAGACTTGGTTGACCCCGTTAAGTAGGAATCATACTGATTTTCGTGGACACGAATGCTTGAAAAGCGAATCGGGCCATCTCGATGACCGAGATAAACGAAAGCGAATTTGCCTTAGCCTGCGACCCTCGCATTTGATGACTTACAACGTGCCTCGTGCAGCCATTCCAGTCCCATGACACAGAGAAATGGCAACCAAGATGAAGAAACACTTGAATTGAATAAGTACAATCAACTATAAAATGAATGAAAGGCTATTCAATAAAATCGACCAAACGCATGCGACACGGAACTTAGAAAGATATCAAGTATGGTTCGATGTCGTCGAACGATAGGACCGCTCGATGAAATTGTCTAAGAAACACGAAAACACGAGTTAAGAAATGGTAGGATGACCTGCACTCAGAAAGTCTCGAGGACGAGACTTATTTTGAGTGGTGTATTATGTAACGACCCGCTCCGCCCTAGCGGAACGCCGATTCCAAACGGCAAGTGCAACGACTCAAACGAGCCGTCGACCCGAAGAGTTGCTTCGACCCGATGAAGTATCGATGCAAATCGATGCAAGGCTTGCATTGGCCCGACAAGAAGAATCCAGACTTAGACTTGCAAAGGCGCGCTCGGAGGATCGCTCGGCCGATGCGAACATCGCTAAGGTGGGTGGCTCCGATGAACCCGTCTGTGCTTAGCCTAGACACATAACAATGCGGACACTATCACGAGAATCGCTAGGCGACAACACCATGCATGTTAATAAATGATTCAACGCACCTAGCTAAGGGAATAATCCCATCTTGCATGCTTGTTTAGAACATGGAAAAGAACTCGGCAATTATAGAAACGCTCGCACCACGCTCTACGCTCGTGCTACGGCACAAGCTCACGTTCATGTCCCTTATACGTTCAAACAATGAAACAATGAATGGTTTACAACAATGAAACGGGAAGGCTATCAACATAGTCGCTCCGAGTAGAGTTTAGCAACATTGGAAGGCTATGGGACCGATGGGTCGCCAAGGCGACTCCCGTACTGGGAGTTACATAATGCGTGAATGAATGAATCAACGAATGAATAAATACATGAATGACTCTATGAACGAACGAACAAGTTAAAGAATGAAATGAAAGAAAGAATACATGAAAGATAAGACGCTAGCGACAGGTGTGACGGGCACGTGCAACGGGGCTCGCTACCCGCGCTGTACGGACGCCAACCTGGTCGTTAACGCATTATGGCATGAAAAATAAGACATGGAAGACGCTAGCGACAGGTATGACGGGCACGTGCAACGGGGCTTGCTACCCGCGCTGTACGGACGCCAACCTGGTCGTTAACGCATTATGGCTAAGGGTTAGCCTACGGCTCGAAGATAGCCGCTAAGTTAAAATGACAAGACAATACGAAATGGTCGTGGACAAACGGCACGGGCGATGGGGGGGAATACCGTGACCGTCGTGTGGAAGGATTCTGCGGCACGGGCGTTGGGGGGGTAAACCGTGGCCGGCCTAGGCAGAATCAACGGCGCTTACGGGCTGCTTGGGTGCGGGCTTGGGCACCAAGAGACGTAAGTAGGAGGGTATATTCAAGAGACTTAACGGGGTGTACCAGCCATCACCCTACGCTAAGTTGAGAATTGCCACAGGGGAATGTCCTAAATGGCTTGTAAAGCCAGCGACCCGTGCATGTAGATTAAGTGGACTATGCTGGTGGCAATCCACGTGCAAGTTCTTGCATTAAAATCAAAGTAGTCTAAGTTAAATGAACAAGTGTCTCCTGAACATGCTTGTAAAGTAACATCCTGAACATGAACGTGCTCGAAATGTAACATGCCTGAACATGCTTGAAATATACCACCCCGAACATGCTTGAAATGTGCCTCTTGAACATGCTCGAAACGTAACACTAGAACATGCCCACGACGTGCTAGAATCCCGAGACATGGACACACACTTGATATTGAATGCGTGCATGAATCGTGTTATGTTATTATTCATGAATTGTGGTTTAACTTGGTTTACCTTGAACAGGGAAGGCCGGACGGTAAGTATGGGTAAGTCGTACATGTATTTCCATGCGACACTCGAGTTCGGTAACACGAGATAGGCTATGCAATATGCCATGAAATTGATCCTAAGGCAAGATTAGAAAGACAATGAATGATAGAGATGCACAAAAGATTATAGAACGTGTTTGGTAATGATGGCATTGTGGGCGAGCCAGCCTCCCCACCAGTGCATAACAATGTACTGATAACCCCACAGTATGCTTGCAGAATAGCAGGAGACGCCGGCGGGTGCGGAGCTTCCGTCGAACGTGTCAAGGCGCGGAGCCAACTCTGGGGCCTTGGAACGTTGCAAGAAGCTGAAGCACCCTATACAGGACATAATGTATCGGAACATCGCCATGTATCCTTCCATGTTGTAAGCCATTTGGCACGCCTTTTATGTTTCAGAGAGAGAGAGAGCTTGAGCGACTTGTAATATCGGCCTAGCGCCGCTTGTAAACTTGTTGAATATCAATAAAGAATTTGGTTTCGCTTCAATTGTGTTCATTTATATTCCGCTGCAAATGGGGACACTCTGTGCGACTCTGTGGCCTAGAACTCAAATCGGCCGTTTCTGGACTTGGCCTTGCACGGGCGCAACCTAGGCCCGTGCGGCATCACGCCTTAGCGAGGACGATCGCTCCTACGGGAGCGGGGCGTGACAAGAATTTGAAATCTCACCTGAATCGGAACAATGGGCCCAAAGATTAGATAATCAATGGGAGTTCCGTTTCGAGCAAAAAGAACCTCCGACTGAAGACAAACTTGTTCAAATAGATGTTGGTGAAGAGGGATCTCCCAAACCAATATTCATTAGTGAAAGTCTTTCTGAACCTGATAAGCAAGACATGATCAAACTCGTTCGTGACTACATCGACATCTTCGCTTGGAGTTATGAAGATATGCCAGGACTTGATCCACAAATTGCAACTCACAAGCTCAATATCTTGCCGAATGCCAAACCGGTCAAACAACAACAGCGACGATTTTGTCCAGATATTATGGATGCAATTGAAGTTGAAGTCAATAAACTCATAACCTCCGGGTTTATTAGAGAGGAACAACATCCCGATTGGGTGGCTAATATAGTTCCTGTCCTTAAAAAGACTGGCAAGGTCAGAGTATGCATAGACTTCCGCGATCTCAATGCGGCATGCCCTAAAGACGAATTCCCTCTACCAATCACTGATGTCATGATTGATAATACCTGTAGATTTGAGCGGATGTCATTCATGGACGGGTATTCTGGATACAATCAGATTAAAATGTTTCCAGATGACGAGAAGCACACTTCTTTTAGAATGCCGATCGGTACATACTGTTATACAGTTATGCCATTCGGTCTCAAGAATGCAGGAGCAACAAATGATTCTTGTTCGCAATCGAGAATTATTTCATCTTGAAAATAACCTGACCCTAGGACTTCCAGTTGACACTGAAGAATCAACATCTCATGACGTCAACACAACAAGAGGATTTGGATTTGGTCGTAAATCTTCATCATCTTCATCTGATTCCAGTATGGAATTCATCTTCAGTCATTCGACCGAGAATCAAAATACGAATACGGATTGGAGACTTCCTTTCTTAGATTTTGTATTGTATGATATTCTTCCGGATGATCCGAGTGAAGCAGCATCTATCAGACGACGATCATTCCGATTCTATTATAATCATACAACAAAGACCTTATATCGTCGAGCCTATGATGGTTTACTTCTCCGATGTGTTGCCGGTGATGAGGCTCAACAAATTATTCGTGAAGCACATGATGGAACTTGTGGAGCACATCAGCCTGGACCAAAACTTTAAGACCGTATTCGACGTATGGGTTATTATTGGCCTACTATGGTATCAGACGCCATCGAATATGCAAAGAAGTGTAAAGCTTGTCAAATTCATGCGGATTTTATTCATCAACCTTCAGAATTTCTACATCCGACGACAGCATCATGGCCCTTCGAAGCTTAGGGCATGGACATTATTTGTCCGATCAATCCGCCGTCATCCAAGGGTCATCGGTTTATTCTTGCAATAACCGATTACTTCTCCAAATGGGCCGAAGCATTCTTTTGTCTGAAGTTAAGACGTCCAATGTCATTTGCTTTATTAAGCACCACGTCATCTACAGATTTGGTGTTCCTCGACGCATTATTCATGATAACGGACCACAGTTCGTCAGTCAGAAGTTTACTCGATTCTGTGACGATCACCGGATCAACAATGTGGCTTCTACCGCATATAATCCGGCAGCTAACGGATTAGCAGAAGCTTTCAACAAGACCATCATCAAACTCCTAAAGAAGTTTGTCTCTTCTAACGAACGTAATTGGAGTGAGAAGCTCGGTGAATGTTTGTGGGCTTATCGCACTACAGTTCGTAATGCTACTAAATGTACACCCTTCTCTCTGGTGTATGGTTGCGAAGCTGTTCTTCCATTAGAGATTCAAATTCCTTCTTTAAGGATAGCAATCGCTAATGAACTCACTGCAGAAAATAATGATCGTCTTCGACTTCAAGAATTAGAAGCTCTGGATGAAAAGCGATTATCTGCTCAACAGAATATTGAATTCTATCAAGCTAGAATTTCAAGAGCTTTTAATAAGAAAGTCAGAATTCGGGCGTATCAAAAAGGAGAACTTGTTCTAACTGTCAGACGTCCTATGACTATGACTCATATGAGCAAGGGCAAATTTGACGCAAAGTGGGAAGGACCCTATATTGTGAGCAAAGTTTTCTCAAATGGAGCTTATCAACTCTCAAAATTGGATGGTCGAAAAGTTTTGATGCCTATTAATGGCAAATTCCTTAAAAAGTACTATGTATAAATGTAAATGCTTGTAATCATCAGACAGTTTCATGTTTAGAAATAAAATTTTTATTTTATTTTTATCATGAATGATGATACATGATATTAAAGAAGATCACTATCATCCTTTTTTACATTTGGATGTGGGCCACTGCCGTCCTTCTCGAAGACGTGATCAGCAAAAGAGTCGAGAACCTCCTTGCTAGAACCCACGAGGAACTTGCAAACGGCCATCCTCATGGCTTCTTCTTCTTCAGTCTTTCCTGGTTCGAGCAGGAAATCCAGAATGTCCCTTGGTGGCTTGGGTGCAGACGAACCTTCGCCTGCTTCCGTCTTCTTCGATTGAACTGGATCAACAGGGTGTTCTTCAGTGCCTTTCTGAACTTTTGAGGCAATTCCAGTTTTCTTGAATGCTTCTTCAGACGATATTTTTATGTTTGAAAGAAGAAGTGTTCGTTCTTGTCAAATTTTTGCTATATTTATAGACAGAAGTTCTACAAATAATGAAACGTCACGTTCATCCGACGGTTCATCCATCCATTAATTGCGTTCATCCGACGATTCATCTGTTCATTTATTTGTCCGTTCATGATCTTCTATCAATTTATTAAAGTGGGGATTCGTTATTGATCATGTTTTCATAACCTCTGAATCAATTCCGAATCTACTTGCTCATTTGTCATTTTTGACCTCTGCATAGAAATCAATCTATTTTCTTTTGAGTTCCTACATATTATCACGTCCATAATACCTCTGATAATATCATATACTCTAAAACAAAAAAGAAGATTTCATTATCTATCATGTCCACAATTCATCCACAAATACAAATCTTTGAGCATAGAAGAATTATCATTTCCATTCTCATTTCACCATAAAAAGTCTATTACATTTTCTTAGACTTTCTTATAAATCATAATGGAAATCTATTACAAATCTTGGATTTTCATTCTACACCACAACAATAACCTAATAGAGATCTATCTTCTTCTTTGGATCTTCTCCGTCGGACCTTCTCCATCAGGTTCGTTGTTGGTGGCAGTTCCTGACTGTCTGGGTCCCAGTCACGACCAGATCAGCAGGAATCAAACTCTGGTCTTCTCTCTCAGACGAGAGGAGAACCACAGAGTATGGCAGCCCGAAGTCGTGGTGCTGCCAATACAACCGGTGGATTGGGGGTAATCTCTCAAGGAAAACAGGAATGTATCCAAACCTTGGGATACAATTTCTAGTTCTCCCGTGAAAGGAACTCTACTACCCGATTTCTCGGGGTAGAGTTGACTCCACCATCCAACTCTCGTGTATAAAGGCTCTTCCTACCATCTGAAGAAGACCCTTCTATCCCACGAAGAGTTCTGAGTTGTCTGATTTACGCGTCAAAAGCATATGAGCTCCCTGATGTAGATGTCAGCAGGATATTCTCCACAACATCCACATCCCCAATGCCAGTTCTGAAGAAAATTTTCAGCCAAGTTTCTGCAGAAAGTATCAACAGAAATCATTCAGTGTGCATTTATCAAACAGAAACAGGCGTGTATTGTTCAAATCAGAAACAAGAAACAGAAAGCCTATCTTCAACAGCAAAAATAATACACGTATTACACTGACTTACCTTCAAGTTTGATGCTAAGGATTGGCAAACTCATGTTTGATACAGTGCGCAGAAGTTGAACATTAGAAAACATTGCTTTCCTGTTTGAGAGTGAAATCTCCCAAAAATTTCATTCTCAGAGAAGAAGAAGAGGAATGGGAGATGAGTATCTGTGAAACTCTTCTATCTATTTAAAGGGCAAAGTACAAGTCTATTCTTGGAAAAGATCCGCATAAATAGCGCTCGTAAACCGTGGAATGAGTGTTACGTGTGCTTTGGAAGACAGAGCAACATTGGAAATAGTCAAAGGGTGCTAATTAATATTCTTCATTAATGCACGCAGATTAAACACAGAAGTTGTACTTCATTCTTCAAGACAGGCACTGATAGCCTTACAAAAGACAAAACAAAAAGAGTGCAACAAAAGCACAAAAGACACGCTCTATTTTCCAGAACGACTGAGCTTAATGCCTAGTTCTTCTACGCTTTTGACCCCCATGCGGTGTAACAGAGCCTTCAACATTTCACGCTGCTCTATGAGGCTGCGCCCATCAGAAGAGAACGAGCCATCTAAGCCAAAATAGCTCAAGAAATTCTTGGCTAGTTGCAAGGGATCATCTTTGAGTTCGAAGACAAGGGGCTCTGGCTCTTCACCCCCAAAAGTGGGGTCACCATGGGAACAAAAGCCCAACTTGCGTGCTTCTTCCTCAGCTTTCTCTTTTAGTGTCATGTTGACGTAAGATGAAGATTAAATGAATCCTCTCCATGTTTATATAACAGAGCTCGCCGGCGGTTCATATTCCACCATAAACAGGATGTAATCAGTCTCGAAAAATGAAGAGTCATCATGACATTTAATAAGTTCATTTGGATATTCTCAAAGAACTTCGAAGTCTTTCCGACTTCCAAAAAATTTGAAGTCATCTCAGCGTGACTGATTTTATTTTATCATCTTATTTTCAAAGTATTTCGAAAATTTTGAAGTCTTTTCAATTTTTTGAAAACTTTGAAGGAGGTCTTGTAGGCCTTTTAAAAATGACAGTCACGCTGAGTTGATCAGGACAGAGTCAAAAGTCACGCTCAGTTGATCCAGACAATATTTACAAATTACGCTGGGAAGACAGCTCATCATTTGTCAGAAAGTAATTATGACTGACAGCACAACAGTCGAAGAATGTCTCTTCGTATGCCACGTATGCACAAAATTCGAGAGATCACAGCCGTCTATTGCGTGATTTTCAAAATCTTCTTCAGCAAGACTCAACCTTCGTCAAGTTGGCGTACCAAAAGAGCTTCTTGTCATTTAATGTGACTGACAAAAGCAATCACTACCAGAGATTTTGTGTCAGTCGAGGCACGCTGAATCAAGACAGCTGGCAGTTCTATCTCAAGTCTGCGTGGATTCTGAAGTTTTTTTCATCAAAGTCTGCGTAGATTCTGAAGCTTCTTGTCCCAAGTTTGCGTGGATTTTGAAGCTTTCTACCCCGAGTCTGCGTGGATTCTGAAGTTTTCTTCATCAAAGTCTGCGTAGATTCTGAAGCTTCTTGCCCCAAGTTTGCGTGGATTTTGAAGCTTTCTACCCCGAGTCTGCGTGGATTTCGTCTTCAACAAGTCTGCGTGGATTTCATCAAATTGGAGTACGTGGCAGCCATGCCACTGATCTCTCGCCTGCGTGTCCTGTAACTTGCACACGACTCATGCATGATTGCCATGTGTCCAACAGTTACAGGCCACGTCCAGTAACTGCTCACAACCTTGAGTATGTTAAATCCTGCGTGATTTTCAACTAAGCACAGGCTGTGAAGACAGTTATCTTTTCAGTTATTATTTTTGACTCTATAAATAGAGTTCTTTTTTTCATTCATTGTACGGATACATAGTTATCTATTGTCAAAATTTTGAGAGCTTTTCTTCTTCATATAGTCCAAGGGATAAAGTGATCGTCTTCTAGATCAGATTCCCACAGTTGTAATTTTCCCAGATACACAATAAATAAAGGAATTTATTTATGGAAAATACTTTACATGCCTTTACATTGTACCTTAATTGGAGACTAAGTTCTGCTCGGGAGAAGAGTTACAACCCCGATCCTTATTTGGTTTAAGGGTTGTAACTCGGCTTCCGAACGGTTCACAAGTCTTCATATATCTTTGTCTTGTAGTTCATTATACTGTCTCTTATAGAATTTGTCAATTCACATGGAACTGCTGTTAGTGCTTGTACTTGCTCATTTTCCTGACAGGATACCGTTATGATATATTACAGATAATTCTGAGTCGGACTGCTCGACCTATTACGGGCTCGAGTCAGATGGAGTAGCCTTGGATCGTGGCCTTATAGTAGAGCCACTAGATTTTGTAGTTCCAGAGTAGTGTAGGTTAGCTAGGTTTGACTGGACTGCGATCCAGCTAGCTTTATCAGACTGTAGCTTCTATATTATATTTTGAGACCCTGTGATGTTGTATATATCTGGGCTTGTATTGGACTCTGGACTTATTTACTCTTTCATCTATCTTATGTCTTTCCTTCTGAGCTATCTATCTTAGTTTTATGGGTTATTTACACTAACTACCCCTATGTTTTTGATTTATAACACGGGGTACCCCTACTTTTAAACTATTTACACTGACCACCCCTACTTTTTTGGTTTATTACACGGGGTACCCTTACTTTAAGATAAAAATAAAAAATTATAACACTAACTACCCCTATTTTTATTTTATTTTTCTAAAGGGAAGGGTGGTCAATGTAATTTTTTGAAATCAGGGGTACCCCTTGTTATAAACCAAAAACATAGGGGTGGTTGGTGTAAATAACCCTAGTTTTATTCTGTGATTGAGACTGTATTGTTATGTCACCTCCATTCGGAGAGTATATACTATACAGGTACATTTATACTGTTAGTCGTAGTATTTACAGACGTTATATGTAGCGTTCTACCGCCGACACCGCGACGTAGGCTGGACGTACCCACGTGCTCGTGCCCCTCATAAGGGTACGGGTCGTGATAAAACCCATCTTGCATAATAGATACCCAACCAACAATTTTAACCCAAATAGCAAAACATCTCCTACAGCAAGGAAATCTTTCCCAACCCAACATGTATAATAGGGAAAACCTAAACCAACATCCCACAACAAGTATAGGAAGAAGACCCCAAGCAACAATTTATACAAGAAATCCAAATCAACAATGCATGCATCATAAATAATTCCAACAACAGCTAAGTAACCCGAAATCGAAAATGATCCAACAACAAGTAAAGAGCCGAACATGATCTAAAGATCATTCCCGCTTCACAAACAAAGACAATCGTAGGATCGTCAAGCCAAAATCGAACCCAACACGTATCAGTCGATCGAAACCCTTTTTATGTAGGGATCGAGATCCAACAACATCATCGACAAACAAAATAAACCCAAAAACTGAAATCAATCAAGAGTTTAGAATTTATAGCCCAGAATTTGGTGTCAGAATCTGAAGGAAGCCTTCAGACTCGACTCGCAGGCACGCACAGTGCCTCGCCGGGTCGCGGCTGTAACTGTGGAGAGGCTACATCACCGACACGAAGGTATCCTCACATCCGTGTCCAGTATCGACTCGTACAAACATGAACGTACCTGCACCCAGAATGAACAACCCAACAGTACCAACATACAAACTATGACAACGATAAGAAACGAAATAAGATATATAAGATGTCTCAGATAAGGATCAATCATCATCTGCTATACTAGCGTGCCATAATACGTATAGGTCACGTCCCGACACGGAGCTAGTGTATCCGATACGATCTGCAATCCTTTGTTCATTTGGTCGAACGACCAACACCAAGAATATCAGAGTACTCTAATAAAAACTGAAACCGACAAATAAAGTAAAACATCCAGGCATGGCATAGTGGACGTAGTCCCAAAATCAACGACGCATGCATGCTAATGGAGATGTCAATCCCGAAATAGAAATAATCCCAACTAATATATACCCGCATGTGATTTATATCAAAAAGCTCCCAACAAAAACACCCACAGTACCAAGTTAAACCCATCATGCATAATAGATACCCAACCAACAATTTTAATCCAAATAGCAAAACATCTCCTACAACAAAGAAATCTTTCCTAACCCAACATGTATAATAAGGAAAACCTAAACCAACATCCCACAGCAAGTATAAGAAGGAGAACCCAAGCAACAATTTATACAAGAAATCCAAACCAACAATGTATGCATCACAAATAATTCCAACAGCAGCTAGGTAACCCGAAACCGAAAATAATCTAACAGCAAGTAAAGAACCGAACATGATCTAAAGATCATTTCCGCTTCACAAACAAAGACAATCGTAGGATCGTCAAGCCAAACAACATCATCGACAAACAAAATAAACCCAAAAACTGAAATCAATCAAGAGTTTAGAATTTATACCCCAGAATTTGGTGTATATATTCAACAACATCATCGACAAACAAAATAAACCCCTTTTTATGTAGGGATCGAGATCCAACAACATTATCGACAAACAAAATAAACCCAAAAACTGAAATAAATCAAGAGTTTAGAATTTATACCCAGAATTTGGTATCGGAATTCGAAGGGAGCCTTCGGACTCGGCTCACAGGCACGCACAGCGCCTCGCCGGGTCGCAGCTGCAACTATGGAGAGGCTACATCATCGACAAACAAAATAAACAAAATAAATCCCTTTTTATGTAGGGATCGAGATCCAACAACATCATCGACAAACAAAATAAACCCAAAAACTGAAATCAATCAAGAGTTTAGAATTTATATCCCAGAATTTGGTGTCGGAATCCGAAGGGAGCCTTCGGACTCGGCTCGCAGGAACGCACAGTGCCTCGTCGGGTCGCGGCTGCAACTGTGGAGAGGCTTCGGACTCGGCTCCCCAAATGTAATTACACTCCCTTGAACAAGAACAAACAGAAAAAAATCAAAGAACCCATTTAGGGAAAAAATCTAAATAAAAAATTAAGAACCCTAATTTTTAGGAAAAAAATTACACTCCCAACAAAATCTTTTTTTAGGGAAAAAAATCAAAATCAAAATCACTCACTTAATCAAAAGAAGTCAACGATGATGCAGCCCTTTTCGGATCATCGCCGACGTGGACGGAGACGTCGGGAAACCCTAAAATTAAGAATCCTAATTTTGGAGAGATGGATGCATGTATGGTTGTCAAAAATTAGGATATTTTTGAATTTAGGGCATAAAATAAGCAATGATCGAGATTTTAGGAGAAACCGGTGGTGAAGGCTACGCCGATGACAACCTTCCCTCTGCGGTGGAGTCTGTAACCGAGGGAAGCGAGGAACGGGCTGAGGGAAGTTGGGGAGCGGGGAGCGGGCTGAGGGAAGTTGGAGAACGGGGAGTGGGCTGAGGGGAGTTGGGGAGCGGGAGGAGAAGGAGAAGGAGAAAGAGAGAGGGTTTAGAATTTTTCATAAGTGCGGGAGAATTGCGGGGGAGTCGAGGTTTCGACTTAAATTTTCGTGCTTTTTTTATAATGCTCGTATCACTGGAGCACTATCAATAACGTTTTTTTAATGTAAACCGTCTTAGATTCTAGTCTTGTTGAACATTGATGACGCTTCCACATCAGCCGTCATGAAAACTACTTATCAAGCGTCATTAATAGGTCTTTTTGTTGTAGTGAAGTTAATATTACATGTTCTATTCAGCAAGTTTACAACAAGATAATTACTATATCTATCTTGGTTCATCTCTTTTATTAGCGTGCAAGCAATACCCATAGCACAAGGAACGAAACATGCATATCCATTTCATTAAGTTGTTTGCAAAAACAAAAAGTTGTTCTATTACAAACTTTTGAAAAGAGTACAAGAGTACAATTTGAATTTTGGGGAAGTACAACTGTAGGAATCTGATCAGAAGACGTTCACTTTATCCCTTGGACTATGTGAACTTGAAGACTAGAGCCTCTGTAGAATGCAGCAACAATTTTGCAAGAGTTCTTGATCTATCTCCCCCTTAACAATGATTGGAAACTCTATTTATAGAGTTCTAGAAATAACTGTTTTAACAGTTATTCTGATGTGCACGAGGCTGGGTTGCGCCACATTGGGCTGCACCAACCTCATGTTGCGCCAACTTTCATTCAGTTATCAGTCGTGTACTAACTGTATTTAGACGTGTGGCATCATGCGATTGAGATACGCGTGGTCGTGTATAGGATAGTAGACACGTCTTGAGAGTTTAGTGACATGTGCGTCACGTCATCCTGCTTTGGAAATAAAAATTGTCTCAACTCTATCACGTTGCGCGAGCTTCAGTCAACAAGTTAAACTGCGCCTGATTAGACTGCACCTGGACACGTGGCACTTTTTAAGAAATAGTTGTTCGGTTTGCGCCTAGGCGCAACTAAGGATTTTGTTTTAGATTGCGCCTAGGTGCAACTCATAAGACGTGCAGGACAGCTGTCAACCAACTCTCCTCGAGCAGCACAATTCGAGGGATTCGAAGAAATTTTCCTAGTTTACTGTGCTGTCAGTTGTCAGTGTTTGGTCAGGTAATGATGGCCATTAAATGTCAGACGCCACGTAGACTTTGGCACAATATGACTCGGCGCAGTCTAATATATGGTGCAACCTGATCAATGGCGTAGTTTGATTTCTGAGCTTCATATTAGTGGCGCAGCTTGATCTTTGGGACGCAACTTGGTTGCTGAGTAATAAATACATGGCGCAACTTGATTTTTAGGCTCTACAAGACCCCCTTCAAAGTTTTCAAAAGTTAAAAATATTTCAAAGTTTTGAAATACTTTGAATTTATAAAAGTTTTGACTGAGTCAAGTTGCGCCAGTCTACGCCCGGTCAGCACAATTAATTCTCTTTCTCGAAAAAACTCAATCTCCTCTTCGTCTTCCCGAGTTTCATTGATGATTTTCAGTTTCCCATGAGGAATTTGAAGATTCAATTTGGTGATATATATGTAGGGGTTGTCACAACCCGCACCCTGATTAGGGGCACGAGAAGTGGGTACGTCCAGCCTACGTCGCAAATCGGCGGTAGAACGCTATATAGGTCGTCTACAAAAACTATACTAAACAGTATAAAGGTACATGTACAATATATACACTCCGAATGAGGTGACATAGCAATACAGTCTCAATCACAAAATAAAACTAAAATAGATAGCACAAAATGGAAATATGATAGATGTGAAAACGGAAAATGAGTTTAACATCTAACACAGCTAGAGAGAAACGCACAACATCACAGAGTCACAAAATATGAATATAAACTACTACAGTCTAAAACAAAGCTGGATCGCAGTCCAGGCAAGCCTAACTAAGCTAACTACTCAGGGAGTATAAAATCTAATGGCTCAACTATCAGGCCACAGTCCTGGCCTAAGTCTCCATCTGTCACAACCCCATAGTAGGTCGAACAGCCTGCCTCAAAAATATCTGTAATATTGTCAACGGTATCCTGTCAGAAAAATGAGCAAGTACAAACACTAACAGCAGTTTCATATGAATTGACAAATTCTATAAGAGACAGTATAATAAAATACAAGACAAAGATATAGGATGACTTGGGAACCATTCGAAAGTCGAGTTACAAACCTTAAACCAAACAAGGACCGTGGTTGTAACCCTTCTTCCGAACAGAACTTAGTCTCAAATCAAGGTACAACATAAAGGCATGTAGAGCATATAAGTAAATGAATATCATAACATGGTAAGAAAGTACAGGAAGTAGAACTGAGCAGGATATAAGATACGATAAATAAATATAAAATGTGACTTGAATTATTAGAGCGCTATGTGATCGGCTAGGGAATCATGATCAGGTTATCCACTTGGCCCGACAATCATACGGTGTTCTCACGAAAAGTCATGCCGGCCAACCTGGATAACAAGCACACGGAGGAATCTGCTACACCCTACGTGAGGTGAGAGTGGCACAAGTAAAATAGTGACAAGTGGCTTTGATCACATAACCCCTAATAATTCTCCCATCCTCGAATAGTATAATGGATCTGGACATGACACGTCATGACACGGGATTCCATAAGAGGGTAGCAAGTTCCCTTAGGAATTAGTGTCTATATTAATACATGGAATAAGACAGAAAATATACCAATATACCACAAAAAATCTAGGAACAACATCATGTCATGATCCAACATATACTAGTCCGTGAACTATCGTGACTGGAAATCGAGTAAGACACTACAACTGAATCGGATATAGCAGATATCAAGACAATAAAAACTATCAGTGAATGTACTCGCCTGTTGTGAGATCCGTCTCACTGTATCGATATTTTATACGGATACGTGTTTATTTGAGCCGTATTTCGTATTTATCGATTTGCGTGATATTTTAAATTTTTCCTAAGTGTAGGATTTTCATGACTTGGTTTAACTTGGATTTGGTTTTATTTGGTTCGGTTCCACTTTGACTTGGTTTGGTTTGGTTTAGTTTGATTTCTCATGAGAAGAGGTGTATGGTTTAGATTGAGAGGAGAGAAATGAATGGTGGAGATCACTTGAGCTTGTTATATAAGCCACTTTTTCTATCTCTCTCCTCATTCACCCTCATTCATTTCTTTTCAACCAAAACCCTAGCCATTAGAGAGAGGCAAGTACACCTTGCCGAACCTTTAACAAATTTATTTTTGTTTGTTCCATCTTCTTCCTTGCATGATTTTAAGCATGTTTAGAACTTGGAGTTTTTTATTTTACCGGGTGGATTGTGGTAGATCTAGCTTTGTGGAAATTTTGGTTTTCATGGGTTTTGACCTGTTAAACTTGCTTATTTTGCTAACTGATGGTTCCATGTTGTAGAGAATTTTATTTTACCCAAAATTGACCCATGGAAGTTTGGATTTGGGTTCCTATTGTTGTTTGGTGGAGCATGGAGGCCATGGTATTTTTTATGGACATGTTCTCTGTGGGAAGCAAAAATTTACATTTCCTGGCCGCATGGCCATGCAGCTTCATTGCATGCACTTAGTTTCTTTTGCCTGCACTTATTTAATACTTGTCCTGGCCGCATATGGCAAGCCATCAATTTAATATTAAAGTTGCAGGCATTAGTTAAATAATTGCATGCATTAGTTAAATAATTGCACTAACTAAATAGTTCATGCATGCATTAAAGTTGCATATGGCCAGCCGCATATGGCCTTAGTATATAGTCTTGGCCGCATGAATTGCTAATGCATTAGCTTAAAGCATATTTTGCATGGAAATAATGAATGCATTAGCTTAAAGCATATTTTGCATAAAGATAATTAATGCATTAGCTTAAAGCATGCATGGCTTTAATTAATGCATTAGCGTGCATTACCAATTAATGCATTAAATGCATTAACACATGAATGCATTAATGCATGCATCAGCATAAAAAATGCATTAAGCATAGGCATTCTTGCTTGGAATTCTCAAGATGGACGCATGGAATCCTCAAGCTGGCCGCAGAGGGATTTTTTATGAGCCGCATGTGGTTGCTATTTAAATGTTGCTTGCATGCAAGCATCAGCTTGCACTATGAGCCGCATATGGTTACATATTTAAATATGCATTGTATGAAAGCATCAGCTTATATATATGCCATGTTACATATTTAATTTGCATGCGTACAAGCAGTATCTTGCATGCCTATATATATTTTGGCCGCATGAGCACGTGTTGCTTGGCCACCTAATTAAATAGTCAGTCGCATGGCCACTATTTATATGTTAGCCGCATGGGATTTAATATTGGCCGCATAGCCCCTTCCACTTGCATGGCTTATTATATACATGTAATCATTGCTTCACGTGGATCATTTATTAAATGGTTCACGTGAACCCTTTCCTTGCTGCATTTATTGTTGGGACCCACGTGGCCTCTGTACTTGAGTGGCCACGTGTCCTTTTCTTTTTCTTGAGTGGAAGCTTGCATTTATTGTGGGTTCCTCTCTCCTTGTCTTTCTGGTTGCATAAATATTTTTTGCTGGCCGTATGGCCCCTTCAGTTATTTTCTGGCCGCATAAGCTTTGGCTGGCCGCATGGGTGGCCTCCCACTCTCTTTGGCCGCATGTATGTTCTCCCACTTTTGGGCCGCATGGGGTCCACTTTGATTGTTTAAATGTTTTATTTGTCTGAATTGTGGTCAGAATTTCTTCCCACTCCCAACATAAAAGTTGTAGAGTTTTTTTTTGGCTTTAAGAATATATATATAATATTAATTAACTGTGCAAGTTTCTTTTATTTTGATTTGGAGCTCCTGATTGTACTGTACATTTTCTATTCTTGGCCTAAATTGCGACGACCCCACTTAATAGCTTGCTATTTCTTTAATGAATGAAATTGCTTGACACGATGGTGACCTGTTATGGTATACTCTAACCTGTAACCAGTAACCAGAAACAAGTTACATGACATGATAGTGACCCGTGGTGGTGCACTCTTGACATCATAATTCTTGATAGTGGCCCGATGTGGCGCACTCTTGACATGATAAATCTGACATGATATATCTCGAAGGCTGTTGCGACGGCTAGCATGACTTGACAAGAATAAATGGCCTGGATACCATGGGTGATTGTGTTTGTACAAGTAAACCAATATTGTCTTGCATCATGTCTAGGACATGAATCCCTGTTTTCCTACGGTCAGGGATTTATACTGAATATGGCTAGGATTAATGACTAGAATGATCAAGTAGTTCATGAAGAGACTTTTCCAGTTACCTATTGCCCCTTTGACCTCGGCCTTATATAATATATATATATACATGGGACTTGGAGCTATCTGTCATGATGAGCACATTTTCAGTCCGCCGTCGAGTGGGGCACCTCTTTAGGACACATGTATCTCACTACAGTGTGTCTGCTATACTTGTTTTTTTTTGCTGGGGTCACTCAGGTAGCAGCAGGCGGGTAACTGGTGTTTTTCATAAATAAATTCACTTTATTTATTGTGTTTCTGGGAAAATTACAACTGTAGGAATCCGATCTAGAAGACGATCGCTTTATCCCTTGGACTATACGAAGAAGAAAAGCTCTCAAAATTTTGACAGTAGATAACTATGTATCTGTACAATGAATGAGAAAAAGAACTCTATTTATAGAGTCAAAAATAACTGAAAGGATAACTGTCTTTACAGCCTGTGCCTAGTTGAAAATCACGCAAGATTTAACATACGCAAGGTTGTGAGCAGTTACTAGACGTGGCCTGTAACTGTTGGACACATGGCAATCATGCATGAGTCGTGTGCAAGTTACAGGACACGCAGGCGAGAGATCAGTGGCATGGCTGCCACGTACTCCAATTTGATAAAATCCACGCAGACTTGTTGAAGACGAAATCCACGTAGACTCGGGGCAGAAAGCTTCAAAATCCACGCAAACTTGGGGCAAGAAGCTTCAAAATCCACGCAAACTGGGGGCAAGAAGCTTCAGGATCCACGCAGACTTGGGGCAAAAAGCTTCAAAATCCACGCAGACTTGAGGGAAGAAACTTCAGAATCCACGCAAACTTGAGACAGAAAGCTCAAAATACACGCAGACTTGAGGAAGGAACATATAGGTTCAAAATACACGCAGGCTTGAGCCAGAAGGCTCAAAATCTACGTACGATTGAGGCAAGACTGCCAGCTGTCTTGATTCGACGTGCCTCGACTCACACAAAATCTCTGACAGTGATTGCTTTGTCAGTCGCATTAAATGACAAGAAGCTCTTTTGGTACGCCAACTTGGTGAAGGCTGAGTCTTGCTGAAGAAGATTTCAAAAGTCACGCAATAGTCGGCTGTGATCTCTCGAGTTCCGTGCATACGTGGCATACAAGAAGATATTCTTCGACTGTCGTGCTGTCAGTCATGATGATACTCTGACAAATGATGAGCTGTCTTCCAGCGTGACTTGTAAATATTGTCCTGATCAACTCAGCGTGACTTTTGGACTTGTTCTGATCAACTCAGCGTGACTGTTCATTTTTAAGGCCTACAAAATCCCCTTCAAAGTTTTCAAAAGTTGAAAAGACTTCAAAATTTTGAAATACTTTAAAAAAGATAAACATGCAAATGAACTTATTAAATGTCATGATGACTCTTCATTTTTTGAGACTGATTACATCCAATTTATGATGGAATATGAACCGCCGGCAAGCTCTGTTATATAAACAGGGAGAGAATTCAGCTTTGATGTTCATCTCACGCCAACATGACACCGAAGGAGAAAGCTGAGGAAGAAGCAAAAAAGTTAGGTTTTTGTTCCCATGGCGACCCTACTTTTGAGGGTAAGGAATTGGAGCCTTTTGTCTTCGAGTTCAAAGATGACCCGACACAATTAGCCAAGAATTTCTTGAGCTATTTTGGCCTGGATGGCTCGTCTTCTTCCAATGGACGCAGCCTTGCAGAACAGCGTGAAATGTTGAATGCTCTGTTCAAGAGCGTAGAAGAACTGGGCACTAAGTTCAGTCGCTCTGTAAAATAGAGCGTGTCTTTTATGCTTCTTTTGAAAATATTGCACTCTTCTCTTTTTTTCTTTTGTAAGGCCATCAGTGCCTATCTTGAAAAATGTAGTACAACTTTTGTTTTGAATGGTGTGCATTAATGAAGAATACTAAGTGGCACTCTTTGACTGTTTTCAATGCTGCGCTGTCTTCCAAAGTACACGTGTCACTCATTTCATGGTTTATGAGCACTTTTTACTCGAATCTTTTCCAAGAATAGGCTTGTACTTTGTCCTTTAAATAGATAAGTGAATTTCACAGATACTCATCTCCTTATTCTTCCTCTTCTTCTCTGAGAATGAATCTTTTGTGAGATTTCATTCTCAAACAGGAAAGCAATGCTTTCTAATGTTCGATTTCTGTGCACTATACCAGACATTGGTTTGCCAATCCTTAGCACCAAACTCGATGGTAAGTACGCGTACCATTTTTACTGTTGAAGATGAGCTTTTGTTTCTGACTGAACAATACACGCCTGTCTCTGTTTGACAAATGCACGCTTAATAATAATGATATTTCTGTTGATTTAATATCTTTTTCCTTGCTGTTTTCTGCAGAAGCTCGGCTGAAAATTTTCTTCAGAACTGGCATTGGTGATTTGGATGCTGTGGAGAATATTCCTCTGACACCTACATCAGGGAGCTCATACGCTTTTGACGCGTAAATCAGACAACTCAGAACTCTTCGTGGGATAGAAGGGTCTTCCTCAGATGGTAGGAAGAGCTTTTATACACGAGAGTTGGATGGTGGAGTCAACTCTACCCCGAGAAATTGGGTAGTAGAGTTCCTTTCAGGGCAGAACTAGGAATTGTATCCCAATGTGGGATACATTCCTATCTCCTTTGAGAGGTCGCTCCCAATCCACCAGTTGTATTGGCAGCAACACGCCTTCGGGCTGCCATACTCTGTGGTTCTTCTCTTTTCTGAGAAAGAAGACCAGAGTTTGATTCCTGCTGATCTGGTCGTGACTGGGACCCAGTCAGTCAGGAACTGCCACCAACAACGAACCTGACGGAGAAGGTCCGACGGAGAAGATCCAAAGAAGAAGATAGATCTCTATTAGGTTATTGTTGTGGTGTAGAATAAAAATCCAAAATTTGTAATAGATTTCCATTATGATTTGTAAGAAAATCTAAGAGAATGTAATAGACTTTTTGTGGTGAAAAGAGAATGCAAATGATAATTCTTCTATGCTCAAAAATTTGTATTTGTGGATGAATTGTGGACATGATAGATAATGAAATCTTCTTTTCTGATTTAGAGTATATAATATTATCAGAGGTAATATGGACATGATAATATGTAGGAACTCAAAAGAAAATAGATTGATTTCTATGCAGAGGTCAAAAATGACAAGTAAGTAGATTCGAAATTGATCCAAAGGTTATAAAAATGTAATAAGTAACGAATCCCCAAAATTGATAGAAGATTATGAACGGACGAACCATCGGATGAATGTAATAAATGAACGAATGAACCGTCAAGTATTAATGAATGGGCGAACCGTCTGATGAATATGAGAAATGAACGGATGAACCGTCAAACATTAATGAATGTGTGAACCGTTGGATGAACGTGACGTTTCATTATTTGAAGAACTTCTGCCTATAAATATAGCAAAAATCTGAAAAAGAACGAACACTTCTATTCCTCAACATAAAAATGTCGTCTGAAGAATCATCCAAGAAGGCTGAAATCGCCATGAAGATTCAGAAAGGCACTGAAGAACGCCCTGCTGATCCAGTTCAATCGAAGAAGGCGACAGCAGGCGAAGGTTCGTCTGCACCCAAGCCACCAAGAGACATTTTGTACTTCCTGCTCGAACCAGGAAGGACTGAAGAAGAAGAAGCCATGAGGATGGCCGCTTGTAAGTTCCTCGTGGGTTCCAGCAAGGAGGTCCTCAGTTCTTTTGCTGATCGCATTTTCGAGAAGGCCGGCAGTAGCCCACGTCCAAATGTAGAGAAGGATGATAGTGATCTTCCTTAATATCATGTACCATCATTCATGATTAAAATAAAATAAAAATTTTATTTCTAAACATGAACTTGTCTGATGATTACAAGCATTTACATTTATACATAATATTTTTTAAGGAATTTGCCATTAATAGGCATCATAACTTTTCGGCCATCCAGTTCTGAGAGTTGATAAGCTCCATTTGAGAAAACTCTGCTTACGATATAGGGACCTTCCTATTTTGCGTCAAATTTGCCCTTGCTCATATGAGTCATAGTCATAGGACGTCTGACTGTTAGAACAAGTTCTTTTTTTTGATACGCTCGAACTCTGACTTTCTTATTAAAAGCTCTTGAGATTCTAGCTTGATAGAATTCAATATTCTGTTGAGCAGATAATCGCTTTTCATCCAGAGCTTCCAACTCCTGAAGTCGAAGACGATCATTATTCTCGGCAGTAAGTTCATTAGTGATTGCTATCCTTAAAGAAGGAATTTGAATCTCTAATGGAAGAACAGCTTCGCATCCGTACACCAGAGAGAAAGGTGTACATTTAGTAGCATTACGAACTGTAGTCCGGTAAGCCCACAAACATTCACCAAGTTTCTCACTCCAATTACGTTTGTTAATAGAGACAAACTTCTTTAAGAGCTTGATAATGGTCTTGTTGAAAGCTTCTGCTAATCCGTTAGCTGCCGGATTATATGCGGTAGAAGCCACATTGTTGATCCGGTGATCGTCACAGAATCGAGTAAATTTCTGGCTGACGAACTGTGGTCCGTTATCATGAATAATGCGTCGAGGAACACCAAATCTGTAGATGACGTAGTGTTTGATAAAGCTGATGACATTGGACGTCTTAACTTCAGATAAAGGTATGGCTTTGGCCCATTTGGAGAAGTAATCGGTTATTGCGAGAATAAACCGATGACCTTTGGATGACGGCGGATTGATCGGACCGATAATATCCATGCCCCAAGCTTCGAAGGGCCATGATGCTGCCGTCGGATGTAGAAATTCCGAGGGTTGATGAATAAAATCTGCATAGATTTGACAAGCTTTACACTTCTTTGCATATTCGATGGCGTCTGATACCATAGTGGGCCAATAATAACCCATACGTCGAATACGGTCCTGAAGTTTTGGGCCAGGTTGATGTGCTCCGCAAATTCCATCAAGTGCTTCACAAATAATTTGTTGAGCCTCGTCACCGGCAACACATCGAAGAAGTAAACCATCATAAGCTCGACGATATAAGGTTTTTATGGTATGATTATAATAGAATCTGAGTGATCGTCGTCTGATAGATGATGCCTCACTCGGATCATCTGGAAGAATATCATACAATACGAAATCTAAGAAAGGAAGTCTCCAATCTTTATCCGTATTTTGATTCTCGGCCGAGCTACTGAAGATGAATTCCATGCTAGAATCAGATGAAGATGATAAAGATTCACGACTAAATCCAAATCCTCTTGTTGTGTTGACGTCATGAGACGTTGATTCTTCAATGTCAATTGGAAGTCCTAGGGTCAGGTTATTTTCCAGATGAAACAATTCTCGATTGCGAACAACAATCATTTGTTGCCGTCTAATCGAAATAGCCAACACCGCCGCAAGATTAGCTAGAGCATCAGCTTCTGTGTTACATGCTCGCCTAACATGTTCAATGAAGAATTCTTCAAACGAAGAAGCCATAGATATAGCTGATCTATAATAAGGAACCAGATCTTGATGGCGAACTTCATAAGTACCCCTTATCTGATTGACAATGAGTTTAGAGTCTCCGTACGCCTCCAAATGTTGAACATTCAGATGTTTAGCGAGTTGAAGACCAATAAGTAATGCATTGTACTCAGCTACATTGTTCGAACATGGCTGATCGAGAGAATAAGCTCTTTGGATAGCAAGACCTTCTGGTGATACAAGAACGATTCCAACTCCAGCGACAATATTACCATTAGGACCTATCCTTGAAGCCCCATCAAAGAATAGGCGCCAAGTAGGATCTTCTTCAGCAATTTGGTTTGAATCTAGAACTTCATCTGGGATTTCATCATAGAGTTTTGAATCTTCTGGAATTGAATGAGCAGCCAGAAAATCGGCTAAAGCTTGTCCTTTGACTGACTTCTGAGGAATATAGTGCATATCATATTGAGCAAGTAGGATTCTCCAATTAGCCAATCGAGAATTCAAAACACTAGGTTTCTTCATCATGACCCATATAGGATTGATCTTAGAGATGACATGAATAGTCTGGCCAAAGATATAATATCGTGTCTTTTGGACAGCGAACATCAAGGCTAGACATTCTTTTTCGACCGATGAATATCGAGGTTCAGCTCCAGTCATAGTACGACTGAGATAGTAAATGGCTTGTTCATGACCATTCTTATTCTTTTGAGCAAGCAATGCACCCAATGAATGACTCATTGCTCGGGTATATAGGAGGAATAAAATTCCTGAGACGGGAGGTACCAATACTGGCGGGCTCATCAGATATTGTTTTATATCATCGAATGCTTTCTGACATTCATCACTCCAGACGAAAGAAACACCTTTCTTCATGAGTTTATTGAATGGTCTGCAGCGTCCTGAAAGATTAGAAATGAATCTTCTGATATAAGCGATCCTTCCTTGAAATCCTCGTAGCTCTTTTAAGGTAAGTGGAGGACGCATCTCTTGGATGGCTTTGATCTTCTCGGGATCCACGTGTATACCTTTAAAGGTAATGACGAAGCCGAAAAATTTACCACTAGAGACGCCTAAGAAGGACTAAGTAGGGTTCATCTTTAACTGATGCTTACGCATTAGATCAAATATAGTCTTCAAATCTTGGATATGATCCTCCTTTTGTCGACTTTTGACTGCAATATCATCAACATAGCATTCGACTATTTTTCGTAAATGTTCACGAAATATAGTGCTCATAGCTCGTTGATAAGTTGCTCCTGCATTCTTGAGACCGAATGGCATAACTGTATAACAGTATGTACCAATCGACGTTCTGAAAGAAGTGTGTTTCTCGTCGTCTGGAAATATTTTAATCTGATTATATCCAGAATACCTGTCCATGAATGACATCCGTTCAAATCCACAGGCATTATCGATCATGACATCAGTGATTGGTAGAGGGAATTCGTCTTTAGGACATGTCGCATTGAGATCGCGAAAGTCTATGCAAACTCTGATCTTGCCAGTCTTTTTAAGAACAGGAACTATGTTAGCCACCCAATCGGGATGTTGTTCCTCTCTAATAAACCCGGAGGCCATGAGTTTATTGACTTCAGCTTCAATTGCATCCATAATGTCTGGACGAAATCGTCGCTGTTGTTGTTTGACCGGTTTAGCATTCGGCAAGATATTGAGCTTGTGAGTTGCGATTTGTGGATCAAGTCCTGGCATATCTTCATAACTCCAAGCGAAGACGTCGATGTAGTCACGAATGAGTTTGATCATGTCTTGCTTATCAGTTTCTGAAAGACTTTCACTGATGAATATTGGTTTAGGAGATCCTTCTTCACCAACATCTATTTGAACAAGTTTGTCTTCAGTCGGAGGTTCTTTTTGCTCGAATCGGAACTCCCATTGATTATCTAACCTTTGGGCCCATTGTTCTGATTCAGGTGAGATTTCAAACTCATCTTCGTCTTCATCACTTTCTTCAGAGCGGTCAATAGAAACCATGTTGGAAGACAGAGTGTTGCAGTAGAAATCACCGATACTCGTATCGGAATCCCAAGAAGTGGTACTAAAAGAATCAAATCTCTTATCTTCGTCAGACTCGGGATCTTCATGGATAATATTGATAAAAGGAGTAGGAGCAATATAGCCCAATCCGTATTTTGTCCTCCCATATTTCAGAGGAGGAATACGAACATACATTTTTCTTCCTTTTCCACTATTGAGGCCAGTTCTGAAGTCATAGCCCATATTTTTGATGATGTCTTTAGATTGCTGACTATAACGACGTAGTTGTAATCTTCCAGTATTATCGTTTTTGTCATTATCTTCTAAATCAGAAGGACTTTGGGGCCCTTTGTAAAAGAATATTGGAATGTCTCCTGGCTTTCTGCTGGGAACTAGAAAGTATGAAAATTGTACAGGTTCTAGGGATACATCTGTATGAACAGTCTGTATAACTCCTATGATTATTGTGCTCAAGTCATCTAACAAATGTAAATAACTATGAACATAATTACACACATCAGCGTACTGCAAAGATGGAGACTTTTCATTAAATATAAAAGCAGCAATATTTACATTGGGAGAAGGCTGAGCCTTAGAGATCTTAGCCAAGTCAATGACTAAAGGGGAAGAAGAAGAACGAGAAGAAGTTTTGTTTCGATTAAGATCGATAACAAATGGCTCAGAAGAGGTGAGCTCCCTTGAAGCTTGAGATGGAAGAGTAATCCGCCCTCCAACTGGAATTAGCAGAGTATCCTGTGAAGATACAGGAACTGTAGTACGCCAACTAACAGGAATGATCATTGTATCTTGAGCAGACGACTGAGGTAACGGAGAGATCCGTCCACTCACCGGAATAATGAAAGAACCTTCTCCGGAGGATTTGGGAGATTGTTGCTGAGTAGTTCGACCTTTAACAGGGATTATTAAAGTCTCACTTTGTGAATCCTCTTTCTCTATAGCTTGTATCACCCTTGTATACTCTTCTTTGTACATTCGGGAATCATTGAAATAAGCTTCAACCCCATGGAAGGGATTTATATCAGCAACTTCTTTTTGTACTCTTCCATTGCTATCAATGTACTTAAAACACTGATGAAGAGTAGAAGGCACCACATTATTTTCATGAAGAAAGGGCCTCCCAAGAAGAAGATTGTAGGATCCCACGATCTCGATCACATAAAAAGTGACTTTGGATCTGAAATCACCTATCTGAAGCTTCAGATGAATCTTTCCCAGGGGCTCGCTTTTGCTTTGATTGAATCCCAGGATAGTAGTAACTGTCTTGGAAAGCTTATGAAGAGAAATTTTTAGTTCATCCAACAGACTCTTTGGCATTATGCTTATAGCAGACCCTGGATCAATGAGGATACGATCTATCTTCATTGTATCGATATAACCAGTGTAGTAGAGAGGCCGATCATGTCGATTATCCTCCAATAGCATGTCGTCTTGTGTAAAGGTGATATTTGGGATAATCTCCAATACACTGTTGCAATGTAAGCAAGTGGCAGGTTCTGCATCTGGCTTCTTCAATTGTGCAAGACAAGAGTCGGCTTGAAGAAGTGCTTCACTTAACGTCTCCCAAGTCTCTTTAGAAAGACGTAGAAGTTCAAAGAGGGACATTCTAGCTGGAGTATTAGCAAGTTGAGCTAGAATGTCAAAATTATAAGACTTCTGAAGCCCAAGAGGAGGGGACTTCTTGATTGGTTTATCAAACCGAGCCTGTTGTTTACCTTTTTCAAGAGCCGTAGGCTTGGGAGAAACAGGTTCAACCGGTGTAGTTGAAGGAACAGGTGCAGTGGATGATTCTTCTTCAAGAGGAACATTAGGAGTATCTTTATCAGCTGGAGGGATATCAGGAATATCCTCAGGATTCTTGGAATAATCCTTTAGATAAGGTTTCCCTGTTCGAGTAGCAAGTGCTTCTTCCTTCTCTTTTGGCTCTGTGTCAGAGGCAGATCCAAGAGAAGTCATATGACATGACTTAATTTTTCCAGCCTTCTTGGACTTTCGAGAAGTAGTCTTTTGAGGAGAAGGAGATTCAAAATCTGCCACTAAATCAGGATGAATCCACATGATTTCTCCTGTTTCCAAAGTGATTGGCACTAATCCTTCAGACTGTGGAGGAGGAATATTCACTATTTTAAGAGTTGCCTTGGGAATAGGAACGATCCCACTTTCAAGGAGTTGAGGAGGGAAATCTCCGAATTGCATAGAGACAACGTTGGAGGTGACGGTCTTCTCTTTTGGAGTAAGAAAGATAACTCCAGATTTAATCATTTCTTGGATCTTTCCTTTCAGTACATAACATGTACGAATTGTGTGACCCAACATTCTGTGGTATGGACAGTATTTAGGATGATCTGTCTTTCCAGCTTCATCAGGTTTCTTGATTTCAGGTAATTGTATTTTATTACCTTTCAGCAGACATTCAAAGATACCAAGGACATCATCGTCATCGAAAGAGTACTCTTCTTTGGGACGAGGTGTTCTTGGTTGTTGAGTTGTAGAGGTAGGAGAAGTTTGAACAGTTGATGCATCTTTGCTCTGAAGATTAACTTCAAGAGTTTCTTTTCCCTTGCGAGCATTGTTTTTAGCATTATTGTTAGTACCTTGACCTGTTTCTTTGGGAGTCATCTGCACTCCTAAACCTTTGAAGGTTTCAGCACTAATTTTTGCAGCTTTGGCACTGACTATGAAAGAAGGCCAGTCTTGAAATTGGGTGGATCCTGTCCACATGCTGATGATTGGCAACAAGTTTGATTTGCATGTGTCGATGGTGACAGCATCTGGAGTTCCAAGAGGCATCTTCAGAGCTTCTCTTCGAAACCGTTCAATGAAATCCTCTGTAGTTTCATTATTTTTCTGCTTGATTCTAATAAGAGCAGACATAGTCATGTCATTGAGCCCTTCATAGAACCGTTCAAGAAACATCTGTTTAAAATCGGCAAATGAGGTAATGCACCCATCTGGAAGACTTCTATACCATTCATAAGCCGTTCCCTTGAGACATCCAACAAACACCCGAGTAAGGAGGGCGTCACTTGGTTGCAAATGGTCAGTCATCACATCAAAGTGATTAATAAACTGACTTGGAGAAGTGGTTCCATCATAGAATGAGATAGTAGGAGGCTTATATTTAGGAGGATACGATACTTGCTTCCATTCTATCGGATAAGGTTGTTTGATGCCTAACCTTTATAAACCATCTTTCTGTTTGAATGCCTCGAATTGAGTTTTGAGATTCTTCAATTCTTTATTAACAACTCCGGAAGATTGTGGAGTTGTAGCTTGTAGAGAATAGTTGGGAGGAGGAACAGCGTTATAAGCACTACCCCCAGCTCCAGAGAGACTAGGATTTGGTTGAGCTGGTCCAGGAGTATTAGATTGTATTACTGGAGGAACTTGTACTGGACTTATAACAGTGTCAATTGGTATGGCATCTGGTACAGTCTGTCGATTTTGCATCTGAGTTGCCATGAGTTCGTACATCGACTTCATAGTATCAGCCATAGACTTCATTTGCTGTTCCAAAGAAGCAATCCTTTGTTCTTGAGGAGTCAAGGAAGAAGAAGGTTCATCAGTATTCCCATCAACCATATAAGTCGTGACTGTACGAGGGATTATTGATGAACTGGTGGATGTTGTTTGTTCTGAATCATTGCTTTGTGCATCAAAGTTAATTATAGGAGAACTACCCCCAGTAGGAAGAGGTGGGAAGTTAGATTCTTCAAGGAATTCAGAATCATCTTCAGAGATCAAAGTTCTTTGACTAGAGACCAGGACTCTTGCTCTTGTGCCTCTATATACTCCATCTGGACTATCAGCTCTACCCCCAGTATCCCGAGAGGTCATGTTGACAAAAGCAAACAAAGGCTCATCTTCATCCGGCATAGGTTCACACTGAATCCGATTGAAGACAGATTGTCGTTTAGTTTGACATCTGCATTGCATTGTAACTCTTGGCTGGAAGTCACATTCATGATCAACATAGTCTTGAACCATTGATTGACATCTGCATTGAATTATGACTTTTGGCTGGAAGTCACATTCAGCATGGTCCATTGTCACAGAATTACTCCTTCTTTTCTGTTGAAGGTGTTCTCGTAAATCTGTTTGTTAAGATTGAGGTACATCAGAGAACACTCCTTGTGTATTTTTAGGAGTATATTTTTTGTTCCTGGGTCTTGATGGCTCTTGATTATATAGGGAGTGATTAATATGAGCCACATAATTTTTAGCATACTCTGCATCCGGATCTTTTATTTTCATTTTCGATTGATGTGGTTTCTTAACACCAGAAGTGTTTCCCAAACGGATTTGATTAAGTTTTGTTCTTAAATCAGTTTGAGGTAACACATTGGTTTTGGAAACTTAGAGTTTTTCTTCCATTGATCTGGATATTTACAGAGAAGGAAGAGTTGAACCACCCCCTTGATTAGGAGTTGGTAACAGACCCTATTTCATAGACAAATTCTGTGCCCAATTTGAAGAAGTCGTAAAAGAAGACATTACAGAATGTTTCTTCTTAGACTTATTCAAGTTTTGAGACATAGAATGTCCAAAAGGAAGAGTAGTCAAAAGACAATCTTCTTTTCTTTGACTAACAAAATTGTCAGTCAAAGCTGTTCCTGAAGTAAAAACTACAGGAGCAGAAGAAACAACTAAAGAGTTATCTCTTTTCGAAAGGACTTTGTGTGGAAGACCACCCCCAGTTCTAGTAGAACTTGGCAAAGAGGAAGAGATAGCTAAAGAGCTATTCTTCTTAGATGATGTACACGCTGAAACAGGCTTGGTTAAAGAACCAGTGCTGTCAGCGTGACTTTTGATTTTAGGATTACACGCTGGAACAGATTTAGCTAAGGAGCCTGTGCTGTCAGCGTATTTCTTGACTTTGGAAATACATGCTGGAACAGATTTGGCTAAAGAGCCAGTACTGTCAGCGTGACTTTTGGGATTGAATTTGCACGCTGGAACAGATTTGGCTAAGGAGCCAATACTGTCAGCGTGACTTTTGGATGTGAGATTGCACGCTGAAATAGACTTGGCTAATGAGCCAATACTGTCAGCGTGACTTTCGGATGTGAGATTGCACGCTGGAACAGACTTGGCTAAGGAGCCAGTACTGTCAGCATGACTTTTGAATGCTGTCATCTTCGAGCGCACAAGAGTGTGCGTGCTTGCAGTAGAGTCTTTGCCAGTGTTAGGAGTAGACACTGTGGCAGAGACTTCACCATTGGCTGCCAACTGAATCTTAGGGACATAGACAGAGTATCCCTTCGACTTGGCAGTGATGATGGAGGCTGAAGTGGGCTTGCCACTCTTAGCCCGCTACATTTCTTCATAGGCGAGTTGATCGAATTGGATCGTCATCACCTTCTTTGTCGAGCCGATTGACGAAGTGTCGCATTGAGTTGTTGCCATCTCAGAAGAGAAGATGGTTTTCCCCAGCAGAGTCGCCAATTTATTTTTCATAAATAAATTCACTTTATTTATTGTGTTTCTGGGAAAATTACAACTGTAGGAATCCGATCTAGAAGACGATCGCTTTATCCCTTGGACTATGCGAAGAAGAAAAGCTCTCAAAATTTTGACAGTAGATAACTATGTATCTGTACAATGAATGAGAAAAGAACTCTATTTATAGAGTCAAAATAACTGAAAGGATAACTGTCTTCACAGCCTGTGCCTAGTTGAAAATCACGCAGGATTTAACATACGCAAGGTTGTGAGCAGTTACTAGACGTAGCCTGTAACTGTTGGATACATGGCAATCATGCATGAGTCGTGTGCAAGTTACAGGACACGCAGACGAGAGATCAGTGGCATGGCTGCCACGTACTCCAATTTGATGAAATCCACGCAGACTTGTTGAAGACGAAATCCACGCAGACTCGGGGCAGAAAGCTTCAAAATCCACGCAAACTTGGGGCAAGAAGCTTCAAAATCCACGCAAACTTGGGGCAAGAAGCTTCAGGATCCACGCAGACTTGGGGCAAAAAGCTTCAAAATCCACACAGACTTGAGGGAAGAAACTTCAGAATCTACGCAAACTTGAGACAGAAAGCTCAAAATACACGCAGACTTGAGGAAGGAACATATAGGTTCAAAATACACGCAGGCTTGAGCCAGAAGGCTCAAAATCCACGCACGATTGAGGCAAGACTGCAAGCTGTCTTGATTTGACGTGCCTCGACTGACACAAAATCTCTGACAGTGATTGCTTTGTCAGTCGCATTAAATGACAAGAAGCTCTTTTGGTACGCCAACTTGGTGAAGGCTGAGTCTTGCTGAAGAAGATTTCAAAAGTCACGCAATAGTCGGCTGTGATCTCTCGAGTTCCGTGCATACGTGGCATACGAGAAGACATTCTTCGACTGTCGTGCTGTCAGTCATGATGATACTCTGACAAATGATGAGCTGTCTTCCAGCGTGACTTGTAAATGTTGTCCTGATCAACTCAGCGTGACTTTTGGACTTGTTCTGATCAACTCAGAGTGACTGTTCATTTTTAAGGCCTGCAACTGGACTTGGAAATCACTTTGCATCTTGTTAGTAATTAGGACTGTGATAACCCTAGTTAGTTAAAGTATCAAGCCGTACTTATTGCTTGGCCGTGATTGTTGGATGAGGTATAATCAGTCCAGTCTTATCTTGATCCTGCACAAGATTGTCACATGACCTGATTGTTCATATTCGTCTTGATCTTGTACATGATTGTTACATGTCCTATTTTCTTATTTTATCTTGCCGATAAATGGTGGGAGAAACCAAGTTCTATTCAGACGAAGGGTTACAACCCCGGTCCTTGTTTGGTTTATGGGTTGTAACCTGGTTATCTGAATAGTCCCATGGTTATCCCATCGTATATCACCTTCCCAGTCTAAGTCTTGTCTAGATCCAGTTCCTAATTATTCCAGGATAATGATTGCAATGATTGTCACTCTAATGTATTATACTCTGTATTGTCACTCTCTGATTGTCACTTAATGATTATCACCTCTAGCAATAAATGATCAGAGACCAAGTTCTGTTCAGGCGAAGGGTTACAATCTCGATCCTTATTTGGTTTAAGGGTTGTAACCTGGCACCCGGAACAGTACCTCCGTCCTCTCTTCGTATATTGCCCAGTTCTATTTATTTAACATGTTCTCTAGTTTACTTTATGCTCAATGATGCTTTACTTACAGTCTCTTTATGTTCGGGATGAGTGCATTGGTACTGCACGAAACTCGATCCTCCTTTACTTATTACTTTCTCTCCCTGTTGATTGCCTATGATTGCTGGTTTTAAGTTCATAGTTCGGCCTCCTTTGTGGTATTTGCTATTTGGGGTCTGACCCCACTGGTTTTGCATGGCCAGGTTCTGATAGAAGAGCCCGAAGGATCTACCGCACCATCTACTCGACGGTGACCAGCCGGAGCACCAGAGTGCCTCAGTGGGTTTTTTCTTCATTCTCTCACTGATATGTAAATTCTTCTCTTGTAACGTTTAGTCCCGAGCACGTGTTTAGCTCGTGTTTTAGTATTTTTCTTGATATTGTAGCCTACTGGCGTAAACGTGATATGTGTATTCTAGACTATAGCTAGTCCTTATCATGTACGACTAATACTCTAGCTAGTCATCAGTTCGGTGGTACTGGCTTCATGATCATTCATGTATATATGGTTCGGGACGCCTTACTATTGTATGTATGATGATCGTACTCCTTGCTCTTGTATAATTGCCTGTGATTGAGATACCTAGGATTGTTAAACCATAGGATTGACTGATGGCTTGTAGAGTAACCCCCATGTCTTGACAGCTTATACGTGATTTCAGAGTATTAACGTACTTTTGGATTACGTAGTTGGCTGTGTACGCCTCCGTCTAGTATTCTGGTTCTGGGGCGTGACACCTGTGGTCCTGAGCTGATAAGGTGAACAGACGCTCAGAGTAATCATAGACCTAAAGATGAGATACTACAAGTCAAAACATGGTTTAATAATGAAAGGAAAGCTAATCTAGTCATGATATGCAAGTCTAAGTCAAAACTAGGTCAAACTAAGTCACACCAAGCTAAACTAGGTCATACTGAGCCAAACTAGGTCACACTAGGACAACCAAGGTCAAACAGGGTCACAGAAAGTCAATCCAAGTCAAACTATGTCAAGGGTTGACTTACAGTTGACTTTTGGTCAAAAAGTCAACTCTGGTCAACTCAGGTCAATACTGAGTCAATCCTGGGTCAACCCTAGGTCAAACTAGTCAAATGTTGACTAACAGTTGATTTTCAGTCAACTGGTCAACTCTGATTTGGTTTCGGTCAATTCTAAGTCAAGTGTTGACTTGAAGTTGACTTTCGGTCAAAAAGTCAACTCTTGGTCAACGGGGGTCAAGACTAGCCTAAACTACCCTTATCTAGTCATTACCTACCAAGACAACCTATTTTTAAGTCCATCTTAGAAGTCAAACTCAAAATCTTAACAATATCCTATTACCTACATTTACCCTTCACGAGGTAAATACCAATACCTTGCCCATTACAAAGGAAACCCCTCTAGATCTCAGGATACTAGCCTAGGCTTCTTAGGGTATCTAGATACTATCCTATCTAGGGTTTACCAACCAAAAAATCTAGGATTCTTGGGCATCTAATACATCTTATGGTCATGTTGGTTATCTCAACATTACCTTAGTGTATCGTCATGATACGCTATGGTATCTTGAGATAACACATCCGACTCTCTACCAACCTTCCTAGTTTACTCTCCCACACTCTCCTAGTGTCTAGGTTAGCCCTCTCTACTAGGATACTAACTTAATTAGGATACTAACTTAACCAACTCACTACTAACACTAACACAAACATCAAGCTAACACCAACACTAACTAATATCTAATACTAAATCTAACAAGCCTACCACAATACCTTACCCTCCAATAATTCTCACATCACAACACAAACTCAAGACCTATAGGACCAAGGGACTGTTGTAGTATGTAATGGAAATGGGGATGGATGAATGAATGAATGACATGGTAGAAATATGGACTGAAATTTGTGTGGACTGATATGAAGTGAAATGGAGATGAAATGGAATGTGGTGGAATAATGTGAATGAAAGAGAAAATGAATGAATGGATTTATGAATGGTTGAAAGTGTGAATGTGGACTGAAATGTATGGAAAATGGAAGGGCTATAGGTGACTGAAATGTATATGAATGGAGGGGAAGGAATGAATGGAAGGATGAGATAGATTCGTGGTTGGTGGCTCAAATGAAAGGAAATGAATTTGCGAATGAATGAATGGATAGAAAATAGGAAATGAATGAATTGGTGGAATGGAAGTGGATGAATTGAATGAATGGAGTGATGGATTGGATGGACTGCTATGGGCTGAAATGTATGAGATATAGGGGCTGTCCATGGGGCTAAATTAGTGGACTGTTATGGGGTCCTATAGGGCTGTCCATGTGGGGTTATAGGGCTGTCAAGTGGGGACTGGTTTGGCTGTCCTATTGGACTGATTTGGGACTGCCTAGGGGTTAATATGGCTGCCAAGAACTGCTGCTACGCAGCTCACCTAGGGGGCCAACTAAGGGGCTAATCCCCCCCTACACTCACTGTTACAGTGTGCAAAATCAGTCCCCTGTGGGGACTGATTTGCTGTCCTGCTGCTGCTGAAATCAACAGGTCCACCCCCTCCCATTCTTCATTCTCCCTCACTATAACTCTCTCAAACCTCACTCTCTACTCCTCCCTTCACCACCACCTTCAACCACCACTCTAACACCACTACAACTTCCTTCCTATCACACTACAACCACCACTATCTCACCACAACAACCACACTCTACCCACACACAAACACACACATATATATACACATGGATACACACACATGAAAATATATCTAGATACATAGATATATACACACAAACACAATTATATATATATATATATATATATATATATATATATATATATATATATATATATATATATTAGCACACAAATATATATATATATATATATATTTATATATATATATATTTATATATATATATATATATATTATATATATTTATATATATATATATTTATATATATATATATATATATATATAATATATATATATATATATATATATATATATATATATATATATATATATATTTATATGTATCTGTGTCTCTCTATACATTCATATATATGTATATATATATACACATATACATATAAATATATAACCATGAATATATATATATATATATATATATATATATATATATATATATATATATATATATATATATATATATATATATATATATATATATTCATGGTTATATATTATATGTATCTGTGTCTCTCTATACATTCATATATATGTATATATATATATACACATATACATATAAATATATAACCATGAATATATATATATATATATATATTATATATATATATATATATATATATATATATTCATGGTTATATATATATATGTGTATATATATATACATATATATGAATGTATAGAGAGACACAGATACATATAAATATATAACCATGAATATATATATATATATATATATATATATATATATATATATATATATATATATATATATATATATTCATGGTTATATATTTATATGTATATGTGTATATATATATACATATATATGAATGTATAGAGAGACACAGATACATATAAATATATAACCATGAATATATATATATATATATATATATATATATATATATATATATATATATATATATATATATATTATATATATATATATATATATATATATATATATATATATATATATATGAAACATTAAGAGCAATATTCTAGGAATCTAAAATCTAAAATTAAAATAGGAATATTTATTAAATCAAATCACAACCACATGAAGTGTCCAATATTGGGGGTTTCCCACATGGACACAAAGCACAACACAAAAGACACTCCTATGACCTCCAAATGGACACGAAATGGATACAAATGGAGATACAACCATGGGGTCATTCCTATAGGTTCAAAATATTCCTATATGCATGTAGGGGTGGATTAGAGGAGAGATTATACCTTCCGGGAGAGAGATTCCAAGAGAAATCCTTCCGACACGATACCGACACGAAGTGGCCTCGAAATGGACACGAACCAAAGCCAAATCCTCCCAAACTTGGCTTGCACCCTCTATCCATGGAGTAGAGGAGAAATGAAGAAGATTTGGTGGAAGAAATGATTGATTTGGAGATGAAATCAATGGAGGTTGCTCTCAAAATTTAGGGAAGAACAAGAGAGAGAAATTTTGGGGATAATAACAAATGAATGGATGACTCAACCCCTCCTCCTATGGCTGCTATGTGTGGGTGGTTTGTCCCTATTTGCTAATGACCAAAATGCCCCCACTAACTCATATTGAATTAAATTAGGAAAATGCTTTAGGTTGAGGCTAAATTAGTCTAGTTTTAAGTCTCTAATTAAACCTAACATATACATGAATAATTAGTCTAACACACTAACTAAAATAATGTCATGTGGGCCATGCCTAACTAATGAGTGGGTTCCACTAGAGTCAAAACTACCCCGGGTACCCGAAACAAGTCGAATTGAGCTGAAATTCGAACCCGACTCAAATAACCCCAAAACAATATCATAAATAATAAAATAAATTTTAAAAATATTCAAAAATATAAATTGACAAAAATACCCATGTTCCTGAAAACTGGGGGTGACAAATATATCCACCTTAAAAAAATTCGACCTCGAAATTAAAACAAAGCAATTACAGAAACACATGCAGAAAACAATCCCTTTCGAATACTTTCAGAAAAAAAATTCAGCAAAATAAAAATCTCTTAAGACACAACAACACTTGCAAATAAAAACTGCTACGTGTCCGACACGGACACGAAACCAACACAAAATTCACCTATCAAAAGCCAAAGCAACAATCACCAATGCAAAAATATCAAAATAAATCAAAAAGGTACAATGACCAAAATATCCTTGGGCCAAAAATAATGCTGAAAATATCCTAATTACATGGTTAGGCTCTAGGTCAAACAGTCCTTAGGGTTTCATTAGCAAAACATCAAAATCACAAGTCAGGGCTTAAAATTTAAAAAATGATTAAAATCTCCAAAATCAAAGCATGAATTAAATGAAAATAATTAAATGACTAAAACTATAAATTTAAAATACTCTCAATTAGAAACTTGGTGCTACAAGTCTATCCACCTTAAAAAAATTCATCCACAAAAATTAAAACAAAGTAAACACAGAAAAATCATGCAGTTCGACAATCATATGCGTCTGTCCAAATTATGATACTTAGAATCTCCGTCATGCTAGTGAGCAAGGCTACGATAATCACAGAGTCCTAGATTATGGTACATACCTCTAGAATCATGGTATTTAAAATTTTCGTATTGCCGCATGCT
The DNA here is from genome assembly GCA_029216955.1 of Iris pallida. NCBI lineage: Eukaryota > Viridiplantae > Streptophyta > Magnoliopsida > Asparagales > Iridaceae > Iris > Iris pallida. The sequence continues at coordinate 6,757,916 of JANAVB010005597.1, forward strand.
TGGCAGCAAAAACCTTAAATTCCCACACCCGAGAAATACATCCATATTTAATCCGACTATATGTCCTCACTATGCCTGCTAGCATGACCCTAGAGGATTCTAAATCTCATAATCAAGGCGACCTAGCCCATACGACTTATCTCAGAAGAAAATCACATCATAAGAACAGAAATTTCATCAAACGATCAAGGAACAGATGTAATTGAATTTCAAGACAGTTTATAAGGAGGCAAATGCGAAAATGAGATCGAAAGATTGGAACCTGCACTCTGCCCTGCTGCCTGACTGTCCTCAACTGTCATGGCGAAAGCTCGCCCATGCTGGCCTCCCCTAGCCTGCTGTACTCCGTCCTGGTATGCCTGTCTGGCTGCATAAGCAGCACAGTTTCTCATCTGGTGATCTGGAGCTCCACAAAATAAATAAACTCCCAGCTTCTTCCTACAAACCCCCCATGTGTGCCCCATGTAGCTCCCGTTCCCGAAAATTCTTGAAATATTTTTTATTTTTATTTATTTGATTTAAATAGTGATTTTTAGATTTTTATAAATGATTATCTAGTTAATTATTACGATAGATGATTTTTGCCATGGTTTAGATTTGGAGTACAAGGTGACTAGGAATCATGGCACGGATAGTGCAGTGGCGTGCTTTGACTAGTGTTTAGCAATAGTAGGGGAATGCTGAGCCATAGGAGTGTCCTAACTAGAAAACCAGTGCAAGTTATAGCATGACCATTATAATAAGTTTTAATTATTATTATTATTATTATATTTATTGACTTGTAGGAGACCCGATTATGTCGATGTAGCCCGAGCTGAGCCTGAACCAAGCCCAAAGGCCCACCCAACCTTCTGGCCCGACCTCCCCCCTTCAATCCATAACCCATCCCCCAGCACAGCATGGTTCTCGCCCTAACAGAATTATATACGTATATATTATACAGAGAGTGAGAGATCGAACAAACACAAACTCTCAAACCCTAACCTGACCCACCCCCAGCCCAGCCCCCGTCGCACACCCTCCCGCCGCCGCACGATCGCCCAGGTCGCCGGATGGCCGCAGCGCGCTACAGCGACGAGAAAACAAAGCGGAAGCGACAGTAGCAGTATATTAGATCACGCATATTCAAGGTACTGTATCTTGCTCATCGCTCCTCTATTTCTCGACCCATTGTTTTTGTTGGACAGTCAACATAACCAGGAGTAGACCCCATCGACTAGATTTAAGCATACTCGCATAACCTATCAGAGAAATAGACACAAAGTCGACCAATACCTGTTTGTAAACAGGGCACACGATAGTCGAAACCTCTATGTTTGGAGTAGAATCCAGATCAACCTGATAGTATTTTCTAAAATATATTGAACACACTTTTAGATCATATATAGGAGATCAGAAATCATTTTGTAGATTCGGAGTTCATTAAGTATGCACAGAGAAATCAGTTTTAGAAGTTTAGAAAAAACCATCAAAAACTGTTTTTAAAAACAGTAAAATTCTCCGATACCACGTGCGTCCCGCCAATCCGGGCGACGTAGTCGCACACCGTAAGCATCGAAAGGTGCGTAACGGCTTCGTGGTCGTGTGGGCTTTGACAAAATTCAAATTGGTCGCGTGTGCGCGACGAATTTGATGCGTATCCGTCGAAATTCACCGTATCGGCCTTTGTGCAAATTTTCCAATTATTTTGTGCACGCTCGTCAGATCGAGATGAAACTTGCGCCAACAAGACCATATTGTTTTTCTGGTCCTGTATGCCAAGTTTGGTCCGATTCTGAGATAATTGATAAAATTGCCGTTTTGTGGGCCTTACGGTCCGACTCAACGGGCGATTTTGTGCACGATCTGTCGGAATCCAACTTTGGACATACGGTTGTGTTCGTATGGGAAAACCAGATCCGTAGACATATAGTTTGATGACTTTAGAGACCATTGACTCTGGCACGCTTTTCGGTGCAAAGCAGATCCAACGACAGACACCGTTTTTGCCCGAAATTACCGTTTTGCCCCTGTGTCCAAAATTGGACTTAAGGACAGGCAATTCTAGCCAATTTGACTATTCTGAGAACGTTGGTAATATTTGTTTCAGCTTTCACAGACAGTTGTGAGGACTTGGACTTCATGGCTTGGCAGTTGACTGTATTTTTGTTGGATCTGCGTGCAACTACCAGGCAAGTATACCTTGCCTCCCTCTATAGTTTATTTACATACATATTTCCATTATTATATAGTTTTACTAGTTGGTTATTTACATGTGATTTGTATACCGTGCATGCTAGTATAGCTATAGTCCTTATACATGGTTAGCCTTATAGTTCATATTCGATTGGTTCTCTCGTGTATCGTGATTGCATCGTGTCGTGTCTTCACCTGTGTCTTGACTGAGTCATGTTTGTAAATATGAGTGAGTGAACTGCTATTCCTTTGTCTTTTCCACAACCTGTGAGTCCACACACGAGGCGAAGGTTGCCTTTGCACCTGCGAGTCCACATACGGGGCGAGGGTGACTTGTCTTAAAACTGACCTGCGAGTCCATTCGGGGCGAGGGTTGGTATCCATTGATCTACCAGCAGTTCATTTATGAATACTTGATTCCGTGTCCGTGTTCACAGTTACCTGTCAAGTTATAGCATGACCATTATAAATAAGTTTAATTAATTATTATTATTATTATTATATTTATTGACTTGTAGGAGACCCGTTTGTGTCGATGTAGCCCGAGCTGAGCCCGAACCAAGCCCAAAGGCCCACCAGCCAACCTCCTGGCCCGACCTCCCCTTCAGTCCATAACCTATCCTCCAGCACAGCATGGGTTCTCGGCCTAACAGAATTAATATACGTATATATATGTATACAGAGAGAGAGAGAGAGATCGAACAAACGAAAACTCTCAAAACCCTACCACCGGACCCACCCCCAGCCCACAGCCTCGACGTCGACGTACCCTTCCGCCGCCTGCGCGATCGTCCAGGTCGCCGGACGGCCGTAGCGCGCTACAGCAATGAGAAAACAGAGCGGAAGCGACAGTAACAGTATATTGGATCACGCATATTACAGGTAATGTATTTTGCTCATCGCTCCTCTATTTCTCGACCCAGTTATTTTGTTGGACAGTTAACATAACCAGGAGTAGACCTCATCGACTAGATTTAAGCATAGTCGCATAACCTATCAGAGGAATCGACACAAAGTCGACCAAATAGCTGTTTGTAAATAGGGCACACGATAGTCGAAACCTCCATGTTTGGAGTAGAATCCAGATCAACCTGATAGCATTTACTGAAATATATTTGAACACACTTTTAGATCATATATAGGAGATCAGAAATCATTTTGTAGATTCGGAGTTCATTAAGTATGCACAGAGAAATCAGTTTTGGAAGTTTAGAAAAAACCATCAAAAACTGTTTTCAAAAACAGTAAAATTCTCCGATACCACGTGCGTCCTGCCAATCCGGGCGACATGGTCGTGCACCGTAAGCATCGAAAGGTGCGTAACGGCTTCATGGTCGTGTGGGCTTTGACGAAATTCAAATTGATCGCGTGTGCGCGACGAATTTAATGCGTATCCGTCAAAATTCACCGTATCGGCCTCTGTGAAAATTTTCTAATTACTTTGTGCACGCTCGTCAGATCGAGATGAAACTTGCGCCAACAGGACCGTATTGTTTTTCTGGTCCTGTATGCCAAGTTTGGTCCGATTCTAAGACAGTTGATAAAATTGCCGTTTTGCGGACCCTACGGTCCGACTCAACGGGCGATTTTGTGCACGGCCTGTTGGAATCTAACTTTGGACATACGGTTGGTTTCGTATCGGAAAACCGGATCCGTAGACATATAGTTTGACGACTTTAGAGACCATTGACTCTGGCACGCTTTTCGGTACAAAGCGGGTCCAATGGCAGACACCTTTTTTGCCCGATATTACCGTTTTGCCCCTGTGTCCAGAATTGAACTTAAGGACAGGAAATTCTAGCCAATTTGACTATTCTGAGAACGTTGGTAATGTTTGTTTTAGCTTTCAGAGATAGTTGTGAGGACTTGGACTTCATGGCTTGGCAGTTGACTGTATTTTTGTTGGATCTGCGTGCAACCACCAGGCAAGTATACCTTGCCTCCCTCAATAGTTTATTTACATGCATATTTTCATTATTATATAGTTTTACTAGTTGGTTATTTACATGTGATTTGTATACCGTGCATGCTAGTATAGCTATAGTCCTTGTACATAGTTAGCCTTGTAGTTCATATTGGATTGGTTCTCTCGTGTATCATGATTGTGTCGTATCGTATTTTCATCTGTGTCTTGACTGTTAGCCTTTGCACCTGCGAGTCCACATACGGGGCGAGGGTGACTTGTCTTGAAACTGACCTGCGAGTCCATTCGGGGCGAGGGTTGGTATCCATTGATCTACCAGCAGTTCATTTATGAATACTTGATTTCGTATCCGTGTTCATAGTTACCTGTCAGTAGCCACATGTCCATCTCATGTCTAGTTCCTGTTTATACCCTGGTTATATTATTGCATGATTAAACTGTTAGATAAGCATATTTTATGTATCTTGCTAGTCTTCTGAGGACCTGATGATCTCTTCTGGTTTAGCGACTGCTTGGTGTTAGTTAGCAGAGCGGGATGGTAGAGGATTGCGATGTATGATACAGGTAGTTTGCATGTGATATTTCTTTATTATCTTCTCGTGCTTTATATTCAGTACCATGATATACTCTGCTCATTTATAGATTCATATCATTCTCGGAGTTTAATCGAACAATATGCTAATGGGCTGCAGACCATGACCCATACTTGTTCATTCATATTTTATATGATTCCTGTGGATTGAGATATAGTTTAGAATAGACATGATACCCATGACCTTGACAGCTTATACGTACTCGAGTCGGGCTGGAGGCCGCTCGATACGTAGCTGGCTTGCTCACGGGCCCGCGTCCGAAAAGCGGGTGCCGGTCGTGACACCCCATCTTCTTACAGAAAGCACACTGGATGGCCTGCCTCTTGCCCTAACCCTGCTGCTGGTTGACACGTGCTGGTGCCTGATGTACTCTGTCCTGGCCTACCCGGACTCTGCGAGTGTGGCAATCCTTCAGCTGGTGGTCGGGCACCCCACAGTATAGACACACGCCCAACCTCATCCTGCAAACCTTTCAGGTGTGCCCCGGCTTCCCGCAGAAACCGTACGGAGCAGTCTGCCTCTGGTCCTGTCCCTGGTGCTGAACTAGGGCATCCTGAACTGTACCCGGTACAACCCTATCAATCGCTGCCATCACCAGCCGGTGGGAGTTCTCCATGCTCTGCCGTAACACCTCTGTCTGGAGGTGAGATGCGTCAGCCTGTTGCTGCTGCTGCTGTCCTAAATGGGCTGAATTGTGGCTGATATATGGGGCTGCCAATGGGGGTCATATATGGGCTGATTTGGGACTGAATATGGCTGTGATATAGGGGCTTATATGTGGGGTTAAGGGGGCTAATGTAGGGGATGAATAGGAGTGATAAATGGCTGATTTTGGGGCTAAAATAGGCTGCTAAGCAGCTCACCTAGGGGGCCAACTAAGGGGCTAATCCCCCTCTACACTCACTGTTGCAGTGTGCAAAATCAGTCCCCTGTGGGGACTGATTTGCTGTCCTGCTGCTGCTGAAATCAGCAGGTCCACCCCCTCCCATTCTTCATTCTCCCTCACTCTAACTCTCTCAAACCTCACTCTCTTCTCCTCCCTTCACCACCACCTTCAACCACCACTCTAACACCACTATAACTTCCTTCCTATCACAATACAACCACCACTATCTCACCACACAACCACACTCTACCCACACACAAACACACACATATATATAAACATGTGGATACCACACAGAAAATATATCTAGATACATAAATATAGACACACAAACACAATTATATAGATATTAGCACACTATATATATATATATATATATATATATATATATATATATATATATAGTATATATATATATAGATATATATATATATATAGATATATATATATATATTATTATTATTTATTTTTATAATATAAAAATAATATATATATATATATATATATATATATATATATATATATATATATATATATATATATTATATATATATTATTATTATTATTTTATAATATAAAAATATATATATATAATAATATATAATAATAATAATATATAATAATATAAAAATAATAATAATAATAATATATATATATATATATATATATATATATATATATATATATATATATATATATATATATAATATATATATATATATATATATATATATATATATATATATATATATATATATATATATATATGAAACATTAAGAGCAATATTCTAGGAATCTAAAATCTGAAATTAAAATAGGAATATTTATTAAATCAAATCACAACCACATGAAGTGTCCAATATTGGGGGTTTCCCACATGGACACAAAGCACAACACAAAGGACACTTCTATGACCTCCAAATGGACACGAAATAGACACAAATGGAGATACAACCATGGGGGTCATTCCTATGGGTTCAAAATATTCCTATATACATGTAGGGGTGGATTAGAGGAGAGATTATACCTTCTGGGAGAGAGATTTCAAGAGAAACCCTTCCGACACGACACCGACACGAAGTGGCCTCCAAATGGACACGAACCAAAGCCAAATCCTCCCAAACTTGGCTAGCACCCTCTATCCATGGAGTAGAGAAGAAATAAAAAAGATTTGGTAGAAGAAATGATTGATTTGGAGATGAAATTAATGGAGGTTGCTCTCAAAATTTGGGGAAGAACAAGAGAGAAATTTTAGGGATAATAACAAATGAATGGATGACTCAACCCCTCCTCTTATGGCTGCCATGTGTGGGTGGTTTGTCCCTATTTGCTAATGACCAAAATGCCCCCACTAACTCATATTGAATTAAATTAGGAAAAGGCTTTAGGTTGAGGCTAAATTAGTCTAGTTTTAAGTCTCTAATTAAACCTAACCTATCCATGAATAATTAGTCTAACACACTAACTAAAATAATGTTATGTGGGCCATGCCTAACTAATGAGTAGGTTCCACTAGAGTCAAAACTACCCCGGGTACCCGAAACAAGTCGAATTGAGCTGAAATTCGAACCCGACTCAAATAACCCAAAAACAATATCATAAATAATAAAATAAATTTTAAAAATATTCAAAAATATAAAATGACAAAAATACCCATGTTCCTGAAAACTGGGGGTGACAGGGGTTGATCTTTGTACTTTATTCTTCACTTTTGTGATTTCGATGGCATCTAAGAAGAAGGAGATGGAGACCAATGCTGTCACTGAAATCGAGTCTCCTGAAGCGAAACCCGACGTCTCGCCTTCGACTTATTTGTTGGAGGCTGATCCGGCATTGAGGGCGGTGAACTTTCTAGACTGTTTTGGTTTAAACCCAATAGTCTTTAATCGCTCATGTGGTGGGCCATCCTCTGAAGAGCACGACGATTCGGAGGGATTCCTTAATCTGATGCGTCGCTCGGGGATCCGCAATATGCAAGAATTGGACGCCGCCCTTCGTCAGACCGATAAAGACAAGAAAATAATAATGTTTAAGCGTGCCAACTTTTATTCTCTTTTCTTGTGTCCTCTCCTACTTGTCTGTAGGGGTCTATCCCTCTTTAAATAAAATTTATAATTTCTGATATCATTATTGTGTGGCTGAGATTCCAAGTAGTGCATGTAAATATACTCCTTAGACGAATTCAATGTTCACTGTTTCTTTGAGAGACACTTGGCAACCATCTCACGGTTTTAGGCACCTATTGTTTAGTTCTTTCCCAAAATAGGCTCCAAGAACAATGTGCCTGTTTTCATTCTTCAACACTTTAAAAAGGGTAGCCAGAAACGAAAGAGACATTCATACTTTCTCACTATCCATACGTTCACTTGCGCCACTTCGTCCCGATACTATTCGTCCACGTTTCCTTTACCCGACGTGTAGAAAATTGTTAAGTCATAGTCCTTGATCAATTCTAACCAACGTCACTGCCTCAAATTCAATTCCCTTTGCGTAAATATGTACTTCAGGCTTTTGTGATCAGTGAAGATCTCGCAGGACACACGATAGAGATAGTGTCGCCACAATTTCATCGCGAACACAATCGCCGCCAGTTCTAAGTGATGAGTTGGGTAATTCTTCTCATGTTGTTTGAGTTGCCTCGACGCATATGAAATTGTCTTCCCACGTTGCTTGAGAACACATCCCAAACCAAGTCCCGATGCGTCACTGTAGATCTGAAATCCCTCAGAGCCTTCCGGAAGTGCTAAAATTGGAGCCATGACGAGCCGTTGCTTGAGTTCTTGAAAACTATTCTCACAGTCGTCGGTCCTTCGAAAGTTGGTAAGTCTCAACAAAGAACCAATAGTTTTCACACCTGAACGTTTTACTTTTGCGCCACTTTTGAAGATAGATACTGATTTGCACATTGTAGACGCTGTTGATATGCGCTAACTATTTCTGAGAATAGACGCGCACTGTGGTCCAGTATTTAGATTCGATCAGAGGCTCGCACTGCTGATAGGCGCCTGTTTGATCGACGCGCACTGTTTGAGATGCGCCTATTAACCGGCGCGCTGTTTTGATATGCGCCTGTTGATCAGTGCATACTGTTGAGATGCGCCTGTTGATCGACGCACTGTTTTGATATGCGCCTGTTGATCAGCGTATACTGTTGAGATGCGCCTGTTGATCAGCGCACTGTTGATGTGCGTCTGTGTTTCTGATAATAGGCGCATATTGTTGATATGCGCCTGTTGATCAGTGCATACTGTTGATGCACGCCTGCGCTTCTGAGAATAGGTGCATAATACTGATGCATGCCTGTTGGTCAGCACATACTGTTGATGTACGTGCAATTTTGATAGATTTTACTGACTTTTCTTTTCTTTGCTCATATTTGCAGAAGTTTGGTTGACAAGTTTCTTCAAAACTGGCATTGGCGATCTGGATGCTGTAAAGAGCATTCTTTTGACACCCACATCAGACAGCTCATATGATTCTGACACTCAAATCAGGCAGCTCAGGACACTTCATGTTCAAGAAGGTTCTTCCTCATATGGTAGGAAGAGCCTTTATAAATGAGAGTTGGATTGTGGGGAGACAGAATTAGGAATCATATCACAAGGGTGATCTCATTCCTAGTTCTCCTGGCGGGCCGTCTTCTCTCCACCAGTTGTATTGACAGCAGCTTATCTTTGAGCTGCTGCACTCTGTGGTTCTCCTCTCGTCTTTCTGAGAGAGAAGACCAGAGTTAATTCCATTGTCTGGCTCGTTGCTTTAGGTCTAGACGACAAGGAACTGGCACCAACAAATGAGAAGATCCAAAGATGTAATAGACCTTCATTTGTTATATTTAAAATAAAAATCCGAGATGTAGTAGATTTCTATCGAGATGTATCTATGTTTTTAAAGAAGAAATAAAGAATAATTTTTCTCTCCTTTATGATTTGATTTTTGATGTGATGATATGGAAAACAGAATCTAAGAAAAATGTGGATGTGATAAGTTGTTGATGTGAATAATCAGAATTCAGAAGTATCGAAAATGTGAACTCTCGTTATGAAAAGTGAATGGTCACTTCAATTTTCAAGGAAGAAACAGTCATTTCGACTCCCGAAAAAAGAATAGAATAAATAAATGAACGATCACGTCGATTTTTGGAGAAGGGTCAATGAATGATCAGTTATAAATGAACGAACAGTTATAAATGAACTGAATAGTTGGGCTTCTTTCAAAAGGTCGCATCAGTTCTCGAGGTTGACTGTCTAGTTGTTTTGTCTATAAATAGAACAAAACCTTCATAGATATCATCAATTTCTTTCCTTTCTGTATAGAATGTCTTCTAAAGATTTGCTCACTCTGAAGTTTGAAGGAAAGACCGAGACGCCTCCTGCTGAGCCTCCGATGCCTCCTCAAAAAGAAAGGGGTGAAGGCTCAACTGCTCCTGCACCAGGACAGGACTTGATTTCTAAGCTATTGGAGCCTGGGAAATTGCCGAAGAAGAGGCATTGAGGATGGCTGCCTGCAAGTTTCTTGTGAGTTCAGGCAATGAGATGTTTGAACTGTTGGCGAACTACATATTTAATCATGAAGGATCGGGGCCTCCTCCCCGTCCTTAATATTATGTAACTCCATTCTGCTTTTGAATAAAATAAACTTTTTTTATTTACATCATGTCTCTGAAATAAAGTACATTTTGCTTTTACACATGATATTTCTTGAGAAATTTGCCATTGATAGGCATCATAGCAACTCTACCATCCATATATGTTAATTGATAGGCTCCATTTAAGAAAACCTTATTTACCACATATGGACCTTCACATTTCGTTTCGAACTTGCCTTTGCTCATATGAGTCATTGTCATAGGACGTCTGACTGTAAGAACTAGCTCGCCTTCCTAAAATGTTCGCACTCTGACTTTGCGATTGAAAGCTTTTGAAATCTGGGCTTGATAAAGTTCAATGTGTTGTTGAGCCAGCAACCTTTTCTCGACGAACGCTTCTAATTCTTGAAGTCGAAGATGATCATTATTCTCTGTAGTAAGTTCATTAGCGATGGCGATTCTCAATGAAGGAATTTGAATTTCCAATGGTAAGACAGCTTCACATCCATACACTAGCAAAAAAGGTTTGCAACCTGTGGGGTTACGGACAGTAGTGTGATATGCCCATAGACATTCTCCAAGTTTATCACTCCAATTACGTTTGTTAATAGAGATAAACTTTTTAAGGAGTTTGATAATAGTCTTGTTGAATGCTTCAGCTAACCCGTTAGCCGCAGGATTATAGGCCATAGAGGCGACATTATTGATTCTGTTATCATCACAGAATCTATTAAACTTCTGGCTGATGAATTGCGGCCCATTATCATGGATGATTCGGCGAGGGATACCAAATCTGTATATCACATGATGTTTGATGAAGTTGATGACACTATTAGTCTTTACTTCAGCCAAAGGTATAGCTTCTGCCTATTTGGAGAAATAATCGGTTATTGTAGTGCCCCGAAATTTGTGATAATTATTTTATACGTGTTCGTATTTCTGACCCGTATTTCTTATTTTCTTTGATTAGTTAGTTATGGTTTATTTTCATATTTAGCATTGTGGTTTAATTGTCATTTATCGTTCATGGATTAATTCTGATTAGTGGAGCTTGGTTTTATTTGGATAGGAGAAGGATTGGGTTTGGTTTAGTTTGGTTTTAATTGTGATGAAATACCTTAGCCTAGCCTCCACCCTACAACCACCACCATCCCCATTTATTTAACCCAACTTCCTTCTCTTTCCTCATTAGTTTTCTTCTTCCTCCATTAACTTCCTCGCCTACCAGGAAGGTCTAGGCAAGTGCATCTTACTTCATGGAGGAACCCAAATTTTATTATTCCATTCTCTTCTTTGCAGCATTCTAACACTCTTTAGTACTTGGCATTTTCAATTTCCATGGCTAGATTCTTGTAGATCTAAGTTTATCTTATTTTCGGATTTCTTGGATTTTGATCTATGTAACATTATTATTTCCAAGTTTTGATGGTTCCATGTTGTAGAGTATTTTATTCTGTCCCATTTTGACCTATGAAAGTTCAGATTTGGACTTGGGATGAGGGTTTTATAGAGCTTGGAAGCTTGGCTTCATGGTGTTCTTCTTCTCGGAAATTTGGAGAAGAAGAACAGTGCTTAACTTGACCGCATGACTAGTTCATGCAGCAAGTGTTATCCAACCGTATGCACCATTTGAGCCGCAAATGCCTGAGTCATTCTCTGGCCGCATGAGCCTCCAGTCTATTCTGGCCGCATGGGGTCCAACTCATTTCCGAGCCGCATGAGGGCTCATCCCCTTCAGCCGCATGAGACCTGTCCACCGCTGGCCGCATATAATCCACTGCCCCGCCAGCCGCATGAGCTGTTCCCGTTCCGAGCCGCATGGGCTCTTAATTTCCCCGACCCGCATAAATTTCTTTCTCTAGCCGTATGAACTTTTGAACTCATGACCGCATGCCCCCACCCTTCCCTGGCCGCATGGAACTTGATCTCGCCAGCCGCATGAAGCTTACTTCCCTCTGGCCGCATGATACTCCGTTGTATGACCCTGAACTCCCCTAAGCCGCATGCATTCCCTTAGACCCGAGTCCCCTCCAACCGCATGGGCTGCTCCCTCCTCGGCCGCATGAGATCATTCTTGGCCGCCTATGCTCGAACCGCATGGCTCTTTTCCTCGCTTGTATTTTATTATTTAATGGTCGTTATTAACTCGTACTTGTAACGCCCTGTGTAACTTGAGTTCCTATAGCGTACACCTTACCATATTGTATATTTTTACGTCCATTTTATATCCTTACGCCTTCTGTCCCTAACTTGATAATCTCGATTTGATTGACATGATTGAAATGATAATTGTACCTAGCATGGTGTGACCAATAACTGACATGCTTGATAGTGGCCCGCCGTGGTGCACTCCTGACATGATAACTTGACCTGATAACTTGACCTGCTATGCATGACACGACAGTGACCCGTAGTGGTGCACTCTAGACAAGTACCCTGACAATGCTTGATAGTGGCCCGTCGTGGCACACTCTTGATAAGTAATAATGATAATGATAGTGTTTCGTCGTGGCGCACTCTTGACAAATCAATTTATTGGCCTGAACACCGTGGATGATTGTACTTGTATAAACTACTAGTCCGGTTGTGTCTTGCATCATGTCTAGGGCAAGATCCCTGAGTACCACGGTCAGGGATTCATACTGAATCTGGCTAGGTTAATGACTAGATTGATCAAATAGTTTATGGAGAATTTTCCAGTTACCTGTTGCCCCTTTGGTCCCGGCCTTATATATATATACATGGGATTTGTTGCTATCCGTCGAGATGAGCGCACTTCCAGCCCGCCGTCGAGTGTGGTACCTTAGGACACATGTATCTTACTACAGTGTGTCTGCTATATCATGCTATCTTTTCCTTTTCTTGCTGGGATCACTCAGGTAGTAACAAACAGGTAACCGGACTTGGAATTCTCATTACATCTTGCGAGTAACTAGGAAAGTGATAACTCTAGTTAGTTAAAGTATCAAGCCGTACTCCTTGCTTGGCCGTGATTGATTGGATGGAGTCTAGTCCAGCTTTGTCTCGTCCTGATCCTATACAAATTCTGGCATGACATGATTACTTGTGCTTGCCTTAAACAATAAAGATCAGGGGACCAGTTCCGTTCAGACGAAGGGTTACAACCCCGATCCTTGTTTGGTTTACGGGTTGTAACCTGGCTCTCGGAATAGTTCTTTGTTCTCCTGCCTTCCGTCCCAAGAAACTCCTTCGGTTTTAGGTTCATAAAACTCTTGATGCTACCTAGCCTCAATTGATGTTCTATAGGTTGCGAGACGGGGGTATGCTGAGTATTCAGGAGCCCCTGGATCAAAGCCAGTAATTGGGTTCCGTCGAAGGAAACAACAGTCTGGGGAGGTATGATAGGAGGTGGGGGTGGAGGCATCTGGGTCTGCGGGGTAGGAGGTGGTGGAGGTATACCGTCACCTGAGGTGGCAGAATCGGGAGAGTGTGTAGGGTCCATCTATTTATAAAAGACAAAGGAATTATAAGAATAAAGCAAGCAGTCATAAGCAAACAATTTAGTTACACTACCGGTCCTATGCTGTGATGAGTTTTCCTATGTTGCAATCCTAAAATCCTCTAGGTGTTCTAGATGTTGTTCCTAGTGTTATCTAGTTATCCTTAATTTCTGCAGGCGTGCTTGGTACAGTAACGTAACCAAACAACTTTAGTCAGGACCTTGCATGGGCCGCCAAAAAAACATGTCACGACCCGTTACCCAAATTGTTGGGCCGGGCCGAGCCATGTCCAGCCTACGCTTAAGATAAAGCACAGTAAGCTGTTCTAGACAGTCAGGTAATAATGATAAATGTGCTAATAATTAAGATAGTTTAAGAATGCTCACAACACAGCTTCTATATAGAAGAAAAACCACTAAGTTCGATAATAATACAAACCAAAATGTAAGACTGGAGACAAGGTCCAGTTTAAAGGTACAAAACAGCGTCTGTGATAATAACCCAACACTAAGTCAAACTAAGCAGCTAAGCAGGATTCACTGCTGGAATATCCTCAACTGGAGCTCCATAGTACGGGTCACAAAGCATTTCTTCCTCGGTCAAAATACCTACAACGTTATCCTGTCAGGACGGGAGCAAGTACAACCTCTACTACTAAAGTACTGAATGTATAATGCAAGAGATGTACAACAGGAACATGGTATGATAAGACTGAAAAATAGACATACTGGAATCAGGGTAAATCATATAAAGCGGAAAATCATGGTATATCTTGATTATCATTTTAAGACACTCTTGTCAATTGTGGCATGTGTACATTATGTATTTAAAACTGGGGCATGTATGAGATCGGTCAATAAGTGCTATGCTAGTTTACTGCAATGTACGTATGTACATTCCACAAGTCCAGAAACTACATTGTTAGTTTACTGCAATGTACGTAAGTACATTCCACAAGTCCAGAAACTACATTCTCAGTTTACTGCAATGTACGTATGTACATTCCACAAGTCCAGAAATCGCACTGCTAGTTTACTGCAATGTACGTATGTACATTCCACAAGTCCAGAAACTACACAATTAGCATACTGCAATGTAAGTGAGTACATTCCACGAGTCCAGTAACTATACTATCAACTCTCTCATAACCCAGTAATCATCATGTAAAAGATACGGGAAATAGTGTAAAGCATGGTGGGAACTGGCAATAGTATGAAACATGTTATGATTTGACTTGCTACTCCAAGGATCAGCATTCACATGGGTTGATTAACATTCTTTTATCACATAACAGTGTTTTAACATTTAACAAAAGACTTGCAACTGGATTAATGGTAATTTACAAGGTTGTCACATGTACTTAACATTAAAAGACAGTAAATGAGTTTGTAGATGTACTTGCCTCTAGCAAAACAAGCTGCGATAAAAGTGCTATGGATGTCTGGTAACTCGTCACTGTAGAAATACATACAATAACTTAGCTTTACACTAAGCTAAAACACTAGGACACTAATCTGGTGCGACACGACTTGTGATTGGGCACTTAGCCAAAATAATGACTTGGCCTAGGAGACCAATGTGGGGTGACACACTATGTTAACTAACTTTCTAGGATCTTTACACTAGTGAGGGGGTGGGGTTCAACACGACTAAAACTCCAAATAACACAAAAAGCTACAAGTCGTAATTAATCAATAAATAAATCAGAAGATCATTGTGTTCTAACAATTTTTAAAGTAGACAAAAAGCCTAGTTTTGCATAAAACAAAGTACCAAAACGATCCTTGCTAACTACAGAAATTTATTATAATTTTTCTGGGATTTATTAACCAGTACAAATATTTTATAAAAATCAGTTTTTCTAAGTATACAGAAAGTGAGTTTTGGTTTCATATGCCAAACTAGTGGCAAAACAGTAAATTAATTACTACAAAAATTAAACTAAATTAGCCAACTTAACAAAGTATCTAAAAACTATTTTTCCATAATTTTAGCAATACTCTAAGTATTTTTAGAAAATCAAAAACAGTAATGCACACAATAATTAATTATCTGCGTATTTTATCCATGTATATAATTTGAACCAAAGTTCAAATACAGGACCCAAGGCCATGAATCAAGTCCAATATGACTTGTACAGGTCTTGAATGTGTGAAAACACATTTGAGCCCAAATACCCATGCTAGGCTTGGATATCAAATGGTTGCAGTAATTTAAATACAATAAAAATACAAGTTGGTAATAGTGCAAAATAAATATTATTATTTTAATATGGTAAAATTATGCATAGTGAAAATATACATATATATGTTCTAAAAGTACATATATATATATATATAAGGAAAATACTTAATTATAAAAGTACATATATATACATATACTAATATTGTATATATATATACATAGTATAAATATCTATATACATATGAAGATATATACATATATACATATATGTATATAAATACAAATAAATATATAAGATTTTATTAAGCATAAAAATATATACATATATAAAATACTGCTAAAATACAGTATATATACATATATATAAATATATATACTAATATATATATATACACATATATATAAATATATATATAAAACTGAAAAAGAAAAAGAAAAAGAAAAGAAAAAAAGAAACTGTAAAGGGGGGGCTCGATCCTGAGCCAGCGGGGGGGGGGGGGGGGGGTGGGGTTTTAGACGGGGATGGGCTGGCCAGGGGGTCAGCCCATCAGTTGTGTTAGGGAATGGGTTTTAGTTAGTTTTGTTTCTGATTAGGTTAGATATTATAAAAAAAAATAATAATAATAAAAACACGAGCCTGTGTCCGGACAGTTAAGGACACAGGAATTCTCGTGTCCTTGCTTAGCACGACACGCACGACACGATCTACGCGTGTCCACACTTACCACTAGGTTCGTCTAGGCTGGGCGAGTCTGTGTCCGTGTACACGAGTCGAGTTTCGACACGAGGACGAAGTGACACGTACGTGTCCGAGCTCGACTTGCTGTCGAGAGGGCGATCAGGCGGAGGAGGCGTCGGCGTCGTGGCGGAGCGGTGGCGCTGAGTTCGCCTCGTCGAGACGAAGGTGATGGTGGTGGTGGTTGGGGGTGTTAGTCGCTGTGGGGGTGGCGGAGGAGATCGCCGGAGCTAGGGTTGCGGCTAGGGTTTCGGGGAGGAAAGGTGGTCGTGGAGGGTGGCGAAGGAGATTTAGGGTTAGGGTTTCGGTAGGGGAGAGAGAGAGGAGTTTTATAGAGGTGGATGGCGGTGCAAAGTCGGTCGGGACGTGGGGGGGGCAGCTGGCCGGTCGTCGGCAGCTGTCCGGTCGTCGGGGGGGGGGTTAGGTTTAGGTTTTGCCCAAAAGTCCCTAGGTTTTTAGGTAATTACGCTTAGGTCCCCCGCAGAGTCAAAATGCAAATAATATTTGCAGTCCCAACTTAAAAACAATTTATTAATTGCAAATTGATATTAAAACATTTAAATAAATTACAAAATGATATTTTTAATATATAAAACTCATTTAAAACTCATTTAAAAATTCTAGAAAAATTCCTAAAAATCCTAATAATTATTTTAAGGCTAAAATTAACATTAAAAATTAATAAACAATAATTAAATAAAATTTTGAAAAAAAATAGGGGCTTACAAGTCTTCCCTCCTTGAAAAATTTCGTCCTCGAAATTCACAAGGACTGAAGATACGCGAGGCAACTAACGCTTTAAAATAATTACAGCGATGACTAAGGCTATCTTCTAATGATGGAACGTCTATGAAACAGGTCTACTGGTCAATGGCTTATCTTATGAGTGCAGCTACTAAATGATGGTTTGGTAAAGGTCTAATGACAGGTTACTTAATGAGGCACTAGAATCAAACAGTCATATGCAAATAAATCCAACCTATGGCACCGTCTGTCAAGTATTCTGGCTCTGGCTCTGGGCCCTGCACTGGTACTGCTGCCTGGATGGCTAAAGGGTATGCTCTCCCTGAAGGTCCTCTGGTAAATGGCTTCGCCTTCGGGCACTCCCGAATCATATGGGTGGAAGACCCGCAAGCAAGACACTGGCTCAATTTCTTCCTACAGATGGAGACATCGTGCCCTGGCTTTTTGCAGAAGGCACAAGAGACCCACTTCTGCTGCTGTTGCCCCGGATCTCGGGCAAATGATAACTGATGCTGAGGATGAGCTGGTGGAGAATAGGCCTGCTGGTGCTGGGTAGTCGTCCTCTGCTGGAAAGTCTGGCGCTTGGACGGCCCGTCATGATGTGTGGTAGCTGGCCTCTTGCAAGACAAAAGACGCTCCTCGATACCTCGGGCTCTCTCCAGTAGATGGTAGTAGTCTGTGATCCCGTTGGCCACTAGTAAGATGCTAATGTCCGGGACAAGACCATGGCAGAATCTGCGAGCCATCTCCTCCGGGTCGGCTACTAAGCTCGGGGCAAAACGACTGAGTCTGCTAAACTCACCTGCGTACTCATCGACTGTACGGCTCCCCTGTTGCAGGTTCTGGAATTGCAATCCCATGGCAACTCTAGCGGTGGTGGAGAAGAACTTCCTCTTGAACTGGATCTTGAATTGCTCCCAGTTTCCTCTGCCGCCAATGAACATCGTCTCATTTCTGAACCAGACCCCTGCCAGGTCTGCTAACAAAAATCCTGCTGCCTCGACCCAAAGATCGTCAGGTAATCTAGCCCCTATGAGCTTCCTCTCTACGGAATCTAACCAGTCATCAGCTACAACTATGCCTTCCGTCCCAAGAAACTCCTTCGGTTTTAGGTTCATAAAACTCTTGATGCTACCTAGCCTCAATTGATGTTCTATAGGTTACGAGACGGGGGTATGCTGAGTATTCAGGAGCCCCTGGATCAAAGCCAGTAATTGGGTTCCGTCGAGGGAAACAACAGTCTGGGGAGGTATGATAGGAGGTGGGGGTGGAGGCATCTGGGTCTGCGGGGTAGGAGATGGTGGAGGTATACCGTCACCTGAGGTGGCAGAATCGGGAGAGTGTGTAGGGTCCATCTATTTATAAAAGACAAAGGAATTATAAGAATAAAGCAAGCGGTCATAAGCAAACAATCTAGTTACACTACCGGTCCTATGCTGTGATGAGTTTTCCTATGTTGCAATCCTAAAATCCTCTAGGTGTTCTAGATGTTGTTCCTAGTGTTATCTAGTTATCCTTAATTTCTGCAGGCGTGCTTGGTACAGTAACGTAACCAAACAACTTTAGTCAGGACCTTGCATGGGCCGCCAAAAAACATGTCACGACCCGTTACCCAAATTGTTGGGCCGGGCCGAGCCATATCCAGCCTACGCTTAAGATAAAGCGCAGTAAGCTGTTCTAGACAGTCAGGTAATAATGATAAATGTGCTAATAATTAAGATAGTTTAAGAATGCTCACAACACAGCTTCTATATAGAAGAAAAACCACTAAGTTCGATAATAATACAAACCAAAATGTAAGACTGGAGACAAGGTCCAGTTTAAAGGTACAAAACAGCGTCTGTGATAATAACCCAACACTAAGTCAAACTAAGCAGCTAAGCAGGATTCACTGCTGGAATATCCTCAACTGGAGCTCCATAGTACGGGTCACAAAGCATTTCTTCCTCGGTCAAAATACCTACAACGTTATCCTGTCAGGACGGGAGCAAGTACAACCTCTACTACTAAAGTACTGAATGTATAATGCAAGAGATGTACAACAGGAACATGGTATGATAAGACTAAAAAATAGACATACTGGAATCAGGGTAAATCATATAAAGCGGAAAATCATGGTATATCTTGATTATCATTTTAAGACACTCTTGTCAATTGTGGCATGTGTACATTATGTATTTAAAACTGGGGCATGTATGAGATCGGTCAATAAGTGCTATGCTAGTTTACTGCAATGTACGTATGTACATTCCACAAGTCCAGAAACTACATTGTTAGTTTACTGCAATGTACGTAAGTACATTCCACAAGTCCAGAAACTATATTCTCAGTTTACTGCAATGTACGTATGTACATTCCACAAGTCCAGAAATCGCACTGCTAGTTTACTGCAATGTACGTATGTACATTCCACAAGTCCAGAAACTACACAATTAGCATACTACAATGTAAGTGAGTACATTCCACGAGTCCAGTAACTATACTATCAACTCTCTCATAACCCAGTAATCATCATGTAAAAGATACGGGAAATAGTGTAAAGCATGGTGGGAACTGGCAATAGTATGAAACATGTTATGATTTGACTTGCTACTCCAAGGATCAGCATTCACATGGGTTGATTAACATTCTTTTATCACATAACAGTGTTTTAACATTTAACAAAAGACTTGCAACTGGATTAATGGTAATTTACAAGGTTGTCACATGTACTTAACATTAAAAGACAGTAAATGAGTTTGTAGATGTACTTGCCTCTAGCAAAACAAGCTGCGATAAAAGTGCTATGGATGTCTGGTAACTCGTCACTGTAGAAATACATACAATAACTTAGCTTTACACTAAGCTAAAATACTAGGACACTAATCTGGTGCGACACGACTTGTGATTGGGCACTTAGCCAAAATAATGACTTGGCCTAGGAGACCAATGTGGGGTGACACACTATGTTAACTAACTTTCTAGGATCTTTACACTAGTGAGGCGTGGGGTTCAACACGACTAAAACTCCAAATAACACAAAAAGCTACAAGTCGTAATTAATCAATAAATAAATCAGAAGATCATTGTGTTCTAACAATTTTTAAAGTAGACAAAAAGCCTAGTTTTGCATAAAACAAAGTACCAAAACGATCCTTGCTAACTATAGAAATTTATTATAATTTTTCTGGGATTTATTAACCAGTACAAATATTTTATAAAAATCAGTTTTCCTAAGTATACAGAAAGTGAGTTTTGGTTTCATATGCCAAACTAGTGGCAAAACAGTAAATTAATTACTACAAAAATTAAACTAAATTAGCCAACTTAACAAAGTATCTAAAAACTATTTTTCCATAATTTTAGCAATACTCTAAGTATTTTTAGAAAATCAAAAACAGTAATGCACACAATAATTAATTATCTGCGTATTTTGTCCATGTATATAATTTGAACCAAAGTTCAAATACAGGACCCAAGGCCATGAATCAAGTCCAATATGACTTGTACAGGTCTTGAATATGTGAAAACACATTTGAGCCCAAATACCCATGCTAGGCTTGGATATCAAATGGTTGCAGTAATTTAAATACAATAAAAATACAAGTTGGTAATAGTGCAAAATAAATATTATTATTTTAATATGGTAAAATTATGCATAGTGAAAATATACATATATATGTTCTAAAAGTACATATATATATATAAGGAAAATACTTAATTATAAAAGTACATATATATACATATACTAATATTGTATATATATATACATAGTATAAATATATATATACATATGAAGATATATACATATATACATATATGTATATAAATACAAATAAATATATAAGATTTTATTAAGCATAAAAATATATACATATATAAAATACTACTAAAATACAGTTTATATACATATATATATATACTAATATATATATATACACATATATATAAATATATATATATAACTGAAAAAGAAAAGAAAAAAAGAAACTGTAAAGGGGGGGCTCGATCCTGAGCCAGCGGGGGGGGGTTTAGACGGGGATGGGCTGGCCAGGGGGTCAGCCCATCAGTTGTGTTAGGGAATGGGTTTTAGTTAGTTTTGTTTCTGATTAGGTTAGATATTATAAAAAAAAATAATAAAAACACGAGCCTGTGTCCGGACAGTTAAGGACACAGGAATTCTCGTGTCCTTGCTTAGCACGACACGCACGACACGATCTACGCGTGTCCACACTTACCACTAGGTTCGTCTAGGCTGGGCGAGTCTGTGTCCGTGTACACGAGTCGAGTTTCGACACGAGGACGAAGTGACACGTACGTGTCCGAGCTCGACTTGCTGTCGAGAGGGCGATCAGGCGGAGGAGGCGTCGGCGTCGTGGCGGAGCGGTGGCGCTGAGTTTGCCTCGTCGAGACGAAGGTGATGGTGGTGGTGGTTGGGGGTGTTAGTCGCTGTGGGGGTGGCGGAGGAGATCGCCGGAGCTAGGGTTGCGGCTAGGGTTTCGGGGAGGAAAGGTGGTCGTGGAGGGTGGCGAAGGAGATTTAGGGTTAGGGTTTCGGTAGGGGGAGAGAGAGGAGTTTTATAGAGGTCGATGGCGGTGCAAAGTCGGTCGGGACGTGGGGGGGCAGCTGGCCGGTCGTCGGCAGCTGTCCGGTCGTCGGGGGGGGGGGGGGTTAGGTTTAGGTTTTGCCCAAAAGTCCCTAGGTTTTTAGGTAATTACGCTTAGGTCCCCCGCAGAGTCAAAATGCAAATAATATTTGCAGTCCCGACTTAAAAACAATTTATTAATTGCAAATTGATATTAAAACATTTAAATAAATTACAAAATGATATTTTTAATATATAAAACTCATTTAAAACTCATTTAAAAATTCTAGAAAAATTTCTAAAAATCCTAATAATTATTTTAAGGCTAAAATTAACATTAAAAATTAATAAACAATAATTAAATAAAATTTTGAAAAAAACAGGGGCTTACAGCAGCAGTCGAATGAAGGAATTCTGATGGTTGGTGAATAAAATCTGCATGAATTTGACATGCACGACATTTGCTTGCATAGTCAATAGCATCTGATACCATAGAGGGCTACCAATAACCCATACGTCGAATACGATCCTGTAGTTTAGGACCAGGCTGATGTGCTCCACAAACACCATCATGAGCTTCGTGCAATATCTGCTTTGCTTCATCACCAGCAAGACATCTCAAAAGTAACCCATCAAAAGTTCTTCGATAGAGAGTTTTAGTAGTGTGATTATAATAGAATCGAAGTGATCGGCGACGAATATTTATAGCTTCCTTAGGATCTTCTGGCAATATGTCATGCACTATAAAATTAATGAAAGGTGTTCTCCAGTCCTCATTAATGACATTGTCTTCAATTAGATTGTTGAATTCAATGTTGTAGTTGTTTTCAACACAAAATAGTTCCCTATTAGAGATAACAACCATTTGTTGCCTTTTGACTGGTACTGCCAAAACTGTAGCTAGGTTAGCTAAGGCATCAGCTTCTATATTGCATGCGCGACGTACATGTTCGATGAAGAATCCTTTGAACGAAGAAGCTATTCTGACTGCTGCTTCATGATATGGTACCAGATCTTGATGTCGGACTTCATATATACTTCTAACCTGATTAACAATCAGCTTAGAGTCACCATATACTTCAAGATATTCAATATTCAATTGTTTGGCTAATTGGAGTCCAATGAGCAAGGCATTATTTTCTGCTACATTGTTAGAGCATGATTCATCTAAAGAATAAGCCCTTTGAATAGCTAATCCATCTGGTAAAACGAGAACAATTTCCACTCCAGCAACAAGAGTACCTCCAGGTCCAATTCTAGATGCTCCGTCAAAGAATAAACGCCAAGTAGGAAATTCTTATAAGATCATATTTGATTCCAATGTTTCGCTTGGAATCTCGTCATAGAGTTTAGATGTTTCAGGGACAGGATGAGCTGCTAAGAAATCAGCTAGTGCTTGGCCCTTCACAAACTTTTGGAGAACATACACCATATCATATTGTACTAATAATATGACCCATGTAGCAAGCCTGGAATTAAGTGTACTTGGCTTCTTCATTAAGAACCGAAGAGGATTGACTCGGGATATAACATGAATAGTTTGGCCTATGATGTAATGTCTTATCTTTTGAACGACAAACATTAAGGCTAAATATTCCTTCTCCACCAGACTATAACGATGTTCAGCTCCAATCATCGTTCGGCTAAGGTAGTAGATGGCTTGTTCATGACCTTCCTTGTTCTTCTGAGCTAGCAAAGCTCCCAATGAATGATCCATTGCCCGGATATACATTAAGAAAGGTATTCCTAAGATCGGTGGTACAAGAACCGGTGGACTCATTAAATACCATTTTATGTCATCAAATGCTCGTTGACATTCTTCCATCCAAACGAAAGATA
The DNA here is from genome assembly GCA_029216955.1 of Iris pallida. Taxonomy (NCBI): domain Eukaryota; kingdom Viridiplantae; phylum Streptophyta; class Magnoliopsida; order Asparagales; family Iridaceae; genus Iris; species Iris pallida. The sequence continues at coordinate 6,781,607 of JANAVB010005597.1, forward strand.
CACCTTTCTTCATTAACTGAGTAAATGGTCTGCAACGTCCAGATAAATTCGAAATGAACCGCCTGATGTACGAAAGTCGACCTTGAAATCCTCGTAGCTCTTTTAGGTTGCATGGATGACGCATCTCTTGAATGACTTTGATCTTCTCGGGATTAACGTGTATACCCTTAGAGGTAATGACGAAGTCGAGAAATTTGCCACTAGAGACACCCAAGAAAGACTTGGTGGAGTTCATTTTGAATTGATGCTGGCGTATTAGATTGAAGATAGTTCTTAAATCTTGAATGTGATCTTTCTTCAGACGACTTTTGACAGCAATGTCGTCCACATAGCATTCGACAGTCTTTCGCAAATGATCTTGAAAGATAGTACTCATAGCCCGCTGGTAGGTTGTACCTACGTTTTTAAGACCAAACGACATGATTGTATAACAGTATACTCCTCGAGGAGTACGAAACGAAGTATGTTTTTCATCTTCAGGATTCATCCGGATTTGATTATATCCAGAAAATCCATCCATGAAAGAAATTCGTTCGTGTAAAACCCCTATTTATTATTTATTATTTTTATTATTTTATTAGACTTAAAAATGAATTTATGTAATTTATGATTTTTGTTAGTAGAAATGACCTTAGCTATTTTTTGAGTTTTGGAGCACTAGACTACCATAAATTCTGGCGCGGAAGATGTAGCAGTGTGCATTGACTAGTGTATTAACCATGCCAGGGGAAGCCTAGCCATGATGAGGCCCAAACTAGGAAAATCAGGCCAAGTTGTGAATGGACTTATTTAAATTATTTTAATTAAATATTATTTTATATATTGATTTTTAGATGATCCGGTTTGTCCAATTCAGTCCGAATTGGGCCCGATCCAAATTTAAGCCCATGTAGGCATGTGATGAGACCAAGGTGGCCATGTAGACATATTTTATGTACGTAAAAATATTTCCTAAGTTATTTTAAAGTTTTATGTACAATTTGTAATATTTATTTAATTATTTGTGCAAAATATTGGTATTTTGTTATTAAATAATATTTTGCAACATTGTACAAATTGTTCTGGACCCGAATTTGGGAGTGTGGTATGGGTTCACCAAAACCACCATTGAGAAAATTTATTATTTTATTATCATTAAAGTTATTTTAAATAAATATATATATGTTCACTCTACTTATATGTTATTATTATTAAATTTATTGTAAAGTAAATTTATATATGTATATATATAGATGTGTTTAAATACATTAATCATTTGAATAGATAATATTAAGTTATATTAAATTTGTGATGATTCTTGATATATATATATATATATATATATATATATATATATATATATATATATATATATATATATATATATATATATATATATATATATATATATATAAGATGTTGAGAAGATTTTGAAAAAAAAAAGAAAAAAGAAAAGAAAATAAAGTGGTGGGGCCGACCACCCCCACCACAAAATAAAGGAAGCATAGCAGCATCGACATTATTTATTGCACGCCCCCACGTCCCAGCAATGAGAGCAGCAAGCAGCTGCAACATTAAAGGGGCCGAACCCCCTAACCCATTATATATATATATATATATATATATATATATATATATATATATATATATATATATATATATATATATATATATATATATATACATATATATTTGACTCTCAAAAGAAAAATCCTAATCTCCTCCTCCTTCCTCCTTCCTTCCTCCTCCCCCTCTCCTCGGCGTGCGTGCCTATCCTCGCCGGAGGGATGGCAGTCCCGCCTCACGGTCGTCACGGCGACAACAACAAATACCATAACAGTTTTCCACTTTAAGGTACTCAACTTCCCCGATCAATATCTCTCTCATTTTAACTCCGTTTTTAGATCCGTTAATTCGTGTAGAAAGCCCACATGACCCCATTCGAGATTCCCCAGGTGGATTTCGACATGGCCATCCAACTTGCTCGAAAAATCGAGGCAAAATTGGAGAAAAACCACTTTTCTGGAATATTAAAAACTGAATTGAAACGACACCTTGTCGGCCACTTTTCTCGCTGTCCATTAAACATTCATAAAAACTAATTCAAGGCAGATAATAACAACATAACCGAGATTGTAATGCACCTTCTGGATTCACTTTTCATCTAGTGTGTAAAAAGTTACACGTAGTTAAAGTTCTCAAAAAAATTGTAAATTCTGTTATCGAAAATTAGAAAAATATCCCGATACAGCGTCCACCCCGACAAACCGGGCGACGTGGTCGTGCACTATATGCATCGAAAGGCGCGTATGGATGTTGCCGACGTATGGGAACTGATGGAACCCGATTTTGTTGCATATGCGCGACGAAATCAGTACGTATCCGTCGAGATACCCCCGTATCGATCCTTTGCAAATTAAGTCACAACTTTGTGTACACTCATCAAATCGCGACGAAACTTACGCCATTGGACTCAAAATAATTTTTTGGTCATGTGAGTCAAGTTTGGTTCAATTCTGAGAAGGTTGATCGGGACGCTATTTTGGCGGGCCTACAATCCCACTCAACGGGCAATTTTGTGCATAGCCCACCGGAATCCAAAATTGGACATACCGTTGGGTTCATCTCATCAAAGCAAATCTGTAGACATGTAGTTTGACGACTTTAGAGGCCGTAGGTTCTGGCGCGCATTTTGGTACAAAGCGGGTCCAACGACGGACATCGTTTTGACCCAAAATTACGATTTTGCCTCTGTTCTAGAATCTAACTTTTGGACAGACGTTTTCTAGGCATATCTTTTATTCCAAACTCGTTTGTGATATTTGTTGCAGCATCTGGAGTCATATGCGAGATTTGGCTTTTCTTGCTTCGTTTATTTGTCTGTTCGAGCTACTAGATTATTCTCTTTTGTACATAACCTCAGGCAAGATACCTTGTCATTATACTGTTTATATTCAGTTTGCATTTTATTACATATCACTGTTGATTTATTTCTAGTTCTTATAGTTCTTGATTTACTGTCTGCTAAGTGATATTAGATGTACTTTGCTATTATCCTTTGATTGCATATGCACCTAGAGTTAGGGGACTACCGTTTGTAGTGTATTACATATACCTCGACACAGTTATACCACGATGATGTATGAGACGAGTAGCATGTAGAGATCCTTGCGTATGGGCTGATCCCCCATGTGCATGCGTTAGGGCTAACTGCTAATAGAGGCATGTTAGGAGACTTAGCAGTTAGTAGAGGTATATGAGACATGGATGTGACTCTGTTAGGCATTGGGTGGGAAGAACAGTTCCTTAACGTATGGGTCCTTATGTACATTCCTATTACTGATACTGCTGGCCTCTGACATTCGAGAAATGTTATGCTTTGAGGTCCCTGGCATCCTGATGGGGCCATACCTGAGATTACTGATACTGCTGGCCTCTGACATTCAAGGAATGTTATGCTTTCAGGTCCCTGGTATCCTGATGGGATCATACCTGAGTTACTGCTACTGAGCCAGATACCCATGCGTTGGAGGTTTGTTCTTAACTGCATAAACACCGTAGTACGGTTAGATTACCTTATTGTTGTCTTGTCACTTATTTTCTTTGTGGCATATTTTGTATTCAGTATTTATTGCATGTTCTTCCTGTATCTTATTACGTTCCTCTGAGGACCTGGTTATCTCTCCAGGTGTGTGCATCTGTGATATTGCAGGTGTTCTAGTCGGGTCGTGATCTTCTCCATCCTTTCGAAGATGATTGCACTTGGCTCGTGTTGTTATTTCATCTATTCCTTCTTGTACATTTTATTTGAGATAGTTGGTAGTGGACTTTGTCTCTGTCCAACTTTTGTACAAATTACAATCCAGTATTGATATCTATTTTATATTGATTCTTTTATTGTGGATGAGATTAGTATCATGGATTACTGCATTTCACAGCTTATGCATACATACGATGGTTCCATATATTGGATTATACTTCGTATGTATGCAGCTGGCATGGATACGTACCTAGTCCTAAGTATTTTGGGACTGGGGCGTTACAGTTCGAATCCACATGTGTTGTCGATCATGACATCAGTAATTGGGAGAGGGAATTCATCTTTAGGGCATGCATCATTGAGATCCCAAAAGTCTATGCAAACTCGAACCTTTTCAGTCTTCTTTAGAACTGGTACAACATTGGCTACCCAGTCAGGATGCTGCTCTTCTCTGATAAAACCACAAGCTATAAGCTTTTTGACTTCATCATCAATTGCATCCATCATTTCAGGCTTGAATCGCCGTTGTTGTTGTTGTTTGACCGGCTTGGCATTCGGCAAGATATTAAGTTTATGAGTTGCAACTTGAGAATCTAATCCCGGTATATCTTTATAACTCCAGACAAAGACATCAATGTATTCACGAATAAGGTGAATTAATTCTTGTTTATCATCCTCTGAGAGATTCTTGCTAATGAAGATTGGTCATGATACGCCCTTTTCTCCAATATCAACCTGGACTAGTTGATCCTCAGTAGGTGGTTCTAGTTATTCAAAATAAATTTCCTACTGATTGTCCATCCTTTGTGCCCAAGGGTCCACTTCAGAATCTTCTTCAATGTCATCTTCATCATCTTCTGAGAATTCAACAGACACCATGTTAGAGGATACTATTACCCTATGAACATGACCAATGCTGGTATCAGAATCCCATGAGATAGAATCAGAAGAGTTAGATCATTCTTCTTCATCAGATTCAGAAGGTTCTGGAGTTGGAAGTGGTGAATTGTAACCTAAACCCTGCTTCATCTTACTGTGATATTGTTGTGACTTTCCTTTTGGAACAAAGATACGAAGGGGAGTTCTTCTTCCTTTACCGTTGTTGAGGCATGTTCTAAAATTATAGCCCATTTTACGGATGATTGCTTTGGATTGTGGACTATAACGGCGTAATTGTAATCTTCCTGTATCATCTCTATTATCATTATAGAGCATGATTTTTGGTTCCTCTCTTTTATTGAAGAATATAGGCCTTTTATCTTTCTTTCGAGACGGTACTAAGAAGTACGACTCTTGTATTGAATCCAAGGATACCACATTTCGTAGAGATGATACGACTTCCATTGTAAGTGGTTTAAAGCTATGACGAAGGTCGATTATATGCGGCTCAGAAGAGATGAGCTCCCTTTGTTCCTGACTATCACCAGGAAGCTGTTTCTCATGGGAAGGAAGATAGATAGTCAGTGGTTTGGATGACTGAGGACAGGAAGTATGCCCTTTGACAGGGATCACCAAAGTATCATTTGGTATATACTTCTGTTCTTCATCGGTGTCCATTGCCAGAACCATCTTCATGAATTCATCCTTGTACATGCGAGAATCGTTGCAGTATGCTTCAACTCCTTTGAAAGGATTCAGATCTGCAACCTCTTTTTGGACTTCTCCATTACAATCCATATATTTGAAACATTGGTGGAGAGTAGAAGATATAATATTGTGTTCATGGAGGAATGGTCTTCCTAACAAAGCATTGTATGAGCCATGATTATCAATCACATAGAAAGTTACCTTTGTACGAAGATTGCCGATTTGAAGTTTCAGGCGTATCTTTCCCAAATGTTCACTTCTTCCTTGGATTGAACCCCAAGATGGTAGTGATAGTTGTAGAAAGATTATGCACTAGGATCTTTAAAGCATCTAGCAAAGATTTTGGCATGATACTAAGAGCAGACCCTGGGTCAATCAAAATACGATCGACTTTCATGGTGTCCACATACCCCGTAAAATAGAGAGGACGATCATGACGATTATCTTCTAACAACATGTCATCTTGTGTAAAAGTAATATTGGGCATTAGTTCAAATACACTATGACAATGTGCACAACTGACTGGCTCCTTTTCAGGCTTTTTGAGAAGAGTAAGACAAGCATCAGCCTGCATCAAGGCTTCGCTTAACGTCTCTCGAGTTTCTTTTGAGAGACGTAAGAGTTCAAAGATTGACAATCTTGCTGGAGTATTGGCCAATTGAGCCAATATGTCAAAGTTATATGGCTTCTCGAGTGCAAGAGACAAGGATTTTTTTAGTGCTTTGTTAAAGCGAACAGGTTGTTTTCCCTTGTCTGCTGATGTCGGTTTAGAAGGAGTTGGTTCCACTACCGACAGGGATGTAGATGGTATATTCTCAGCAGGAGAAGATGATGTAGGAGGAGCATCAAGAGATGGGGCAGAATTCTCTTGAGTTTCGGAATATTCTCGAAGATAAGGTTTTCCTGATCTAGTACCAATTAGAATTTCTTCTTCCGCTACTGGTTCAAAGGATACCATGTTGCAGCTCTTAGATTTAGTTTTGGAGTGCTTCTTTTGCTTGAAAGAGGAAAGTGCTTCGAAATCTGCTATCAGATCTGGATGAATCCACATGATCTCTCCTCTGTCAGTTGATAATGGAACAAGACCTTCATTTTGAGGAGGTGGGAGATTCACGATCTCGAGAGTAGTCCTTGGAATGGGGACAACACCGTCTTGCACAAGTTATGGTGGTAAGTCACCAAATTGTAGAGAAATCACATTAGCAGTCACAGTCTTCTCGGCCTGCTGCAGAGTAATCGCTCCAGAGTTGACCAACTCCTGGATTTTGCCATTGAGCACGTAGCATGCTCTGGTTGGATGCCCTATAAATCTGTGATAAACACAATATTTAGGATGATCAGTTTTACCCACTTCTTCTGGCCGTTTTGCCTCTGGCAGTTGAAGCTTATTGCTTTTGATCAAGCAATCAAAGATGCTCAAAGTATCATCTTCGTCGAAAGAATACTCTTCTTTTGGACGAGTTGTTTCCGGCAGTAGTGCTGATGGGGTGGATGCTGTCTGAGTGACATTGATAGCCAAAGACTCCTTGTCCTTGAGATTGATGGCCAGTGTTTTTTTACCCTTACGGTTATTCTGGCGATTACCCCCTGGTGTAGAATGTTCATCTTGGTTAGGATGAGTCATCTGAACTCCTAACTGTTTGAACTTTTCGGAACTGACTTCTGCCGCCTTGGCGTTCACAATGAAAGAAGGCCAATCTTGAAATTGTGTAGATCCCGTCCACATACTGATAATAGGCAACAAGTTTGATTTTCAGGAGTCTATTGTTACAGTAGATGGAGTTCCTAAAGGCATTTTAAGTGCCTCTCGACAGAATCTTTCAATGAAACTCTCCGTGGATTCATTGTGCCTTTGTTTAATCTTAATGAGGGCAGACATTGTCATGTCGTTGACTCCCTCATAAAACTGTTCCAAGAATATTTGCTTGAAACCAGCAAAAGAAGTTATACAGCCATCTGGCAAACTACGATACCAATCGTATGTTGCGACAGCTAAACAACCGACGAACACTCTGGTAAGGAGAGCATCATTTGGCTGTAATTGGTCAGTCATTACTTCAAAGTGATTGATGTACTGACTTGGAGAGGTGCTGCCATCAAACAGCATAATGGTTGGGAGCCTGTATTTAGGAGGGAATGGAACCTCCTTCCACTCTGTAGGATACGGTTGTTTTATGCCCAGTCTTTGTAGGCCATCCTTCTGCTTGAAGGCCTCAAAATGAGTGCGTAAGAGTTTCACAGCCTCATTAGCATTCCCTGATGTTTGGGAATTGATATGCTGGTTAGAATTTTTGGGAGGAGGAACAGCGTGGTAATTACCACTGGAATAGTTTGGTTTGCCGTAGATAAATTATAGAAATTCCTGAAACTTCAGGAAAAACCATCGATAACAGAGTATTAGAACTATTTTTGGAATCCAATTTGGAAGGCAAGTATTTGCCAATTTCTCGACAGATTAGATAATCTATTTGAAGGCAATTGTTGACAACATATAGGGCTATAAATCCTTTTTTACAGAAGTCAAATTCGACGAATGTGCACCGAGAAGTCGGCTTCCCAAAGTAACGAAAAACCTGTTTTAAAAATTGTAGAAATCATGAAAATCCTTTGATACGACGTGCGTTCTGCCAATCCGGGCAACGTGGTCATGAATCGAAAGCATCGAAAGGTGCGTAATGACTTCGTGGACGTGTGAGCTTTGACGGAATTCAAATTGGTCGCGTGTGCGCGACGAATTTGATACGTATCCGTCAAAATTTACCGTATCGGCCTCTGTGCAAATTTTCCAATTACTTTGTGCGAGTTCGTCGGATCGAGATGAAACTTGCGCCAACAGAACCGTATAGTTTTTTTGGTCCTGTATGCCAAGTTTGGTCCGATTCTGAGACAGTTGATCGGATCGTCGTGTCGTGGGCCCCATGGTTCGATTTAACGGATAATTTTGTACACGGCCCACCGGAATCCACAATTGGACATATCGTTGGGTTTGTATCATCAAAATAAATTCGTAGACATGTAGTTTGACGACTTTAGAGACCATTGACTCTGGCACATTTTTTGGTACAAAGCGGGTCCAACGGCGGACATCGTTCTTGTCCGAAATTATCTTTTTGCCCCTGTGTCCAGAATTGGACTTAAGGACAGGCAGTCCTAGCTAATTTGACTATTCTGAGACTGTTGGCATTGTCTGTTTCAGCTTTCAGAGATAGTTGTGATAATTTGGACTTTATGGCTTAGCAGTGGACTAGATTGTTATTGGATCTGCGTGCAACCTCCAGGCAAGTATACCTTGCCTTTCTCTACAGTTTTATTTACATGTATTGTATTTCATTTTCCAGTTTTGACTGTTTATGGACATGTGCTTTTCGTATTGTATTATTTTGAGTTGTTTCATTGCATATAGCCGTGTTCATGTTTGGTCTGGTGGTTCACACTTGGAGTTTCTCGTCAGTACCTTGCTTGAGTCGTGTCATAGAACGAGTACGTGTAATTGAACTGCTAAATCTTTGATATTATTTCCTTAACACCAGAGAGTCCACACTCAGGACGAGAGTATTTTTCTTGATCTGTTTACATCCGTGAGTCCACACTCAGGACGAGGATGTCAATTATTTGCACCAGAGAGTCCACACACGGGACGAGGGTATTAACTTGACTTAACTTGACTTGCACCAGAGAGTCCACACTCGGGACGAGGGTATTTACATCAGAGAGTCCACACTCGGGACGAGGATGTTATACTTCTACCAGAGAGTCCACACTCGGGACGAGGGTGCCTTGTCGTGAACTAACCAGAGAGTCCACACTTGGGACGAGGGTTAGTACTAACCAGAGAGTCCACACTCAGAACGAGGGTTAGTGTTTAGTTCAAACCCGTGATTCCACACTCGGGATGAGGGTTTGGTTCTTCCATTGATCTCGTGATTCGCCTGGCAGTTCATTTATACGTAGTTGTTCTCATGTTCGTGTGTTCGTGTTCGTGTTCGTAGTCATTTGTCATGTTCCTGTTTCTTCTTGTTTATTTTCTCACGCATGATAAAACTATTAGATAGGCATGTATATTATGTATCTTACAATGTCCTCTGAGGACATGATGATCTCCTCAGTTTAGCGATTGCATGGAGTTAGCTAGTAGTTCTGGGTGGCGAAGGATTTACGATTCTTGTGGGATCCGCTTGTGGGATTCAAGTATCATTATTACGTTATTATCCTTTCGTGCTTTCTTACTTTATCATGTTTCCTGTTTCAGTTTAGACTCTTGTTACTTTCTTTAGAGTCGTATCGGACAAATATGCTAGTGGGCTGCAGACCACGACCCATAGTGTTCATTCATGTTTCATATTCTTATTGTGGATTGAGATATAGATTTGTTTATCATGATTTGGTAGTATACCATAGCCTTGACAGTGTTTACGTATTCGAGTCGGACTGGAGTCCGTTCGATACGTAGCTGGCTTGCTCACGAGCTCGCGTCCGAAAACCGGGTGTGGGTCGTGACAACCGCCCCCGGCCCCAGACTGACTGGGATTAGCTTGAACTAGTATAGAAGCCACCTGAGGAGGTGGTACCCCCAGACTAACAGGTACAGAAGATGCTATAAGCTCAGGATTTGTAGCAAGGTTTATAACAGGTGGCACTGTATGTTGAGCCACGATTATAGTATTCATACTTGCTACCATCTCGGCTATGGTCTTCAGTTGGTCCTCTAGTGCAACAATTCCTTGCTCCTGACTGGTTGAAGTAGAAGCATCTTGATCTTCTGTAATGGTATTTGCCGTCACTTCTCTTGCTGCTATTGACGAGATAGTTTGTTCAGAACTTTCATTATCTGCATCAAACTGTGAAAAAGTGTCTTCTCCTAGATGAGCGATGGGGAGATCTTCTTGATTAAAGACACCTTGGTTCAAGTTTCGACTTCTTGATCTGGTGTATTGAAAGACCCCTTCACTGGATGCATGAATCCGATCTAGGTATTGCTGACTGGGATTACGGGACGCATTACGTCTTGGACGTTTTCCACCCCAGTGCCTTGAGAAGTCATGTTAACAGAAGCATATAACAGTTCGTCTTCATCTTCTATTATAGGTTCAGGAGTTGAAGCATAATTCAGACGATCGAAGACAGATCATCAAGCTGATTGGCAACAACACTTGATGACGACTTCATGAAGGCAGTGGCGATCTGAAGAGTGATTTAGAGGTGTAGGAGACATCCTCGCGATCTCCCGTCTTTGTGTAAGACGTTCCCGGAGATCAGTCACCACTACAGGACGAGAAGAAGTAGGAGGAACATATTCCTTAATGATGTTAGGAACATGCCTCATATTCTTCAGATGTTTAGTTCCCTGAGTGTACAAAGATGTACTCAACTCATTAGCATAAGTGGTTGGGTCTTTCTTTACAAACTTTGGCTTCTGGTATAGATTGGCCTTTGGCATAGGGTTCTTTCGTTTCACCAAAGTTGATACTGGTTGACACCAATTGAGATAAGCGCGTAGATCAAAAAATTCTGCTCCAGGTGTCTCTGTTTGTGACACCATCAATTTTCCTTGATTAGAGCTTGAAATTTACAAGGTTGGAAGATCTTGACCAGACCCCATAGGGGTAGGTAAGATGCCTCTTTGATCAGTATTCTTTCCGATATCAGAGATCCGAAGGCCTCTGTTTAAAGGAATAGAATTTGATATCTCCCTCTGAGTCATGGACCAAAGAAGTTTTAGAAAAGACCAAAGGGCACTTTTCTTTATTTTGTAGAGGGTTAGCTAAGAAGCGTTTTCCTCCATTTTGTTGTTGAACCGTCTTAGGCACATGTAGCATGAGTTGAGGAAGTGTCAAAGGACCCTTCCCTTTGTCCTGTTTAGTGCTAGCACTAGAACATTGCTTCTCCAAGTTCAGAACTGGAGAAGAAGAGGGAATATCCAAAAGACTAATTCCCTTGGGTTGCGCCAGAGTAGCATGGTATGCAAACTGTGCCTGGGCAACAGAATGCATAGGTGCGCTCGGGCAAAATGAGCCACTGGTTGAGCTTTGGCAACAAGATGAGTAGGTTGCGCTCGGGCAACAGGGGCTGGTTGCGCTTTGGCAACAAGATGAGTAGGTTGCGCTCGGACAACAGGGGATGGTTGCGCTTTGGCAACAGAAGCAGACTGCGCATGGGCTACTGAGGCGGATTGCGCCTTAGCCACTGAGCGCTCAGGTTGCGCCTGGGCAACAGAAACCGCGGAAGACTTAGGAGCCCACACAGTCCTGTTCTTGGTGATGTTCTCAGTGCACTTGTTGCTCTTGGTGTTAATCATATCTTCGTAGGCTGTCTGATTGACTTGAATAACCAGAGTCTTCTGCGTCTTGCCGATCGACGCAGTATCATATTGAGTTGTCACCTTCTCGTCGGAGGAGAAAGTCGTCCCCAGCAGAGTCGCCATTTTGTTTGCAAAAACAAAAAGTTGGTCTATTACAAACTTTTAAAAAGATTACAAGAGTACAATTTGAATTCTGGGGAAGTACAACTGTAGGAATCTGATCAGAAGACGATCACTTTATCCCTTAGACTATGTGAACTTAAAAACTAGAGCCTCTGGAGAATGCAGCAACAATTTCGCAAGAGTTCTTGATCTCTCTCCCCCTTAACAATGATTGGAAACTCTATTTATAGAGTTCTGGAATAACTGTTTTAACAGTTATTCTGATGTACGCGAGGCTGGATTGCGCCACATTGGGCTGCGCCAACCTCATGTTGTGCCAACTTTCATTCAGTTATCAGTCGTGTATTAACTGTATTTAGACGTGTGGCATCATGTGATTGAGATGCGCGTGATCGTGTACAGGATAGTAGACACGTCTTGAGAGTTTAGTGGCATGTGCGCCACGTCATCCTGCTTTGGAAATGAAAATTGTCTCAACTCTATCAGGTTGCGCGAGCTTCAGTCAACAAGTTAAACTGCGCCTGATTAGACTGCGCCTGGACACGTGACAGCTTTTTGAGAAACATTTGTTCGGATTGCGCCTAGGCGCAACTAAGGATTTTGTTTTAGATTGCGCCTAGGCGCAACTCATTAGACGTGCAGGACAGCTGTCAACCAACTCTCCTCGAGCGGCACAATTCGAGAGATTCGAAGAGATTTTCCTAGTTTACTGTGCTGTCAGTTTTCAGTGTTTGGTCAGGTAATGATGGCCATTAAATGTCAGACGCCACGTAGACTTTGGCGCAATATGACTGGACGCAGTCTGATATATGGCGCAACCTGATTAATGGTGCAGTTTGATTTCTGAGCTCCATATTAGTGGCGCAGCTTGATCTTTGGGGCGCAACTTGGTTGCTGAGTAATAAATACATGGCGCGACTTGATTTGTAGGCTCTACATAAGTGTGAAAGTAAAGGAGCGAAGGATCATCGAAACCATCCACCTAAAGAAACGTCGATCTGACTCGACCGAGCAGATTTCTGAAATATCTTTTGCATGAACCCAAGTCCAAACGGTCCCTTTCGAGCCAACAAACCATCTCAATGCACCATATGAAGTGTGACATTACATAATACACAACTCAAAATAAGTTTCGTCCTTGAAAATTACAAGGACATAAACTGCACGAACTGCACCAACAACAATCAAACCAAAGCAATCATGAAACACCTTCTATTCTGATCAACACTTGCTCACGTCCTTCTATACATATCCAACAAATCTGCGTCACCCAAGGTTTGATGGGTGAACAAAAATGGACTATAATATGAGCGCTCATGCACATAGTAGAATAAAAGTAAACCATATTAATTGATTATCGGAATTGATATCACATTATTTGATTATTCAAAGTGCTAATTAAAGCATTTACCTTACAAAATAAGAGGAGACTCTTAAAGAAAACATGATCAAAGATTCCATTATTAATTGTACAATAACAGTGGACCAGCTACGTTTCTCTCTATTTTCTGAAGTATCCGTTCCGTTCTCTTCCGCGATACAACATGACCAGTTGTGCTTAATGTACTACATTACACTAGAAAAGAGTTTGTATAGACGAGTTTCGACCTAAAATGAAATCCTGAGAGAAAAGAAAGACAGTAGCAAAACTACATTAAAGTCCCTCTTGTGAATATTTAACTCACTTCGACTATTTTCTTTAGGACTTGTTGTGTTTTAACACATTCCTTTATCTTCCTTCCCATAAAAACCCATCAGCCATTATTAACAGCCCATTGACCCCCCACCCCAAGGCACCCGGCCCAATACCCTAGCCCACATTAGCAACCGACTGTGCATTCGTCTCCTCCTACTGTTCCCCCGTGCACGCGATTCAGGGACGAATCCAGAAACTATAACTAGGATGGACTACCATATTTTTGCTCGGGTGGGGTGGGGGGGAGGGGGGGTGGGGCGAGCGTGGGGGCGGGCGGAGGGGTGAGCGTGGGGGCGGGCGGAAGGGCAGCGCGGGGGCGGACGGAGGGGCAGCACAGCGGCGTGGTGGTGTGGGGGGGGGGGGGGGGGGGGGGGGGGGGGGGGCAGCAGCAGCTAGGGACGGCGAGGTCGGGGGGTGAAGGGGGAGGATCTCCGCGGGAGACGGCCGGAGGGGGCGGCGATCCCCGGGGGGGGGGGGGGGGGGGGGGAAGATATGGATGCGGGTGACGCGGGGAAGAAGACCACATACGGGGGTAATTTGGTATATAAAAAAGGGGTCAACTCAGTTGACCGTCCATATTGGATAGAATCCGTCAAAAGTGGGGGGTGAATTACATTAGTGTAAAGCACTGTGATGCATCTTAAATTTGGGTAAATAAAGTGGGGTGCCACTCAAATTCTTTCTTGTATTATTATTCAGATTTGTAGAGATATTGTCGAGTCCTTGGGCCGGCCCAAGGGTTGAATTGTCTTAGGCGGAACTAATTTTGGTTGTCCTTCACATATATTAAAAAGATATAGTTTTAAGTTTGAATTTTTGGCTTAATCGTCATAAGAAAATCAAATAGCCTAGGGGTACTTGTCCTATGCAGAGGAGTTGTCCATACTCGAAGTCTTGTCAGACACCCCTCGGCCGGCCTGCTTGTTTTCTGTTGTTGCGTGTTTGCAAGATGCTTGAGTTTATTTTTCAAGAAGTTCTTCTGCCGGTAAACATAAAGGGGCTGTTTGGATGCAGGTATGTGGGTTGTAAGTGGCATGCAACTGCCACTTTTAGGTGAAAGTGCACCCAGTTTTGGTGTTTGGATGGAGCTGCAAGTGGCCAGCAGGTGGAGAATCTCTGACATTGGGAGTTGCTGTCCCCTGGCTGTTCCCCCTCCCATCATCTACATTAAAAAATTGGCGTGACTCCCCTGCAAGTGGAGAAAGAGGGAGAGAGAAACTTTCTCTTCCCTGTGGAGAGTCTCCTCTCTCGCCCCTCCTGCCGGAGCCGTGGGTTGACCCAACGTAGTCGCGCTCGGACGATGAGCTCGAGGCTGATGGGGGTGTCCGTCGGCTGAGCTCGTCGGAGGTGGAGGTAGGGGAGGCGGCTGCGGAGGAGGGAGCTGATGGGGGTGGCCGTCGGCTGAGCCTGTCAAAGGCGGAGGTAGGTGAGGCGACTGCGGAGGAGCGGTCGAAGGCTCTGGTCTTCCTTAGGAAGAAGAAGTTGAAGTTAAAAAGAAAAAGAAAAAAAGAAGAAGACGAATGCTCTGCTGCACCTCACCCACCCATTTTGCTATTTCGTATGTTTTAAAAAAAACCCTAAAAGAAATGGTAATTTTCAAATTTGTCCATTTCAGTTTTAATTAAAAATTGTATGATTTTTATCACAAAATATTTGTATCACATTGTTATTATTACGATTACTATTAATGTATATTATTATTTGTATCAAAGTTGTCAAAAATATGTGAGTTAAAAATTTGTTAACTTTTAATTTTAAACACATGGTTTTTCAAATTATTTACCAAAGTCTTAAATTTTTAATCCATACAAAAAAAAAAATCTATTGGGTAAGCCTACCATGGTTACCATATCTCCAATCAACATCCACTTTCAACAACCATCCAAACCACCGAACTCCTTTTTTCAACTTTCAACAACCATCCAAAAATCAAACTCATTTTTCTTCCACTTGCAGCAGACAAAAAGTATTCTATCCAAACACATTTTGAAAAGTGTCGCTTGTTACAAGTGCCCTGCAAGTGCAACTCATCATAATATAAGTGCCACTTTCACACTTTCAAATAGTTACATCTATCCAAACAGCAGCCAAATAAGGAGCAGCGATATGTAACCAGAAAGGTTATTGCATTGTTGGATTATTAATGTAGGAAATGACCTTTACTTCACTTGAAGGAAGCTCTCTCTCTCTCTGAAGTTGCCAACAGTTCCCTTGTTTGGCACATAATAAACTGATCTCTCATGTCACAGAAAGACATGGCCAGATGGAGAAATTGCAATAAGCCCAGTACCAAACACATGCAGCCAGGGCCGGCAATGGGCTCATGGAAGTCCGAGACCAACTTCGAAAATTGATTCCTTACATATAAAAAAATAAAATAATAAAAACTATCATCACCAAGAATTAATAAGGACTTTATATATGCAAACCTAACATAGGAACCAACACACCATACTTATTTTATATTAAATGGGATCCATGAAACATATTACGTCTATTTTAGATTAAATTTTTTTTATTAATATATTATATTTAAACTGATTTTTTTGAGACCTTTTGGATATCTGTGGGTCCTGGACAGCCTCTCTAACTATCATGGGTCAGTGCCGGTCCTGTGCATGCAGCCCATGCACATTGATTTAGCATACAAAGGTGGTTTACTTGTACTCAGTTATTTGTTGCGTTGGCTACTGAGCATATGAGAATAAAGCAACGAGTGAACACATGCATCCCAAGTCTTTTCGCTGGCGTATTTTCTGGCACTAAAGATGTTAATTTTACTACTAAATATTTACAATTTTTTTACAACCTACGTCCATCGCATGCTAACATGATCCCATCCGGTCTAATCCGGTCCCTCCTCTCCTCCAATCAATGAATATAATGTAGGTGGTTACCACCAAAGTTGATTGGAAGCATAACATTTTTCTTTCTGGCACCGACATGGAAGAAGAAGAAGAAAAAGAAGAAAAACTTTGGTATATTGTTCGATTCTTCGAACGGATAATGGCGAATAAAGAGACGATAGCTCCCCTCCCCCCACCCTCACTGACCGACTGAGAGAGGGATCAGCATAATAATCACAACTCACGCAAAGACTTACACATGTCCCATATATAACTCAAAAAGTTGACAATAATTGTCAAGCTAGAGAACAAAATAGTTCGACTTTGGACCCATTTTGATTCCAAGAAAGTTCAAAAGCACGTTTCTTAAGTTTTTACACTTTTGGAGTTTTGCATTTGAGTTTTTAAGTTAATTATCGAGCCTTGTACAAACAGGGAGGACAACTGGACAAGATTAGCTGAAAAAAATATGTTTAAGTTATAATTGTATCACCTTTTCCATCATCTTTGTCTAAGAATCTAAGACCAATTATGGCACGACCTAGGGTCAGGGTGGGTCTTGATTTTTTTGGGTACCAGCACAAAAGTTTAAAAATAGTTCTCTGTTAAAAAAAAATAAAATAAAATTGAAAAACTCGTAAAAGAACAACCTCGATCAATGATTCAATATATCTTAAATTGACAGTGCTATATGGGCGTACAATTGGTCCGCGGTCACGTGTCGACCGTGGATTGGAAGGGAGGCTGCATTTTTTGGACGTGGGTCCCATGATTTGTGTAGGGGAAAAGTCAGCTGCGGACATGTCGCGATCACACCCACTTTGGTCAATTTATCATTTCCAATCTTAAATATATCTTGAATTAATATCCTTTTACATAAGAGGGTATAAGTGAAAGCCAACTTTATTGAAAAAAAATGTATTAAATTATTTGATGACCGTTCCATCGTTGCCTGAAAATGTAAATGTAAGACTATTTATGGCTGGACCAATGTTAATATCCTTACGATACACATTTTATTAGTGATATTTCTCGAACCGAAGCTAAGCTTAATTAGTTTTATTCGGCTGGTTTTTAGTCCACAAAAGTAGAAAATAATCCCAAGACCCTATAATAGGTATGATCAACTTCCACATAAGCCCTATCCAACACAATTATTGTGTTGCCATGCAGAAATTTGAAGATACCTTATAAAAATTATGGAGAAGTAACTTCGATTAACTTTATAAAAGAAAAAGTTTTCGATCATATTAATCATAATGTTTGAATGCAATTCTTGAACTCAGTAATTTTTACTTACAAAATTACCAACAAAGGGGTGGTCCGATAATAACACCATGATGGATTGCAAAATTTAAATTAATTAAAGAAGAAAATATTTTGGTGCTAGTAGATAGTTTAAGACGAACAATAATTAATAATTGATATAATCTTAAAAATAAAATAACAATAACTAATACATAATTGAATTTTCGATAGAATTATATATATCGACTTGTCCTACATGTAGTCCATATCCTTGGTAGTGAGCCTAGAAGCTTTCAGTTCCCCCACATTTCCTACTTGGCAGGTTTATACATCCTCCCATCTTTTTCTCTAAGAAAATATATTTATATACACACAGTTTCTGAGTTTTCTGAACTATTTTTTTGACGGAAAATGCTTTGTTGTCCGCGAACTTGGACCGCAGTTCTGGTCCGCGGGTCACGTGTCGCCACCCGACTGCCCCACCCCCGCTAACTTCCGGCCCCCATCCGACACGTGGCCCGCACCGTCCATTTTTTACAATACAATTCCATGAACAGATCGAGCCACCATCAATCCATCATCTTCTTGGAAATGAAATGATCATATTCTACGTACCCACCAAGCAAAATGCCAATTTCTTCAATATCTCTCTAGCTCTTATTCATAACTATAAATATGTTTTCAAAGTCTTTCTTTGAAATCACGATCGAAATGTGAACTTTGAAAGTTAAATAACTTAACACTCCTTGTTCAATAATCAATATTCAACAAAGGAGGTAAAGACGGAAAGTCCAAGTCAATTAGTCTACTATCAAGAATTTACTAAACATTATAAAACCGTGTATGATCCCTCCATATAATATATATATATATAGTCTCGATCGAGCTTGGTGTTGAAGTGCTGAATATCGAAAGAAAAGAGAAGAAGAAGAAGAAGAAGAAGGAAAATAATAGCAAGGAGAGCGATGGCCTTCATGTGCTCCCGGCTGCTGCCGCGGCAAGAGATGACGATGGAGGAGTTCAAGGCGTGGCTGAAGCAGTTCGACTCCGACCGCGACGGGCGGATCAGCAGGCCGGAGCTGCAGCGCGCGCTCAAGGACCTGCACACGTGGTCCGCGTGGTGGAGAGCGCGCGAGGCCATGAAGGAGGCGGACACCAACAGGAACGGGAAGGTCGACAAGGAGGAGCTGGGGAAGCTCGTCGCCTACGCGCAGCAGCACCTCCACATCAAAATATACGCCAACGACTACTGCTAGCTGCTAGCTAGTTAGTTTTACCGATCCTTGACTACTCCAAACTCAATAAGAACGATCATCATATATAGGAACTATATATTTTTTTTCCAACGTTCTTTTATATGTAGTTCTTGTAAGAAATGTCTATGTTGTTCAACAAAGTGAGGTTGTAGTTCTTTGTTTGAATTATTTTCTTTCTCATCTATTTATGTATCATGTCTAGCTCAAGCAATATGTACATTTCACATTCATGTACCACTACTTCATAAAATTAAACTTAGGACACTGCATGGAATTGCAAGCTATACGGAGAATACTCCATAGTGCTACAACTGCTATTGCTATTCGTGTGTTGGAAAAGTTCGAAAGGTCAAAAACAACGAAGGGTTCTCAATATATACATGTTAGTCTTTGTATTTGTACCAAGAGCACTAAAACTGGGAACTGAATTGACATTTATTACTTATATATTTATATTATAGTTCTAGTGATCTATATAATAAATTGAATGACGTTTCTCAATAAAAACATAAAGACAAAAAACGACTACGATAAAAAAGTAGAAAATTTATTGAATGGCTATGAATATAACATGTATATATATATATATATCAATAAAAAAATTAAAACTAATAAAAGTTTTATTACATAATATAAGTGATAAACAACTTAAAAAATTAATCCGAAGATCCGCAAGAGCCTCGTCGTTCTCGACCGTTGGATCAAATGAACGTGCGCTCGGACCTCCCATTCTGATGATACAGAAGGGCGTGGCTCACTCACACACACACACACACACACACACACACACACACACACACACATATATATATACACACACACACAAAGAACTATGTTGTCTAGAAACATCCATTTTGGTCTATTAATTGCGTCTAAGGAATAGTGTTTTAAAAAATAAAACCAGAGATCGACCTGGAGAAGCCATTGGATTGGGTCAACCCGGTTTAACTAGTTTGTGTTGGGGTAGAAGCTTCGTGGAACAGAACTCGGAGTCGTTGAGGCGTGTGAATCACTGTCCTCAAGAAAAGATTCGCCCCTTATCGTTACTGTAAGGTTCGAACGGCGACTTTCCTCCAGGATACAACAACGAGTTACAGATAGCAGTACCTATCTGCAACCTACAGTCGAACAGGGAAGAAGACGAACGGCAGCGTTTCAGTTCTTTCTCTATTTGGTGGTTTTGGATCTCAGCGGTGTGTTCTTTCAATGAAGAACGAATGAATATATGGAGTTGCAAAACTCTAATACTGTTAGATCGTGAACCAAATCTCAGGAGAAGAATCAGGAACGAGAATGAGTCGTATTGAATGAGTAGGGGCGGTTACGCATAAATTGCGGGCTCACTTACCAAGAGAAAATGCAAAAAGTAGGGTCGTGTCCCGCCTACACGCGAGGCTAAACGGCCTGGATTTGCACCCCCCCTGCGCGTGCGACGTGCCCGCACATGCGCATTAAGGTTTTCTGGAGCTTCCCTCCAACCCGAGTGCATTCTAGCCCAATGCCCCCCCGGGCGCGCGAGCACCCCTCTAGCTTCCCACTCATCACAACCATGTAGAAGGTGTAAACATATATATACCCACTCTCAAGTGTGGGTTTTAAGCGATGTGGGACTAAACAAAAGTCTCTTCCCTTTTGTCTATGGTGTATTTGAAATATCTATAAAGTGGAACTCAAAAAACCAAAAGTTCCAACAATCCCCCACTATTTCAAAATATACCACACATGCTATGTCTATACCGACTACACCTCTCCCACATATTTTGAAATATGTGGTTGTCTCATCTGCTAGCCGTAGCACGAACACAATGCCTAAGTACTGGTGCCTTTCAGCTATGAACCAGCCATTAGGATAGCAAATCTTGTTCACAGGAGGTTGGTGAAATAAATTTCTATGAACCAACAACCTTAAATGTGAACAGAGGACTCGCATCCACATTGTAATTCTTAGTACTTTCATAGGAACCGACCCAGTTCCTCACTCGTATAGGTAGATTTTTATCAAGTGTGTACTGCAGTTTAGACACACCACCTCAAGATTTGGGATATGGATTCTATTAAGAGCAAAGCTCAACCTTCTCACTGCAGTAGTTGTATTCATAAATACAGTACTATCTAGTCATAGGAATGGAACATCTCAAATACAATAGTCGATAGTACACAAAAACAACCAGTGACTTGTTCTTACCCCTATGAACCTAAGTCATGGGATCACCAATCAAATAGGTGGGGTTACCATCACTCTTGTTTTCTGTTTTAGGCATAAGTCCCATTCCCCTCGACGTATCTTCCACTTGCCTCCTATTAAGTGGTTTGGTCAGAGGATCGACCAAATTCAACTCTGACCTCACATAATCCAAGGATATAACTCCGAATTTTAACATCTGTTTTACCACTGTATGTCTTAGACGTATATGTCTACTTTTTCCATTGTAAATCTTGCTCTTTGCCTTTGCGATAGCAGCTTGACAATCACAATGCATAGGCACAGGAGGAGGAGCATTTACACTAATAGGAAGATCCGCTAAGAGGTTTCTAAGCCACTCAGCCTCAGAACATGCCTTCTCTAAGGCGATTAGCTCGGACTCCATGGTTGAACGAGCTATACATGTTTGCTTGGTAGATTTCCAAGACACTACACCCCCACCAAGGGTAAACACATAACCACTAGTGGATTTGATCTCATCTGAATCTGAGATCCAGTTAGCATCACAATAACCCTCTAACACAGGTGGGGACCCTTTGAAAGATATCCCATGATTAATGGTACCTTTTAAGTACTTGGCTAATCTCTCAATGGCAACCCAGTGTTCCTTACTAGGACTCTGAGTATATCTGCTCAGTCTGCCAACAACATAAGCTATGTCAGGCCTTGTACAGTTCATCAAGTACATTAAGCTACCAATAATTTGGGCATATTCTTTCTGAGAGACACTATGTCCTTTATTTTTCTTAAGATGGATATTAGCATCATATGGCGTCGACACCCTCTTACAGTCATAATATCCAAATCTTTTCAAAAACTTCTCGACATAGTGTTCTTGACACAATGTAAGACCATCTTTTGTCTTTACAACTTTAATACCTAAGATTACATCAGCTTCACCAAGTCTTTCATATCAAAATTTGAAGCTAAAAATCTTTTGGTCTCATTTATAATATCAAGGTTAGGTCCCAAAATAAGCATGTCATCTACATAGAGACAAAGCATAATATAAGAGTTATTA
Organism: Iris pallida; assembly: GCA_029216955.1. Lineage (NCBI taxonomy): Eukaryota > Viridiplantae > Streptophyta > Magnoliopsida > Asparagales > Iridaceae > Iris > Iris pallida. The sequence continues at coordinate 6,803,624 of JANAVB010005597.1, forward strand.
AAAGACTTATAGTATACGCATTTGTCTGCATCATTGATCAGGTATCCATTAGACACCATCACAGAATCAAATTTCTCATGCCATTGTTTAGGTGCCTGTTTCAACCCATATAAAGACTTAACTAGTTTGCATACTTTCTTCTCACTACCCAGTACAATAGTACCTTCTGGCTGTGACATATAAATCTCCTCCTCTAAATCACCATTTAAGAAAGCAGTTTTCACATCCATTTGATGGATAATTAACTTATGAACTGCTGCCAATGCAATTAAAATCCTAATAGAAGAGATTCGTGTCACAGGGACAAAAGTGTCAAAATAGTCTATGTCTTTCTTCTGGGAGAATCCCTTCGCAACCAACCTAGCCTTGTATTTCTCAATAGAGCCATCTGCTCTTAGTTTCTTCTTAAAGATCCATTTGCAACCTATAGCTCTAGCACCAGGAGGTAAATCAACAACTTCCCAAGTATGATTAGACATAATTGAGGTTAACTCACTGTTGATTGCTTCTATCCAGAAAGGTGCGTCTCTAGAATGCATAGCATTATCATAGGTTATCGGATCATCATCCACAAGAAACATGTGAAAATCATCACCAAAATTGGTGGATATTCTCGCTCTTTTACTCCTTCTCAATTCAAATTCTGAATTTTCAGGAGTCTCAGAGATACGTTCGGTAGTCTCAGAGATACGTTCGGTAGTCTCAGAGATACGTTCGGTATGGTTAACAGTTCTTTCGAGACCGGATTTCCAAGGAAAAATAGTATCGAAGAAATCAGCATTTTTGGTTTCCAGAGTAGTATTGACAGTAACCTGGTCAGAGTCACTCTTAACCACCAAAAATCTATACGCAGCATTGTTATTAGCATAACCAATGAACGCACAATCAACAGTTCTAGAACCTAATTTTGTCTTTTTAGGTCCTACTAACAGAACTTTGGTGAGGCACCCCCACATTTTGAGATATTTTAGGTTAGGCGTATAGCCTTTCCATAACTCATAGGGTGTCTTGCCAGTTGCTTTATAAGGTATTCTGTTCTGAACAAAACAAGCAGATAGGATGGCTTCCCCCCACAAGTTCAGGGGTGCACCTGAACTAACCAGCATAGCATTCATCATCTCTTTCAAGGTTCTATTCTTTCTTTCAGCTACCCCATTCGATTCTGGTGAATATGGAGGGGTAGTCTCATAAATTATGCCAAGTTGTTCACAATGGTCAGCAAAGGGATTAGACTCATATTCACCTCCCCTATCTGACCTAAGCCTTTTAATTTTCCTATCTAGTTGATTCTCAACTTCAGCTTTATATTTCAGAAACATCTCACCTGCTTCATGCTTGTTTCTAAGGAGATATACCTTCGTGTATCTAGAGTAATCATCTATAAAGGTAATATAATAATATTTTCCTCCTCTAGACATTAAGATTCTAAATTCAGCAAGATCGGTGTGAACTAAAGAAAGCAAATCAGTATTATCTCTAGAAATAATAGATAAACAACCCTTTTTGATAGCTTTAACTTCAGCACATACTTCGCACTTATCATTCGTTGGTTTAGTGATGTTAGGCAATAAACCAGTTTTTCTCATTTCCTTAATATAAGGTGCAGAAACATGTCCTAGTCTACCATGCCACAAATCAAAAGAGTCAACCATGTAAGCAGAAGAAGCAGAATTTTCATTAATAACAGTTTTGAGTACATTCAGAATAAATAAACCCTGGTTACAATATCCTTTCCCTATGAATGTCTCATTCTTAGAAAGCACTACCTTGTTGCATTCCATGTTCACTTTGATTCTAGCTTGAACCAACAACGACACAGAGATCAGATTGTAGCGAATGTCAGGAACATGCAGTACATTATCCAGTGAAAGGGTTTTCCCAGAAGTCAAGTTGAGAAGAACTGTGCCTTTTCCCAGGACGGGTACAGGCCTAGAGTCACCCATATAGACTCGTTCTTCTCCATCTTTCACTTGGGTGTACTCTGAGAAAGACTTTAAGTCACCATAGATGTGACGGGTTGCTCCAGAATCAATAACCCAGTCTTTTTTCTCAGTCACCATGTTCACAACAGAGACAACAGCAGCAAAGACATCATCCTTCACTATATTAGCTTTCGGAGTGACGTCTTTGTTGTCTCCATCCTTCTTGTGTCTGCACTGAAAAGCATGATGTCCGGGTTTTCCACAAACATAACAATTTTCTTTATTCTTCTTAAAAGGACGGGAATTGTTAGTCTTCGGAATAGAAGATTTCTTATCGGTTTTCTTAGGATTTCTCCTAAACCGATTAGAAGCAGAACTAAGATTACCTTCCACAATATTAGCCTTAGAGTCAAACTCCGTAGCTAATCTTGCGTCAAGTTTCATGTTTTTCTCTTCAATCCGGACATGAATAATCATGTCTTCCAGACTCATCTGCCTCCTTTTGTGCTTCACCTTGTCCTTGTAGTCTTTCCATGATTCAGGTAGTTTCTCAACCAAACAACCAGAGACAAAAGCATCAGGGAGTTCAATATCCTCAGTTTTCAAATCATTTAAAAGAACTTGAAATTCAATGATTTGAGAAGAGATATCTCTAGAGTCAACAAACTGGAATTTAAGATAATTTCCAATAGCGTACTTTTGAGTACCAGCATCTTCGATTAGATACTTCTTATTCATATTTTCCCAGATTTCGTAAGCTGATTTATATGAATAGTATATATCGAAGATCTCATTCGACAAGGTGTTTAGAATAGTGTATCGGCATACCTTGTTTCCTTGCTGCCACTCATCGTGCAGCTTTTGGAAATCATCGAAAGCGTTTGCAGCATCTTCTATGTTAGCCGAATCGAACTCCATAGCCGTCGGCTTTTCAGGTTGAATTACTTCGAATAGTTCAGCACGTCCAGGCAGACGTAGATCTCCTCTCTCCAGCGTTTGAAGTGGGTACCGTTGAAAACTTCGATCTTCGATACGTCTAAGGTTCGAACGGTGACTTTTCTTTAGGATACAACAACGAGTTACAGATAGCAGTTCGAACGGCGACTTTTCTTCAGGATACAACAACGAGTTACAGATAGCAGTACTTATCTGCAAAAAGTAGGGTCGTGTCCCGCCTACACGCGAGGCTAAACGGCCCGGATTTGCACCCCCCCTGCGCGTGCGACGTGCCCATTAAGGTTTTCTGGAGCTTCCCTCCAACCCGGGTGCATTCTAGCCCAATGCCCCCCGGACGCGCGAGCACCCCTCTAGCTTCCCACTCATCACAACCATGTAGAAGGTGTAAACATATATATACCCACTCTCAAGTGTGGGTTTTAAGCGATGTGGGACTAAACAAAAGTCTCTTCCCTTTTGTCTATGGTGTATTTGAAATATCTATAAAGTGGAACTCAAAAAACCAAAAGTTCCAACAGTTTGTTCAACGACCTAAGTTAACCTGAGTAGTCCAAGTTCAATCATTCTGAATATTGATTTTTACAAAAATATTTAATTACAGCCTGTATTTGAAAAAACAGTAGGTCAATACTGACCGGTCCGTAAAAATTATCAGTTTACGGATCAACCGGTTGAATTGGTCGGTCCGATTTTTAAAACAATGCTATTCTTATATATGCTTATTTCTCGATTTCATTAATTCGGCAATTTATAATTATGTATATGATCAAAAAAGTGTGTGTGTGTGTCTGACAAAATTTGATTGTTGTTGGTCTATATTCAAAAGAAAATTCAAAGGCCTATCTCACAAATCCGAACCATGGTCTACGCCTATCCAATTGGAGCTGTCCATGAATGATTAGAAAGAATAATTAATGCAAAAAAGAAGAAGAAGAAGAAGGAATTCTTTTAGTATACATACATATACAATTGAAAATTCTATAACAATGCAAAAATATATATCTTAAAGGGAAAACGCCAAACAATTAATGGTTTATTTACATACAAGGATATATCCTTATATTCTTAAGAGGAAATTTCATATAGAGTGATGAAATTTTTTATATTTATACAAAAGAGGAAAAGTTTTCAATATTTACAAGAAAAGGGATGTGGCGCCATCTAAGATGGCGCCCAAAATTTTTTTTTTCCCAGCGTGTGGCGCCATCTAAGATGGCGCGCCCAATTTTTTTTTTCCTAACTTTTTTTTATTTGATGGTTACGTGAGAAAGTTAGATTTTATCATTCTAAATAAATTTAACTCTTTATATACAATTTTATCTTTTTTTTAAATCTTAGATATTTATTTAAACTTAATATTAGAAAAAATATGTTTAAAAAATAATTCAAAATTTTAAATATTTTTTTCTCAAATCTTAGATATTTGTTTAAATCTAATATTTAAAAAATATGTTAGAAAAAATCACTTAAATCTAATATTAGAAAAATATCTTAAAGATAAGTTAAAATAATAATTTAAAATCTTAAATATTGTTTCTCAAATCTTAGATATAATTTGAAATCGTACATAGTTTTTTCAAATAAAATTTAAAATAAAGAGTTAAATTTATTTAAGATGATAAAATCTAACTTTCTCACGTAACCATCAAATAAAAAAAGTTAGGATGATAAAATTGTATATAAAAAGTTAAATTTATTTAGGATGATAAAATCTAACTTTCTCACGTAACCGTTAAATAAAAAAACAGTTAGGAAAAAAAAAGATTGGGCGCCATCTTAGATGGCGCCACACGCTGGAAAAAAAAAAAAAAAAAGTTGGACGCCATCTAAGATGGCGCCACATCCCTTTTTTTGTAAATATTGAAAACTTCTCCTCTTTTATATAAATATAACAAATTTTATCACTCTATATGAAATTTCCTCTATTCTTAATTGTCTTTGTGTATGGTCTTGAATTTTTCAAAGTGTGTGAAGTTGGAGAAAGAGAGGATGATAAATCCAAACACTCCATCATCAATCAAAGATTCTATATTCTTTAGCCAATTGGTCATGATGTGTCTAATCAATTGGCACATGCACTTTACTTCTCCATTCCTTTCGTCCTTGTTGTGTGGTAGTGGTACTCTGCTTTTATTTTGATTCGATTCCCTCCCAAACAATGGACTAAGAATTAATTTGTGATATATATTGGACAAAGTCCGACCAGTCTTGGAATGAGATACTGTTCATGCACTTCAAGTAAAAGAACATCAATATAAAATAGGTGTGCTGCAATTCTCATAAGTTTGATGCATGTATAAAAGGAGTTAAATAATAATTTAACCCACGTAAATAGTGGAAGGATGAAACTTTGATATATAGGACTAGCTAGTCCTAAACTTATTTAGGTGTTGATTTTTGAGCCATGCATATAAATCAAAGTCCAATAAAATGTCTCATAAATGAACTCCTCTAACATAAGGTGTGGATCATAAGCATTATCTGCTATTGCTATACATATATTGACATTCATTTAAGTTTTTACTTTAGATATTTATTTATCTTGTAATTAATACAAGCTTTGCATAACCTCTAAGGAGGCTTATTTTTGAAAGTATCTAGAATACTTACACTATGTTTGGGAACATAGGAGGGGAGGGAGAGGAAAATTTGAGAGGAAGGAAAATTGAGGAAGAGAAAAATTAACTTTACCTCTTCTTGTTTGGATGAACAAAAAGTAGGAAAAGGAAAAGTTTAAAAACAATTTTTTATTTGTTTATGGATATAGGTATAATTACTATTTCCTCCTTGGTATTCTCAAATGATGATTTAATATTAATTTTTTGAGGGGTAGTGGGATAAATTCACTCAAATTCCTCTCATCTCTCTCCATTTTCCTCCCACATTTGGGAGGAAAATTTTTTGGTGGGACCCACCTACTTTTTCCTCTCAAATTTTCCTCCCCCATGTTCTCTCCCCCTTTCCAAACACCATCATTTAAAATTTTCCTCTCACTTTCCCCTCAACTTTTTCCTTCCTCCTATTTTCCACCATTCCCAAACAGTACCTTAAAGAGTTGTAAGAGCATCTCCAACCCTATTGTCTTGTTTTGTGTTGTGAATCCTAGGTGGCATGAGGCACAAGACAATGTCTTGTATAGGTGGCAATGTTATATTCACAAATGACAATGGGTTTAAAAAGTCATCTCCAATGCAAAAGTATTGAGAAGACAATACAAATATTTTTTTACAACTTCCAAGACAACTTTTACTCTTCTACTTCTTTTTTATAAATATTTTTATTCACAAATGATGATGTGGACATAAAGACATTGTGAAGTGCATTGTCTAGATCTAGACAATCAACTTCACATTGTCTTTGCCATGTCATTGCCATGTCAACTCCACACTTTATTTCACATTTGCATTGGAGAAGTACTTTTGAAAAAAATGGTTGTCATTCCTATGTGGCAACCATTTTTTTCAAACTCACAATAGGGTTGGAGATGCTCTAAATGATTCACTAGATATTTCTTGAGAATGTATATCTCTAGAGCTTCTAGACAACTCTAGGCTCATAGATATTTTCAATATTCGTCTTGTAAATATCTTGTATCTAGAAAATTCTAACCATTACATTAGCGAAAAGCGACGCAACCTTAATTATTGCTCATGTAAGCCTGTTGAAGTTGAGACTATATAAGGGGAAATGGTCTCATCCTCCAAACCATTTGCCTAACTCTCATTCTCACTTTGCACCACTTTTTTTTTTTTTTTTTTATACATTTAGTCTTTTTGTTTGATTTATTTTGGTGGAAAGGAATGCACCAACGTTCAGAAAGAACATAAGTCAAAGTAAAAAAATAAAATATTTTTCTCGAATTAAATATATAGGGTCAATAAAAATATCTATTTGACGTTTTTGACAGAAATGTCCATCCATTGGACGTTTCCTTTAACAGAAAACGCCAACCAACCGTTAAACATTTTTAGACATATAATTTTGATCGTTTGATGCCAAATTACGGTCGTGTACCTTGGTTGGGGTGGGAGGGAGGGGGTCATGGGAGCTTACAAATAGTCATTGATATCCAACCGATAATTTTTAAAAAATATCTAAGAAACGTCTTAGCATTGGATATATTTTTTTAGTACATTTTTTGTTCTATACTAAAGAGTTGCCACGTGTCATGTTATTCAACCTAAAATTATTTTGTTAGCGGAAATGGTAAACATTTTCACTAGTTTTGACTTCTTGTTTCGCATGTGATCGATAATTCTTGAGTGAAATGGTGAACATGTTCACTAGTTTTGGTGGATGAACAATTTTTTTTTACGACGCTTTTGTTGATCTTCCGTTTTTATTTGTTTAGCTCTCTCATTTTACGTCCAAAAAAAAAACGTCTATCCTTTGTACGTTTGTTTGAAAAAATGGCATTTCATTAAAGTGTTTTGGTTCTCATTTTATAATTTTAACAAACAATGTGCTTTTTTACAATTTTTTAATTTTAATAATTTGTACAAAAATTTACGTATAATCAAACTGTTCCGTAGCTAGTTCCACTAACCTCCTATGAACTAGGTTAGGTCATCTGATGTGATGTACGAATATGTATCTCCATTTAAGAGCATCTCCAACCCTATTGTGGCTTTGGAAAAAAGTTAATGCCACATAGGAATGACAAAATTTTATTCAAAAGTTCTTCTCCAATGCAATTATCAAGTCAATTGTGAAGCTTATGTGGCAAAAATTAAAGAAGACATTGTGAAGTTGATTGTCTTGTTCTAGACAATGCACTTTACAATGTCTTCTCTTCCATGTCATCAATTATGAATAAAAATATTAGAAAAAAGAAAAAATATGAGTAGTTGTCTTAAAAGTTGTCATGGAAGTTGGAAAAAATACTTTTTATTGTCTCCTCAATACTTTTGCATTTGAGAGAGTTTTTCTATCTCATTGTCTTTTGAGATATAATTTTGCCACATAAACAAGACATTGTCTTGTGGCTCATGCCACATAGGAGCCACCTAAGGCTCACAACACTTAACAAGACAATAGGGTTGGAGATGCTCTAACAACAGTTTGAGAAGTACATACAATTACACAGTAGTTAGTAGCAAAAGTATTAGACAAATTCTAAGGGCACTCCCACAATTGTTTGTTGCTAGTTCTTACCAGGGAACAGTTCAGTTTGGTAGAACTTTTACTTAGAACAGTTTCAATTTTGCACCCTTAATCAACAGTTCATTTGCTAGCTAATTTTTATTCCCTCTCTTCCAATTCTTAAACCCTAAAAACCTAAAAGAAGTAGAGATGAAGAAGAAGACAACCGTCGTCGTGAATCGAACCCTCGACTCGTCCCTGCTCATTTCCAGTGCCGCCGGACGTCGGGTCCCAATCCTGCCGACGCCCGCCGCCGTCGTCCGCTTCCTGCGTCGCGCCGGGAGCCGCCGGATCATGCGCGAGCCGTCGCTCATCGTGCGCGACTCCGCCACGGAGCAGCTGGGGGAGCGCCAGAGCGACTGGGCCAACTCCAGGCCGATGGAGCTGCTCGACATGGTGTGGACTTCGCGTTCGTAGCGGGGCTGCGGATGCCGGCGGGGTCGCGGACGACGAGCAGATAGGACTGCCAACTTTGTTGGCAGTCCTAACATGAAATAGGACTGCCAACAAAGTTATCAGTTCTATCTAAATTTTCTATTTGGATACACCAAGTAGGACTGCAACAAAGTTGGCAGTCCTACTTAGTGTAAGGACTAGCCCCAAGTAAGAAATGGAGATGGCAAACTTGTAAAAAAAATTTAAAAAAATTTGGACTAGCCATAAGTAAGAAATGGAGGTGGCAAACTTATAATTTTTTTGAAAAAATTTGGACTAGTCCCAAGTAAGTTTTTGAAGTGCCCTTAAAATTGGGTTTTTCTAAGGGCACCACACTTTTTACTTGGTGCTAGCCCAAAAATTTTATTAAAAAAATTACAAGTTTGTCATCCATTTTTTTACTTGGGGCTAGCGCAATTTTTTCCAGCAAGTAGGACTGCCAACATGCTGGCAGTCCTAACATTATGTTAGGACTGTCAACATGCTGGCACACTACTAAAATCTGCTAGAATAGCAACGTATATTAGCGACGGCGGAAAAATCCGTCGCCGAATATTGATTATAGCGACTCCTAGTGTTACACATCGCTGTCCGTCGCTGTGTAGCGACGTTCAGCGACGTAGCGTGTATTACGTCGCTGAATGGTGACGTTCTGCGACGGATATTTTTTTACGTCGCGGTATTGCGACGTATTGCGACGTAACATTTATACGTCGCTGACGTATTTCATATAGGGTTACTGGCCCGATCGAAATCATAATTTTTCACCCAAATTTTTTTTGTTCCCGTTCGATCCCCCTCTCCCCTCTCCCCCCAGCGAACCCTCCCCTCCGGCGACCCCTCCCTCCGGCGACACCCTCACCTTCTCCCCTAGGCGACCCCGCTCGTCCGTTGACCCCTCCCTCCGGCGACCAGCCTCCCTTCTCCGACGAAGTCTCCTTCCTCGCCGCCTTCCTCCGACGACGAAGCCACCCTCCTCGCCGCCTCCCTCCTCCGACGAAGCCACCCTCCTCGCCGCCTCCATCCTCCGACCGAGCCGCCCTCTTCAGGTAAACCCTAACCCTAACCCTAGCCCTAGCTATCTAGACACAGACACGGACCCAGAGATATTTTGATGGTTGGTTGTGAGTGAAATTTATTGTTGAGAGTGTGTTAGAGAGAGTGAGGCAGGAGAGAGAGATGATGTCTGTGGCAGCAGCATGTAATCCCTCCCCCGATCACTTTCCATATCATTTCATTCAACCATTCCCCCATACTATATCAGTCCACATATATATAAACCCCATAATAGTCCATACAGTTCATATAAATTCAGTCCAACATTAAATACCTCAATGCCCATTTTCCATGCAATAGGACAGTTTGTTTCAAGTTTACTCAGGTAAACATGAAAGCAAAGATTATTAAATACCTATGAAGCTATTGTGTACCATCAAGTGATACTAAATCTGAGAAGTCATCAACTGTAGAAAAATTAGTATCGCGGTAAGAGGATCATCAAGTCTAGTACTTATGATCCAATTCCATAGCACTGATGTTGAGAATATGGTAAGTACTTACTAACTAAGCTGCTAGGTTTCTGATATGAAGATGGAATACCTCTACTGATATTTCACCAGTGTGTCAATTATTTATGGGCTCAAATATGTGGGGTAATGGCTTAAAACTTTGTAACAGCACGCCATATGAAGATAAACCAATAATATTTAAAGCGAAATATAAAAACGGATTCCATGTACTCAAGAAGCAACTATATGTAGTAAATAACTAACATAACCGACCAAAGTCATGACAGCTGCCTAACTATCATGCCTTTTTTAATCTAATTGATGAATTAAGCAATCATCCCCTCCTTTCTTTTGTCTCGTACATTTGAGGATAAATGTTAGAGCATGAAAAAAAAAGGTATTAAGTTAAGGCAGGTGGATAGATACTAGCCTAAGGTAATGGGTATGATGTTAAGGCAGGTGGATAAATGTTAGAACATGAAAAAAGTATAAACCTACATTTGAGGATGAATTAAGCAATCATCCCCTCCTTTCTAAGGTAATGGGTATGATGTTAAGGCAGGTGGATAGATACTAGCCTAAGGTAGATAGTAATATCTATTAGCCTAAGGGACTGAGTTATCTACTAGCCTAAGGGTAGGATATTACTATGATATGGTATTATCTAGTATCTAAGGTAAAGTGGATGTTAAGGTATTAGTTACCTAGACTAAGCTATTGAGATTCCAACTTAAGGTATTGGTATTGGAATACCAATAGCAATAAGGTAAAGGGTACCTTGGTAGGTAATGACTAGAAATAGGATATTTGACTTAGATTTGACCTTGTTTGACCAAGGTTGACTATTTTGACTGAAAGTCAAAGTAGAATCAACATCTGACCTAGATTGGACTAAGAGTTGACAAGGTCAACTATAGGTCAACCCTTGACCTTGTTTGACCTTGTTTGACTTTGTTTGACTTAGCTTGACCTTGTTTGACTTTGTTTGACTTAGTACAACCTAGTTTGACCTAGATTGCATATCATTGTTATTAGTAACTGTCCGCTACTAATGTGTGTCCCATAATAAGACATAATATACGAATTTGTGCCTATTGGATAATGTGTGTCCATCTTTGTAGAATTATTTCCAAATGGATATGAATTACTACTTACGGAATCGTTCATGGATGTACAATCGTCGTCCTGATGATATGTGTGGTGTGCGGGATGAATACATAGCGGGAGTAGAGCAGTTCCTGCAGTTTGCTAAGGCGTTCCCTCAGTACATGGACGGCACCAAAATTAAGTGTCCATGTGTGAAATGTCATAACGTGAAATATTATCCAGAAGTGGAAGTGACATATCATTTGTACTCGAGGGATTTTACGCCTAATTACTATCAGTGGACCGCACACGGAGAACTTGTATCTTTAGCATCATAGCCGGAGCCTTATTTTGAGCCGTATATGCATGCGGGACCTAATTTTATTTCAGATAATCATGCATAAGACGACGGTGCATGAACATGGTTTTCGATGCTGCGGGGTCTAGTTTCATTCATGATGCAGGTGAGGAGGCACCGAATGTCGATGCTGCAAAGTTCATGGAGTTGCTGGAGAATGCAAGGACTCTATTGTATCCTGGTTGTGAGGATCATTCACCGTTGGAGGTGGTTACAAGACTGTTGAGCATTAAGTCAGATTTTAATATGTCACAAGAATGCTACAACCGAGTGTTGGAGTTGACTATAGAGATCTTGCCGGCGGGTGCTAAGTTACCTAAAGACTTCTATCGGTCTAAGAGGATGGTGAGATCACTCTGGATGGGATACGAGAAAATCGATTCTTGTCGCAATAGGTGCATGCTGTACTACAAAGACGACAAGGACGCAGATGTGTACAGATTTTGTGGTGCTGATCGCTATAAGACAACTAGTACAGGAAGGTCTACCGGTGCAAGAAGACCGACCGATTCAATGCACTACTTGCCTTTAATGCCGCGGTTGCAAAGATTATTTATGGTGAAAGAGACGGTCGAAAATATGAGTTGGCACATGCGAGAACAGATTGAAGGAGTGTTGGATCACCCATCCGATGGAGAAGCGTGGAAGCACTTTGATCGAGTGTATCCTGATTTTGCTTCAGATCTGCGTAATGTCAGGTTGGGGCTATCTTCTAACGGTTTTACTCCTTTTGGTTTTTTGGGATCCCAGTATTCGTGCTGGCCTGTGATTGTCACTCCGTATAACCTACCGCCTTGGATGTGCATGAAGACTCAGTACATGTTTCTAACCGTTATAATTCTTGGTCCGAACAATCCCAAGAGGAACATTGATATGTACTTACAGCCTTTGATAGATGAGTTGAATCAGTTATGGGAAGTAGGCGCTAACACGTACGATGTTTCCAGGAAGCAGAATTTTTAGATGAAGGCAACCCTTATGTGGACCATCAACGACTTTCCGGCCTATGGAATGTTATCTGGATGGAGCACTCATGGCCGTCTCTTATGTCCGTATTACATGGACCGTAGTAAGGCTTTCCGTTTAAAATACGGAGGAAAACCGTGCTTCTTTGATTGTCATCGGCAATTTTTGCCAAAAGATCATCCGTTCAGAAGGAACAGGAATGCATTCCGTGCCGGCGTTGTAGAGAAGGGTGATCCACCGCCAAGATGGTACGGAGCCACTATATGGAAGGAGGTTAGAGATTTTCCAAGTGCTATCGAAGATCCTACAACTGGGTACAAGTGCGATGGATTTGGTAGAGATCATAACTGGACAAAGAGGAGCATATTCTGGGATCTGCCATACTGGAGTACCAATCTGATCAGACATAATCTTGATGTCATGCATATTGAGAAGAATGTGTTTGATAACATAATTAATATTGTGATAGACGTAAAGGAAAAAACGAAAGACAATCCCAAGGCCAGGTTGGACTTAGAAGAAATATGCAAACGTCCTGCGTTGCATTTGATAGAGCAGAATGGAAAACAGTTCATGTCGAAGTCAATTTTCTCGCTGGACAAGGAGGATAAAGTAAGACTTTGTCGGTGAATCCAGGGCCTAAAATTTCCAGACGGATATGTGTCAAATCTGAGAAGATGTGTCGATCCGAAGGAAAATAAATTAACGGGTATGAAGAGCCACGACTGTCACGTATTCATGGAGAGGTTAATTCCGATTGTATTTCGGTAATTCTTACCGCAGGCAGTTTGGGATCCATTGACGGAGCTTAGCATATTCTTCAGGGATCTTTGTTCTAAGAAATTGCTCGTTGATCGTCTAGAAAAGCAAGAGAAGGACATTGCGGTAACATTGTGCAAGCTAGAGAGGGTGTTTCCTCCTGGATTCTTCGACTCTATGGAGCATTTGTCGATTCATCTATCCTATGAGGCACGTATTGGTGGACCCGTCGAATATCGATGGATGTACCCGTTCGAGCGACCTTTGAATCACCTAAAAAGAAAGGTGAAAAATAAGGCACGGGTCGAGGGTTCTATTTGTGAAGCCTATGTTCTCGAGGAGATTACAAACTTTTGTTCGATGTATTTCAAGCCTCATGTTGCAACTAATATAACGAGAGCTTCCAGAAACGACAACGGAGATCATGAAAGTAATGATACAATACTGAAGGTATTCAATGCTCCAGGAAAGCCATCGGATAAAATAAAGAAGAGATATCTGAACGATGATGAGCTAAGGGCTGCTCAGGTGTATGTATTACTCAACTGCGACGAGGAGAAAGTAGAGAAACTGGAGGGATAAGTAATTAATACGTCTACATTATTTTAATAGTGACACTTCTATCATATAAATCTGTGACACTTTAGTGACACTTTTATCTGTGACTATGATATTTTTCAAAAATCTGTGATGTCTATCATATAAATATGTATTTTTGTTTTATGGTCATATGTTATTATCAGGTATGACTAGACCATCTGGACGACGCGGAGGATTTTATATTAGGCAGTCCCGTCAGCCTCGGGCTGGGGATAGAGATTTCGTACCCTCATCCTCATCTCCGAGTACGCCATTGTACCGTTCTGTTCCCGGTCCATTACTGGGACAGGGCAGTTCCAGCAGGTTGGCGACTCCTCCCTCGTCGTCCAGCGTTCCTGATCCCGCATCCAGCATTCCTGATCCCGTGTCCAGCATTCCTGATCCCGCGTCCAGCATTCCTCCTCCCGACGGCTCCATGGGGGGAGCCGATGTCAAGCATATGGAGGACGGCGATCAGACTGATCCTGCCCAGGCAGGAGGTGAGAGCGACCCTCCATGCGCTCCCCCGGGCGAGACGCGTGTGGAGATTTGGACGGACGGGCCTACGAAGTAAGTTAATTAATTAATATATATTTCTCAAATGATTATTTGTACATATATATTCATGAAAATTATTATTGTATAGATATCGGCCTTCTGCAGTACAGAGACAGTTGGGGGTATTTCTGAGGCAGAACTATGGTGGGCCTTGGATTAACTACTCAGATGCTCCTGCAGATAGGAAGGCCTTTTGGTTCGCCCACTTCAAGGTAAAAAATTTGTTTATTTTTAAATTTTAATAATCATTTGTGTATATTATACAACTTTTCTATTTTACTTCTTATAGAGAACCTATTTCTATCCACCACACCGGGCGGCGAAGATCGAGGGCCAATTTTCTGCCGTCGCAGGCAAGCTCATCCGTGATGCGATCCACGACCAGAAGTCTCGTGATCGCTCCGGACAGCCGATCCATGGTTGGATCACGCCAGAGCAGTGGACTGCGATGAAGGCTAGATTCAGCGAGCCCAAGTACCAGGAGCGGTCTGACAAGGCCAAGGTGGCGCGGTCGAGCGCCGGTAAGTGGTGTGGTGGCTCCATTTCGATGACGGAGCATTTTCGTCGTCTGGTACGTTTCCTATGACGGACATTAATTTATATATAGTTTGATAGAATGTTTAATACTAATAATAGATAATATATTTTAACAGGTAAAAAAGGGTGAGGACCCGAACATGGTAACCGTCTTCCTGGTCACCCATCGGAGGGCTGGAGAGTTCATTGACGAGTGGGCGACGCAGGCATATGTACGTTCTATTCTTTATATTAATTTACTATAATTTAGAAAATAGGAAAATAGATATTAATATAGACTTTAGCAAATACTTACACGTTAGCAAACATGTTCTAGGCCGAGTTTGTTCGGCTACAGGAGGAGGCGGCTACTGCTGCTAGTGCGCCAGCAGAGGGAGGGGCTGGTACTTCCTTCCAGCCGCCTACAGCTCCATCGTCGGACGCCTCTGGATGACCGCCGTTGGCGATCTTCAGAAGGGTACGTACTACGGTACGGGATCCTACGGCGCGTATTTGGCTTCGGAGTCATCCCGGGCCCCCTCTGTCAGTGCGCAGTCTCCGGCTTCACAGGCGTCGTCACGAGCTCAGAATATTCGTCGTCAGATCGACGAGCTGCATCGCGAGTTGCAGCAGCAGATTTCTGATCACCTTACCGCAGAGCGACGATCCGACCCTCCGATGATCACCGGACGATTTGATGCGGTCGAGCGCAGTATACAGGAGCTGATGAGTCTGCAGCAGCGCACAGAGCGTAGACAGATTGAGCTGGACCATTCATAGAGGACCATGTCCGCCTCACTCACTCAGGTATCGGGTTCGCTTGAGGAGAGTACTCAGAGGATGGTGAGTACCCTTGCTATGCATGGTGAGCGACTGCGAGAGCTGGAGCAGATACGTCCTTCTGGTCTATCGACGGCGCCGACTCCAGACATTGCACTGCCTTCTACTGCCCCTGCGGTGCAGCTCACACAGGAGCAGTATGAGTACATATTATCCTAGATGCGCGGCAGGGGTCCTCAGTGATCCAGTAGATTTTTTTATCATCTTTGTATTTATTGGCCCTATGGGCCCATTGACCGTTATGTACACTGATTTTCATTATTATTTGACTCTTGGACATGTATATTTGTTGGACATGTATGTTTGTGATATTTAATTTGTCACGCCCCAGAACCAGAATACTGGAGAGCGGGGGAATGACTCAGCCAGCTACGTATTACGGGTAGATGAATACCGTATAATACGATCAATGCTGTCTAAAAGACAAGGGGGTGCATACTACATGAAAGTCTCGCTATGGTCACTTCATATCTATTGTCTCAATCATTCAAACAAGAAACAGAAATAGAGAACATGTAAGATAAAGCAGTAAGGCGTCCCAAACGCTCAGTCAAAATGTTCTTGATATCTGGCTTTACAAAACATAGCCAGATGATGTAGCAAAGTATACACAATTGTTATCAGCTGCAGTCTGACTTAATTATAATTATGCAAAAGTAAGTGCAAGACAATCCGACTAACATGTCGGTGCTAAACGGCTAAGTATAAAGTAAATAACAAAACGAGTGGTGAAGTTAGGGAACCCACTCGAGTCCTCTTGCGATCATTCCTCTAGTATTGACCATCTTGGAGGTAGAGGTAAGCTGAGTCCTCGGGAACTGGCTCTAAATCTGGCCATGCAAAACCAGAGAGGTTAGACCTCTAATAGCAAGTACCGCAAGGAAGCACGATATGAGACATTAAACCAGTAAATAAGAGAATATAATAATAGATCTCTGCTTGCTACTGGGATTCACATAACATCACGACACTTCGAACCAACCTCCCAACCAAACAAGGACAGAAGTTGGCCCGTCATGTCCTGATGCTCTGATCATCTCAGTTAGGTAACAGAGTAGGTACAGTACACAAACAATCAACTTAAACGGCCATCCAACTCCTACGGCTTACTACTGTGAGCTCCAAGTTATCCTGGAATTATGCAATAAAGATTTCTCAGTTCTTACTATGGACAAGCAAGGCTAGTCGATCCAATCAATCAATTGCGCCAATCATGAATTAGACGAGTCCCAGCGGAACGTCCGTCATCAATATATAATATACAATAAATAGTATTACCAGATACCGCTCCATGCCCGTGTGGCAGGTTTGTAGTATCTGTGGGGACCAGCCGGCCTGTCGGGCACTACTAGTCCCAAGAGGGCTGCCATATAAGAACTCGGGAATCCATTCTCTCCATGCAATCATTATTTTTATTTAACTTAATAGTCTCTACGTTGAGTGAAATCCCATGCCGTGGATCATGGTCATTCAGAATGAGTACTTTAGTACGGGGTACGATATGCACAACTCTACAACGATGCCCGTACGGTTAGGTTATAGGTCTTACATAGCGTAATGCAACAATCCAAACTAACCACGGAACAATCATGCCTTGACCATAAAGTACACATGCTTCTTTTATAGTAAAATAAATAAATAAATAAATTGAAGCCTGCATGTGTGCCTGTATGTCAATATTCGGGATCGGCCAATCGATTATAGTAGTTCATACTTAATATGAACGTGTCTCATTCATTCATTTCAATAAGACGACTAGCCAGTCTCTTAGTTCCATCTAGGAACGCATGATCAATAATTAATCAAGATAACAATCAATGTTAATTAATGCCAAATTCGGAAAATAAACATTGGGAAATAAATAATGTTTGGGAAATAAAGAATCTCATGCGCTGTGGAAAATGATCGGGAAATAAATAAATCTCATGCACTGTGGGGAATGTTTGAAAAATAAAGAATCTCATGCGCTGTGGGAAATGATCGGAGAATAAATAAATCTCATGCACTGTGGGGAATGTTTGGGAAATAAAGAATCTCATGCGCTGTGGGAAAGGTTGGGAAATAAATAATATCATGCGCCTGAGGAAAATGATTGGGAAATAAATAATATCATGCGCCTGAGGGAAATGATTGGGAAATAATTAAACTCATGCGCTGTGGGAATGTGGCTGTGAGAAATAAATATCATGCGCTGTGGAATAAGATTGGAAAATAAATAATCCATGCGCCTGAGGAATGAGATTGAGAAATAAATAGGAAAATAAATAATCCATGCGCCTGAGGAATAAGATTGAGAAATAAATAATCTCATGCGCCTGAGGAATGAGATTGGGAAATAAATAATCTCATGCGCCTGAGGAATAAGATTGGAGAATAAATAATCCATGCGCCTGAGGAATGAGATTGGGAAACAAATAATCTCATGCGCCTGAGGAATGCGGCTGTGGGAAATAAATATCATGCGCTGTGAAATAAGATTGAGAAATAAATAATCCATGCGCCTGAGGAATGAGATTGGGAAATAAATATCATGGGCTGTGAAATAAGATTGGGAAATAAATAATCCATGCGCCTGAGGAATGAGATTGGAAAACAAATAATCTCATGCGCTGTGGGAAATAAATATCATACGCTGTGGGAAAGGTTGGAAAATAAATAACCATGCGCTGTGGAATAAGATTGGAAAATAAATAATCCATGCGCCTGAGGAATGAGATTGGGAAACAAATAATCTCATGCGCTGTGGGAAATAAATATCATACGCTGTGGGAAAGGTTGGGAAATAAATAACCATGCGCTGTGGAATAAGATTGGGAAATAAATAATCCATGCGCCTCAGGAATGAGATTGGGAAACAAATAATCTCATGCGCTGTGGGAAATAAATATCATACGCTGTGGGAAAGGTTGGGAAATAAATAACCATGCGCTGTGGAATAAGATTGGGAAATAAATAATCCATGCGCCTGAGGAGTGAAGATTTGATGCGCTGGGACTGTCCTTCTTCTCCGAATTTTCTGAGAACAGAACCATGGGAACCATGGAAGCCATTGCTTTCAAGCTTCATAAATCCTTCATTCCAAGTCCAAATATGGACTTCCATAGGTCAAAATTGGGTAGAACGAAATTTTCTACAACATGGAACCATCAAAACTTGAAGATAACAAAGTTTACTAGATCAAAACCTAAGAAATCCGAAAATGTAACAAACTTAGATCTACAACAAATAAGCCATGGAAATTGAAAATGCTAAGTACTAAAGAGACTAAAAATCAAATAGGGAAGATGATGGAACAATAAAAATAGGGATCCATCAAGAAGCAAGTTGGCACTTGCTTATCTCTTCTAGGTTGGTGGGAGAGTTATGAGGAAGAAGAAGAGTAATGAGAAGAAGAAGTAATGAAGAGAGAGAAAGGGTTTGGGGCTTTTAAATGAACGAGTGGTGGTAGGTGGGGGGTTTATTTCGGTTCATGATGAACCAACATAATTAAACCAATCTGAGCCGAACCCATAGCAAAGCTAAAGCAGAGTATAAAAGCAGAAAGTAAAGTGCAGAAATAAAATTGCAGGAAATTAATTAACAGAAAATTAAAGGAATTTAAATACAGAGCAATACATGATAAATATTAAATGAATACATTTCAGCAGTACATGTATTTAGAATACGTATTCTGGGAACGAGAAGTGACATCTCTACCCTCCTTAGAAAAATTCCGTCCTCGAAATTTCAGATCCAAGCATGATAGAAATATCGAAGCTAAACTAATCTAAGTATAAACAATTGAGTAAGCAATCATTCTACAATGATAATAACAAGTAACATATCTATGTTGAACATTCTACGATAGCAAGCAATTCTACTTATAAGGTGACAAGCATGAGGAGTTAAGACAATCAAGGTATACAGAAGGAAATATACCTTGTGAGTCAAACAGGTGCGGATACCGTGATCGGATATCATCCTCACGTTCCCACGTTGACTCTCCTAAAGAGTGATGACCCCAAGCAACCCGGACAAGGTTAATTGTTCGGTTCTTGAGTACCTTCTCTCTTCGGTCCAAAATAGACACAGGCTGTTCCTCGTAAGACAGGTTGGTACCAACAACCAGCTCAGAATGATCAAGGATATGGCTTGGGTCCGATACATACCTTCGCAACTGAGATACATGAAATACGTCATGCACCTCTCGTAACGAAGGTGGAAGGGATAAACGATAAGCAACATCGCCTATCCTCTCAAGAATAGCAAATGGGCCCACGTACCGCAGACTCAACTTCCCGCGAACGCCAAACCTAATGACCCCACGGGTAGGTGAGATCCTCAAGAACACGTGGTCCCCAACAGAAAACTCTAGCGGCCTACGATGCTGGTCCGCCCAATGACGATGCCGATCCTGTACAACTCGAAGTCGCTCTCTAATTCTTTTGACCAATTCAACTGTCTGAACAATCATTTCCGGGCCTAACATCTTTCTCTCCCCGATATCATCCCATGCTAGTGGCGACCTACACTTCTTACCATATAGTGCTTCAAACGGCGCCATCTGGATACTGGCTTGATAACTGTTATTGTATGAGAACTCGACCAAGTGTAGGTGGCTCTTCCAAGATCCTCCAAAATCTAGGGTGCAAGCTCGCAACATGTCTTCTAAAGTCTGAATTGTTCTTTCTGATTGCCCGTCCGTCTGTGGATGGTAAGCCGTGCTAAATCTTAACTTGGTACCCAAGCTATGATGTAAGCTCTTCCAAAAATGTGATATAAAACGGGTATCTCTGTCTGACACAATACTGACTGGGACCCCATGCTGCCTGACTATCTGCTGCATATATAATTCTGCCAACTTCTCCGTAGATTGCCCTACTCTAAAAGGAAGAAAGTGCGCCACCTTTGTAAGCCGATCTACTATCACCCAAGTAGCATTTTTACCACTTGGTGATCTTGGTAAACCGGTCACAAAGTCTATTATAATATGTTCCCACTTCCATTCCGGGATAGGAAGCGGTTGCAATAACCCAGCTGGCCTCTGCTGTTCTGCCTTCACTTGCTGACATACCAAGCAACGGGAAACAAATCTAGCTATCTCCCTCTTCATCCCATTTTACCAGAAGTGCTGCTTGATATCTTGGTACATCTTGGTCCCTCCAGGGTGAATAGAATACTGAGAGCTGTGAGCTTCTGCCATAACCTCCTGTCTGATATCTCCACTAGGCACACATAGACGTGGCCTAAACCTAAGTGTACCATCTTCATGAATTCTCATCTCCTTCCTGAGTCCTGACTCACATTCTGTCCTAAGCTTCTGAATCCTTGGATCTTGTGCCTGAGCTGCCTTGATCCTATCTACCAAGTTGGATTGAACTTGTAGACTCGCCAGAACTCCTACATCACTAGGAAGTACAACCTCGATGCCCATTTCCTGAAGGTCTTCTAAGATATGCCTCTGTGTTGTCAACATGAATGCGCCGCCTCTTCTGCTGAGAGCGTCTGCTACCACATTAGCCTTGCCTGGATGATACTGAAGCTCAACGTCGTAATCCTTGATCAGCTCTAACCATCTTCTCTGCCTCATGTTCAGCTCCTTCTGAGTAAAGATGTACTTCAGACTTTTATGGTCCGTGTACATATCCACTCGATCACCATATAAGTAATGCCTCCATAGCTTCAAAGCAAATACTACTGCTGCCAACTCCAAGTCATGAGTTGGATAATTCTTCTCGTGGTCCCGAAGTTGCCTAGATGCATATGCTATCACCTTCCCATACTGCATGAGGACACATCCAAGTCCTTTACCTGATGCATCACAATAAACGGTAAAACCTCCGGGTCCAACTGGCAATGTAAGAATAGGCGCTGATATTAACTTCTGCTTCAGATTCTCAAATGATGTCTGGCATTCTGCCGACCAGACGAATGGTACATCCTTCCGTGTCAAGCGGGTCATGGGTGCTGAAAGCCTTGCAAAGTCTGACACGAACCTTCTGTAATAACCCGCCAATCCCAAGAAACTCCGCACATCAGCTACGGTCTTGGGTACTGGCCAACTCTCTACTGCTTCTACCTTCTTGGGATCTACTGCTACTCCAGCTCCTGATATGAAATGACCCAAAAATGAAATGTGATTCGTCCAGAACTCACACTTGCTGAGCTTGGCATACAACTGGTTCTTTCTCAGAACCTGTAACACTTTCCTGAGGTGGTCTTCATGCTCCTCTTCACTAGCAGAGTATACGAGGATGTCGTCAAGAAACACAACGACAAACTGATCTAAGTATGGCATAAAGATGCGGTTCATCAAATCCATAAATATTGCTGGAGCATTGGTCAAACCAAACGGCATTACTAAGAATTCATAATGCCCATACTTCGACCTGAATGCTGTCTTGGGAATGTCCTCCTTCCGAACCCTCACTTGATGATACCTTGAACGAAGATCTATCTTAGAGAAAACTCTAGCTTTGCTCAACTGATCAAATAAGTCGTCGATCCTTGGTAGTGGGTACTTGTTCTTTACTGTCGCCGCGTTAAGCTTTCTGTAATCAATGCACAGTCTGGACGACCCATCCTTCTTTCCCACAAGTACCACTGGTGCTGCCCATGGTGATATGCTAGCTTGGATGAACTTCTTCTCCTTCAGCTCCTCTATGTGTTGATATACCTTAGCCTGCTCCGAGTCTGCCATTCTGTAAACTCGATCTGATATCGGTTTAGTTCCAGGGGCCAATTCTATGCTGAACTTAATATCTCTAACTGGTGGCAGACCTGGAAGTTCTTCAGGAAATACGTCTAGAAACTCTTCAACTACCTTCGGAATCTGAACTTCTTCCATTGTCGTTATTACTCCCTGCTCTTGTTGAGTTGCCTCTGATCTGACTAAGGTGAATCTCTTCATGCCTGGAATATCAAAAGATACACTCCCTCTACGACAATCTATTATCGCATGACTGTCTTTCAGCCAGTCCATGCCTAAGATAACGTCAAAATTTCCAACAGGAAATTCTATCAACCGGGCGGGTAAGGAATGCCCGCAAACTACAACGCTACACGCTAGAATAACTCTACTAACTCCTACGAGCCCATTGCCAGTGAGTATATTTAACCTCCCTGGCAATGCCTCGAATTCTATTCCTAGCCGTGTTGTAAATTGTGCAGATATAAATGAGTGCGATGCTCCCGAATCAAACAATGCTACTGCGGGATAAGAGGCGACGAGAATGTTACCTGCCACAACATCTTCCGATGCCAATGCCTCTTCCAAGGACAGAGTGAATGCCTGCCCTCGACCTCCTTGCTGGTTCCCATGCTGCGGCCTAGCCTGGTGCTGCCGCTGGCCCCTGCCCTGGTGATGCTGGGGTGGTCTATGCTGGTGTTGCTGCATCGGCGGTCCCTGCTGCCGAAACATCTGAGCCTGTGGCATTAACGGACGCTGGGCCAATGGTCTCACTGCCACTGCGGGTCCTCGATACTGCCCTGCCTCCGGTGCTGGCAGAGCAGGAAACTGCTGTACTGGTCCTCCTGACCTCAAATTCATGGGACAAGTGGTAACCCGATGATCTGGATTTCCACATATCAAACACTGTCCGTTCAATGTCCGACACACATCTCTAGTGTGCCCTACCTTCCCGCAATAAGTGCAGCCCGCTGGGGGTTGCTGGTTCTTCCTCTATTGCTGTTGCTGTTGCCTGGGTGGTGGTGCTGGTCCTCGTATCGCCACATCGTGGATACGAATGCCAGTGGATGGTGCTGTTGTTCGGGGCGTCGCTCCCCCTCCTCCTTCAATCTGACTATGGGATCTCTTCTGACCCCCAGTCCTCACCGCAAGCCTCTGAATAGTGATCTCATGCCTTCGAGTTGCCGTTAATATTTCGTCAAAAGTCTGGTAATTGTGCCCCTCTATCAATTGTAAGAGTTCAAGGTGAAACCCTTGCTGAAACCTCATGGCCCTCTGGCGCTCTGTTGCTTCCATCTCTGGGGCGAACCTACTCAATTTGCAGAACTCCGCTGCATAAGCATCTACAGTCTTTTCGGCCTGCCTGAGGTTGATAAACTTCTGTTGTAGCTCAAACTGCGCCACAACCCCATAGTACTTGGTCTTGAATCTTGCTGTGAAATTGTCCCAAGCCACAGGACGCCTGATGCCCACTTCCTCTTATTTCCACCAATCACGTGCGAGATCCTGAAGTAACAACTTCACTAGATCCACACGTTCTTCTGCCGGCACCTTCGCTGCTGTCAGAATAGCCTCCATATCTTTAAGCCATGCATCTGCTGAGATGGCATCCTCCGTGCCCTCGAAACGGCGGAGATTGTACTTGCAAAACCTGGCTGATGCTTCTGAATCAGTCCTCACTCCTCTTTCCAATGCCGTCTGCAATCCTTGGTTAAGCAACACATTCTGCTCTTGTAACTGAGAGTGCATGCGCTGCTGGGCTAACATCTGATGTTGCTGAGTAGCCATCATTCCTCTCATGATCTCCAGAAGGGCTGGTGTGTCCACTTGGATAGGTGGAACTGTTGGTGGTGGTGGAACATCCGGATACTGCGATCCAGCTGCTGCTTCCACTATCACTTCTTCTTGAATAGCCTCTTGAGTTAGTACCGGCCCTTGTTGCTGACCAACATGGTCAGGTTGTCCGTGTTGCTCTTATTGTTGTTGTTGTTGTTGTTGTTGTTGTCCAGTCCTGGCAGATGTGGACGAAGTGCCCCTAAGAAAAGGGACAAAAGAACAATCAAACGATCGGACAGGAAAGATCAATGAAGTCAAAGGATACCGGAATGTCAAGCTAGAGTCGAGAGTAACGAATCATGAGATCAAGGGGAAACATGTGTGATTGAGACATCCTATAAATTAAAACACCCCACAAGTCTGAAACCAGACCTGCATGGGCCACCACTAAAACCTTGTCACGCCCCAGAACCAGAATACTGGAGAGCGGGGGAATGACTCAGCCAGCTACGTATTACGGGTAGATGAATACCGTATAATACGATCAATGCTGTCTAAAAGACAAGGGGGTGCATACTACATGAAAGTCTCGCTATGGTCACTTCACATCTATTGTCTCAATCATTCAAACAAGAAACAGAAATAGAGAACATGTAAGATAAAGCAGTAAGGCGTCCCAAACGCTCAGCCAAAATGTTCTTGATATCTGGCTTTACAAAACATAGCCAGATGATGTAGCAAAGTATACACAATTATTATCAGCTGCAGTCTGACTTAATTACAATTATGCAAAAGTAAGTGCAAGACAATCCGACTAACATGTCGGTGCCAAACGGCTAAGTATAAAGTAAATAACAAAATGAGTGGTGAAGTTAGGGAACCCACTCGAGTCCTCCTGCGATCATTCCTCTAGTATTGACCATCTTGGAGGTAGAGGTAAGCTGAGTCCTCGGGAACCGGCTCTAAATCTGGCCATGCAAAACCAGAGAGGTTAGACCTCTAATAGCAAGTACCGCAAGGAAGCACGATATGAGACATTAAACCAGTAAATAAGAGAATATAATAATAGATCTCTGCTTGCTACTGGGATTCACATAACATCACGACACTTCGAACCAACCTCCCAACCAAACAAGGACAGAAGTTGGCCCGTCATGTCCTGATGCTCTGATCATCTCAGTTAGGTAACAGAGTAGGTACAGTACACAAACAATCAACTTAAACGGCCATCCAACTCCTACGGCTTACTACTGTGAGCTCCAAGTTATCCTGGAATTATACAATAAAGATTTCTCAGTTCTTACTATGGACAAGTAAGGCTAGTCGATCCAATCAATCAATTACGCCAATCATGAATTAGACGAGTCCCAGCGGGACGCCCGTCATCAATATACAATATACAATAAATAGTATTACCAGATACCGCTCCATGCCCGTGTGGCAGGTTTGTAGTATCTGTGGGGACCAGCCGGCCTGTCGGGCACTACTAGTCCCAAGAGGGCTGCCATGTAAGAACTCGGGAATCCATTCTCTTCATGCAATCATTATTTTTATTTAACTTAATAGTCTCTACGTTGAGTGAAATCCCATACCGTGGATCATGGTCATTCGGAATGAGTACTTTAGTACGGGGTACGATATGCACAACTCTACAACGATGCCCGTACGGTTAGGTTGTAGGTCTTACATAGCATAATGCAACAATCCAAACTAACCACGGAACAATCATGCCTTGACCATAAAGTACACATGCTTCTTTTATAGTAAAATAAATAAATAAATAAATTGAAGCCTGCATGTGTGCCTGTATGTCAATATTCGGGATCGGCCAATCGATTATAGTAGTTCATACTTAATATGAACGTGTCTCATTCATTCATTTCAATAAGACGACTAGCCAGTCTCTTAGTTCCATCTAGGAACGCATGATCAATAATTAATCAAGATAACAATCAATGTTAATTAATGCCAAATTCGGAAAATAAACACTGGAAAATAAATAATGTTTAGAAAATAAAGAATCTCATGCGCTGTGGAAAATGATCGGGGAATAAATAAATCTCATGCACTGTGGGGAATGTTTAATCTCATGCGCTGTGGGAAATGATCGGGGAATAAATAAATCTCATGCACTGGGGGAAATGTTTGGGAAATAAAGAATCTCATGCGCTGTGGAAAAGGTTGGGAAATAAATAATATCATGCGCCTGAGGAAAATGATTGGGAAATAAATAATATCATGCGCCTGAGGGAAATGATTGGGAAATAATTAAACTCATGCGCTGTGGGAATGCGGCTGTGAGAAATAAATATCATGCGCTGTGGAATAAGATTGGAAAATAAATAATCCATGCGCCTGAGGAATAAGATTGAGAAATAAATAGGAAAATAAATAATCCATGCGCCTGAGGAATGAGATTGAGAAATAAATAATCTCATGCGCCTGAGGAATGAGATTGGGAAATAAATAATCTCATGCGCCTGAGGAATAAGATTGGAGAATAAATAATCCATGCGCCTGAGGAATGAGATTGGAAAACAAATAATCTCATGCGCCTGAGGAATGCGGCTGTGGGAAATAAATATCATGCGCTGTGAAATAAGATTGAGAAATAAATAATCCATGCGCCTGAGGAATGAGATTGGGAAATAAATATCATGGGCTGTGAAATAAGATTGGGAAATAAATAATCCATGCACCTGAGGAATGAGATTGGGAAACAAATAATCTCATGCGCTGTGGGAAATAAATATCATACGCTGTGGGAAAGGTTTGGGAAATAAATAACCATGCGCTGTGGAATAAGATTGGGAAATAAATAATCCATGCGCCTGAGGAATGAGATTGGAAAACAAATAATCTCATGCGCTATGGGAAATAAATATCATACGCTGTGGGAAAGGTTGGGAAATAAATAACCATGCGCTGTGGAATAAGATTGGAAAATAAATAATCCATGCGCCTGAGGAATGAGATTGGGAAACAAATAATCTCATGCGCTGTGGGAAATAAATATCATACGCTGTGGGAAAGGTTGGGAAATAAATAACCATGCGCTGTGGAATAAGATTGGGAAATAAATAATCCATGCGCCTGAGGAGTGAAGATTTGATGCGCTGGGACTGTCCTTCTTCTCCGAATTTTCTGAGAACAGAAACATGGGAACCATGGAAGCCATTGCTTTCAAGCTTCATAAATCCTTCATCCCAAGTCCAAATATGGACTTCCATAGGTCAAAATTGGGTAGAACGAAATTCTCTACAACATGGAACCATCAAAACTTGAAGATAACAAAGTTTACTAGATCAAAACCTAAGAAATCCGAAAATGTAACAAACTTAGATCTACAACAAATAAGCCATGAAAATTTAAAATGCTAAGTACTAAAGAGACTAAAAATCAAATAGGAAAGATGATGGAACAATAAAAATAGGGATCCATCAAGAAGCAAGTTGGCACTTGCTTATCTCTTCTAGGTTGGTGGGAGAGTTATGAGGAAGAAGAAGAGTAATGAGAAGAAGAAGTAATGAAGAGAGAGAAAGGGTTTGGGGCTTTTAAATGAAGGAGTGGTGGTAGGTGGAGGGTTTATTTCGGTTCATGATGAACCAACATAATTAAACCAATCTGAGCCGAACCCATAGCAAAGCTAAAGCAGAGTATAAAAGCAGAAAGTAAAGTGCAGAAATAAAATTGCAGGAAATTAATTAACAGAAAATTAAAGGAATTTAAATACAGAGCAATACATGATAAATATTAAATGAATACATTTCAGCAGTACATGTATTTAGAATACGTATTCTGGGAACGGGAAGTGACATAATTTGTTGGTATTTTCATTGAGTACATGTATGATATTTAGTTGTAGACTGTTATGATGGGAGACTGTTATTCATCTATTAGTTATAGACTGTTATGATGGAAGACTGTTAATTGTGATGATATCTGCGACGGGGATGACAATATACCTACGCTGGGTTATAAGCGATGATCTGATATACAAAGGAGGTGCTGCCCAAATTTTAAAAAAATATAATTGGTATTTTTGTTATGCTGTGTGTCTGTGTTTACAGTGTGTGTGAAGTGCAGTGTTCGGAACCATCGACAGTTTCGATTACTGTTGTATATTTTATCTTGGATAGAAAGAGCAACAGTTTAGGGTGTACGTCTGAGAGCTTCATTTTCACGTCCTTCACTTTCTCGGGACGTCGTAAAGGATCCCGAGAAGGTGAAGGACGTGAAGAGGAAGCTCTGAGAAGTGCACCCTGAACTGTTGCTCTTTCTATCCAAGATAAAACATAGAACAGTAAGCGAAACTGTCGATGGTTCGAATACTGTACTTCACACACACTGTAAACACAGACACACAGCATAACAAAAATACCAATTATATTTTTTTAATTTTTTTTATCAAATCTGCGACGTTCTGCGACTTTCGGCGACGTTCTGCGACGGAAAGACCACGTTGCTATACGTCGCCAACCTGAGAGCTGACGTCGCTAAAGCTGTCGCTAGGCGTCACTAAAATGCTGATGTGGCTGCCATGCCATGTCATCATATATAAAGTTGACTGCGTCGCTAAGTGGTCGCCCTACGTCGCTATAGTGGCGACGTATACTTACGTCGCTATCTGTCGTAAATTTTGCGACGACTAGCGACACTAAACTTGACGTCGCAAATAGCGACGAACTGCGACGAAATTGTAATCTGCGACAAGCCTATACACGACATCCAATTTCCGTCGCTATATACGTCGCTAATAGATATTAGCAACGGATTTTCCTTTTTTGCGACGTATTCTGACGTCGCTAAAAGAAGTTATTTTAGTAGTGGCAGTCCTCGGAGAAGAAGATGTCACGACCCGCACCCACTGTGAGGGTACAAGAACGTAACAACGCCCAGCCTATGCCGCAGTATCGGTAGTAGAACACTGTTCTAGGTCATGAACTATAACTACATAACATGAATATACTCTCCAAAAGGAGGCCAACACAGAGGTACAACTCAATCACAATCTAAGGTAGAATGTAGCACGATAAAAATAAATAAGAAATCCTCAACTGAGGTACAGCAGAAATAAATAACAAGTCTCAACATCTATAAAATATACAACTCTGAAAATAAAGACAACAGTTTAAACATGAAAAGAGAGGACAGTCTAAGCTATCTACACTATACAAGGTATCATCCTGAGCAGCTGCCTGAACCTCCCCAGGGGTCCAGGTCGCGAGTGTTTACTAGGCAAACTCTAAGTAAGGGTACAGGGTTTCTCATCATCCTCTGTAAAATTTTTAACAGGTCCAGTCAGGACGGGAGCGAGCACAAAACATCTCACGCAGTTCATATCATGTTAGGAAATATAAAGCATGCAATAGAGTAAGGTACATGAAACGCTGAAAGAAAGAAGTATATGAAAAACAGTAGATATTTGATAACAGAAAATATCTAAATATGATAAGTAAGAACTGTAAGCCTACTGTGATTTAGAGTACAATATGGTTATGTAAACGATCTAGAAAAATACAATGGTAACTCCATTGTACGTGGGTGTACAATAGACATATACAATAGTTATACAATCTTGTACAATAGGATTTGATTACATAACCAATTCTACTCCCCCTCTCCAATCAGTACACAAGGATCCACTCTAGTTACGTTATCTTGCACAATAGTGTACAATGTTATACAATAGATGTACAATATTATACAATAGATGTACAATGTTATACAATAGTTGTACAATGTTATACAATAGTGTACAATGGTCTATCCCTGGGACTCATGTGATACTGAGAGTACAATATGCACAAGGAGTATACAAGGATATAGGTATTCAATAAATACAATATGGAAGTGAAACGCACATCACAATATGTATCTAGTGAATACAAGGGAATAACATCCCAAAAAGAAGATCCGTATAGTACCAATCCATGATAACAACGTGTCAGCATCAAGTACAGTAATCTAGAGCAAGAATGTAAATCCAGACAAGTATAAAACGGTCAGAGAATGTACTCGCCACGTATCTGAATGTCTGAAATAAATATACTGTCCGAGATGAGATACCTGACTCCTAGTTAGAGCAACACAAGTCAAGATGTATACAGGAGATGATATATGAAATGTACAATGCATCTGCATGCTGTCTAGGTCAAACTAGACCAAAGTCAACTCTCGATCAACTCTAGTCAACTAGACTAGTCAAACTAGGTCAACTAGGTCAAGTCCTAGCCCAACAAGTCTAATAAGTCTCACTAGGCCTAACCAAGCCTAGTCTAGCAATCACACACCTATCACAAGGCTATACAAGCCAAACACAAGCCACACATCAAGGCACATCCTATTCATACATATTCAACATTATATATATATAAAAAGAGAGAAAAGAACTAACATGTAAGCTATGTGTGTGTGTGAACATGGATGTGTACATGAAGAGAGAATTCAACACTAGGCCCTATATCTTTGTACCCACATATATACCTATCTATATACACATATATATATATATATATATATATATATATATATATATATATATATATATATATATATATATATATATATATATATATATACATACACAATAGGATATGTGCCTAAACACATAGCTATCGCACATATAGAAATTCCTTACACTTTACACATATATACACATAGGTTAGACATGCTATATAGAGCTATAGGCACACTACATATATAGAAATATGTTCATACATTGTATTTACATAGAGAGATGATAACATGTGATGTGTGTGTGTGAGAATGTCAAACATACCATGTGTGTGTACATTATAAAATGTGTGTGTGTGCTAGAGGGTATTGTGAGTGTGTGTACTAGTGAGAGTGATGTGAGGCATGGCATGTGTCAATAAAAAAAATGAGTGTGTGGCATATGGGATTGTGAGTGTGTGTGTTTACCTACATAAACCTCTGTGTGTGTGTAGAGAGTGAGGGTGTGTGCTAAAACAGTATGTGAGAGATGTGTGTGACTGAACAATGGTTAGATAGGAGGCTATGTGTCATGTTGCATTAAATTAACCCAAAACAGTGTGAAATATCAGTGTCAAAATCAGTGTCATGTGTGTGTGTGGAGGTGTATATGAAATGAGTGAAAGGGTGAGTGTTACTGAACAGTGAGGAGAAGGAGAGGAAACCAATTCATTCCCAGGTTTGAGACCACAGAAAGAATCTCAGATTTCAGTGTCAACTTAACCAAACCACAATACTTAACATTAAAACCTTTCTCAGATTTCAGGTAATGAAGAGCATTGCTCCTAGGAAACATTCCTAGATCATAAATCTGAATTCTCAGATTCAGTCTACAATCCACATTCTCAGGTATCTATAAATTCAGTGAAGGCATTCATTTCCAGGTTTATACAATATACGAGGCATTGAAATCAAAACTGTTGACAGGAACTTAATGGTGAAAAAAAAAGAAATAACAAGTTCATGTCTCATTTTAATCTCAGAAAATTGTGAATGCCCAAACCACATTCCCAGGTTTAAATTTGATAGTATATCTAATACCCAAATCAAAAACTAAATAACATTATCTAACAAACACTAATATACATTAATTCTCAGATTTCAGGTTAACTAAGAAGGAAAAGAAAGGAAGGGAATCATTTCCCAGGTTCAAAACAGTCCTCTAAGTTAAAATCCAGATTTAGTATTGAATCTAAACAGTTTAACATCTCAAGCAATCACATAAAACTATGAAAAACAGTCCCTATATTAGGAATCACAGATTTCAGCCTCCACACAGTCCCAAATCCCATCAAAATCGACACACACATAGGATTTATGTAGGAGCACATGCTAGAGGTTTAATTACAAGTAATTAACAATGTCTAATAGGTTTAAAAGATTGACAAATCTTATTTTCAAAATCTGGACAGAAAACAGGATATAGGCTGATACATGATATTTCAGAAAAAGGAGAAATGAAAATAGCAATGAAAAATTGAATTAAAATACCAATTTTAGGGTTGGTAATTCAAATATAGGTTGTATACGTGTCATACAGTGCAAATGTGTCCCACCACGAGGACACAAATGTGTCCAAACAATTTAAAACACCAAAACATCAAACTGGACACAGGAAACTGGGCAGTCTCGTGCGGGTGTACACGCGTGTCGTGCACCCGACACAGGCCAACCCAGGCCTCGTGCTTGTGTCAGTGGGTGCACCTAGGGTAGGTCTAGGTGTGTGTCAACCTATATCGTGTCAGTGTGTGTCGTGTCCAGCTATTCGAAGCCGTATCAGTGGCTTAATACACTGTGCACAGTGACAGTGGGTTCCCCCGTGCGCGGTCGATTTCTCACCAACTAGTGCACGAAGTCCCATGAAACTTGGGGAGCATGGTGACAGTGGGTGCCCCTCTGCACCCACAAAGTTTCGTATCAGGGCAAGCCGTGTCGTGTCCTGTAAGGACCCCGATGAGCAGGGGATCCGCCAGGCCGCGCGCGAGTGTGTGCAGCCCATGTGCATGCGTGTCCAAACGATACGACACGTGCACGAATCCAACTCAGTAAATTAAAATCGTGTAAGCGACATCAAAACACAAATTTCCATTCAAAAATTATTTCGAAAATAACACAAAAGATTCACTGTGGCATTTCCACAAACACATAGAGCAGTGTACTGATACGTGTCCAGTTTGGACACGAAAGGACATAAAAACTTAGGGTTTCCTATTTCTACTGTTAGGTTAGGTCTAGGGCTCCCTAATGATGCAAAAATCTCAGGATTCTATGGTGAGAATAGGAAGTTACCTCAATGTATTAAAACCCCCAAAAAACTCTAAAGAGAGATGCTCCTCTTGATGGTGAAACTCCTCCAAATTGATTTGAATCTGAGAATAAATTGTAACAACAGCAAAAATAGGGAGAGAGAGTCAAGAACCCGCCCACCTTAGTGTTCAACGCATACTTAGACCCGTAATCCGTCGCCGAGCCACGCTCGCTAACTCGATAACATCTTACGCATACCATAATACATTTTATTAGACGTGAAGGAATAGGGAGAGAGAGTCAAGAACCCGCCCACCTTAAGTCGATACGCCTTGCCGTCTCGCCGATTGAAGCATCTCGCTTCCATAACTCGATCGCATAGCTAACTCCCGGACTTAGCCATTCCTTTGAACTACTCGATTGATTTGGCCTATCGCACCCATACCATGATTCGTAATCCAGCATAAAGGCATAGCCTGCACACCAGATCGACCAACATTACCACTTGCTCAACGGAACTTATCCTTTGCATCGATTCGATTCATAGATTCCAACCGACTCAAAGCTTACATTTGGCCAACGTAACTCTCGCATCGATTCGCATCGATACTTCATCGGGTCAACGCAACTCTTCGAGTCAACGACTCATCATAATGTACCGAGCGGAGCGGGGCATTACATAATATACCAGTCAAAATCAGGTTCGTCCTCGAAGCGAAACCAACACTTAATCCAAGTGTCTCGCATAGATCGCTTCACGATCTCGTGCTACTATCGTTGAATCATACAACTTAGTTTAGATCATACACATATTTTAGGTGTCCCACCAATATATGCATTTCAGCCAAGCTCAGTTGTAGGATATCGGGACAAACTAACACGTTCAGCTTAAATCCTCAAGCACCCATCGTTCCATTCTCGACTTAGTCATCTCTTAGCACATATTCCTAGAGTCCTGCTAGCAAACATC
Source organism: Iris pallida (assembly GCA_029216955.1). NCBI lineage: Eukaryota > Viridiplantae > Streptophyta > Magnoliopsida > Asparagales > Iridaceae > Iris > Iris pallida. Next base: position 6,837,405 of record JANAVB010005597.1, read on the forward strand.
TTCACATATAACTTGATCCAAACCATAACTTTGATCTCATAAGTTTCTCGCCGGCCACCTAACACTCGCATTGCATTGAGTCATTGCGCATCCGATCACAACAATTCTCCGCAACGCCTGTTCGCCTAACTGTTTGCCTATCTCTCACATAACTCAAGTCTTTCATCCAATCATTCATAACACTTGGCCTCTATGACATGGACTACGTCCACATGTCTCAAATTCCTTTGCCTACAATCCGTACTAAGTCTCGCACACAACTATCCCAACACGATCTATAATTTCGAACCATATACGTATCGCGCTGGGGCTACCCCTGCTAGGTAACTTATCCAAACATCATGCTTAATCTCTCCCGATACAAGAGGTCAACTTGAGTCTACGATGCTCAAAGGCAACAATCTTTCCGACCCAAGGTCTCTTACGATGCGCCTTTCTCCGATACTCGACCGAGTACGAATCTTTTACTCAATCTTCGATTCAATCCCGACTAGTTTGTTTCGTAATATCGATAGCACGCTCAACACACAGAGCCTAACCGTTACTCAAACCGATCTATGACACAACTCTTAGGGTCATTCTATTATTCGTCGCTCTCGCGCATTGCAGATTCCTTGCAATCGCCTTACCGCATCATTACGCTAAGCACGTTCCTCAACATCTATTCGATCATCGACTAACCAAGTCTATCCACGTATCCATCCGATCGATCATAAACTTTCTAACCATATCGATCTAGTCGACGGCTACTCGCTAACTTTCGAAACACGATATTCACTTGCTTAGACTTATCCTCAACATGCACTACATCATCTTTCATCCTCGACAAAATTTCTTACGCGACTTCATTGGGTCATCCTATGGGACCTCAACATTCACTTGATTTGGCGGTCAAGTCTTCTAGGGTCATCTGCCCCGAAACTACGCTTGATAATTGAAGATCATCAATGAGGGACAGTTACAACGAACCATGCTATATCCTATCGCGGAGCCAAATCAATTTTTGACACTTCCTATGGGACTTCATCCAATCCGACATACCAATCCATAATTTATCAGTCCCCGTGCAACTGATGTGCCGTTGCTACTCGAATCACTCCCGCATTACCGTTGACAATATTGCACAATCCTCAATTTCACCTTCGCATCAAACCACAAGTCCATATCAATTTTGCCACGCCTTGTAAGTTCGATCATCCCCACTGGATGAATTACCATACCAGTGCTCACGCGGAATGATCATTCTAATTTGACGTGATGCATGTGCGAGGCTGGTGTTGCGCTCGCTAAAGACAAGAATGTCAACATAGTGGTGATCTGCGAAGCAATCCATACACTTTCGATTTCATCCAAGTAACATCCATCCACCCTTAAATTTTCTCGACGCTTTTCCACAGCTATCATCCGAACTTACGTCAACTTAACTTGTATCTCGTTCATCCAACAACAAGGTCCAACATAATTTTCATTCATTCGATCAGAGTATCCCCGAGTTATTGCATATCGTCTTTGATACGCCTCAATACCATCGTCGATATGCATAACTTGAACATCTTCCTTTCTCATAAGCTCAATCTCGTTGTAATCATTGCCATTATCTGAACTCGAATACGAATCAAGTCTCTTACTTATCAAGATTCATCCAGTTGTAACTACTTAACATCGTCGTGACACGATTTCCAATTCACATATTCATTCTCATATCCCTAACTCGCACTTCCAAATCGTGCTACCGATGTATCGCACTAACTCGAATTCGTTCGAACGATTCCTTCGTACTTACTCAACATGTTCCAAAGAAGTCTCCGTACTAACTCAACATAAGTTCGACCGGGTCGACCATTTCCTCCACGTACATTCCTTCGCTATGCTCAACTTATCGTTTGACTTACACTTAACGAATCCTCGTCCGACGTATCCATAGATGCGACTTCGTACATAATCGTTCAACTTAATTCACCGAAGCATACTTGTATCGACTTCTATCAAGTCATTCCCACTCAAGTCTCGGTACTACTTCATCCGTTGAGGACACACATATCGTAACAACGTAATCGTTTCGACGAATCTATCGCAAGTCACCAACTGGCTTAACATGGCTATCGCTAAGTGGTATTCCATATACCACTCAGGATCGAGCCTATCGTTATCGATACAATACTTCGCTATACTTGCTCGCATAATTGGTATTGCATATACCACTCGAAATCGAGTCATTACTCGATATCACACTTCGCATAGGTCCGATATCTATCTTTTAATAAACTATCCCGTATGGCGATCCTTCCGATCCCAGCTCTAGCGTTAACTCAAGTTTGACACACATTCAATCTAACCGTACCATGGTGATCGTATCGATCACACCCGCAACATTCACTTACTAGCAGCTCAACGCGACATACGGCCAACATAAACGTTCGCCTACTCCAACTCGACTTAGAGTCCGACTCGACTCCAATCTTACTCGTTGCAACTCGTGCAACAACTCATTCTCGATACTTAAGATCTTTACTCAATCTCGCGTAACATATTGCTAGCCATCCGCATAGCCATACAACGCACATCATACCATATCGACTCGTTGCACCGATGCAACGAACGATTCACGACTTGCTGCACTCCGTGCAACCAACAACACATAACCGTTCGCATAGCAACATAACATGCATCGCCTCACATATCGACCCGTTGCACTTCGGAAAACCATAATCTCATAACCCGTTGCACTTCGTGCAACCAACAACACATATCTTCTCGCACCCCGTGCGACCGATAACACATAACTTCTCGCATTTCGTGCGGCCGATAACACATATATCATTGTACTTCATGCAACCAACATCACCATATTCGTTGCACTTCGTGCGACCAATATTCCATAACTCCTTGCACTTCGGAAAACCATTATCTCATAACCCGTTGCACTTCGTGCAACCAACACTCTCCGATGGCACCCGGAAATAGCGTGATAGTCACGACATACTTGTGGCAGACGTACGTAACTTAATATAAGACTTATTGTATGGAACATCCAATGTAGCGTCGAGCAGATCCATGAGCCATGCGGTTGCGGAAACAACTTACAGTCAACTGAATTCGATAGCGAAGAAACTGAGGGTCAAAGAGATTCACGCACGGTCCAAAAGATGGAACCGCTCTGATACCAACTTGTCACGCCCCGACCTAGAAAATCGCTCGTCCTCGCTAGATTTCACCCGAATCCTCGTCCTCGCTGGGGCGTGATGCCGCACGAGCCTGGAGTTGCGCTCGTGCAAGGCAAGATAACAGGTTCACTTAGAACTAGTATCTCAATTTGATAACATAAGCAGCGGAAGGAAACCAAAGTATAACATAAGAATCTCTTTTATTCATAATGAACTGAAGATTACAAAGGCTCTGAATAGCCCAACATACATGCCAATTGGCTACAACGCTCATGATCTCTCTAGCTCACAAAGGATTTTATTGTTCCATACATTATGCCTCTTTATAGCCACCAAGTAGTCTACGGCCGAACATCTCCATGTCGCAAGTCCGAACGCATATGCGGAAGCTCTTCTTGAACGCCAAGGATTCCATACCTCGGTACGTCCAAGCCAAGCTCCGCCCCGAGCCGATCATAACCTGACCTGCACATAAACTAGTGGGGGATTAGTGCTTTCGTCCTCGCTTTGCACTGATCAAGACCCGCTCGTACCCAAACCAAACACTTAATCATTTAGTGAGCATGCATCTTAAATTGTGATCTTTCTATTTAGCCTTAGGATCGATTTCATGGCAACACTTAAACATAGCACATTATCATAAATGTGTTCCATACCGTGTTCCTGCAGCAGATACAGTTAGACATAATCTGAAACATAACATAGTGATTCGGGCTCATCCCGTTCCTCTTTGCCTAGCCTGCCATGGTTAGAACTTACATAAGCAATCATAAGATTCGTGCAACCGACCAATCATAAACGTAAACATATGCATAATGGGTGACAGGCCCTGCGCCTGCACCCAGCTCTCATCTCAGCCCACCGGCCCTATCTATATGAAGGTCACGGTGTTTCGTACCGTAATGGACTTGGCATCTCATATGTGTAAGCCTACGATCACTTCGATACGGGTTGCTAGCCCAAAATCCGAAGGATCCCAAACTTACGGATATCATAGCTTATCACAGCACTGGACGGTCGTAATTCGTCTGAATGTTGTGCTCCATAAATACCACACATAATTCCCTTCTAGGTCGAACGGTCCCGGCTCCCCGGCGTAACCGTTCGAGGGAAGCCGTACCCGTGCACGGGCCATCCGAGTCCATTGACCATACAATACGTATCATATCATACAATCCATAGCATACCAACCGATCTCGTATTCCATAAACATAGTCTCGCACATAAATGGTTTCTCGTGCCATAAACGGTTTCCCGTGCCATAAACATATTCGTGTCTCATAAACATAATCCACCATTCATATGGGGATCTCCGTCGGCGTTATGCCCCAACACATCCATATTGATGCACGACGCCCAACGGCTTAGTCATCTCATACTCATATTCAATGCGTACCATTCGTAAATTATACTCATAGCATAATTCCGTATTACTTAGTATTTTCGTAACATAAGTGCCCGAGGGCACGCTCAACGTCATATTCAATGTTCTACGCCTAGTGTTCAATGTTCTCGGAGGCGTGCACTTGATGCACATCTCATTATCATCTTTCAATGTTCTACCATTATTGCCCTACCGCGACCCGTGCACTCGATACACGTCGCTTCAATGTTTCGATTGTTCAATGTTCTATCTTAGTGTTCAACGCATACTTAGACCCGTAATCCGTCGCCGAGCCACGCTCGCTAACTCGATAACATCTTACGCATACCATAATACATTTTATTAGACGTGAAGGAATAGGAAGAGAGAGTCAAGAACCCGCCCACCTTAAGTCGATACGCCTTGCCGTCTCGCCGATTGAAGCATCTCGCTTCCATAACTCGATCGCATAGCTAACTCCCGGACTTAGCCATTCCTTTGAACTACTCGGTTGATTTGGCCTATCGCGCCCCATACCATGATCCGTAATCCAGCATAAAGGCATAGCCTGCACACCAGATCGACCAACATTAGCACTTGCTCAACGGAACTTATCCTTTGCATCGATTCGATTCATAGATTCCAACCGACTCATAGCTTACATTTGGCCAACGTAACTCTCGCATCGATTCGTATCGATACTTCATCGGGTCAACGCAACTCTTCGAGTCAACGACTCATCATAATGCACCGAGCGGAGCGGGGCATTACAAGTCCAACTTAACTAGGGTTAGGTCACAAAGTAAAAGCTAGTCAAAGTCAACCTAGTCAACCCTTATTCAAACAATTCCAAAATAATTTCTAAAAATTCCCATAAATTCAAATAAATTCTAATAAATTTAGATAACCCTAAAATGTCAAAAATTACGCTAATCACATGGCTAGGCTCTAGGATAGGCAGTCTCTACTATTCACTAGCAAAACACCAAAAATCACAAGTCATGGATTTAAATAGTTAAAAAAAATAGTTAAAAATCACTAAAAATCATAATATGAAATAAATACCATTAAATAATAATTATAATTACAAAATTCTAAAATTACCCTCTTCTGGAAAACTGGGTGTTACAGAAGAAGAAGTAGCAGCAGCAGCAGCTGTGGAACCTGGCCACGTGCTTCAGCTTCCGAAGGCTCTTGAAGAAGAGCACAGTGGGGATGTTCTGGTAGTAGACGGCGAAGGAGAGGCCGTCGTCGTCGAGCTGAGTCGAAGATGGTTCGCTGCGGGAAGGTGGCAGAGTGGACGTAGAAGCGGTTGTCCATGATGATGGTGGCCATGAATCTGGGGTCCTGCTTGTTCCAGCCGAGGCGTACTAAGGGGGAGTCGGCGGGGTCGGAGGACTCGTAGATGATGGTGGAGTACTGCTCATTGTTGCGGAGGTCGAAGACCCTGACGGAGCCGTCGGCGGAGACGGAGGCGAAGATGCCGACCCCACCCCAGGCGATGTCATAGACCTCCTTGTCGTGGGCGATGAGCTGGGTATCGACGGCCCTCCGCGAGCGCGGAGTAGACCGGGACGATCTCGGGCCTGAAGCCGGACATGACGGTCCGTGCCATCCCCTCGTCGGCGCCACCCTGGTCCACACCCACATCCGCTGGAGGAAGGAGGAGGAGGAGGTAGGGGTGAGCATTCGGTTTATTCGGTTTAAACCGAACCGAATAACCCAAAACCGAATTGGACCGAAACCGAATAAGCAAAACCGAAACCGAACCGAATTGGCCCAAAACCGAATCAAACCGAACCGAATTAAATCGGTTCGGTTTTCGGTTTATTCATGTTTTTTTGATTTTTTTGAGATTTTTTTGTTAATATATATAGTAACTAAATATACATAGACATATTTAGTATATACCTATATATATTTAGTATATACCTATATATATTAATACTTATATATATAGTATACACACACACACACACACACACACACACACACACATATATATATATATATATATATATATATATATATATATATATATATATATATATATATATATATATATATAAAATATATATATATATATATATATATATATATATATATATATATATATATAAATTAATTAATTAAAATTTTTTATTCGGTTTTCGGTTTTGAACCGAAACCGAAACCCGAAACAGAAACCGAAACCGAATAAAAAATTTAGTATTTTCAAAACCGAAACCGAACCGAACCTCTTATTCGGTTCGGTTTTCGGTCCAAAACCGAATAATGCTCACCCCTAGGAGGAGGAGGAGGAGAGAGGAGAGAGAAAAATCCTAATATTGGAATGCTCCCAAGTAATTTTTGGGCTATCCCTAGTAAAAGTTCCTAAAATTTGTACTATTCCTAGTAAATGATAGTCCCTAGTAATTTTAAGGGTGTCCTTAGAAAAACCCTTAAACTTAGTCAAGTATTAATGCACCAAACAAACAAACATGGTACTGTTGACTACGGAAAAAAAAACCTTGAGTGCGTCATGTTGCGCGTGGCAACAAAATGTTTTTTATACTATTAAACTTTCAATAACTTTTTGAAGTAAATTTGTTGACAAATACCTAAACCTAATTAGTGTGGTAGCTAAGCTAGATCAAATCAAATAGCTAGCTATAGCTAGTGGAATATGGCCAAACTATAATGAATTAAGCATATAACTATATATCCCCCTTTATAGTAAAGTTGTGGCAAGGGGGGTCTATATATACTGCAAAGACTGCTTTTCTTTAGGTATTGCAATTCCAACCTGCAGCAGAGGTTACAAACTCACACACACACACACAACAAATTATGGCCATCACTGCCTGTGGCATCACCACCCGCGCCGTGCACTGGGACATGACGGTCGACGAGTTCAAGGAGTGGATGCGGAGGTTCGACACCGACGCCGACGGCCGCATAAGCCGCGACGAGCTCCGCAGAGCCATCCGCAGCCTGGGCGGCCGGTTCAGCGGCTGGAAGAGCAGGAACTGGATCCGCCAGGCCGACTCCGACGGGGACGGCTACATCGACGACGGCGAGATCGACAACCTCGTCGAGTATGCCCGGAAGAGCCTAGGGTTGAAGATTGTCGCATATTGAGCCGCCTTTGTCCGGCCGAAGAATCAAAGGCTCGGTCGGGTTCAAAAAATAAGTGAAGTGCTCAATTAAGCTTGATATGTTTAGCTTTCTTGCTGTGGTTTTTATTACATATATGTACATATATATATTCTATGTAAACTCTCTTTGACAGACTCTATATATATAGATGTACGTACGTATCTGCAGTTGGATGGAGCTTGATCGTTTCAAGAGTTGTTTGTGTTCCTATGAACTCTGTAAACTTGGACGACTATGCTTATTTGACATGGCAACCTTCAATTTGAATAATCTGTTGCTTGTTCTTCAATAATTTCAGACTCACTTGAATGAAATCTTCATTTGTCACAATCCTTTTTTTTTTTTCTTTTTCTTTTTGAGATAACTTCATTTGTCACAAATTAGTATTATATAATTAGTTCTTGCCGATCTTTTCATTTGACATGCATCTTAACACTCTTTCATGTAAGCTGGCCTTGAGGATATATATCGAATAAAGAAAATCCTTCGATCCTTTTTTTGAAGCATGGCTCAACCATGGCATATATATATATATATATATATATATATATATATATATATAAAGTTTGATATTAATATTATATGTACCACTTATATCGAATTTTTTTTATTAATATTAATATGTATATTTATAAGTATAACGTGCATGTGATGAAAATTTTCAAGTTCTTTTAGCTTCTTTTATGATAACGGACGTACGGTTTCATGAAACAATTTTTTTTTTTTTTTGAAATTAAATGAAATTTCATTGAATAGAAAGACTGTTGGCCGTATCTTTTTTGATATGAGCTTTCTGAGTAGCCTGGAAGAAACACAAGGACGGACCCAAGGCAAGGGCTTGCGTGGGCTGTCCAAAAAAAAAATTAGTTTCTTTCTTCTTATATTTTTTTTCTGTGAGTCAATATATATCTAGTCCGTCATAATCTACTCCAATCCACCCTCAAATTTTTGGTTCCACACTTTGTAATTATATGAGAGCTTCCTAAAGAACTTATTATCTCAACATCCATAGTTTTTCCTCTCGTAAAGGATACATAGACAAATTGTAAATAAAGTAAGGACACCTAAATTTCCAAAATGTCTACTCTTTTTTTGTCATATTGTGATTATTACAATACCTAACTACGACCTAGTTTGGTTCACGGAAAGGGAGGAAAATGTTCTTTTCTTTCTATTAAAAACTATAATTTTTATTAATAAAAGAGAATAATTTGGGGGTGGAAAAGTAACCTGTGGGGGGAAGGAGAAAAGTAAATCCATGTTGGAAAAAGAGTCAAAGTTAACTCTTCTATTTGTGAATATTTGAAACAACAATGGGAAAGAAGAAAATATATATATATATATATATATATATATATATATATATATATATATATATATATATATATATATATATATTTATTTATTGAAACAATGGATACTTGTGGCGAATTCGCCTCCAATGAGAAGTGGTCCGCATGCATCTCTTTTAACCACTGGGCTAGAGGTCATATATATATATATATATAACCCAGCCACTTCAACCTCCCAAGAATCTCCTCCGTCCGCCGACCCATCCTCCTCTCACCCTCACTCTCTCCTCCCTCTCCCCCTCACACTATTTGTTGTTTGTTTTGGGACAAATGAGACTAATTAATTAAGTAGTGGGAATAAAAAATAATAATAAATGTTTTATGTACCTTCAAAAATTTATTTCTCTATGTTGTTCCGTTACGTGGCATTTTTCTATTTGCTCATGTCTTTTTTTTTTTTTTTTTTTTGATAATAGGATATGCATTAATGTGTTAAAGGAATAACAGAGTTCATGTCCAAACGAACATGATCTTCAATACAAGAAGGAATCTCCTGAAAAAGAGAGGTAGAGTTTGGGAGATTGGAAACCAAAGCTGCATTTGCTAAGGAGTGTGCACATTGATTTGCATTTCTAAAAGAGAAGGAAAAACTCAAATTTGTAGCAGTATTTTGAAAGTTTCTCGCGTCTTCAATGATATGCCTAGCTCTCCAGGGAACCACATTGGTATGGAGATTGATGGAGTCGATAAGAGGTTTACAGTCTCCTTCAATAACAACATCCATTAATCCTTCATTCTTGCAGATGTCAAGTGCTAGGCGTAATCCTAATGCTTCAGCTTCAATTGGAGTTCCCCCAAATTCCATCCTTGATAAAGCAAGCTTGAATCCCCTATGAGCATCTCGAAGAACTGCTCCAGCTGATATTTTCCCATCCAAATAAGCACCATCAAAATTAATCTTCAATTGGTTAGGAGAAGGAGGAGTCCAGGCAAGTAACCGTTGATTCCTGAGTGTAGGTACATCCATGCTTTGGTCATTAGTAAGAAATGCATCATTCCTTTCCTTTAGGTGCAAGGAATCTTCATATATCCTTCTATCATTTACAGGATGCTGGTCGAAGATAGCTCTGTTCCTGTATGTCCATATAGTCCACATTTGATAGAAGAGGATAGCAATCTTATTGGGATCACCTTCCTTAAGAAGAGCAGTTGAAATGGAGGATACAGAAGTATCTTCATTGATGAGAGGTCCAATAATAGAGTTGTGGCGCCAAGAACTTCCTGTGGTTGGGCAATGAAACAAGAGATGGTTAGTAGTTTTAAAACATACCTTGCAGAGGGGGCAAGTAGCATCTATGCCATTGATTCGATGATGGATATTAGCATTGGTGGGAAGGGAATTAGTGATAGCTCTCCAACCAAACAGCACCACCTTTGGATTGATATAATTGAGTGACTATAGCCTTTTCCAATCAGTGAAATCATCTCCAACAGAAGGATTAGAAACAGAAGTAAGTTTGTCATGGATGACACGGTATGCCGACTTTGAGGTGAGGATTCCAGATGGAGTGTGAATCCATATAAGTTTGTCACTAGGACAATGAATAGATAAAGGAATGTTTAAAATAGCATAGGCTTCATAGGCTGGGAACAAAATGTGAATAAGATTCACCTTCCAAGTTGCTGTGTCTTTATTTATCAAGTCACTTACTTTGGTAACCCAGTGATTACTGAATTCATATCCATGCACTCTGAAATTTGGCAAAGAAGGTACCCATGGATCCTTCCAAATATTAACCACTGAACCATCACCAATCGACCACATTACATTATTCAGAAGAAATTCCCGACTGCGCATGATGCTAGACCAAATACAAGAGGAAGCTTGAGTAGGAGTAATGTTCCAAAAGGATTTGGAGTGTAGATATTTGTTGTGGAGTAATGTAGCCCAGACTGAATTTGGATGAGTAAGGAATCTCCATGTGAGCTTAAGAACTAAGGCCAGATTGACAACATGAGGATCTCTAATACCAAGGCCTCCTTGGTACTTGGGTTGAGTAAATGTGTTCCAACCAGTAAAATGAATCTTCCTTCTATCAGTCGAATCCCACCAGAAATGACACTGAAGTTTTCTGAGGTAGTTGGTTACTTTTTTGGGAATGTTGTATGCTGAAAGGAAATAAGTAGGGATTGAGGAAAGGGTAGATTTGATGAGGGTTGTTCTTCCAGCATAAGACAGACATTTCCGTTTCCAACCAAGAAGTTTAGAGGAGCTAACAGTCATTAAGTCAGAAAAAGTGGTTGCTCTGTTTTTTGATTGGAGTAGACAGTGGCCAAGGTATTTGTCATTAGGAAGCATCATCTTCACCCCCAACAAATGCACATAAAGCTCCCTCATTATAGGATCAGTTTTCTTAGAGAAAAAAACTGAAGATTTTTCAAAATTTATTCGTTGTCCAGTCCATCCTTCAAAAGTATTAAGAATGATCTTCACTTGGGTCATATTATGGAGAGAAGACTTCCCAAAGATAATCAAATCATCAGCAAAAGCAAGATGGGAATAATTCTGGGGGCAATTTCGAATGGTTATACTTTCATATAAAGAATTTTTGACCATTATATTGATCAAAACTGAGAGAAGTTCCATACATAAAATGAAGAGATATGGAGATAGAGGGCAACCCTGTCTAATACCTCTACTTGGGGTGAAGGAATGAGAAGGTTCTCCATTCACTAGGATAGCCATGGATGTTGTAGTGACACATTGCATAATAAGATCAAGGGGTTTACCATTGATACCAAATCCCTGCAGTACTTGACTTAGAGTTTTCCAACCAACTCGATCATAAGCTTTTGACATATCCACTTTAAGTGCAAAAGAGCTACTAGTAGAAGGGAGTTTTGATATGGAATTGATGAGTTCTTGAGCAATCACTATATTGTCTCCAATAAATCTTCCTGGCACAAAGGCGTTTTGGAAAGGACCAATCAATTTATTCAGCATAGGTCGAAGTCTATTGGAAAGTATTTTGGAGATGACTTTGTAAAGCACATTACAAAGGGCTATTGGTCTATAATCAACTGGTCTAGTAGGATTTTTAATCTTTGGAATGAGGGCGATCAATGTATGATTTAAATTTGATGGCATCAGACCAGTTATGAAAAAGTTCTGAATGAGAGTAGAAACCTCAACACCAATTTGATCCCAATATCTTTGGTAGAAAAGAGCTGGATAGCCATCTGGGCCTGGAGATTTGTATGGACCCATGCTCTTGATGATAGATTTGATTTCATCTTCAAGTGGGATAGAACCTAGCAAATTGTTCTCAGCAGCTGTGATAACAGGGAGTTCAGAAAGGATGTGCGCTGGTACAGGTCTGCTCTCTACTTCATCAAATATGGAACTGAAATGAGAAACAAAAGTGTCTGAAATTTCCTTCTGATTTGAAGTAAGAACACCTTCATCATTGATGATGCTATTGATAGTATTCCTTTGTTTTCTCATTGTAGCAGAAAGGTGGAAAAATCGGGTATTTCTATCACCCTCTTTCAGCCACGAAATACTAGATCTTTGCTTCCAATAAAGTTCTTTTTGAAGTAGCAATTTGTTGATTAGAATCTGAGTTTCCCTCTCTTCAGTGTAACTGTCCTCTGTTGGTAATTGTGACTGAATTTGGAGTAGCCGAGCTTCAAGTTGTTTAATGTCCTTGTCAAAGTTTTGAACTCTTGCTTGCCCCCATCTTTGCAATCGAGTCAAAAAAATTCCCAATTTGGTTTGAACATCTGTAGAAGGAATGCTACCCCAATTGTCGGTTAGAGTTTTGTTAAAATCAACATCCACAGTCCATGCAGTCTCAAAACGTGGTAGATGCTTTCTTTTCTTTCGATGGATATTCAGTAACAAAAGAATAGGGTTGTGATCACTGTTAAGACATGGGAGATGGAGGAGACCAGCATTGGGGTTAATTGATCGCCATTGAGAATCCACCATAACTCTATCAAGACGTTCTGCCACATAATGATAAGGTTTTCTTCTATTACTCCATGTGAAAGCTGGACCATAAAACCCAATATCCATAGCTGCAACAGAGTTGTACCATTTGATAAAATGTTTGTGGTGATTGTAATTGAATCTATTGCCACCAATCTTCTCCTCAGCTGACAGAATACCATTACAGTCACCAATACAAAGCCACGGTTCAGTGATGGATGTCATGTTCAATTCCAGTTGTGGCCAGAAGATGGATCGATCAGGAAGCAGAGGAGGACCATAAAGACAAATTAGGTGCCATGGTTGAGGAAATCCAGGATAGGAGAGGATGGTGTGGATGTGGTTCGGTGAGGAAGAGATGATTCTAATATTGACACTAGATACCCAGCAGAGGAGAAGACCACCAGAGTATCCACTCGAAGAAACCGAATAGTTACTGTCAAATCCCAAATCCAAAGCCACGGATGATGCAATTGTTGACGAACATCTAGTTTCACAAAGAAATAGAATATTGGGCCTAGATGCACGGAGGAATGACTTGAGAGTGCGAATTGTAGGGTCATTCCTCAGACCCCTACAATTCCATTATAGAATCATTTCTCTGAAGGCTGTTGAAGGCCAGCCGCGCCTATGTTATCATTGGAATTGGGAGTGGTACATTTGAGAGGTCGGATATGTTCATCATCAGAGGCCTCATCATTATTTGGAGATCTGGGTCTTTTGGGTTTATTTTTTGGATCATTGGTGAAAGATTTGGAATCAAGAGTGCTATTAGTTGGAATTGGGTGAGAAGAGGTAGCAGAGTTGAGGGAATTCAGAAGTGAGGTGAAGGTAGAAATGACAGATACTGAAGTTTTGTGGGAAGATGATTCCAAAGCACAGAGTGGTATCCCTTGACAATACTGGTGGCAAATTGTGGATGAGGGGCAATGATTGGTTGAAATTTCATTCAATAGTGTGTTGTCAGTAGGAGATGATATAACAGTAGAAATTGGCGTAGATGAGGATTGAATTTGGCCAGAGATAGGTATTGTGGTTTGGTTGGTAATGGAAGGAGAAGTAGGAGCTGTAATAGAAGGGGGAGGTTGGGATGCAGATTGGTTGGGTCAATAAGGAAGTAACTAAGTGACGGAAACGACATAGAGTAAAAATTGAATGAGTTGGAATATATCTATAAAATAGGTAGTGTGAGTTTAAAGTTTGGAGTGGTTATCAAATAGGACATTTCAACTTTAAGCAAGCCTTGATATTTGGAATAATATTATGTGTATTTATTTCTTAATTTTGATATTCGTCTTTCATCCATATAATGCTATTATACAAAATTTGAAAATTTGCCTGTGCTACGGAAGAGATCCGATACAGGTTTCTAAACTGGTATCTATTCTTCATATCGTCGATATATCATAAAATGATGGCACATGCATATATGGGATTTCTGAGTATAGATGGGTTTGAGATTAGACTTATTTAGTTTTAGGATCTCCTATGACATTAAACATTTATGTTCATATATTGTCTAAAAAAGAAGATGGAACTCGTCCAGAAGGTTGATTTAGACTGATTGTATAAAATAGAGATCTAAATGAATCAAATATTATATTAGATCCTAAAATTAAACCTAAATGCAAACTTTGAACAATATGGAAAAGCTAAATGTAAATTTTCAATATTGTACGAGGTAAAAAAAACTATATAATTCTTGACGTTACTTATTTTGTTTCTACTTTTTTCTTTTTTTTCTTTTTTATAACGCACACAAACCGAACCATGACGGTTCCATCTATTGTCCATGCTACTTTTCACTTGAACTACAAGTGCTAGACAAACACTATTTTGTTGTCAAAAGTTGATTTTGCTTACATTGCATGACTCGGGCTATTGGGTCCTAGTTAGAAGAAAAGGTTATGATCCATGTTAGCACAACCAAATTCTGAAACTGGACTTATGATGACGGTTAGAAAATGGGTCCACAAAAATCATAAAATGTGACTTTATATATATATATATATATATATATATATATATATATATATATATATATATATTACCAATTTTGATATAATTTTGACAAAGGGCCTGCACTGAGCTCAGCGGCCTGAGACAAACTTACAAAATAGACCGAGATAGAACTCTCAAGATAGATCTTACAATAAAACCGAATATAACAAAAAAAAAATATTCTTAAATAAAAGTCAATAAAAATTATATATTTGAATTATTTTTTCTAGCTGCGTACGATGTGCACGTTATTAATATTAACTAATTATAAAGTCAGTGGAGAGACTCCCGTCGACTACATATTGCCTGCAGATTAGTTTGAGTAAAATGAGATTGAATCTTTCTCTGTGTAGGTCCTAGACTATATAGTGCATATTACTTTGAGAGATGAATCCATTCTCCGCCCTCATGGAAGACTCTACCCTCATGGAAGACTATGTTCTCTTCCATCTTTACATCCGGCTTGTTTCTTGAAGGGATTTTCTATTATTTTTGAATGTCCTTCCTCTCTTTCACTATTGAGGAGTTGGAGCCGCCTCTAAACTGGCCGTCTTCGGTTGCGCCTGACACCGACACCATAACAACAATAATATTTATTTTTATTATATTTTTGGTTATCTCCAATATTATAAAAACAAAAAAGTTTATATACATTATTATAATATAGTTATCTCTATCTTAGATATTGGACAGGAAAAATTTAGCAATTAAGTTCACTAACCCAATCTTTATAATTTTAAGTGATACTTCTTTTATCAACATAAGTAAATGCAAATGTTGTTATTAAAGTCACTTAAAATGTATGAGGAACATAATAATCAAAGTCATGGTATTTTTGAGGAGTGGACCACAACAATTTAATTGTTGTTGTTGTTTTTTTGGAATATAGAAACATAATATAGAAAATGAATTTTCATTCAGTTTTGAGTAAAGAGAACTCAGATTAACATACACATACGCATGAGAGAGAGAGATGTTGGAAACCTTGATAGTCGATCCCTGTAAATAGAAACATGTATGTCTATACCTCATTTGCCAGACAAGCTATGTTGGTATTTCTGTGAGAGTATACAAATGAGATATTAGGATTGTTAATGCAACTATTACGACATTTTTCAAACACATGACAAACCCTCCAAAGAATATCCGATTCATTATATCGGATATTTTGCATCTGTGCCCATTTTTTAGTCAAGGTAATTCTACACCAAAACGAGCAATGATGCGTAAAACAATTTTGGATTGTATCTCGGATTGTATCTCGTTTTCGGTTGAACGTTCAAAGGTGCTGACAATGGAGTTGATAATTTACTGTTACATCAGATATAGAAAATGAGATCATAAGGTGTACAGCTAGATAATTGGAATTGATTCTGACCTTACATCAGAATTTACTTTAAGGTATACGAGCCCAGTCTAATATTGCACTTCATGGGCTAACTCGGCCAGTTCGGGTCACACCGACGGCTCCAATTGTCGGATTTTACAGGTTCTTTTTTCAAGGTCGAGATAGGCGCATTCATCGGAGGTTCATGCATTTTAAGACATATGGACTCAGTGCAATATCATAACTGACCAACTTTGATTCGAGACACACTGCGTTACCAACATAGGGATCATAACATTTAAGAGAAGGTCGCTCAGGACATCTTCAAGCAATTCAACTGCACATAGGAAAGCCCAACATCCCTTCTGAATAATCAGACTGCATCTGAAATCCAACACAACAGATGATGATTTTATGCTCGGTAGTTACAATCTTTCGTCGCATTGTTCTTACAGGTCAGGGCCGGCCACGAGCTCATGGGCTGAGATCAAATTTCGAAATAGGACACCCCAATATAATGTAAAAAAATATTAAAAAAATAACTACAATCATATAACAAAAAAATGTTGTCATCCAGAATTAAACTAAGGATCTCTAGTGTGCAAGTCTAACATGACAATGAATGTAACACGACAGTTTCGAGTTAAGAGTGACCCGTGGTACAACATGGTTCTGTTTGAGATATGTCCATGTTAATATCCTTTTAGTCTACGGACCTTAGGCCGTTCGTCTAGTCTGTCCTTGACCAGGACCGGTCCCAATTACAGATCGATAATCAACATAATCTATTAATTCCATGTGTAGATACTACTGTTAATAATTATGGGGATGAGATGAGCCTACTGTTAGACTCGATCAATCATTGACGGGACAATAGTAAGTTGTTGCACTGCTCAGAAACAGTGCACCACGAACGGCTCGGAAGATGCGCTACTTGCTGCAGCTGCCTCTTTGTCTTCCTCTTGACATGTTCAAATGTTTCGGTGACTACGTTTTATACAACTATGTACTTCTTCCATCTTCGCTATTTTTCCTGTGCTTTTCTTTTCCCAATTTGGCTGACGTACGTACTACTCCGTACCAGCGAGACAACCGTTTGGCTCCCTCGTCCGGAGAACTCTGCATATCAATGTTTTAAAAACTGGACCGGAGTTTGACCCGGCTAAGGCACGGGATCGGGTCAAACGGATTCAACCAGTTGGTTCAACCAGTGGGTTAAACTAAATGGTCCAAGTTTAATCTCTTATGGACACTATTTTTTTATAAAAATATCAGTTTTTTACAAAACACTAGGTCAATATTGAACCGGACCGAAAAAACTACCGGGTCAACCAGCCGATCCGGTCCGATTTTTAAAACATTGCTGCATATTTCGTGTCAGGAAAGTTTCGGGGGTTTCGTTGAAATTGTTAACTTTAGGTTGCTCAACCGTTTGGCTCCCGTTAGGTAACTCTATTTCAAGCTCCCACACCAGTGCGTCCGTGTCATAGATCGATTTCTACGAATAATCTTGCATTGGAAAGTCTCTCATTCCTCCTCGTATGATTGTCAGTACAAAGAGGCTGTAGGAACCCTAGAGGGGGGGGGGGGGGGGGGGGGTGAATAGGGTCAAGCTAACTAATTAAGCACTTAGCTCAAGCTAATTGACAATTTAAAAATATATGTGCAAGAGAAAAAGCAAACACAATACCGACACCCGATGTATCCTGGTATCCTCCTAAGAGGCAGTCCAGTCCCGGAACTCTCTCCGGCTTTAATCCACTATTTGAGCAAATAGTTACACACGAGTTTGGATCCGAAGAACTCGCCAACTTCTTACACAAGAGCTTTAATCCGAAGGGCTCTCCGACTTCAACCGAGAGTTTGGATACGAAGACTCCCCAACTTCAACCGAGAGTTTGGATACGAAGACTCTCCAACTTCAACCTTTCACAATAGGTTTTGATCTCCTTATACAATAGGATGAAGATCTCACTTTTCAACTCAATAACTCTAGCACAATTTGTGAATGACAAATGAAAGCTTTGTAGAGTTGTTTGTGGATAGGCTTTGGTGGTTTAGAAATTTTTAGGCTCAAAAGCATTAACCTTGAATGAAGGGGTTCAAGGCTACTTATAACCAAAGCTTGAAAAGAAGCCAAAGATAACTTTTCAGTCACGAACCGGCATACCGCCGGTATGATCCGGCATACCGGCGGTATACCGGTCTGGGATTGCAACGGCTAGAAATATAGCCGTTAGGATCATTAATGGCTAGAAATTCGACCGTTGGAATTTCAATGTTTCGGAAGCGGTATACCGCCGGTATGGACCGGTATGCCGTCGGTATGCCGGTTTTGTTAACAGAAACTTTCTGTGAACAAAAACTGGTATACCGTCGGTATACACCGGTATACCGTCGGTATACACCGGTATACCGTCGGTATGCCGTTTTCCACCAAAAATGATCCTGGACTTATTTCTGTCCTAGCTTTCGATTTTGCCATCCATTTCTTGTGTTTACAATCATTCCTAGGACTCATTACAGACTCCAGATATACTTAGGCAGGTGCAGACTTCTTCAGAGTCTTGAAATGATGATGGCACGGCTTGGCTTCTTTTCTTGATAGATGTTGGCTTTTTTCCTTGGCGGCAGCTGTCCAAAGATATCCAGTTTGTAAAAACTGAATACCTTGGCGGCAGCGGAACCCCCGGTGCGTGGCTCCAGAGATGTCGTCGGGTGGTTCAGAGAAATCTTGTAGAATCTGTCGTCTTTGGCCCACCATGATTTCTTCATAGCATATGTCCACATTTGATCTTGCAAATTGCTTTTCTGCAAATACATGTTAGACGAACAAAGCAATATACATGTAGCAAGTATGATAAGATAAAGCACATTAGGACTATGCAAAGTTTAAGTATAGGTGCTACGGTGATAGCATAAAAGTTAGTGATATCATAATGATTAAACTTAATTGAATGACCACAATCAAAAACATAGTTTTGATTTTGGCGACCCAATTAAATTTAAGATAGATAAGCTCATATCACTAATATGTAAACCAATAGGCACATATCACCAAAGGTATAAGTATAAGTAGAAATGCTTTTAGCGATAGTATGAAGATTAGTGATAATGAAGTGCTAAACTTAACATATTAACCATATTCAAAAACATGATACAATTATTGGGCCAACAGAGGCTTGTCAATCACACTAGCCATCTTCGTGATGGCAGGAAACTCTCCACAGTTGCTGAGGAAGCTAAGGAAGTCTTATTCAAATTGGAACCACAGAAAATCGATCTTGAGCGAAGTTGAGCGAGGGGTCCCATCGCCGCAAAACAATAAGATGTCAGTCAAAAGTGCAAATAGCATTCATCGACCCTATTTAGACCGTAGACAAACACAAATTTGATAAAATAGAATCCATCCTCGCGGGAGAATATTACCCGAGTCTCTTTCAGAGCATAGCGTATCCACGATTGACCATAGTACGGAAGATTTTTCATAACGTATATATATATATAGAAGTATGGTGTTCTTCCATAATTCCTCCGTCACTACTAATTTTGTGGTATGTTATTTTATATTATGTTACACCGTTTTTAATGGTGACATTATATTTTTCTTATATATAAAGGGACCCATATACAAAAAGTAACAGCTTTCTCCAAGGACCTGACCAAGAATTGACCTTGATCAAATTAGGCTAAGGGTGCGTTTAGTTGCAAAGTGAAAAATATGTGGAAAAAAATTAATTCCGTGAAATTATTTTTCTAGGAAAACAATTCCATGGAATTTTAAAAAAATTCCATGAAAAATTTAATTTGGGTGTTTGATTGCCATTATTTTTCACGAAAAATAGTTATTTTCTATGGAAAATAATATTTTCCTATGGGTTGGACAAGTTTTATTTTCCACCATTTTGGATAAAAATATGAAAAATGATAGTTTTTTGGAAAATAATTCCATGTAAAATATAAGCTATCAAACACTACTACTGGTGGAAAATTTGTGATGAAAATATTTTTCACGAAAAAAAAAGCCCAAACAAACACAGCCTAAGCTAAATTTCATGCACTCGAAAAATGGAAACTTATTGATGTGTGCAGCTAGCTAGCATTTAATTTAATTTAATTTAATTTAATTTTAAATGTATGATCATGATGCAATTGTGGGCCTGAAATTTATATTTCGTGGGCCATACCCCAATAATTGGGATGAGATACCACCACGACCCCGGCAGGAATTCATGATTTGGTTGTCTTCTTCTCCTTCCATAGATCTCTAAGTCATGTCATCAACTTCTCTACAGTTTGTCCTCTGGACTGCACTGCATTGCACTGTTTTCTTGTTACAACTAAACGCACTCCCATTTTTATTATATTTACGACTCATATCTAATTAATTTTGTTATGATATTGGCAACATGTTGTAAAAGGAAAAAAAGAAAAATTATATTACAGTAGAATAGAATAGAGCTGGAATTTCTCTTATTAATAATAATATATATAAGAAGAAATTTTTTATATTTGTGCTTATCTAAACATATGCTTTATAACCGTTTAATTCAATTTTGCTATTTTTATAGGTATTGTTGTTGAACGCACTCTCATTTTTATTATGTTTACATTTTTTTATAGGAGATTTGACTAGTTTTACATATATATTTTTTTCAAATTAAAGTACAACTATTTTTTTTTAACAATTTTCTCTTTTTTGAGAGAACCGTAAAAATTTTGTAATCTTTCTTCATTAAAAAAAGAAAATCTGAACCTTCTCTTCGTCTAATTTTATTAGTAAAATTTTGGGTTATTTTGTATAAGGATACCAGATTTATAACCTAATTAGACTTTGGGTAGTAGGTTTGTCCATTTTAGACTTTGGGTACTCGAAAAATTTTAGTGACACATTTTATTGACAAAACTGGACTTTCAGTGACAAAATGAGACCTTTAATGACGAAAGTTTGTCACTAAAATGTGTCACTAATAATTTCGAGTATCCAAACTATAAAACGGACAAATCCAGTATCCAAAGTCTAATTACGTTCTAAACCTGGTACCCTTATACAAAATAATCCTAAAATTTTCAATAAAAAGCAATGTTGAAACAGTGTATCCATAGTAAAGATAAAGGACAACCTCGAAAAAAAAAAGCAATGGTTGTTAGAAGATTTGAAAGTTAAGAACTATGAAAATATCTTGGACTAAGGTAACGATAATAAAAAAATAAGTTAATACGATAATATTTAATTGATTTAATAAATTAAGGAATATGGGTAAAGATAAAGAAGATGAATTGGAAATTATATGATAAACTTAACAAAGTCAACAAAAGAATGAACAAAAGCAGGGGTGCATTTAATAACACCCTCTCTCTCTCTCTTTTTTCCTATAATTGTTTTTTATATTGTTTTTCATATGAGGATTTTCTTGGGTGCCTTTTTCGGGGATTGGGTTTCTTTTATAAGTATTCTCCACTCATAGTTCGCCAACATATATATCTTGCATTTTTATAAAATTTCTCTTTTGAAAGAGGAACTTTTATTTGGTTGAATAATTATTATTCAAGAGGCTATGCAAACTGATTGCACTGTTATAAAGATAAAATCCACTCGGTACATCGTTCAAGATGTCTCAAAGATATAGTGTTACAATATATATCTCAAAGAGTAATGCTATTCATTTCTTCAAATTGTTTCTCCAAACTATCGTCTTTATATGGCAACTGGACATGCAATGTTAAATAGTATTATGTACCATCTAACATGACAGCTGATATGGTAAATATTAACCTATAATATTAATAACCCAATTGATTGATTTGAAGGAACAGTTTGGATGAATGAATAAAATTATTCTATCTCAAAATAATTGGAGATACAAGCAAGTAGCAAGGTTAACTTTCGTGAAGTACACCTTCGAGGCACGCAAACATCTAAGGTGAGTTTTAAATGTTTGTATACACCATTTGTAGAATAACCGACAACATTTATATAACTGGAAATTGCTGAGAAACCCAATTTCGGGGTGGGCTTTTATGAAATGCCCACCCGCTGGATAAGTTTTATGAAATACCCAGAATAAAGTATTTTTACGTTAAATATTCCAAGATTCCCTTTTAGATGCCACCCGCTAGAAACTGCTATTTTTATAATACCGAAACTACCCCTCCGCGCAAATTGGTCATCTATATGTATTTGAATTCAAAAAACTCAGATCTGAATTGCGATTTTCGTCTTCTTCTTCTTCACGGGAAATCTGAATTCCATTGCTCTCATATTCAGCAGAGATCGCAAAGATCGTTCGTAGTTCGGTGTGTTTTTCTTCAGTCGAACTCAGATCATCGCTCGTCATCATCATGACCATCATCATCATCTTCATCGTAGAGACATTTGAACTCAGATCTTCAATTGTGGAGAGAAGATCTTTCTTCTTCTTTTCCATAAGAATTATCATCGCTTTGAAAGAAGAACGAAACTCTTTATTCCTGAAAAAACTAAATTACACGTTTTAACACTGGAAATGACCATTCTCCGTCTTAATTAGGACGGAGAATGGCATTCTCCGTCTTAATTAGGACGGAGACTGCCATTCTCCGTTTTATTTAAGACGGAGAATGCCATTCTCCGTTTCCGTCTTAATTAGGACCGAGAATGTCATTCTCCGTCTTAATTAGGACGGAGAATGGCATTCTCCGTTTTATTTAAGACGGAGAATGGCATTCTCCGTCCTAATTAACACGGAGAATGGCATTCTCCGTGTTTCTAACACGGAGAATGGTCATTCTCCTGCGTTTTAACACTAGAATGACCATTCTCCGTGATAAATTACACGGAGAATGGCATTCTCCGTCCTAATTAAGACGGAGAATGGTCATTCTCCGTTTAATTTAGCACGGAGAATGGCCATTCTCCGTCTTAATTAGGACGGAGAATGCCATTCTCCGTTTTATTTAACACGGAGAATGACATTCTCCGTTTCATTTAACACGGAGAATGGCATTCTCCGTGTTTCTAACACGGAGAATGGTCATTCTCCTGCGTTTTAACACTGGAATGACCATTCTCCGTGTAAATTCAGACGGAGAATGTCATTCTCCGTCCTAATTAAGACGGAGAATGGTCATTCTCCGTGTAAATTAAGACGGAGAATGCCATTCTCCTGCATTTTATGGTTAGCTGAAACTTTGGAGGGCTATAACTTTTGACTGGGAGGTCGAAACGAGGTCCTGTTTGTCGCAAAATGAGCGTATCGTCGAGGAGACTGAAAGTAACAGCTTCACAGTTAGACGGCCTTCCGAAATTTTAGATTCGCAAAAAAATGATGTTTGGACCTCCGTTTTAGCACTTTTGTCGATTTTTGAGGAGAAAACCTAGATTCGAAAGTGAGCAGCGTATGGAAGAAGATGGAGTATTGAAACATTTTTTTAAGAGCAGTTTTGTGGGTGTTTCCAATAAATTAAAAGGAAGGGTCATTTGGAATCCGCTTTGGATAAGACTCCCACACGACACTTCAAAGAAACAAAGTATGATGAAGCAATATAGGGACTATGGTTGGAATCTCCTAACCGATGTGGGACAAAAGAAATAGGGCCTTGGACTTTTGCTTTGTGTGTGTGAGCAAACACACACACACATACAGCTAACATATAGTACCATGTTTGCGAGTGGAAAAAACAAGACGTGACAAGAATAAAAGATCATATTTGGATAAATATTACACCATTTTAAAAGATTCGCTAACATTGGATGAACAACTATATATATCTACTATTAAAAGTTTATTCCAGTGTCACAAATGTATATCTGCATATAGATATGAATAATTATTTTTAGAGTTCAAATCTATATTCTCCAGGCCAGGATGTAAATGAACAAAGTTTAACTAATCTTTTAATATATTTTATTAGGGTGTAAGTAAAGGGTTATTGTATAGGTGGTGTAAGTGGGCAGGGCAGTGTGATGAGATAGGAAGTGAATCAGCTTTCCGACCACATAGGCTTAAATTAAGGAGAAGGAGATGGCATAGGTTGACTGCTCTTTGACTGCCTTTATTATTAGCAAGGGAAGGGATGAGCTGGTGATGCTGACAGATCGATAAGACCACGTGATCCACCTCCTATATCCCGCCAACCCTCCGCCCCTACCCTAACATCCTTTTTATATATATATCGCCTAGTGGTATTAGAGCGGACATCGAAAAAGACCAACAAGATTCGAACCTTTTTTTTTTTTTTTGAAATCACACGCACACACACAATTGGGAGGCTCGAACCTTTTCGGCCCCTCCGGATGTCCGCTCTAATACCACTAGACTAGAGAGCTCGGACACAAGATTCGAACCTTCCAATTGTGTACATGCGATGGTTTTCAAAATATTAGTTTTAATTGCAACCTTAAACTATTTGCAATTCCCTGTATATATATATATATATATATATATATATATATATATATATATATATATATATATATATATATATATATATAAAAGAGAATTGTGTATATATATAGAAAATGTTAAGTTTACTATCAATTATTTATAATTTTTCTTACAATCCACACTAACCTTCTGCTAACATAGTCCCCCGATCCCACTGGGTCCCCCCTCTCCCCAATCAATGGATACCACGTAGACGGTTGTAAAGCTTACAACCATCCCACTGGGTCCCCCCTCTCGCCAATTAATGGATACCACGTAGGCGGTTGTAAAGCTTACAACCAAAATTAGTTGTAAGCATAGCATTTTTTTCATATATATTTTTTTTTGGAACCAGGTAAATTATTTCTGGAATCGCTCCCACTGGAATTCGAACTCCTGACCACTCGGGTCGCATGCATCTCTCTTAACCACTAGGCTAGAGGTCATTTGCTCCCCATATATATATAAGCATGATTTATGTAAAATTACTTTAAATAGTACAATATAAGATACAAAACGCCATTTAAAAGAATATTTTTAATATTTTTAATTGGACGAAATCGTTATCGGGCGATGTTGCAGCGAAAGGGGTGTGTGGCAACAGGGGGTGGTGCAGCAAGAGACTGTGTAGTAGCAGAGGGGGGGGGGGGGGGGGGGGGGGGGGGGTGCAACAAGGGGGTTGTGGCAGCTGGGAGGCGACAACTGGAAGGGAGGGGGGGGGGGGGGGGGGGGGGGGGGGGCTAATTTGGTCAATTTTTTAATGGAAAAGTTAATTTTTGACTGACGGAGGGTATCAACTGGAAAGTATTTAATAGTTGTTGGTAATAAGTTGTCTAATTTTAAAGTTTAGGAGTTGAGGATATCAAGTTAAACTTTAACCTATATAAAAATTGACAAACTTAATTTCCCTTTTCTTTTGAATATGTGCATATAAGTTCATTAAATTTACTATATTTATAAGTGTCCTAGAATTTAAAAAGAATTTAAAATTATCTTAAAAATTAATTTTAGAATAGAGTTATAAGTCATGTGGTTATAATAACTCGTTTGATATAGGAATATTCTTTTAACCTTATCGGAATTATAATTGATGACCATCTTGTCCTTACCTCTCTTAGATGTATGTTTTCAATGTTTAAATGTAAAAATGAAGCTATAATCCTCCCTCTTCCTTTGCTTCCACCCATGTACATGGGCACCTTCACCTTTCTCGTTTAGTAGTTGACTATGCACGTTGGATCCCCTCCTGCTGGTGTAGATTGCGATTTAGTAAAGTGTATTTACTTTAAATCCTCCATAACTCACTTTGGGACCTCCTCTAGATATTACAATGAAGAATCTAGTTCAATCTGGACAAGAGTATTAATTGGAGAAGAAGAAGAAGAAAAAGAGGAAAACAAGATTTTGGAAGTCTTACTAGGTCAGGTTCTTCATATAGACGTACATGTTCCACTTCTTATAGTGGAAAGAAATTATGATGGGATAAGGAGGTTCAAGAATGTTCCCAACTGATTTTTGGGTTGTATCTCGTATAGTTGAGCACTCAAAGGTGGTGACTATAGAGTCGGTCCCACATTAGATAGAAAGTAAAATTATGAGTCGGTAATTGTTATTGGTTCATGTCTTACATGAAAATTCTCTTTTATATCATATGAGCAAAATTTGCAAGCCAATGATAGAGGACATGTTATATTGGAAGGACATGTACGGTCTCTTGGATGATATTTTAGAGAAGCCGAAGGACATGGCTGCTGAAGATTGAAAGAAGATCGGGCAAAAGACGACCGGTTTCATCATGAAGTATGGATGATATCGTATTTCACCACGTCTAGGCAGAGACAACTATAGAGGGGATCTGGAGCAAGTTGCAGAATTTTTACGGGAGGAAGTCGACGGATAATAAGGCGTTCCTAATTTGGAAGTTGAGGATTCTTTAGTTGCAAGGCACCTGAACGAGTTTCATGGTATCATCAAGCAGCTAACTACCATAAAGATTAAATATTGCATATGCTTTTACACTTGAGTTCTTTACCAAACTCACGAAAGACATTGGTGGTTTCTCTAACCAATTTAGTGGATGGCGGTGTAATCACCATGGCAAAGGTGATGAGTTCTTTATTGAAAAGGGAGTTGAGGAGAAAGAAGTTAGGGTTGTCTCCATCATCAGAAGTCCGAAGGTAGGGAGATCAAAAACAAAAGGAGAAGGAAGTGGATCAAGAGGTCATAGAAGGTCAAAATTCAACTCCAAGGATGATGGTTATCACTACGGCATCATGGGCCACTTCAAGAAAGATTGCACGAAATTAAAGCAAGAAGTAAAAAATAAAGAAAACGGTAAGAAAGACCAAATTAACAAAATCAATGTAATAACCAAAGCGGAACTGATAGTCACCATGGGAGATAAGGATCGTGCCAAAGTTTAACACCACATGATGTTGACTAGGTCATCGATACATGAGCAGGGTCGGCCCCGCGGTTTGGGTTGCCTTAGCCGAAGCTAATTTTTGTTGCCCTTTATCTCCTTAATGAAAGATAAATGTTTAATTTGGAGTTTTGTTGGACCGGTCCTAAGAAAACTAAATGGCCTGGAGGGTTGCCCTATGAAGGGGGGTTGCTCAAGTCTGAAGTCTTGTCAGATTTACCCCAGGGCCGGCCCTGTGTAACATGAGCATCTTTCATTCCTCACCACCAAAGGAGTTCTTCGCAATATATGATAGCGACAACTTCAGAGTGGTCATAAAGGAAAATAATGGGACACCACAAATTGTAAGAAAGGAGATGTCCATCTCCAGATGAGTATCTTGTATCCGATTAAGCACTTAAGGTGGTTCACAATGAAGGGTGATGATATAAGAGGAGTTGACAATTATGTTTAAAGTTCCACATCGAATATAAAGTGAAAGTATTTTAAGTACGATGTGTAGATAAATGAGGTTAGTCCATGTCTTGCATTGGACTCTTCTTTTTATGACATATGAACCCAATCCATTATAATATCAGAGGTGAGCATTATTCGATTTTGGACCCAAAATCGAACAGTTTCAATTTTGGATTTTGGATTTCGACTTTAGTCCAAAACAAAAAATCGAATAAAACTTATACAATTATGTAAATATTTTTAATTTATGTATTAAAAATGTGTATATTTTGAAAACAACAATTTTATATATATATATATATATATATATATATATATATATATATATATATATATATATATATATATATATATATATATATTGTCACGTCCCGATTCCGTCGAATCGATAGTCGTCCCCCGGGTGTGATGCCGTGCGAACCTAATTTGCGATCGCACAAGGCCTAGTCATAAGGCAATCCGAGACACGAGATCTAAGAGAGTACGCAGACAAATTGATACACACAATAAGTAAAGAAAACTTGATCTTTATTGATAATGAACATCTTTTACAGACTCCGATACAAGACTCATTGCCGCACGGGCTACAACATGACTCGATTACAAAAGAGTGCCGATGAGATAGCCGTTCCATACATTGTACACATCCCTCAATATACACAAGTACTCCATTGACCTGGATGAGAGGGACGCTGAGTCATTTTCCTTGGACTGTCGAGAGCCTTCAAAAGTGGAGTCGCAGAGTAAGTCTTCGACGCACGGCCGAAGCTTCAAAAGTCACGAACGCCGCCGAGCTAGCTGGCACGTCCTTCCTGGTTCGCGGGACCTACAAAGAGCGAGGATCAGCACGAAACACATGTACTGGCGAATGGCTAATTAAATCCAAGCTCTGCATTTGATTCAAGAAGTTTCGTAAACATATTAGCTAGCTATTTCAATGATCTTTCTAACCATCCTGTTCGATTTGCATGTTAACATATTTTGAGGCAAGCATATGAAATTGTATAACATTGAGCAACTATCAAAATCATCCCGTGCCATGTACATTTGTTAAGCAGTGAAAAGGGTGTGAAGGCTACTGGCAATGTCAAGCCATTTCGAACTATAGCTGAGTTAGACGGCGACCCTTTCGCGTCGGGTAGCGAGCCCTGTGCGAAAGTTCCCGCATAACTCATGCCGATGAAGGGCTGGCGCTTGCTATACCCTCGTTCCTCCCGGGTCGAATCGGTCCCTTGGCCTAGGTAACCGTTCGAGGAAACTACACCTTGTCGACAAGTTGTCCAATGACCGTTTTCCTTTGGACTTAGTTAATTTGCTTACTTGACCGTATCATTGCGATAAACGTTAATCGATTCATTCATTGTTTTGCATAGGCTAAGTGGATTTGCGTAAGAAACACGTTTTCTATTTTCAAAACCGGCAGTTTGATAGCAAGTGTTTCGTGAAGAATCGTGCCACGATTTCTTTGATTCTACACTATTATGACAAGCATTCATTTACTTCACATATTGAGTTTTTGAAGTAGAGGGACGAGACGAAGGAGGTCAGCCACTCGCCTTAGCCTTGTTTCAAGCGAGTGACCGGTTGGCTGCGCTGGCGTCGCCTACGCGATCACCTGCAATCGTATAAGCAACTGATTAGAATACTGTATAATTCAAGGATATTTGATATGAATGCGAAGTTCGAAAATGCGTCACAAAAATCCATCGAAAATATTCACAAAAAACGCATTCACGAAAACCAAAGCCAAAGCCAAATCAAGTGCGACATGAAAACCAGAGCAACGGGAGGTCTCTCCCGACTCAGCCGCAGAGCCAATCCTCGAGGCGCAACCCGCTGAATATGGGACTTGGTTCCGAAGAAGCCATTCCATAACATGGAATGGATCTTAATTCAACCGTTCCCGTTCGATCGACTCAGCCGATTCCGACCTATCGGTCCCGACCGAATCGATAGCGACAGTGTTCCTTTCTCGCGCACCCCGTGGACGGAGACGGGGCACGATGTAGGGACGGGGCACTACACCATAACCAACTAATAAAAAGTTTCGTCCTCGAAACTTAAAGATAGAACCTACCTCTACGAGAATAACGAAGAAAATTTCTCCTTCATTTCCGATTCAAGCTCCCACGTCGACTCTTTGACCGAATGGTTCCTCCAGAGGACGCAGACGAGAGGGATCGCTCGATTGCGCAATAGCTTATCCTTGCGTTCTATGATTTGAACTGGCTCTTCAACGTAGGATAAGTCGGACTTTAGCTCCAGCTGGCCAAAATCTACCACATGGCTCGGGTCGTGCACGAACTTCCGCAGTTGAGAGACATGGAAGATATTGTATACACCTTCAAGCGCCGGCGGTAAGGCAATTTTATAGGCCACTGGGGCGACCCGCTCGAGTATTTCGAACGGCCCAACGAATCTTGGACTCAATTTTCCCTTCGTGCCGAACCGAGTAACTCCCCGCATGGGCGACCCTTTGAGAAATACGTGATCGCCTACTTGAAACACGAGGGAACGACGATGAACGTCCGCATAGCTTTTCTGACGACTCTGTGCGGTCTTTAATCTTTCCCGAATGAGCCGAATCTTCTGCACGGTCTGTTCAACCAGTTCCGGACCGAGAATCTGCCGCTCTCCGACTTCGTCCCAGCAAATGGGTGATCCGCACTTGCGCCCGTACGAGGCTTCATACGGCGCCATTTGAATGCTGGATTGATAGCTAGTGTTGTATGCAAATTCGGCCAGAGGTAGATGATTGTCCCAGCTTGATTTGAAGTCAATTGCGCAGAGTCGTAGCATGTCTTCGAGAATCTGATTGACGCGCTCTGTTTGGCCGTCGGTCTAAGGATGGTAAGCTGAGCTGAACTACAACTTGGTACCCAGCGCCGACTGAAGGCTACTCCAGAATCGCGACATGAACCGGAAATCCCGATCAGAGACGATGGATACTGGAACTCCGTGCAGCCGTACTATCTCATCAAGATATATCTGCGCCAGGCGATCAACGCTCCAAGTAACTTTGATGGCAATAAAATGCACTGACTTGGTTAATCGATCGATGATGACCCAGATAGCATCATTTTCCCGCGGCGTCTTCGGCAGACCAACAATGAAATCCATGCACACGTGCTGCCACTTCCATTCTGGAATCGCCAGATTCTGCATCTTCCCGCCCGGTCTCTGGTGCTCAGCTTTCACCTGCTGACAGGCCATGCATTGCGACACGAAGAGTGCCTGTCACTCCCCGTTCCCAGAATAAAGTATTTTATACGTGTACTTCTTGAATGTACTTATTCAATATTTATCATGCATTTATTCTGTATTTAAATTCTTCAAATTTGTGCTTATTAATTTTTGTATTTTATTTTCTGTTTTTTCTTGGCTCTTGGTTCATTTCGGTTCATGGGAAACCAACTTGGTTCGGTTTGGTTCAACATGGAAAGGAATGGATGGCTTGGATTTGGTGGAGAGAATGAATGGTGGAGATCCACTTGACCTTGATATAAAAGTTCTTCTTCCACTCTCTCTCTTCATTCATTCACATTTACTCCTCCACCAAACCCTAACCCATTTGGAGAGGCAAGTACATCTTGCACACCATGAGGGATTTCATGTATTCCCAATTATTTTTAGTTTATGTTATTCATCTTCTCTTCCTCTACAAGTTTAGGTCTTGAAGTTTTTGTTTTCCATGGATGGTTGGGTGTAGATCTAAGTTTTGGTTTTCATAGTTTTGGTTTTCATATGAAATTTAGGGTTTTGATCTATCAAACATTGTTGTTTTCAAAATTAAGTGGTTCCATGTTGTAGAGAATTTAATTCTACTAAAGTTTGGCTTTTGAAAAGTTAGATTTCGATTTATTTTGTGGAAGTTATGGCAAAAAGTATTTTGGTCCGTTCCTATATTCATCTGCAGCACGAACAGCATGTCGCGGAAGGCACACAGCATGTCGCAGAAGGTGCATGTCGCAGTAGGCGCATGTTGCAATGAGGCGCATGTCGCGGAAGGCACACAGTATGTCGCAGAAGGTGCATGTCGCAGTAGGCGCATGTTGCAATGAGGCGCATGTCGCGGAAGGCACACAGCATGTCGCAGTAGCCGCATATCATGTCGCGCATGAGCCGCATTAAGGCGCATGTCGCAGTAGGCGCATGTTGCATGTCACGACCCGCACCCTAGAGTAAGGGCACGAGAAGTGGGTACGTCCAGCCTACGCCGCAGTGTCGGCGGTAGAACGCTGTCCTAGGTCAATCATCTAACAGTATAAGGTACCTGTACAGTTTATACTCTCCGAATGGAGGTGACAAATAGAAAACAAACTCAATCACATCTAGGGTAGAAGAACGAAGAACAGATAGATAGTAACTCAAAGAGAACCATAGCATAGATGAAATAAGACTAAGTGTCTAAGATACATAACATCCAGAATGTCAACTCATAATACAATAAGTCTAAGAGTCTATACATCTCCACATCTCAAAATACAACACAGAATGTGAGACAAAAAGTAAATATAGAAAAGACTGCCTAGACTAAACTGGTCTAGACTACTGGGGCAATATCCTCAGCTGCAGGTGGATCCTGCTGAGGGTCCACAACATAAGTATCATCTAGTCCTGCTCCATAATAGGTAGACACCAGGGCCTCATCCTCATCCTCTGTAATATTTTCAACAGGTCCAATCAGGACGGGAACGAGCACAATACATCTCACGCAGTGCATAGCAGGTTAGGAAATACGATACAGGCAATAGAGTAAGATACATGAACTGCTGAAAGGAAATATACGATGTAAAAGAGATAGCTGTAATAAAATATCTACTGTATATAGAGAACTGTAGTGACTAGTGATGTAGAGCACAAGATAGGCATGTGAATGGCTAGAATTTGCACATGATTACACTACTGAGTTTGCACATGATTACACTACTTTGGAATTATTCACATGACCACTTCTACTCCCCCGTACCCCAATCAATACACAAGGATCTATACAGGTTACGTTATTGTACATGATATCACATGGGGCCCATGAAAGGGTGCACATGATAGTATACATGAGAGCTCAGTAAACATGAGAGTACATGATCACATGAGTGTACATGAATAATGAAAGCACATGAGTACATGATGATAGTGAAACACACATAACATGAAGTACCCGATGCTCCCGAGGGGGATAACATCTCATGTAAAGATCCATATAGTACCAATCCGTGTTACCAACGTGACAGCAACAAGTAAAGTAATCTAGAGCGAGAAGTAAAGCCTGAACAAGTATGAAACGGTCAGAGAATGTACTCGCCTGATAACTGAATGTCTGAAGAGGATATACTGCCTGAGGAGAGGTGTGTGGCTCCTAGTCAGAGCAACACAGGTCACAATGTATCCACAATGATAAAAATAAAGTGTACAATGCATACTACATGATTCTAGGTCAAACTGGTCAAAAGTCAACTCTTGGTCAACTCTAATAGTCAACTGGGTCACAGGAAGTCATACTAAGTCAAATAAGGTCAAACAGGATCAAATAAGGTCAAACAAGTTTAATCTAGGTTAAAGTCAACTCCTGGTCAACACTTTAATCAAAGTAGTCAAATACTAGTCAACATGATCAATCTGGATCAAGTTTAGATCAAACTTAGACCAACTAAGTCATTGGTCAAACAAAGACTAGTCAGTTAGGGTAATTAGGTCAAACATGGTCTGACTAGTTGAACTAGTCATTTATTAGGTTAATTAGGTCATGGTTTGACCAATAGTTGACTTTAGTCAACCATGGTCAACAATGGTCAACTCTAAGAGTCCACTAGTCCAAGTCAAGTCAATACTAGTCAAACTAGTTGATTTAGGTCATTCCTAGTTATTTCTAGGTGATCTAGGTCAACTTTGACCTAAAGTTGACTTCGGTCAACTTTCAGTCAACAAGGGTCAATATTGGGGTTTTGGGGTCATTAGGGCTAGCCCTAACCATAGGCCAATAACCCTGGCCATAGGCCAGTCTAGGTTTTAATATAACCTATAACTAAAGTCACATATATATATATGTATATATCTACATATATAGATATACACTATTCCTATACCCAAAATGCATAATATATATATATACAACCACATACATATATATATATAGAGAAACATAGAGAGAGAGAAAAACTGAGATAGAGAGAGAGACTGAAACAGGGGGGGGGGGTTTCAGTTTCAGAAAACTGAAACAACACACACACACACACATAACACATATACATACATATCTACATATATACATAACTACACCCACACACACCCAAATCTCCTCAAACTTGACCCACACTCACACATACCTATATACTACACGTATATATACTAAAATACACTTGTACAATGGATTAAACATATCAAATTTGGTTTTAAAATTCGATTTTGCAAAATAGGAATAAACCCAAAACCTGGAAATTAAAACACTGTGCAGTGAAAAATAGGTAAACTCGATTTCACATACGAAATCGAGCTAGGACACGAATCTCTAGGTTGGTAATCGTGTCCCCTAGGATACTCTAGGTCTTAGGATACCTGACACAGGACCACGACACGACACGGCGTGTCAAAGTGATAAAAACTCCACTCGGGTAAACACTGGACACTGGGTTTACACACAGTGTCGTGCACGCGTGCACTTCGCTCTAGGACACGGCACACGTGTCTAGAAGTCTCGTGCACGTGTGGGTAGGTTCGCCTAGGGTTGGTCTAGGGTTTAGGTAGCCTGTATCGTGTCCACGTGTCCTCTGGACACGACACGAAGGCCGTATCAGTCGTGAAAACACGACTGATACGCACTGTTCTGCGCCGCGTCGTGCAGAGATGCACGTATCTCGTGCACACGACACGAGCCACGTGGAATCTCGTGCTCGTGTCCACGTGTAGCCCACATGATGGGCTACACTCTCGTACAAACACGAGGTGTCATTGTGTCGTGTCCGCGCGACACGAGACGCGCGAAGTTGGTGTCTGTGCGTGTGTGCGTCCCAGTGTAGGACCAGTGCGCGTGTCCGTGTGTCCTCCACACGACACAAGGTGTCGTGAAACTTTGGGGGAGTGTGCGCAGACACTGCCCCCGTGTCCACACCAATTTTCACGTGTCCACGTCGTGTCTACAGTGAGTTATTAGTGTCGGGTAGCAGGGGATGAACAGTGTGTCTGTGCACTGTCAATACTCGAGTTCGTGTCCGATTTGGACACGAAAAGGGACACGATATGTGCTCAGTCAAGTGGGGTTAGGGTTAGCAAGTCCAGGGCTAGGTGTTTGTGTAAAAAGTTTTGCAAAAACTGAAAGTCCTCTCCTTTGAGGCATTTCACCAAACACAGAAATTTAAACATGGATACGTGTCCGATACGGACACCAAATTAATCCTAATTTTCACCAAACTAATCCTACAGTTCCCTAGTACCTAGATGCATGCAAATATGAAGAGAAAACACAATATTAACATGGTTTGAAGGCATTTACCTATTTGTGCAAAAATCAAGAAAACACCCAAGTAAGGGGGGGTGTTCTTCCACTTGGTGATGCCCGAAAGCTTCCAAATTCCTTGATAGCAGGCCCTAACTAGTACCCTCTAGTGTAGGGGAGTCCAATGCAAGAAACTAGAGGTGATTTGGATCAATATTGATCAAGTTATGGGTGTTTGATGAAAATGGGATTTTCTAGGATTTAAATTCATGTAAATTGATCATGAATTAATGTGAGGGGTTAATATAGGATGTGTGGGCTGCCAAGGGGGTGTTCTTGGCTGGTCATAGGAATGGGGGGGGGTGTCCTTGGGTTGCTTGCAAGCTAAGGGAAAGACTTTGGTGTAAAGGGTTTAGATATTTTGAGGTTTTTTAAGGAAAATATCCTTAAAGTAAATATCATGATATTTATCCTACTTTAACCAATGCAAAATATCTATCCTCAAGCCTCTAGGTTAGTGGCTAACCTCTAGATTAGGGCTAAACTAGGTTAGGGGCTCTCATGACACTTAACAATAATTAAATAATATTAAAATCACATAATTACAATTAATTCCAAATAAATCCTAGAAAATTACCAAAATACCCTTTAGGCTAAAAATTACTAATTTGAGGTTCTAAGCCTATGGCTAAGCTCTCATGGTCATGGCAACTTCTAGGTTAGAGAAAACTAGGGTTTACACTAAGTTATACTAACCAAAATCACAAAGTCATAAGTCATGACTTAGCATGACTTAGAAAATGGTTTAATCCAACTAAAATCACCAGAAAATCATACCATGACTAAAATACCACTAATAAATAATAAAAATAATAAATTTTCAAAAATCCCCAATTTCAGAAAACAGGGTGTTACATTGCATGAGGCGCATGTCGCGGTAGGCGCATATCATGTCGCAGTTGAGCCACATGAGGCGCATGTCGCGGTAGGCGCATATCATGTCGCAGTTGAGCCACATGAGGCGCATGTCACGATAGGCACATATCATGTCACAGTTGAGCCACATGAGGCGCATATCATGTCGCAGTAGGCGTATATGGTGTCGCAGTTGCATGCATGTCGCAGAATAGGCCGCATATGCATAATTTGGTTGTTTCTGACTGTTATATGTCCTAATTAACTGAATTGTGGCTAGAATTTCTTTCAACTCCCAACATGAATTTGTTGATCTTTTCCTTGGATTCAAGAATATGTTACCAACTATTTTATACTAGTTATGGACTGGACCATGCTTAATACTAATTGACCTTCATGCCTTGATACCATTGATAATAATGGGTATCTTGACTAATTGATCATGCGTTCCTAGTTGGAACTAAGAGACTGGCTAGTCGTCTTATTGAATGAAATGAATGAGACACGTTCATGTAATGAACTATGTATTCGATTAGCCGATCCCGAATATTGGCATACAGGCACATGCAGGTTTCAAATTATTTATTTATCTATTTTACAAAAGACAGCATGTGTACTTTATGGTCAAGGCATGATTACTCCGTGGTTAGATTTGATTGTTGCATTACGCTATGTAAGACCTATAACATAGCCGCACGGGTATCGTTGTAGAGTTGTGCATATCGTACCCCGTACGAAAGTACTCATTTGAACGACCATGATCCACGGCATGGAACTTCACGCAACGTAGAGACTATTAAGTTAAATAAAATGATGATGGCATGGAGAGAATGGATTCCCGAGTTCTTACATGGCAGCCCCCTTGGGACTATTAAGTGCCCGACGGGCCGGCTGGTTCCCACAGATACGGTAAATCTGTCACACGGGCAGGGAACGGTATCTGCTTATATTATTGTACATGCTATAACGGCGGGCGTCCCGCTGGGACTCGTCTAACTACATGATTGGCGCAATTGATTGATTGGATAGACTAGCCTTGCTTGCACATAGTAAGAACTGAGGAATCCCTAATTGCATAATTCCAGGATAACTTGGGACTCACAATAGCAAGCCGTAGGAATTGATTGGCCGTTCAAAGATGATTTGTTTGTTTATTGTATCTACTCTGTTGCCTAACTAAGATGATCAGAATGTCAGGGCGTGACGGGCCAACTTCTGTCCTTGTTTGGTTGGGAGGTTGGTTAGAAGTGTCGTGATGTTATGTGAATCCTAGTGGAAGGCAGAGATCTATTATTATATTCTCTTATTACTGGTTTTAATTCCTCATATCGTGCTTCCTTGTGGTACTTGCTATTAGAGGTCTAACCTCTCTGGTTTTGCATGGCCAGATTTAGAGCCGGTTCCCGAGGACTCAGCTTACTTCCACCTCCAAGATGGTCAATACTAGAGGAATGATCGCAGGAGGACTCGAGTGGGTTCCTTACTTCCCCGCTCGTTTTGTTACTTACTTTATATTTTACCGTTTGGCACCGACATGTTAGTCGGGTTGTCTTGTACTTACCCTTACATAATTGTAATTAAGTCAGACTGCAGCTGATAACAATTGTGTATATACTTGCTATACCATCTGGCTATGTTTTGTAAAGCCAGATCTCAAGAACATTTTGACTGAGCGTTTGGGACGCCTTACTGCTTTATCTTACATGTTCTCTATTTCTGTTTCTTGTTTTGAATGATTGAGACAATAGATGTGAAATGACCATAGTAAGACTTTCATGTAGTATGCACCCCCTCGTCTGGTTAGACAGCATTGATCGTATTATACGGTATTCATCTACCCGTAATACGTAGCTGGCTGAGTCATTCCCTCGCTCTCCAGTATTCTGGTTCTGGGACGTGACAAGGTTTTAGTGGTGGCCCATGCAGGTCTGATTTCAGACTTGTGGGGTGTTTTGATTTATAGGATGTCTCAATCACACATGTTTTCCTCTTGATCTCATAATTCGTTATTCTCAACCCTTGCTTGACATTCTGGTATCCTTTGACTTCATTGATCCTTCATGTCCAGTTGTTTGATTGTTCTCTTGTCCCTTTTCTTAGGGACACCTCGTCCGCACCTGTCAGAGCTGGACAGCAACAACATGGACAGCAACATGGACAACCTGACCCTGTTGGTCAACAACAAGGGCCGGTACTAACTCAAGAGGCCACCCAGGAAGAAGTGATAGTGGAACCAGCAGCTGAATCACAGTATCCGGACATTCCACCACCACCGACAGTTCCACCTACCCAAGTGGACACACCAGCCCTTCTGGAGATCATGAGAGGAATGATGGCTACTCAGCAACATCAGATGTTGGCCCAGCAGCGCATGCACACTCAGTTACAAGAGCAGAATGTGCTACTCAACCAAGGTTTGAAGACGGCTTTGGAAAGAGGAGCGAGGACTGATTCAGGAGCATCAGCCAGGTTTTGCAAGTACAACCCTCGCCGTTTCGAGGGCACGGAGGATGCCATATCAGCAGATGCATGGCTTAAGGATATGGAGGCTATTCTGACGGCAGCTAAGGTACTGGCAGAAGAACGTGTGGATCTGGTGAAGTTATTACTTCAGGATCTCGCACGTGATTGGTGGGAATTAGAGGAAGTGGGCATCAGACGTCCTGTAGCTTGGGACGATTTCACTACAAGATTCAAGACCAAGTACTATAGAGTTGTGGCGCAGTTTGAGCTACAACAGAAGTTTATCAGCCTCAGGCAGGCTGGAAAGACTGTAGATGCTTATGCAGCAGAGTTCTGCAGATTGAGTAGATTCGCCCCAGAGATGGTAGCAACGGAGCGCCAGAGGGCTATGAGGTTTCAACAAGGGTTTCATATTGAACTCTTGCAATTGATAGAAGGGCACAATTACCAGAATTTTGATGAGATATTGACGGCGACTCGAAGGCATGAAATCACCATTCAGAGGCTTGCGGTGAGGACTGGGGGTCAGAAGAGATCCCACAGTCAGATTGAAGGAGGAGGGGGAGCAGCGCCCCGAACAACAGTACCATCCACTGGCATTCGTATCCACGATGTGGCGATACGAGGACCGGCACAACCACCCAGGCAGCAGCAACAACAACAGAGGAAGAACCAGCAACCCCCGGCGGGCTGCACTTATTGTGGAAAGATGGGGCACACTAGAGATGTGTGTCGGACATTGAATGGACTATGTCTGATATGTGGAAATCCAGACCATCGGGTTACCACATGTCCCATGAATTCGAGGTCAGGAGGACCAGGGCAGCAGTTTCCTGCTCTGCCTGCACCAGGGGCAGGCCAGTATCGAGGACCAGCAGTGGCAGTAAGGCCGTTGGCACAGCGTCCGCAGGCTCAGATGTTTCGGCAGCAGGGACCGCCGATGCAGCAACACCAGCATAGACCACCCCAGCATCACCAAGGCAGGGGCCAGCAGCAGCACCAGGCTAGGCCGCGACATGGGAACCAACAAGGAGGTCGAGGGCAGGCATTCACTCTGTCCTTGGAGGAGGCATTGGCATCGGAAGATGTTGTGGCAGGTAACATTCTCGTCGCCTCATATCCCGCAGTAGCATTGTTTAATTCAGGAGCATCACACTCATTTATATCTGCACAATTTGCAACACGGCTAGGAATGGAGTTCGAGGCATTGCCAGGGAGGTTGAATATACTCACTGGCAATGGGCTCGTAGGAGTTAGTAGAGTTATTCTAGCGTGTAGCGTCGTAGTTTGCGGGCATTCCTTACCTGCCCGGTTGATAGAATTTCCTGTTGGAAATTTCGACGTTATCTTAGGCATGGACTGGCTGAAAGACAGTCATGCGACAATAGATTGTCGCAGTGGGAGTGTATCTTTTGATATTCCAGGCATGAAAAGATTCACCTTAGTCAGGTCAGAGGCAACTCAGCAAGAGCAGGAAGTAGTAACAGCAATGGAAGAAGTTCAGATTCCGAAGGTAGTTGAAGAATTTCTAGACGTATTTCCCGAAGAACTTCCAGGTCTACCACCGGTTAGGGATATTGAGTTCAGCATAGAATTGGCACCAGGAACCAAACCAATATCAGATCGACTTTACAGAATGGCGGATTCAGAGCAGGCCAAGGTATATCAGCACATAGAGGAATTGAAGGAGAAGAAGTTCATCCAAGCTAGCGTGTCACCATGGGCAGCACCAGTAGTACTTGTGGAGAAGAATGATGGGTCATCCAGATTGTGCATTGACTACAGGAAGCTTAACGCGGCAACAGTGAAGAACAAGTACCCACTACCCAGGATCGACGACTTGTTTGATCAGTTGAGCAAAGCTAGAGTTTTCTCCAAGATAGATCTTCGTTCACGGTACCATCAGGTGAGGGTTCGGAAAGAAGATATTCCCAAGACAGCATTTAGGTCGAAGTATGGGCATTATGAATTCTTAGTAATGCCGTTTGGTTTGACCAATGCTCCAGCGATATTCATGGATTTGATGAATCGCATCTTTATGCCATACTTAGATCAGTTTGTCATTGTATTTCTTGACGACATTCTCGTATATTCTGCCAGTGAAGAGGAGTATGAAGACCACCTCAGGAAAGTGTTGCAGGTTCTGAGAGAGAACCAGTTGTATGCCAAGCTCAGCAAGTGTGAGTTTTGGTCGGATCACATTTCATTTTTAGGTCACATCATATCAGGAGCTGGAGTAGCAGTAGATCCCAAGAAGGTAGAAGCAGTAGAAAGTTGGCCAGTACCCAAGACCGTAGCAGATGTGCGGAGTTACTTGGGATTAGCAGGATATTACAGAAGATTTGTGTCAGACTTTGCAAGGCTTTCAGCACCCATGACCCGCTTGACCCGGAAGGATATGCCATTTGTTTGGTCGGCAGAATGTCAGACATCATTTGAGACGTTGAAGCAGAAGTTGATATCAGCGCCTATTCTTACATTACCAGTTGGACCCGGAGGTTTTACAGTATATTGTGATGCGTCAGGTAAAGGACTTGGATGTATCCGTATACAGCATGGGAAGGTGATAGCATATGCATCTAGGCAGCTTCGGGACCACGAGAAGAATTACCCAACTCATGATTTGGAGTTAGCAGCAGTAGTGTTTGCTCTGAAGCTATGGAGGCATTACTTATATGGTGACCGAGTGGAGATGTACACAGATCATAAAAGTCTGAAGTACATCTTTACCCAGAAGGAGCTGAACATGAGACAGAGAAGATGGTTAGAGTTGATCAAGGATTATGACGTGGAGCTTCAGTATCACCCAGGCAAGGCGAATGTGGTAGCAGACGCTCTTAGCAGGAGAGACGGCGCATTTATGTTGACAACCCAGAAGCATATCTTAGAAGACCTTCAGGAGATGGGCATCGAAGTTATACTTCCTGGTGATATAGGAGTTCTAACAAGTCTGCAAGTTCAATCCGACTTGGTAGGCAGGATCAAGGCAGCTCAGGCACAAGACCCAAGGATTCAGAAGATTAGAGCAGAATGTGAGTCAGGACTCAGGAAGGAGATGCAAATTCATGAAGATGGTACGCTTAGGTTTGGATCACGTCTATGTGTGCCTAGTGGAGATATCAGACAGGAGGTCATGTCAGAAGCTCACAGTTCTCAGTATTCTATTCACCCTGGAGGAACCAAGATGTACCAAGATATCAAGCAGCATTTCTTGTGGAACGGGATAAAGAGAGAGATAGCTAGATTTATTTCCCGTTGCTTGGTATGTCAGCAAGTGAAGGCAGAACAGCAGAGGCCAGCTGGATTATTGCAACCGCTTCCTATTCCGGAATGGAAATGGGAGCATATTACAATGGATTTTGTGACCGGTTTACCGAGATCACCAAGTGGTAAGGACGCTATTTGGGTGATAGTGGACCGACTTACGAGGGTGGCACACTTTCTTCCTTTCAGATTAGGGCAATCTACAGAAAAGTTGGCAGAATTGTATATGCAACAGATAGTCAGGCAGCATAGAGTCCCTGTCAGTATTGTGTCGGATCGAGATACCCGCTTTACATCACATTTCTGGAAAAGCTTACATCACAGTCTGGGTACCAAGTTAAGATTTAGCACGGCTTACCATCCGCAGACGGATGGGCAATCAGAAAGGACGATTCAGACTTTAGAAGACATGTTGCGAGCTTGCACTCTAGATTTTGGAGGATCTTGGGAAAGCCACCTGCACTTAGTTGAGTTCTCGTACAACAATAGTTATCAAGCCAGTATCCAGATGGCGCCATTGGAAGCACTATATGGTAAGAAGTGCAGATCACCGCTTGCATGGGATGATATCGGAGAGAGGAAAATGTTAGGCCCAAAAATGATTGTTCAGACGGTTGAAGTGGTTAAGGGAATTAGAGAGCGACTTCGAGTTGCGCAGGATCGGCATCGTCATTGGGCGGACCAGCATCGTAGGCCGCTAGAGTTTTCTGTTGGGGACCACGTGTTCTTGCGGATCTCACCTACCCATGGGGTCATTAGATTTGGCGTTCGCGGGAAATTGAGTCCGCGATACGTAGGACCCTTTGTTATTCTTGATAGGATAGGCGATGTTGCTTATCGTTTATCCCTTCCACCTTCGTTACGAGAGGTGCATGACGTATTTCATGTATCTCAGTTGCGAAGGTATGTATCGGACCCAAGCCATGTCCTTGACCATTCTGAGCTGGTTGTTGGTATCAACCTGTCTTACGAGGAACAGCCTGTGTCCATTTTGGACTAAAGAGAGAAGATACTCAAGAACCGAACAATTAGACTTGTCCGTGTTGCTTGGGGTCATCACTCATTGGGAGAGTCAACGTGGGAACGTGAGGATGATATCCGATCACGGTATCCACACCTGTTTGACTCACAAGGTATATCTCTTTCTGTATACCTTGATTGTCCTGATTCTTCATGCTTATCACCTTATGGGTAGAACTACTTGATATCGTGGATTGATGAATTTACATATATAGTACTTGCTTTTTGATATGGTAAAATGATTGCTTGCTCACTAGAATTGCTTGTATTAGTTTAGCTCTGACATTTCTGTCCTGCTTGGATCTGAAATTCCGAGGACGGAATTTTTCTAAGGAGGGTAGAGATGTCACTCCCCGTTCCCAGAATAAAGTATTTTATACGTGTACTTCTTGAATGTACTTATTCAATATTTATCATGCATTTATTCTGTATTTAAATTCTTCAAATTTGCGCTTATTAATTTTTGTATTTTATTTTCTGCTTTTTCTTGGCTCTTGGTTCATTTCGGTTCATGGGAAACCAACTTGGTTCGATTTGGTTCAACATGGAAAGGAATGGATGGCTTGGATTTGGTGGAGAGAATGAATGGTGGAGATCCACTTGACCTTGATATAAAAGTTCTTCTTCCACTCTCTCTCTTCATTCATTCACATTTACTCCTTCACCAAACCCTAACCCATTTGGAGAGGCAAGTACATCTTGCACACCATGAGAGATTTCATGCATCCCCAATTATTTTTAGTTTATGTTATTCATCTTCTCTTCCTCTACAAGTTTAGGTCTTGAAGTTTTTGTTTTCCATGGATGGTTGGGTGTAGATCTAAGTTTTGGTTTTCATAGTTTTGGTTTTCATATAAAATTTAGGGTTTTGATCTATCAAATATTGTTGTTTTCGAAATTAAGTGGTTCCATATTGTAGAGAATTTAATTCTACTAAAGTTTGGCTTTTGAAAAGTTAGATTTCGATTTATTTTGTGGAAGTTATGGCAAAAAGTATTTTGGTTCGTTCCTATATTCATCTGCAGCACGAACAGCATGTCGCGGAAGGCACACAGCATGTCGCAGAAGGCGCATGTCGCAGTAGGCGCATGTTGCAATGAGGCGCATGTCGCGGAAGGCACACAGCATGTCGCAGAAGGCGCATGTTGCAATGAGGCGCATGTCGCGGAAGGCACACAGCATGTCGCAGTAGCCGCATATCATGTCGCGCATGAGCCGCATTAAGGCGCATGTCGCAGTAGGCGCATGTTGCATGAGGCGCATGTCGCGGTAGGCACATATCATGTCGCAGTTGAGCCACATGAGGCGCATATCGCGGTAGGCGCATATCATGTCGCAGTTGAGCCACATGAGGCGCATGTCGCGATAGGCACATATCATGTCGCAGTTGAGCCACATGAGGCGCATATCATGTCGCAGTAGGCGCATATGGTGTCGCAGTTGCATGCATGTCGCAGAATAGGCCGCATATGCATAATTTGGTTGTTTCTGACTGTTATATGTCCTAATTAACTGAATTGTGGCTAGAATTTCTTTCAACTCCCAACATGAATTTGTTGATCTTTTCCTGGATTCAAGAATATGTTACCAACTATTTTATACTAGTTATGGACTGGACCATGCTTAATACTAATTGACCTTCATGCCTTGATACCATTGATAATAATGGGTATCTTGACTAATTGATCATGCGTTCCTAGTTGGAACTAAGAGACTGGCTAGTCGTCTTATTGAATGAAATGAATGAGACACGTTCATGTAATGAACTATTGTATTCGATTAGCCGATCCCGAATATTGGCATACAGGCACATGCAGGTTTCAAATTATTTATTTATCTATTTTACAAAAAGACAGCATGTGTACTTTATGGTCAAGGCATGATTACTCCGTGGTTAGATTTGATTGTTGCATTACGCTATGTAAGACCTATAACATAGCCGCACGGGTATCGTTGTAGAGTTGCGCATATCGTACCCCGTACGAAAGTACTCATTTGAACGACCATGATCTACGGCATGGAACTTCACGCAACGTAGAGACTATTAAGTTAAATAAAATGATGATGGCATG
This sequence comes from Iris pallida, assembly GCA_029216955.1. NCBI lineage: Eukaryota > Viridiplantae > Streptophyta > Magnoliopsida > Asparagales > Iridaceae > Iris > Iris pallida. Next base: position 6,882,130 of record JANAVB010005597.1, read on the forward strand.
GAGAGAATGGATTTCCGAGTTCTTACATGGCAGCCCCCTTGGGACTATTAAGTGCCCGACGGGCCGGCTGGTTTCCACAGATACGGTAAATCTGTCACACGGGCAGGGAACAGTATCTGCTTATATTATTGTACATGCTATAACGGCGGGCGTCCCGCTGGAACTCGTCTAACTACATGATTGGCGCAATTGATTGATTGGATAGACTAGCCTTGCTTGCACATAGTAAGAACTGAGGAATCCCTAATTGCATAATTCCAGGATAACTTGGGACTCACAATAGCAAGCCGTAGGAATTGATTGACCGTTCAAAGATGATTTGTTTGTGTATTGTATCTACTCTGTTGCCTAACTAAGATGATCAAAATGTCAGGGCGTGACGGGCCAACTTCTGTCCTTGTTTGGTTGGGAGGTTGGTTCGAAGTGTCGTGATGTTATGTGAATCCTAGTGGAAGGCAGAGATCTATTATTATATTCTCTTATTACTGGTTTTAATTCCTCATATCGTGCTTCCTTGTGGTACTTGCTATTAGAGGTCTAACCTCTCTGGTTTTGCATGGCCAGATTTAGAGCCGGTTCCCGAGGACTCAGCTTACTTCCACCTCCAAGATGGTCAATACTAGAGGAATGATCGCAGGAGGACTCGAGTGGGTTCCTTACTTTCCCGCTCGTTTTGTTACTTACTTTATATTTTGCCGTTTGGCACCGACATGTTAGTCGGATTGTCTTGTACTTACCCTTACATAATTGTAATTAAGTCAGACTGCAGCTGATAACAATTGTGTATATACTTGCTATACCATCTGGCTATGTTTTGTAAAGCCAGATCTCAAGAACATTTTGACTGAGCGTTTGGGACGCCTTACTGCTTTATCTTACATGTTCTCTATTTCTGTTTCTTGTTTTGAATGATTGAGACAATAGATGTGAAATGACCATAGTAAGACTTTCATGTAGTATGCACCCCCTCGTCTGGTTAGACAGCATTGATCGTATTATACGGTATTCATCTACCCGTAATACGTAGCTGGCTGAGTCATTCCCCCGTTCTCCAGTATTCTGGTTATGGGGCGTGACAGTGCCACATCTCTTTTCATCCCATGCCACCAGAAGTGTGTGCGGAGGTCCTTGTACATCTTCGTGCTACCGGGATGCAAAGTGTATTTCGCATAGTGTGCCTCCGACAGGATCTTCTTTCTGAGTTCTGAATCGTCCGGAACGCATAGCCTACCCTTCAATCGAAGCACGTCGGTGTAGTCTTCCGCAAAGTCGGTCGTCCTGCCCGTCGATATTAGCTCTCGCACTTTCTTCAGGTATGGATCGTCCGTCTGAGCGGTCTTGATCTTATCAAGCAAGCTCGGCTCTAACTGCAACTTTGCCAACTGCACATTCCGGAATGTGACTCGGAGCTCGATGCCCATCTTTTCTAGGTCACGTAGCAGTCTGGGGTCGATGGATAATGAGGCAATGTACTTCCGACTCAAGGCGTCCGCCACAACATTTCCCTTTCCCGGCGTATTGTCGATAGTCAAGTCGTAATCCTTGATCAGTTCAAGCCAGCGCCTCTGACGCAAGTTCAGTTCCCTCTGCGTGAATAGATACTTGAGGCTCTTGTGATCGGTGTAGATCGTGCACGCCACGCCATAGAGGTAGTAACGCCATAATTTCAACGCAAACACAATCGCCGCTAACACCAGGTCGTGCGTGGGATAATTTTTCTCGTGCGGCTTTAGCTGTCGGGAAGCAAAAGATATCACCTTGTTCCGCTGCATCATCACACACCCCAAGCCCTGACCGGACGCGTCGCTGAATATCTGGAAACCCTCAGTCCCTTCTGGAAGTGCGAGTATCGGGGCCGAAACGAGCCTTAGCTTCAACTCTTGGAATGCAGCTTCGTAGTCGTTTGACCATTCAAATGTGACTCCTTTCTGGGTGAGGCGAGTGAGAGGCGATGAGATCTTCGCGAAGTCTTTCACGAAGCGTCGGTAGTATCCCGCTAAGCCAAGGAAACTTTGAATCTCGTCGACGGACGCTGGCCGTTTCCAATCGACAACGGCTTCAACTTTCTTTGGGTCGACCGCAATGTCTTCAGCAGAAATGATGTGTCCAAAGAATGCGACGCTGTAACGCCCCAGAACCAGAATACTGGAGAGCGGGGGCGTACATAGCAAGCTACGTATATTGAAGTGCAATCCACCTCGCTATACGGTCATGGCTGTCTAGATACATGAGGGTTAAACTACAAGCCAACAGTCTCCTATGGTCATGAACAAGCCTATTGTCTCAATCTCAAGCAAGCAATAATAGTTACAAGATGTCAGAGCACCAAATATATAATAGCAAGGCGTCCCATATATTACATATTAGATGATCATGAAGCTAGTCGTACAAAATGTCAAGACTAGCAAGAGTTAAGTCATACATGATCAACCCTAGGATCTGTCAATCATGTTACAGCCCGTAAGCAGACAATAAGTAAAGGTGCAATCGAGCTAACACGTGCTCGTCGGCTAAACGCCTCAAAAGAATAATTTTACAATAAAGTGGGAGGACAAAAAGAAACCCACTCGTTGCCAAGATTACGCCTGGTGGTCACCATCTGGCTGGAGGTTAGGTAGATCCCCTGGGACTGCTCCGATATCTGGCCATACAAAACCAGATGGGTTAGATCCCAGAAAGAGCAAGTGCCACAAAGGAGGCTTCACTTAGGAACTAAAACCAGCACATCATAATAGAATAATTAAAGAAAGCTTATAAAAGAACCAATCATAATAATAATAGAGATAACAATAATAAATTGAGTACGAGGAAACCATTCAAGCAGCCAGACTGCAACCCTTAAACCAAACAAGGATCGGGGTTGCAGCCCTTCACCTGAATAGAAACCCGTCTCAAATACTAATGATAAGGTAACAAGACAATAAACGAAGAGAGGACTCAGAACTGCTCCGGGAGCCAGGTTACAACCCTTAAACCAAACAAGGACCGGGGTTGTAACCCTTCGCCTGAACAGAACTGGACCCCTGATCTTTATTGTTAAGGCCAGTATAAAGAATTAATCATGTCGTTGCAGTAAGGTAAAACATGACGAGCGTGGCATGGGGTTGCAATAAGACAATAACGAAGAGAGGACACAGAACTGCTCCGGGAGCCAGGTTACAACCCTTAAACCAAACAAGGACCGGGGTTGTAACCCTTTGCCTGAACAGAACTGGACCCCCGATCGTTATTGTTAAGGCAAGCCTCAATAATCATGTCGTGTCACAATCTTGTACAGGATCGGGACAAGAATAAGCTGGGATAAACTCCATCCAATCAATCACGGCCAATCAAGAGTACGGTTTGATACTTTTAACTAACTAGGGTTATCACAGGCCTAGTTACTAGCAAGATGCAATGAGATTATCCCAATAGCCACAAGCCCTGCAGACCATCCGGTTATCCAGGTCGAATGTCTATTTATGGAGAATGCAACACGTGACTGTGTGCTGGAAATGTGCCCTACTCATCGGTAGGCTACAAGTCCACTTAATGCGCCCAGATAACGGGATTGCCTGTAGCTGGGAATCTCTTCATGTCTACTGAATTATTCTAGTTTATTAGCCTTAGTCAATTACTGTAGGTATTCCTGACCGTGGTACTCAGGGATCCCTATCCTAGACATGATGCAAGACAGTACTGGTTTATTTTGTACAAACACAATCACCCACGGTGTCCAGACCATTCAATTCTGTCATGACATGCTAGCCGTCGCAACCGCATTCGAGATATATATCATGTCAAATACACTGCCAAGAGTGCGCCACGACGGGTCACTATCATGTCATGTCATTATTTAAAATTAACATTTAACCTGGTATAAGCGTGTATGCAATAACTAAATATAAACAGGGTGCAAGAGTTGTGGAGGAATCATGCGGCTCAGGGAGACGGGGCATAACTTCCACATACGAACTCAAACTGAGGTGCTCCAGAAATATTCGGAAAGGCGAGACAGAGATCTAAAACTTTCATATTTTAAGTTTTTTCGAAATTATGGCTAGAAAATAGCTTAATTTGGCAAAAACAGTCATTCTGTGCACTTTTTATGCCAAAAAATCAATCCTGCGTAAAATATGTAAAATGGGAGGGTTCCAGCGTAAAATACGCAATTTCAGGGTTCCCTGTGTAAAATATTACATTCTGGATGATATCCAGCGTAAAATACGGAATTTCAGGGTTCCCAGCGTAAAATTTCACATTCTGGATACAATCCAGCGTAAATTACGCAATTCCAGGATTTTCAGCGTAAAATTTCACATTCTGGATACAATACAGCGTAAAATATGTAATTTCAGGGTTCCCCGCGTAAAATTTCACATTCTGGATACAATCCAGCGTAAAATACGCAATTTCAGGATTTTCAGCATAAAATTTCACATTCTGAATACAATCCAGCGTAAAATTTCATTTTACGCAAGCCTTCCTGCGTAAAATTCGATTTTACGCTAGCTTCCCTGCGTAAAATCTTATTTTACGCCAGCCCACATTCTTCAGCCGACATGAAAATTCAGAAAAACTTGTTTTGGCCATAAAAACTTCATTTTAACTCGAAATGAGGTGAATCAAAAACTAAATTCACACAAAATTTCGTGCTCTTGCTCATGGAACTATTAGTTTTCAAAAATAACAAGTTTTAGTAGATCAAAACCAAGAAAACTCCATGAACTCAAAGTTAAAATGTAGATCTAGAAGAATCTATCCATCAAAATTAAAAACTCCAAGTTCTAAAGAGGTTTATTATCATGTAAAGAAGAGAATGGAACAATAAAAATTAAGATCCCTCAAGAAGCAAGTTGCACTTGCCTACGGTGGGGTTCGGTGAGGAAAAAGAAGAAGAAGAGCAGTAATGAAAAAGATTGAATGAAGAGAGAGAAAGGTGGTTGGGGTTAGTAAATGATGATGGGGGTGGTAGGTAGGTAGGGGTTTTTCTTTGGTTCATTTTTGAACCAAGCAAACCAAGCCAAGCCGAATCAACCCAAGAATAAACCAATCAATTAAAAATGTCGAAATAAACCAAGCAAGGTGTCATGCAATACGAGTCAAAGTACGTATACGTATACCAAAATACGTAATACGAACAATCGGCATTACAACTCTCCCCACCTTAAAAGAATTCCATCCTCGAAATTTAATCAAGAAGCTAGAGATGCAAGGACAAGCTATACTAATCACAGGCAAGCTATACTAGTTAAGCAATAAAGCAATTATTTATGCAAGCAAGGAATCGAAGGCCTGAGGCATAAGAAAGATATTATACCTCATGAGTCAAACAGGTCGGGATATCGCGATCGGATATCATCCTCACGCTCCCACGTTGACTCACCCAAAGAGTGATGACCCCAAGCAACTCGGACTAACTTAATAGTCTTGTTCTTGAGTATCTTCTCTCTCCGGTCCAATATGGATACGGGCCTCTCCTCATACGAAAGGTTGGTACCAACAATCAATTCCGAATGATCTAGAATGTGGTTCGGGTCCGGGATATACCGTCGCAGTTGAGATACATGGAACATGTCATGCACCTCACGTAGCGACAGTGGAAGAGCGAAACGATAGGATACATCACCTACTCGCTCCAGAATATCGAACGGTCCTATATACCGAGGACTAAGCTTTCCCCGTACGCCGAAACGAATGACGCTACGGTTAGGCGAGATCCTCAGGAATACATGGTCGCCGACAGAAAATTCAAGGGGACGCCGATGAGAATCGGCCCAGTGGCGCTGACGATCTTGTACAACGCGAATATGATCTCTAACTCTCCTGACCACCTCAATTGTCTGAGTGATCAACTCGGGACCAAGTATCTGTCTTTCTCCAACATCATCCCATGCTAGTGGGGATCTGCACTTCCTACCATACAGTGCCTCGAACGGTGCCATCTGGATGCTAGCTTGGAAACTGTTGTTGTACGAAAACTCCACCAGGTGCAGGTGATCTTCCTACGAACCGCCGAAGTCGAGTGTACATGATCTCAACATATCCTCGAGAGTCTGGATCGTGCGTTCAGACTGGCCATCTGTCTGTGGGTGATATGCTGAGCTGAACTGGAGGTGAGTTTCCAAACCCTCTTGCAGACTACGCCAAAAGTACGACGTAAATCTGGAATCTCTGTCCGAGGTGATACTGACTGGTACTCCGTGCAATCTGACAATCTGCCGGAGATACATCTCCGCTAGCTGAGCCGTCGACTGACCAACTCTGAACGGGAGAAAGTGAGCCACCTTCGTGAGCCTGTCAACTATCACCCAGATAGCATCTCTACCAGCTGGGGATCTAGGCAATCCAGTCACAAAATCCATGGTTATATGCTCCCACTTCCATTCTGGAATTGGCAAGGGCTGAAGTAGTCCAGCTGGCCTCTGATGTTCAGCTTTAACTTGTTGGCAAACCAAACATCGAGAGACAAACCGGGCTATCTCCCTCTTCATGCCATTCCACCAAAAGTGTTGACGGATATCTCGGTACATCTTCGTGCCACCGGAATGAATCGAATACTGAGAACTGTGAGCTTCGGTCATGACTTCATGTCTGATATCTCCACTGGGTACACAAAGACGCTTACCATGTCGAAGTGTACCATCCTCATGAATGCATAATTCTGGTCTTTGCCCTGCTATACATTCTGTCCTAAGCCGCTGAAGCTTAGAATCGGAGGACTGAGCTATCTTGATTCTCTCAACTATACTGGACTGAACTTGCATGCTGGCCATCAAAGCCATACTGGTAGGGAGGACAACTTCTATACCCATCTTCTGAAGATCTGCTAACAATTCTGGTTGCACTGTCAGAAAGAAAACTCCGGCTCTCCTGCTCAATGCATCTGCAACAACGTTGGCCTTTCCAGGATGGTACTGCAGGTTGACATCATAATCCACAAGTAGCTCTAGCCATCTCCTCTGACGCATGTTAAGATCCTTCTGAGTGAACACATACTTCAGGCTTTTGTGATCGGTGAAAATCTCCACCCTATCTCCATACAAGTAGTGTCTCCAAAGCTTTAGCGCAAACACCACGGCTGCCAGCTCTAAGTCGTGGGTTGGGTAATTCCTCTCATGATCACGAAGTTGTCGTGACGCATAAGCTATTACCTTCCCATGTTACATCAAAATACATCCTAAACCTCGGCCTGAAGCATCACAATACACTGAGAATCCTCCGGTCCCATCTGGAAGTGTGAGAATGGGTGCCGTCATCAAGCCTCGCTTCAACTTCTCAAAAGAATCCTGACATTCTGATGTCCAAGCAAACTGCACATCCTTGCGGGTAAACTGCGTCAGTGGTGCTGAAATCCGAGCGAAGTCTGAAACAAATCGCCGGTAGTAGCCGGCCAATCCAAGAAAACTGCGAACTTCTGCGACTGTACTGGGCACTGGCCACGTTTCGATAGCCACGATCTTCTGGGGATCCACTTCTACTCCTCCTCTGGTAATGATATGACCTAAGTACGAAATGCGATCGAGCCAGAACTCGCATTTACTGAACTTAGCATACAACTGGTGCTCTCTGAGAATCTGGAGGACAACTCTGAGATGCTGCTCATGCTCCGCTTCACTCTTGCTATAGACCAGGATGTCGTCTATGAACACAATCACGAACTGATCCAAATAAGGCATGAAGATGCGATTCATGAGGTCCATGAATACAGCTGGCGCATTGGTTGCTCCAAATGGCATAACAAGGAACTCCCAATGTCCATATCTAGATCTGAATGCCGTCTTCGGGATGTCCTGCTCTCTGACTCTGATCTGGTGGTACCCTGACCGTAAGTCTATCTTCGAGAATACTGCTACTTCTCTGAGTTGATCAAACAAGTCATCTATCCTTGGGAGAGGATATCTGTTCTTGATTGTTACTGAGTTCAAGGTGCGATAGTCAACACATAATCTGGACGTACCATCCTTCTTTTTCATAAGAAGTATCGGGGCTCCCCAAGGCGATCCACTAGCACGAATGAATCCCTTGGTCCTGAGTTCTTCAATCATTTTGTACAATATCTCCAATTCTGATGGCGCCATCCTGTAGACTCTCTCTGTCACAGGTGCGGTCCCGGGGATCAAGTCTATGGTGAACTCGATCTCTCGCTCTGGCGGCATTCCTGGAAGCTCTTCTGGGAAAACATCTGGAAACTCCTCGACGATCCGGGGTAACTGCACTGCTGCTACTGCCATCCGCAATACGGGAGGAGAAGGTTCAACTTCGCCTCGGGAAAAGAAAAACTCCGGCTCGCCTGGGATGCTAAAAACAACTCTGCCAATATGGCAATCTATCCTGGCATACTGGTCCCTCAACCAATCCATCCCTAAGACCACATCATAATCGGCCATCGGAAATTCTATTAACCTAGCGGGAAACTCTCTACCGCTAACTACGATCCGACATGAGAAAAACATTCTATCTACTCCCACAAGACCGTTACCAGTAAGTATATTGAGTCTTACTGATAATGACTCGGGTTTCAGTCCTATCCGTGTCAGGAATCGTGCAGACATAAATGAATGCGAGGCACCAGAATCAAATAATACTGAAGCTGGAAAGGTGTTGACGAGAATAGTACCTGCCACTACCTCACCGGGTGCTATTCCTTCCTCTCCCATGGTCAAGGCCAGCACTTGACTATGTCCCCTGGGTGCGGGCCCCCTCTGCTGAAAACTCCTCTGCCTGCTCTGGATTAGGGCTTGGGCTTGGGCATACTGCTGCGGTCTCTGCTGCTGGAATGCCCGGGCCTGCGTCGGTAATGGCCTCGAAAATGGGTACTGCAGCTGCTGCTGCTGCTGGACTGGTGCTGGTCCTCTAACTGAAGGACTAGAGAAGGCCAATGAACTCTCCCGGTTCGGGCAGTTCCCAACCCTGTGGTTCGGGGCACCACAAACCAAGCACAATCCCTGCGCTCTGCGACACTCAGATACTACATGCCCGGGCTTCCCGCAGTGTGAACATCCTGCTGCGGAAGACTGCTTCTGCTTTTGCTGCTGAGGGTACGTCGGGGTGGAATGTTGAACCGACGTCAATGAGGCCGCCCGCCTCGGAGCTCCAATAGTCAAAGCCCTGGCTGCCGGGGCTGGTGCCGAAGACTGATTCATCTGACCGTGGGATCGCTTCCGTCCTCCGGTTCTATCCACGATCCTCTGGGAGGTATACTCATGCCTCCTAGCTGCCCTCAGTACTGCATCAAAAGTTTGATGCTCAAACTGCTCCACTGCTAACAAGATCTCGAGGTGAATCCCTTGCTGGAACCGCTGGGCTCTATCGAACTCGGTCGCCACCAAGGTGGGAGCAAACCGACTAAGCCTGGAGAACTCGGCCGCATATCCATCGACCGTCCTGCACATCTGCTTCAGATTGGTGAACCTCGTCTATAGATCGTACCGAGCTACAGCATCAAAATATTTGGTCTGGAATCTCTCCCTGAATACTGCCCATAAAATAGGGACCACTAATCCATCGGCCTGCGCTGCCCACCAGCTGCGGGCAAGATCTAGTAACTGCAGGCGCACTACGGCCACCTTCTCTGCTTCTGGGGTCCTGGCTGCTTCTAGAATCAACTCCGTGTCCTGAAGCCAAGCATCTGCAGCGATCGCATCTTCACTGCTGTCAAAGAATGGAGGGTTCAGGCGCTTGAAGCTGTTGGCCGCGCTGTTACCCTGATGACCTCCTCTGGTCAAAGCGTCTGCCACCGCCTGGTGTAAGGCATCTCCCCGACGATCCTGGGAAGCTAATAATGACATGATGAGACCCACCAAAGTGCCATCATCAGGATCTGCAGGCTGGACGGGCTGAACTGGTGGCTCTCCTCTAGTAGGCATGACTCTGGAAGCTACCCCTGAATGTTGGACCTGATCTCTGGGTTGCGGCTGGTCCACGGGAGGTGCTCCGTCTTGCTGATCGGCAGGTCCATGAACAATGCCGCTGAAGAAGACGACATAGGAAATAATAAGGAAGGACCAGAACAGATCAACGATACAAGCATGTGGTCAGGTCAAGATTTTCAGGGATCAAGAGGATAGGGGCAGAGATCAAGGGCGAGTGCTGATTGAGACATCTATTCGGTAAACCCTCACATATCTTGATTCACAAGACCTGCATGGGCCACCACTAAAACCATGTAACGCTCCAGAACCAGAATACTGGAGAGCGGGGACGTACATAGCCAGCTACGTATATTGAAGTGCAACCCACCTCGCTATACGGTTACGACTGTCTAGATACATGAGGGTTTAACTACAAGCCAACAGTCTCCTATGGTCATGAACAAGCCTATTGTCTCAATCTCAAGCAAGCAATAATAGTTACAAGATGTCAGAGCACCAAATATATAATCGCAAGGCGTCCCATACATTACATATTGGATGATCATGAAGCTAGTCGTACAAAATGTCAAGACTAGCTAGAGTTAAGTCATACATGATCAACCCTAGGATCTGGCAATCATGTTACAGCCCGTAAGTAGACAATAAGTAAAGGTGCAATCGAGCTAACACGTGCTCGTCGGCTAAACGCCTCAAAAGAATAATTTTACAATAAAGTGGGAGGACAAAAAGAAACCCACTCGTTGCCAGGGTTACGTCTGGTGGTCACCATCTGGCTGGAGGTTAGATAGATCCTCTGGGACTGCTCCGATATCTGGCCATACAAAACCAGCTGGGTCAGACCCCAGAAAGAGCAAGTGCCACAAAGGAGGCTTCACTTAGGAACTAAAACCAGCACATCATAATAGAATAATTAAAGAAAGCTTATAAAAGAACTGATCATAATAATAATAGAGATAACAATAATAAATTGAGTACGAGGAAACCATTCAAGCAGCCGGACTGCAACCCTTAAACCAAACAAGGACCGGGGTTGCAGCCCTTCACCTGAATAGAAACCCGTCTCAAATACTAATGATAAGGTAACAAGACAATAAACGAAGAGAGGACTCAGAACTGCTCTGGGAGCCAGGTTACAACCCTTAAACCAAACAAGGACAGGGGTTGTAATCCTTCGCCTGAACAGAACTGGACCCCTGATCTTTATTGTTAAGGCCAGTATAAAGAATTAATCATGTCGTCGCAGTAAGGTAAAACATGACGAGCGTGGCATGGGGTTACAATAAGACAATAACGAAGAGAGGACACAGAACTGCTCCGGGAGCCAGGTTACAACCCTTAAACCAAACAAGGACCGGGGTTGTAACCCTTTGCCTGAAAAGAACTGGACCCCCGATCGTTATTGTTAAGGCAAGCCTCAATAATTATGTCGTGTCACAATCTTGTACAGGATCGGGACAAGACTAAGCTGGGATAAACTCCATCCAATCAATCACGGCCAATCAAGAGTACGATTTGATACTTTTAACTAACTAGGGTTATCACAGGCCTAGTTACTAGCAAGATGCAATGAGATTATCCCAATAGCCACAAGTCCTGCAGACCATCCGGTTATCCAGGCCGAATGTCCGTTTATGGAGAATGCAATACGTGACTGTGTGCTGGAAATGTGCCCTACTCATAGGTAGGCTACAAGTCCACTTAATGCGCCCAGATAACGGGATTGCCTGTAGCTGGGAATCTCTTCATGTCTACTGAATTATTCTAGTTTATTAGTCTTAGTCAATTACTGTAGGTATCCCTGACCGTGGTACTCAGGGATCCCTATCCTAGACATGATGCAAGACAGTACTGGTTTATTTTGTACAAACACAATCACCCACGGTGTCCAGACCATTCAATTCTGTCATGACATGCTAGCCGTCGCAACCGCATTCGAGATATATATCATGTCAAATACACTGCCAAGAGTGCGCCACGACGGGTCACTATCATGCCATGTCATTATTTAAAATTAACATTTAACCTGGTATAAGCGTGTATACAATAACTAAATATAAACAGGGTACAAGAGTTGTGGAGGAATCATGCGGCTCAGGGAGACGGAACATAACTTCCACATACGAACTCAAACTGAGGTGCTCCAGAAATATTCGAAAATGCGAGACAGAGATCTAAACCTTTCATGTTTTAAGTTTTTTCGAAATTATGGCTAGAAAATAGCTTAATTTGGCAAAAACAGTCATTCTGTGCACTTTTTATGCCAAAAAATCAATCATGCATAAAATATGTAAAAGGGGAGGGTTCCAGCGTAAAATTTTATATTCTGGGCACCATTTAGCGTAAAATACGCAATTTCAGGATTCCCTGCGTAAAATATTACATTCTGGATGATATCCAGCATATAATACGCAATTCCAGGGTTCCCAGCGTAAAATTTCATATTCTGGATACAATCCAGCATAAATTACTCAATTTCAGGGTTCCCTGCGTAAAATTTTACATTCTGGATACAATCCAGCATAAAATACGCAATTTCAGGGTTTCCAGCGTAAATTTCACATTCTGGATACAATCCAGCGTAAAATTTCATTTTACGCAAGCCTTCCTGCGTAAAATTCGATTTTACGCTAGCTTCCCTGCGCAAAATCTTATTTTACGCCAGCCCACATTCTTCAGCCGACATGAAAATTCAGAAAAACTTGTTTTGGCCATAAAAACTTTATTTTAACTCGAAATGAGGTGAATCAAAAACCAAATTCACACGAAATTTCGTGCTCTTGCTCATGGAACTATTAGTTTTCGAAAATAACAAGTTTTAGTAGATCAAAACCAAGAAAACTCCATGAACTCAAAGTTAAAATGTAGATCTAGAAGAATCTATCCATCAAAATTAAAAACTCCAAGTTCTAAAGAGGTTTATAATCATGTAAAGAAGAGAATGGAACAATAAAAATTAAGATCCCTCAAGAAGCAAATTGTACTTACCTACGGTGGGGTTCGGTGAGGAAGAAGAAGAAGAAGAGCAGTATTGAAAAAGATTGAATGAAGAGAGAGAAAGGTGGTTGGGGTTAATAAATGATGATGGGGGTGGTAGGTAGGGGTTTTCCTTTGGTTCATTTTTGAACCAAGCAAACCAAGCCAAGCCGAACCAACCCAAGAATAAACCAATCAATTAAAAATGTCGAAATAAACCAAGCAAGGTGTCATGCAATACGAGTCAAAGTACGTATACGTATACCAAAATACGTAATACGAACAATAGGCATTACAGACGCTGCTAAGCCAAAATTTACATTTGCTTCGCTTCGCGTATAGTTGATTTTCTCGAAGGGTCTGAAGCACGGTCCGCAGATGCTTAGTGTGTTGCTGCCTATTCTTCGAGTAGACGAGTATATCGTCGATAAAGACTACTACGAACTTGTCGAGGAATGGTCGGAACACCCGATTCATTAAATCCATGAAAGCGGCAGGGGCATTCGTTAGGCCGAACGGCATTACCAGGAACTCGTAATGGCCGTATCGAGTGCGGAAGGCAGACTTCGGCACGTCGTCCGGCTTGATCTTGAGCTGATGGTAACCCGAACGCAGATCAATTTTAGAGAACACCGTGGCTCCTTGAAGCTGATCAAACAGATCGTCTATGCGGGGCAGGAGGTATTTGTTCCGGACGGTGGCTTTGTTCAGCTCGCGGTAGTCGATACAAAGACGCATAGAGCCATCCTTCTTCTTGACAAACAGCACGGGCGCTCCCCAGGGCGAGACGCTGGGTCGGATGAATCCCTTGTCGAGCAATTCTTGTAACTGCACCTTGAGTTCTTTAAGCTCTGCAGGGGCCATTCTGTATGGGGTCTTCGAGATCGGTCGAGTGTCGGAGAAGGTATCGATAGTGAACTCAATCTCTCGATCGGGCGGCATGCCGGGCAGCTCGTCCGGGAACACATCAGGGAATTCTGCCACAACGTCGGTCTGACCCGCATTTGCACCATCCTGTCGCATGTCTCGAACGGAAGCTAGATAGCCTTCGCACCCGGAATGCAGCATCCATCGAGCAGATATTGCGGAGATCACTATGCAGGTAGGCGACGCCTCACCACACGAGTAGCAGAATTCAGACACTCCAGGTATGCGGAATATGACCTTCTTTTCAGCGCAGTCTATGGTTGCGTTGCACGGACCGAGCCAATCCATCCCCAGAATGATATCGTAGTCCTTAATATTTAGAACTATCACATCGAGACTGACCTTTTGACCACCTATACAGATGATTCTGTCTCCGCAGACTAAATTTACAAGTAGTGGCATACCCGACGGTACGTTAACAGAGAGATCGAGGTCCAGTGGTGTCAAGGAGAATTTGTGCTCGGCGGCAAAGTCTGCCGATATAAAACTATGCGTGGCACCTGAATCAAACAATACACGAGCAGATTTATTATTGAATTGCAGTATACCTGTCACGACTGTATCGGATGCGAACGCCTCGTCGCGAGTCATGGCGTAGACGCGGCCGTGAGCATTAGGGCGACGGTCTTGGCCATTTTGTTGCGCGGTCGGGGGAGCCCGAGGTGCTTGGCCTCGGTTCTGATGGTGTTGTCGTGGGCGCTGGTTTGACTTCTCTGGACAGTCGCGTACGATATGGTCGGCTCGGCCGCACCCGAGGCACGTACCATTCTTCAATCGGCACTCGCTGATCAAGTGCCCTTCCTTGTGGCAGAAAGTGCAAACTACTCTATCCTTCGCCTGGTTGCCGTCTCCGTTGCCGCGATTTTGATGCTTGTGTGCGTTGTTGCCTCCCGCATTACTATGGCGTTTGTTATTAAAGTGAACACCGCCGGTAGTAGTAGGAGGATACTCGGACTCCAGACGGATGGCATGGTTGAGTGCCTCGCCCATGGTTTTGTATTCGGCCACCGAAACATGCGCACGGATAGTTGAACGCAGGCCCACTTCGAATCGTCGAGCTCGACTTGCATGGTTGGTAGATAGTCTCCAGCAAACTTGGCCAGTTTGTTGAATTCGGCCGCATACTGTCGTACAGTCATGTTCCCCTGTCTCAATTGCATAAACTTATTTTCTTTCTCCTGTCGCACGGCTGCTGAAAGATATTCTGTTTCAAATGCACTTTTGAATGTAGCCCAGAAAATCGTCGCCGTCTCGTCTTCACGTCGAATAGCCCGCTTCTACACAGCCCACCAATCGTGCGCGTTCATTCGAAGTAGAAGTTGAGCACACGCGACTTTCTTCGAGTCTTCGATACCCAGAAGCTCGAACTTATCTTCCAGCTCCTCCAACCAGTCGATCGCCACCGAGGGATCTTCTGTGCCGTTGAAGGAAGTGCGGCAGCTTTTGTTGAATTTTGACACGTCGAAGTTAGAACTTCTCGGTGCCGCAGGTGAGAGCACGGGCGCCTCTAGTTCGGCTTCGTTGGATCGAACCGCAGGCTGGGTCACGGCAGGCGTCATCGTTGAATTGTTGTTGTTGCCCACGACCGACTACACGATTTGCTAGAGGGTATTCAGCTGCTGCTGCTGCAGATTGAATTGAGCCTCGCACCGATTTTCAAATTGAGTCCAACGAGCCTCCGTTTGCTGATGATGGAGCTCGTTTTGACGTTGCTGTATTTCAAGCATCTGCAGCATACGTTGCATCGGGTCGCCGGAAGATCCGGCTACGGTAGGCGCCATTTCCATTGGTTTGACGGAATGCTCGGGTCTAGAAGCACTCGAGCCGCTGGAAGCGCTCGTCTCGTCTTCCGCCTGAGCTCCCGTAACTGCAGGGAAAAGGAAAGGCAACTTTCGTTAGTTTTGAAAAATGTCCTGGGTTCAGCGTATGGAACAACTCTTCTCATCGACACGAGGTCAACGGTTGGAGACTAGAACTCGATACTGGAGGCCAAGGATGTAAAGCCGTGCTCTGATACCATTATGTCACGCCCCGATTTCGTCGAATCGATAGTCGTCCCCCGGGCGTGATGCCGTGCGAACCTAATTTGCGATCGCACAAGGCCTAGTCATAAGGTAATCCGAGACACGAGATCTAAGAGAGTACGCAGACAAATTGATACACACAATAAGTAAAGAAAACTTGATCTTTATTGATAATGAACATCTTTTACAGACTCCGATACAAGACTCATTGCCGCACGGGCTACAACATGACTCGATTACAAAAGAGTGTCGATGAGATAGCCGTTCCATACATTGCACACATCCCTCAATATACACAAGTACTCCATTGACCTGGATGGGAGGGACGCTGAGTCATTTTTCTTGGACTGTCGAGAGCCTTCAAAAGTGGAGTCGCAGAGTAAGTCTTCGACGCACGGCCGAAGCTTCTAAAGTCATGAACGCCGCCGAGCTAGCTGGCGCGTCCTTCCTGGTTCGCGGGACCTGCAAAGAGCGAGGATCAGCACGAAACACATGTACTGGCGAATGGCTAATTAAATCCAAGCTCTGCATTTGATTCAAGAAGTTTCGTAAATATGTTAGCTAGCTATTTCAATGATCTTTCTAACCATCCTGTTCGATTTGCATGTTAACATGTTTTGAGGCAAGCATATGAAATTGTATAACATTGAGCAACTATCAAAATCATTCCGTGCCATGTGCATTTGTTAAGCAGTGAAAAGGGTGTGAAGGCCACTGGCAATGTCAAGCCATCTCGGACTATAGCTGAGTTAGACGGCGACCCTTTCGCGTCGGGTAGCGAGCCCTGTGCGAAAGTTCCCGCATAACTCGCGCCGATGAAGGGCTGGCGCTTGCTATACACTCGTTCCTCCCGGGTCGAATCGGTCCCTTGGCCTAGGTAACCGTTCGAGGAAACTACACCTTGTCGACAAGTTGTCCAATGACCGTTATCCTTTGGACTTAGTTGATTTGCTTACTTGACCGTATCGTTGCGATAAACGTTAATCGATTCATATATTGTTTTGCATAGGCTAAGTGGATTTGCGTAAGAAATACGTTTTTCATTTTCAAAATCGGCAGTTTGATAGCAAGTGTTTCGTGAAGAATCGTGCCACAATTTCTTTGATTCTACACTATTATGACAAGCATTCATTTACTTCACATATTGAGTTTTTGAAGTAGAGGGACGAGACGAAGGAGGTCAGCCACTCGCCTTAGCCTTGTTTCAAGCGAGTGACCGGTTGGCTGCGCTGACGTCGCATACGCGATCACCTGCAATCGCATAAGCAACTGATTAGAACACTGTATAATTCAAGGATATTTGATATGAATGCGAAGTTCGAAAACGCGTCACGAAAATCCATCGAAAACATTCACGAAAAACGCATTCACGAAAACCAAAGCCAAAGCCAAATCAAGTGCGGCATGAAAACCAGAGCAACGGGAGGTCTCTCCCGACTCAGCCGCAGAGCCAATCCTTGAGGCGCAACCCGCTGAATATGAGACTTGGTTCCGAAGAAGCCATTCCATAACGTGGAATGGATCTTAATTCAACCATTTCCGTTCGATCGACTCAGCCGATTCCGACCTATCGGTCCCGACCGAATCGATAGCGACAGTGTTCCTTTCTCGCGCACCCCGTGGACGGAGACGGGGCACGATGTAGGGACGGGACACTACATATATATATATATATATATATATATATATATATATATATATATATATATATATATATATATATATATATATATATTTCTTTTATTTTATTTTTAGAGGGAAGTTTAAATTTGTCAACATGGAGAATCGAACTCAACCAAATAAGAAAAATACCTCACATCTTAACCACATGAGTTACAAGAAATATTTATATTTTGATGTCCAATTTTGATAATTAACAAATAGTCCAATTTTGGACGCAACTTTAAAAATACAATAAATGTGTGTATATAAATTATAATTTTTAATATAATTTAACCACGATATCAACTCTGGACCCAACCACTAAACAAAATAAAAATCCAAACCTAATAAACCGAATTTATTATTATGTTCGGTTCAATTTCAATTTTAGCTAATTTCGATTCGATTTCGATTTTAAAATTTTAGAATTTCTATTTATTCATTTGTCGCTACGTCAATTCGATGAAACCGAATAAATCCAACGCTCACCACTAATCTCATGGAACAACTTCGGTTCCAATCACACCTTATTTCCCACACGGATGTCATGCATGTTGCCTTACTATCTTAAAGGAAGCTTGACTTGCATTGAAATGGCTATGGGTCATTGTTGTCAATTTTCCTTGTTCATTTTGTTTAGTAAAGCTTCTTCTTCTTCTTTTTAAGTGTCCTTTTTCTCGGACCGGCGAGCAATGTTAAGAGAGAGATATAATATAATCAAGATGTAATTTTTTTTTAGATGCTCGACAATATGTATGGACTTTTGTGTACGTTGTATTGCATGTCTGTTGAATCCACTGTCTTCTAACTCCTACCAAATAAATAAATGAAAGAAATAATACACCTCCCAACTCCCATCAAGATGTAATTGCTGTCATTGATAAGGGAAAATTTTTAAGTAATTTTAAATTTATTAGTTTTATTTAAAAACATAATATATTTAGGGAACTTAGATGCTTTGCATGTGTACAACAAATATCATCCTATCGGTATACATTGTCTTCCTTGGACGAGAGCCTCATGCTCACATGGCCTCCATCCACTTTGTTTTGGGACTCCGTAGTCATGTTTATCGATCTTCTTCTTGCCTAGGTTTTTGGTCAACATTTGTAACATTACTTTTGATGTAAGCTGAATAGTATATTAGAGATAGTTGGGTCTTTCTTATTCTAGTGGTTCTGGTGGTTATTCACAGTTTTTCATGTCACAAGTAGTTCGCTGTGTCCCCAAGGCACTAGTCTAGTGGTAGTGCAGGCGCCGTCCAAGTATAGATTTTGGATTCAAATCTTCTCTCGAGCGACTGAATGGCTTATAATATAGTCACGGTCCAGCTTGGAGAAAGGACACCTAAAGAAAAAAAAAAAAATTAGTTTGCAGTTGTTTTTACTACAACAAATATTACAGGAATTTGAATAATTATTGTAATATCTGTTGCATTAAATAAATATTGTAATTGATAAAAATTCTGTAACAAATACTATTGTAATTGCATTCAACTAAACAGCTCTTTAGAGTGGTTGTTCTATGTTTCTTTGCCTTTTATTCTTTTGGTAGCAACAATAAAAATTGTTTGATAACATCTTTCTGATAGTACTTTTTCTTGGAAAACAGAAGTAACAGAAAATTTACTGTACCGAAATAAATTTCTTAGAAATTAGTCAAAACGAAACAAGTTTGGAGAAATTCGTTTAAACGAAACATGTAGCCATCCAAGATGGCGGAATAAGAAAAGTAAAAGAAAGTTAAAAAAAAAAAAAAAAAAAAAATGAAATCCTGCCAACCAAGTTGGCGGAATTGGTGCAATTCCGAAAAAAAAAAAAAAAAATTCGAAATGATGCCAACATAGTTGGCGGAATTTTAGCATTGCTAAAATTCCGCCAACTTAGATGTTGGATTTTAGTAAGTTGGTTTTTTTTGTGGTTTTTTAAGTTGTTTTTTTTTTAGGTTTTTTAAGTTGGTTTTTTTAGTGGGTCGATTTTTCTTGGCTTGGTTTTTCTTCATGGGTTTAGTTAGTTGGTTTTTATTCATGGCTACATTTTATGGTTCACATTGATTCATAATTCATGTGGTTCACATTCCTTCTTCCTTCACGGGTTCTACTGTTTTTCTAGTTCACGGGTGAGATGAGAGAGAGAAAGATGGGACGTAGACAATTTTGCTATAAGAGGAGAGAAGCACAACTCTGAACATCACACAAGAAAACAGGAAAACACCAGAAAGAAGAAAAAGAAACAAGTCCGAGAGAATTAGAGTTTGAGGAGGAAGAAGTAATCCGAGGAATAATTAGAGTCTGGGCAGAAAGAAAAGTAAGAGATAGAAGAACACAAGTAATTATTTTTTATAGTTTAAATCATAATCTTCATCCTAAAAAATATTCGTTTTCATGATCATTGTTTTACAGATGGCTAATCAAAATGATGGACTTATTCCCGGAGGACCTACTACTGATTTGATAAAGCAGAAGCGTGATTCGCATATATGTAGTTTAATATTTTCCGGAAAGGTATATTAAAATTTAACCATGTAAGTCAATATAATTGATATATTTTACATGTCTAGTAATAACTTTGTCTATGTATTTCATATATAGTTATATGATTATAATGCTGGTGAACGATTACGAGAGCATCCCTCATGGCGTTATGAGAACGGCCTAGGTTATTGGAAGTTGAGTGCCGAGAAAGTGGCATTGATCAGAGTATTTGGCTTTCAGTATATTGACCAAATATATTTTCTACAACACAATAGAGACTTGATCTTCAGTTTAGTTGAGCGTTGGTGGCCAGAACGAAATACCTTTCAACTCCCATTTGGTGAAATGTCTATCATTTTAGCAGATGTAGCAAATATTTTAGGATTGCCTATTCGTTTTCAAGAATAAATTTTCATGCTTCTTCACTAGCTATATTTATACAATTAGACTGAAAAATATGTACCAATAAAAACTCATAATTAACAGAAAACTGATCAATAATTAGATTACGTAAATTCTCAAATGAAAGATTTCGATCAATTAAAATAACTTCAGTCAAACCTCCTTCGTAGGCTAACCCATTTAATATACCACCAATCGAGCATAGTATCGATAGACTTCTATCCATTGCGAAAATTGAGTTGATGACTTCTTCTGTGAAAAAATGCTGGAGGTGAGAAGTGAGAAGAGGATAAGAAAATTAGAAAGAAAGTGGTGTGTACAAGTATTTGATGAAATTTTCTTTTATAGAAATTTTCATACAATGAGCCGTTGAGAGCCGTTGAAAAAGTAAGTATACGTTATAAAAATACAACCGTTTCAAATTAAATCAGATCAAATCTCTCGTCTCTATGCAACATGTGAACTAAGAATAAAGGGGAGCAAGTACAACCCGTGAAGCATGAATCAATTGAACCCGTGAACCATGAATTAATAACCTGTGAACCATGAATCAATTAAACACATAAACCCACAATCGAACTAACAAAAAAAAAAATCGGACCAAAAAAAAAATTGGCCCTAAAATTCCACCAACATAGTTGGCATCATTTCATTTTTTTTGGTTTTTTTTTTTCCAAATTCCGCCAACTAAGTTGGCATCATTTCCATTTTTTTTTTTTTTTTTACGGAATTCAGCCAAATTCCGCCAACTTGGTTGGCAGGATTTCGGTTTTTTTTTTTTTTTTTTTTAACTTTCTTCTACTTTTCTTATTCCGCCATCTTGGATGGCTACAAGTTTCGTTTAAACAAATTTCTTCAAACTTCTTTCGTTTTGACTAATTTCTAAGAAATATATTTCGGTACAGTAAATTTTCTGTTTGGTCCGTGGAAAAGAAGAAGAAAAACAAAATCAATTTTTTTGGTATTTTTTTCTTTAGAAATTTATAATTTTTATAGATTTTTCTTTCCAGAGTTTAAAAAGCTCATAAAAATTGAAATGAAAGTGAATCCTTGCTTGAATGGATGGAACAATTTTCTCTTCTAATTTTTTTTTCCAGTAAAAATTATTTTTCTTTCGTTCTCAATTCTTTTGGCACCGAAATATAGCAAAAAAAAATAGTAATTTTCATTTTCCAATCCTATGATACTGGAACCAAACGAGGCCTTACTCCATGCATAGTGAGAATATCGATCTAGGCACCTTAAACATGGACTTAGGGTTCCAAAATCTATAAAGGTTCCCTAATAGTCTTAAGTTACAAAGTAATTATAAGCCAAATTATCGGATTATTTGTTTTGGAAATGTAACAACGACGAGATCAAATAAATTGGAAAAGTCGCTAAGAATGCTGACGCTACGACATCATGGATGAGAGTCCTGAAACATTATTATATGAGTATAAACTAGCAGTACACTGCGATGTACGAAATCTATATCTAATACTATTTTATTTTAAAAGTGTTTATAATATGTATGTATAATAGCTTACGAAATTGAAACAAAAGTTGGTAACTATTTTTTTTGAAAAATAAATAACAAAACTATCTTTCAATTTTTACACAGAAGAAAAAAAAAATAGCATAAAAAAGATTAGATTAAACTTCAACAACGTAATCATCCTCAGGATTAACTATGTAATTCACAAAATATAATTATAATACGTATTGTTCTAAATAAACTAATAATAAATATTGGTTATGTGAAAATATAGTACCAAATTACCTCATAGAGACGCACGAGCCGTACCTTCAATTTCCAGAAGGTTTTTGAAGGACTCACATCACGAATAAGAGAGAAAAAATGGAGTCTTAGAAATTTTGTGGACAAGTTAAAAATTTGCACATTCAAATACATGCTTTCATCTATTTATAAACCAAAAAGAGAAGTTTAATAACAGCCTTAATTGGGAACCCAACCGCAGCCTTATTGGGAACCCAATGGAAAATTCAGCAAATGCACATTCTTTGGTACTAAAATTAATAGTTAATGAATGGAATGAATCTGCAAATGAATGGAAGTAGAATAGTTTGAGGCACTATTTTAATTGGGAACCCAAAAGAGTGCTATATTTTTCACTTTGGACAGAAAAACATTAATTGGCATGATGCATCAACTATTGTTAAGTAAACAATTTTAATTACCAATGAGTATGCATTAACTATTCTACTGCAACATTTTAGGCCATAATTAATGTATCACAATTAACTGTTACATTTATTTTCCACTTTGGAATACTTTAATTGTGGATGCATTAATTGCGGACACATTTTAGGCCACTATTTGTAGCCTATTAACTATTTCACTACCATATTTTAGACGAAAAAGCCACTATTTTGCTATTTTATATATATATATATATATATATATATATATATATATATATATATATATATATTCTGAAGCTATGATTTATAGTAGTCACAAATAAAATAACAGCATCATTTGTTTGGCAACGTAACAATGACTAGGTATCTAAGTAAAAAAAATGGAAGCCTCTGCAAAGGAGTAGGAAACTCTAAAACAATACATTTTCGAAGCTAGGACAATTTTGAATGAGTTCACGAGTATTAATATTATATAAATTTTGGGTGGGTGGGTGGGTTTACATTAATCTGAAAAAAAAATTGAAAGACGGATAGCCTCATTTATAATGTATATAGATAGCTACATTAATGTACATATAGTTATGATATTAAGTGAACTTTTTTTTTCACTGTGAAGTTCCAGGTCTAGGTGTGTTCTCACGATTATTTTTTTAGAAAAGTTGTGATATTATTGGTACCTATTGGAGTGAAACATGCTCATAAACTCTATCACACTACAATATTTATATTGTTATTCCGTAGTGTGTGGTTAATATTTATCTAGATCGTACAGTAATGTGAGTAAAGAATAGTGTTATGTGTGTACTAAAGTTGGCATGCTAGGCTGGAGGCTGGATTTGACTATTTGGCAATTTTGATATAAGTCCCTTAAATTTTTTATATTTAGAATTAGATATTTTAAATTACAAAAAAAAGTCTTTTAAATTTTAGATAATATGAGTTATAAGTTTCCGCTTATTTCCATCAGCCAAAGCTTAATCTAATTATTCGATTAATAGCATGAAAGTATTGTTTTATACTCCCCCTCCCCTCGGCCTTCCTTTACTGTGAGTTCAATTACCATATATTGTTCTACCATGAGGTTAAGAGGAATACAACATGACTTATTGCGTACCCATGAACCGTTAGTACTAAGAGCTCAATAAAATCCGTGAACTCGAAGCATATCATTGGCACAAGAGAAATACCTTTGTGACAACTAAAAGAGAATAAAATGATCAAATAAATAATCATATTAAAATTGATAGAATATTTTTTCATTATATATATATTTAAGTTTGGGAGACTTCTAACTTATATTATTTGGAATCAGAGGTGCTACGAAACTAGACGTTTCACTCCGTGGAGACATCTTCTTCTTTTGGGTCGTGCGGGCCAAGGACGGAATCAGGACCGGCCCTGAGCAATTGGAGGCCCAAGGCAAAATTTTCTAAATGGACCCCATACATAATGTAAAAAAAAAGTCTAAATAAAACAAAAAGTTGTTGTAGTCAAAATTTGAACCAAGGACCTCTTAAATACAAGTCTAGCATTGTAACAACTGCACCACAATGCTTTTCGTTAAAAAAAAAAAGACATATGATACATACTAGTTCTATTATACACAGTTTTATGTTGGTGTCCCCTTTCGTCAGGGGGTCCTGGACCGTCGTCCGGCCTGCCCTGGGCCAGGGCCGCCCTTGGACGGAACCAAAAAGTTGTGCTAGGGTGTGCTGACTCATAAAAAAAATAACAAAAAATGGAAAGTGTTTGAAGGAAAACTAGAATTGTAGAATAGTATATTTCTTCTTCTCATTTTATCATATGGCAAGGGCCATATATATAGGTATAAGGGACAACCCAAGGGTCATGAGTTACATAACCCAAGGGTCATGAGTTACATGATCCCAAGGGTCATGTGTAACTCATGACATAATGGTGAATAGATAAGGGTTTCATAACACTCCCCCTTATTCATCCATTTCCTTGGATCCACTTATGAAATACTTCAGGATTCAATAAGCTAATGGGGTGGATACTGCTGGATCCAGAGTAAACTTAGTTTGTCTCATTAAAACCTTGGCTGTGGAAAATCCAGTGGGAAAAACCATCAGTCCTAAGGAAAAAGAGTACAATCCTATAGTTTTACTCCCCCTGATTTATACAAGCTTCAGGCTTGCAGGTCTTTTAGTTGCCTCATCCCTATTCCTCTTACAAGCTTTACAAAAGTACATCGTGGCAGTATTTTGGTAAACAAATCTGCTAAGTTATTACAAGATTGAATTTGTTGTATTTTGACTTGTTCCTTTTCTTGAAGGTCGTGTGTCCAGAAGAATTTGGGTGATATGTGCTTCGTCTTGTCATTCTTTATGTATCCTTTCTGAAGTTGAGCTGCGCATGCTGCATTATCTTCAAAAAGGGTAGTAGGCTCAAGTTCACCAGTCTTCAGGCCAGTAGATGCCAAAATGTGCTGAATGACTGAGCGAAGCCAAACACACTCCTTGCTTGTTTCATGGATTGCCAGGAGTTCAGAATGGTTGGATGAGATAGCCACACTGGTCTGTTTGACGGACCTCCAAGAGATAGCCGTACCACCAAAAGTAAACACAAATCCAGTTTGTGATTTCTCTGTGTGGGAATCTGATCTATAACCTGCATCTGAATAACCAAGTAAAGTGGAAGACCCACTATTCGGGTAATATAGTCCTAGGTCTATAGACCCTTGGAGGTAGCGCAGAAGATGCTTCACTCTATTCCAGTTGCGCTTTGTGGGAGCTGCACTGTATCTGGCTAATAAGTTAACTGAAAATGCTATATCAGGACGCGTACAGTTAGCCAGATAGAGTAGTGCCCCAATGGCACTTAGGTAAGGTACTTCAGGACCTAATGGTTCCTCCCCCTCTTCCAGTGGACGGAAAGGGTCCTTCTTTACGTCCAATGATCGAACGACCATTGGTGTACTAAGGGGATGGCATTTATCCATGTCGAATTGTTTAAGTAATCTTCGTGTATATATAGATTGGTGTAACAGGATACCACCCTTTAGGTGTTCGATCTGTAAGCCAAGACAATACTTTGTTTTGCCTAGGTCTTTCATTTCAAAAGTTGTCTTAAGGCTTTCAGATATCTCAGTGATCTCTGCAGGAGATCCGATAAGATTTAAGTCGTCGACATAAACGACGACTATAACAAATCCTGTTTCTGATCTTTTTATAAAGATACACGGACAGACTTTATCATTAGTAAATTCTTGCGTAGCAAGAAACTCACTTAGTCTGTTATACCACATTTTTCCTGATTGTTTAAGACCGTACAATGATCTTTGTAACCTTACAGAATATGTGTCCCGAGGTCTATCTGTTTTCTCTGGTGAAATTTTATATCCTTCAGGGAGTTTCATATAGATATCTTTATCTATATTGCCATAAAGATATGCAGTCACAACGTCCATGAGCTGCATTTCTAGGCTTTTCAGAGAAGAGAGGCTGATCAGGAATCTGAAGGTATTCCCATCCATGACCGGAGAATATGTTTCTTCATAATCTATTCCCGGTTTCTGGAAGAAACCTTGTGCTACAAGGCGTGCTTTGTAGTGCACAACTATGTTGTGTTCATTTCTTTTTCTTGTGAAGATCCATTTATATCCCACAGGTTTTACACCTTCAGGTGTTTGGACTACTGGTCCAAAGACTTCGCGTTTCAAGAGTGAGTCCAGCTCTACTCCTATTGCCTCGTTCCACTTTGGCCAATCGCCTCTGCGTTTACATTCCGCTAGAGACCGTGGATCGATGTCATCGTCATTTTCAGTGACGTGAACGGCAATATTGAACGTAAAATCGTCGTCGACGACTGTGCTTTTTCTGTTCAATACCTCTCCAGTACGTACATAATTTAATGATATTTCTTCTGTTTGTTCCTCTTCA
Source organism: Iris pallida (assembly GCA_029216955.1). Taxonomy (NCBI): domain Eukaryota; kingdom Viridiplantae; phylum Streptophyta; class Magnoliopsida; order Asparagales; family Iridaceae; genus Iris; species Iris pallida. The sequence goes on from JANAVB010005597.1 coordinate 6,908,492, forward strand.
GGGGAAACTAGGAGGGGAGAGGTAGCTGATCTGAGCTCAGCATCCTGTGTTGGGATCTTCTAAATTTCTCCAGGATTTTTTCTTTTACGAGGGACTTTGTCTCTCGAACCTGGTGGGCGTCCTCTTTTTAATTGAGGTATTGCCATTTCTGCTGCCGGCGGATTGCATCCATCTTTGGGAATGTCAATCCTAGCTGGCGTATTGGCAGCAGGGACGTGTGATCTGACAATCTTCTGGTTGTCAGTAAATGTATCCGGAAGTAGATGTACAGTATTCTGAAGATGTAATATCTTCAGGATCTCATCTTCACATTGACTTGTACGCGGATCAAAATGAGACAAAGTTTTTGTGTCCCAAGAAATTATCTTAGAAGCTTCTGGCTTCTTAGACTGTGTGCCCAGTTTAGGAAATAATCCTTCATCAAACTCACAGTCATCAAGACGTGCCTTAAATACGTCACCCGTCAGGGGTTCTAGGTATCTAATTATAGAGGTGAGTCAAACCCAACATAGGTACCTAATCGACGTTGTGGACCCATTTTGGTCCTCTGTGGGGGAGCAATGGGGACGTAAACATCACAACCAAAAACTCTCAAATGTGAGATATTTGGAGGTGAACCATAAGCGAGCTGCATCAGAGATAGAATATGACCTCCAGAAGGCCGTATTCTAATAAGTGATGCGGCATGCAATATAGCATGACCCCAAGCTTCCACCGTCAACTGTGACTGCATCAACAATGGACGAGCAATCCATTGTAATCTCTTAATAAAAGATTCTGCTAACCCGTTCTGGGTGTGAACATGAGCTACAGGATGTTCAACTTCGATGCCAGTTGCTTGGCAATAGTCTTGAAAAACCTGTGAAGTAAATTTACCCGCATTATCAAGTCTTAATTTTTTGATATGGTTATCGGGGAAATGAGCCCGCAACTTAATTATTTGTGCCAATAGCTTAGAAAAAGCTAAGTTACGGGTGGACAAAAGGCACACATAAGACCATTTAGTAGATGCATCGATAAGTACCATAAAGTACCTAAATGGACCACTTGCGGGGTGAATAGGTCCGCAAATGTCTCCATGAATTCTCTCTAAGAAGCTATGAGACTCTAGTCCTACTTTCAAAAGGGATGGTCTTGTTATAATTTTGCCTTGAAAACAAGATAGACAGGAGTAATCATACTTTTGAAGAATCTTCAGGTTCTGCAGGTTGTGTCCACTGGATTGGCTTATGATTCGTTTCATCGTAGCTGATCCTGGGTGACCCAGTCTATTATGCCAAAGTTTAAATTTTGGCGATGAATGACACTTCTGGTGCACAATCATGTTAGCTTCTGTTGATTGAATATGAGTATGATAGAGACCCGACGGGAGTCCCTTGAATCGTTCTAAGATAGTTTTTGAACCATCTTTTAGACGAGTAACATACAGATATTCTGCCTCATTTATTTCATTTGTTTCTAAGTGATATCCGTTTAAACGAATGTCCTTGAAACTTATGAGGTTTCTAATTGATTTAGGAGAGAATAGTGCATCTTTTATTACTAGTCTTGTTTTATTTGGGAGCAATATAATTGCTTCACCAGATCCTTCTATTATGTTTGATAGTCCTGATATCGTAATAACAGGACTGTCATAATCATTTAAGCTATAAAAATATCTTTTTTCTCGAAGGATTGTGTGCGTCGAGGCGCTGTCCACAAGGCATTCACACTTCATCTATAGATCTATGAAAAAATAACAACAAACAATCGTAATTAAAACAACGGTTTTGAAATACAATTTTTGTTTAAAATTTTTTTTTCTCTTATATCGATAGACGGGCCGATATAGAGAGGTCAATAATTTGCTTGCAAAAATGCATAATTATAAATACAATTTGAGCAAAAAAAATAATATTTGGTCAACCCCTTTCGGTAGCTCTACGTGAATATGACCAGGCGGGAAAATGAGGGAGGAGGGTCACCGGGGACCTCTTAAGAACCAAGCCTCAAGTTCTTTCTGACATCATACCCAAATAGGTGAGCCTATTTGGAGAGACTTCGTAAAATTTTCTTTGTCAAATGTAAGAATAAATATCATTTTTCAAGAAATTTAAAAGAGAAGCATAATATGAAAATGCGGAAACAAGTTTTTAAAAGCATGAAATAAGATAGTGGCTCTAGTCGAGTAGGTCGTCGTTCTCGAAGTCTTCCGCCGAGAACTGAGTAGACGGCTGCTTTTCTACCAGATTTGTTTCAACTTGAGACTTTTGGCTCGCTTGATACAGATTTTGTAGATGTCGCGGGGTGCGACAGTTTCTGGACCAGTGTCCAGTCATGCCACATTTGTGGCATTTGTCCTCCCAATTTTTCTTGGGAATGGACATCAGTTCTGTGGTCTTCTTCCACTTTTTTTTTGCCCCACTTTTGCTGCTCTGGGGATGAAAGTTGTTCTGGGGTGGACTTCTGGCCGGCCTCTTATGGGCATTTCCCATGTTAGATCTATCCTTATTTTTCTTCTGCTTCTTGGAAGAAAAATGAGCTTCTGGGAGAGGAGCTGAGCCTGCAGGGCGTAGGTTATGAGTGGCCAAGAGAAGTTCTCTGTTTTGCTCTGCCATCATCAGGGTGGAGTGCAATTCAGAGTACTTTGTGAACTTTCGTTCACGGTACTGTTGCATGAGGATTGCGTCCTTCTCGTGGAAGGATGTATAAGTTTTTTCCAACATGCGATACTCCGAGACTTCTTCACACACAACTTCAGGCGTGAGGTGATATTATGGAGAGCTGAGTTGTACTCAGCTACGGACTTAAAGTCCTGAAGTCGAAGGTTTTCCCACTCATACCTTGCACGTGGGAGGATTACATCTTTTTGATGTTTATAGCGGTCCTCCAGTGCAGTCCACAATTCCTTTGGGTCTTCTACAGTGAGGTATTCGGCCTTCAGGGTCCGATCAATGTGTCTCCTGATGTAGATAATGGCTTTCGCCTTATCTATATCAGAGACTTTCACTGTAGAAACAACCACAGCAGTGTCTGCTGTATTTTCCGTACCAGTGGCCGGAGCCGATGGAAGAGGAGTTGAAATTGTGGCTAATAAGCCCTGGGCACGTAAGTGGAACTTCAGGTCCACGTGCCAGCTCAAATAATTTTTTCCAGCAGCATCTAGTACTTCGAAATCGACACTCGCTATTTTGGCCATTTTATCTATCATGTGAAAAACATGCATAAATTAAAATTAAATATTTATGCATAATCATAAATGTTACAGAGCTCATAAAAAATACCACGGTGCTTAAAATATATGTTACAGAGGCTGATAAAATATATGTGCACTTAATCCTTGTATAATCTTAGCCAGAAAATTTGTGTATTTCTAAATGTTACAATTGATTTCCTTTAGGAAAGCAAACCGAAACACTATAAGACATACAATATGGGAAGAGTTTCATTACTTCCCATTATGCATATTAAAATAAAGAATATTGATTTTGAAAAAAAAAAAGGAATTCACACCATTTCGGAACTGAGGTTCTGTAAAATACAGATTAGCATCAAACATTTCCATCTAAAATAAAACTTATGTACTAAAGTAATGTTTTCATCTACGGACAAATGAAAAACTGGTAGTCCATGAGTTGATGCCACTCAACAAGTATGATCCATATTGAATGTACAGAATACATATGCATATGTAGCTCTTTGGTTCTATGTAAAATTTGCCTATCTGTTTGAAGGCAAATTAGATACTAACAGAAGCAACTATTTTGTTTCTAAGAAGCAAATTCGTTAACAGAACAAAACCAATAATTTGTTTTAAGAAGTGTTACCAGCCTCTGGTCGGATCGACTAGGGAAAAAGGAAGGATAACGTCGAGATCTGGACGTCGATTCTCCTTACTTCAGCAATCGTGCTGATAACGTGTTTGAAGGGAAACTAGAATTGTAGAATAGTATATTTTTTCTTCTCATTTCATCATATGGCAAGGGCCATATATAGGTATAAGGGACAACCCAAGGGTCATGAGTTACATAACCCAAGGGTCATGAGTTACATGATCCCAAGGGTCATGTGTAACTCATGACATAATGGTGAATAGATAAGTGTTTCATAACAGAAAGAAAAAAAAAAGAATTTTTTTTTAGAGTCGGCACCTATGTGGTTCCATTTCTGGTGGAAACCGACTTTAAGAGTAATTTTAAAAAAAATACATATAACATATAGAACACATAGAACACATTGAAGTCTACTGTGGGGACGATGCTAAACCTTAATGTGTTCTATTTAGCTCCGTCCATGTAAATTGGAATTAAAAAGACTTGTGTAATTATCGAGATATGAATTAATACCTAATTCTAAAAATATATATATATACCTAAGATTTGAGGAACTTTATTAAGAACAAAAACCACCCATGGGCAGAAGAGGTGATGGGGGTTGGCAATATTGTTGTTGCCCCTTTACTTCAACCTAAAGTTAGGGCAGTGCTGTCACTCCACATGGGGTGATGGGGAGAGCCCTCCAAGTGTTACCTAATGGTAGGCTCTAGGGGCATGGTCAAAGTCAGAATGAATCTCTCTCCCCTTTAGGGGCAGAGCTTTTGGTCTCCCAATCTTGGCTTCTTTTAGCTAATGGTCTCCCATTTTGCCAGCAATATACTTCACCCTCTATTTTTCTTTACTCTTTTCCCTTTGTTTACTTGATTCTCACTTCCTACTTAATTGTGTGTGTGTTCCAAACTCCAATGTCAGATCCAAAGGGGGTGGTTAATATGCTTAAGGAATAAAACCTCCTTGATGACCAATGAATCAATAATTATATATATGCATGTTCATAATTTTCCTTTTCTCACTTTAATTTACTTGCTAACTGCCATGTCAAACAGATGCAAATGAGCTTTCGGATTGAGTTGAAGATCAAGTCCCCAATATCATGGTCATTTTTTACTTGGGTCCTCTAAATTGTTACTCGCTTTGATAAGAAAAAGTTGGGTAATTTGCAACCGAATTTCTTAATTTTCATTTAGAAATACAAGTAAATATTTTAAACTTTTTCAAGTTTGCAATTTGTGATCTATCACTAATTTTAGTGCAAGTAAAGCAACATTCTAGCTTTAATTGTTGCAAAATCAAATTGAGAATATCTTGAAGAAGAAAAAAAAAAAAAGTTCTACAAAATTTATGCAATTTTTTTTAGTTTTAGGTACCCAATTTTACCCGAATGTATGCTACATGTTGGCCAATGTACTTAGGGGCTGCTTTGTTTGGATATTTGAGGACGTATAGTGGTCTAAATTTGGACCACTTCACGTATTTGGTTGGAGGATTTACAAACAAAATGTAATGTGAAGTGATATGAACAGTAAATCTTTTTCGTCATAAATAGGAACTTTAAAATTGGAGTCTTTTTTCGAAGTAGAGAGCAGAAGTGAGAAATCCTCCATGTTTTATTGGATTTTCCACTTTCTCTCTACTTTAACACTTCCATAATTATAATAACTCCAAAAGTTACACTTTTTTAACTCTCTTCAATAACCATCCAAAAATTAAATTTTATAATTTTTCACTTTTATTTTCACTTCTTCAAACCGCGCAAAACGGGAAAAAAAAAATCACTTCGTCACACTTCATCGTAATACAAAACAATGTGTACGCAAAATATCGATTCGTCGAACCAAACAGCCCTTTAGTATGTGGGCACTATTTATGTATCTATTTCTCTTTCTCAAGGGTTAGGTTTCACTCTTTAATAAAAATGTGTTTCATATATATATATATATATATATATATATATATAAATTTATTCTCTTGTCTCAATGTGTATGTGTGGCAAGCATTATATAACAGATCTAGATGCTTGCCTAAGCATATAGCTTTCAAAGACAACATGACATGCATTCAAACCCCCCATCACTTTGTGTGTATATATATATTACACATAGAACACTAACACCACCACAATTACCATTGATTGTTAACCACATATAGCTACCAAGTGCTATAGAAGAAGTGAGTGAGTGAGTAAGTGAGTGAGTGTGGTGTGGGTGTGTATGGCATGCATCAACATGTTGAATCCAGACCACCACCCTGCAGTCCCGATGAGCCCCCGCATCTCCTTCTCCAACGACTTCGCCGTCAACGACCCGCCTCCCCCGGCGGCCGTCCGCCGCGACCGCATGCCCGTCGACCCCGACTTCGAGTTCTCCGTCGGCAGCCGCCCCATGATGGCCGCGGACGAGCTCTTCTTCAAGGGCCGCATGCTGCCCCTCAGAGGAGGAGGACCCGGAGGAGCTGGAGGCGACACCGGCGCCGGCGGCAGGCTAACCACCCTCCGTGACGAGCTGCGCTCGCACGAAGACTACGAGGGGTCGAGGCCCCCCAAGGCGTCCTCGTCCTTCTTCAAGCTCATCGGCTTGAAGAAGCCGAATTGCAGTAATAACAACACTACAAGGTATTTTTTTTTGTTATTACTCACTTTAATAAAAAACGAATCTGTACGACAAAGAGAACTAAGAATGATAAGACTCACAACTTCATCATCAACAAGTAAAAGGCCAATAGAAATATAATTGTAAATATTTCTGTTTATGTAATGTTAATTGGAAAATGCTAAGTCTACAACCAAATTATTACAACCACCTCTCACACTCCCTTGCACATGGGTCTCACAAGATCCCACCTTCCCTCTCACCTCCTGCGACATGGACTCCATCCAACCCACCACTTACTCTCTCCTCCAATCAAAGTCCGACACGTGGCGGTTGTAAGAGGATTATAAGCATTTGATTGTATGCATAGCAAAACTCAATGTTAATTATACTAATGATTTTTTTTTTTTTTCAATTGAAGGCCAAGCTCTGGTGAAGGAGGTAGCAAGTGCTAGAAAACCCTAGATTTGGCATGCAAAAAAGAAAATCTTAGTAGTAGAAGAATGAGGAAGGAAGTGTTCTTGTTCTTGGAGGCTGTATTTTTATTTTTTGCTCTCTTTTTATTTTTGTTTGGAAGTGGGGGTTGATTGGTGTTGGTTGGGAACAATTAGTTGGATGATAGAGGTATTAACTCTTGGGTGCTGTTGCATTGTCAGTGAGTGATTGGAAGGGATTTAATTGTATTTTTGGACAGTGTGTGTGGTCTCTGTCTTCCTCTGTACAAATATGTACTGTCTTAAATTTTTTTTTTTTTTTTTAATGATGCAGTGAATGAATGGTGTTCAAAAAAATTCAAAGTTGTGCATCTGGCTTTGAATGTGTTTTGTTTTGTAGCGAGTGCAACAGTTGGGGTGTTGTCCCTTTGGGAGTGAATGCGTTGGTGGTGGTGGTCATAAATAATTGATTCATTTATTGTAAGTTAGTCAATTGTGTAACGAATTCCTAGTCGGAGGAGTAGGGAAGTGTACTGTTTGGAGGACAAGAACAGGAATGTGAGGAAGATGGCAAGCAAAAAGCCATTGGCGCCAGCCACTTCTCTCAGTCAGTCATAAGCTGAATGACTTCTGGAAAGTAAAAAGTAAATGTTGTGTGTGTGGTGGTGTTTTTTTCCCCCTCTCTGACTTAATTGCCAGAACACACTTTATTTTCCTTGTACTTTTTCTTGCAAAATTTACTTTTCCATGTTTTTTATAGGGAAAATGCTAAGTTTACTATCAAATTTTTACAACCTTCTTACAACCACTCTCTCCCACCCCTTACACATGGGTCCCACCGGGTCCATCACCACTCTCACCCCCCTGCTACATGGGCTCCTTCCGGTCCCACCACTTCTTCCCCTCCTCCAATCGAAATCCGACACGTGGCAAAGTTGTAAGGGGGTTGTAACATTGGTTGTAGGCATAGCAAAGCTCTTTTTATAGGGGCAAATTTTGGTTGAAGCCATATGCTGAGTTCACGGAGACATGTTCAAGATCCTTATGACTAGTCAAGTCAAACTTGGTAAAAATTTGAATTGTTTTATATAAACATTGAAAAACTACCATGATGTATATCATAATATAAATCTATGCATGTGTTGGAGTATACACATGGGATGAGGTAGTCTGTGGATTGATTTTTCTAGAGGGTCAACTGTAAGTCACAAGAATAAACCTTTGTTTTGTCACGCTCTTTGGGATTTCATAGGAGCTAAGTCCAGCGACTCGGACGAAGGGCGCAAAGTGGCACACTTAGCACGTCAGCATCGACGTACGGCGCGCTCGTGCGCTCCTTTCATGCTCGAGACGTATGCGCGGCTATGCGCTGCGCTATACGTCAGATGCATTGAGATTTACTCTTGTGTGACATGTTCACCCCAGCAAGGAGATTTACTCTTGTGTATTTTCTCTTTATTTTGTTCTTTTTCATTATAGCGTCTGTGAACGTAAAGAGAAGAACGTTTTTTGTTTATATCTTCTTCGTACGTTCTATCTCAATTGCAACTGCGTTTGCAAGGAAGAACGGATTTTATTCTGTGTGTGCTTGTAACCTGGGTTTCCCATTTTTTATTAGGATCCTAAAGTTCGGGGGCAAGTTTCATGCATGGGATCCCTGAACTTCTTCATAAGGATTAAACAGAGAGTCGACTGAATAGTCTTGCCTAAAACTCTGTTGTTTCTGGCCTAAAGTCCTCATCTCGGTATGTTTCCGAACTAATAGGTTGAAACCTTTGTAACGGAGTATTAACCTACGGCTAATATTCTTAATTCTTATCACTACTCTCGAGTGTAAACCATCCCATGTCCAAACCTCGTAAATCATTTTATGTAGGCTTTAAAAATTATTACGAGATGTACGTACGTATTGAAAAAAAAATATAAACTTTGTAAACCCTCACTACTATTTTAAAATTTTGGTTGTATAAAAACTATATCGTACTTTTTTGTTATACACATGAACTAAAATTACACAGAGATCTAAAAGTTCCAACCGGGCATAATATAAAATATTATATTTTATCCTTTTTGCCTACACCTTATACTTGACAAGACTTCTCTATATAGAACCAAGAGGATTCTACCAAAATTTATCATAATTTTGTGCAAATCTTCTCTACTCTGATCCATCTGTCTTTGCGTCTGGATCGTCAAAAGAACCAAAATTTAAGATTATATATACATTACCAAAATGGTGTCCTTGTGTCAAAAAATTGTGCATGTTTCTACAAAGGAAAATGCTAAGTTTACTATCAAAATCTTACAACCTTCTTCCAACTTCACTCACCCATCCCTTACACATGGATTCCACCGGGTCCCACCATCCCTCACACCCCCTGCTACATGGACTCCACCCAACAACACCACTTAGTCCTCTCCTTCAATCGAAGTCCGACACGTGTGGGTTGTAGGAATGTTGTAAGCATTGGTTGTAGGCATAGCAAATTAAGCTCTTCTGCAAATCCCTTTCAAGGTGCAATCACACCATTTATGTTATTTGGCATGAAATCCGTCAACTAAATGTCCAAAGTGACGTCTCTTTTTGTTGTAGCATATCTGGCAAGTAGCGAAACACAATATTAGGATGAGATTATGTCCATCCTTAATATATGGATGTGTCCATGTCAAGAGTTATAGAATGCGACAAAAGTAGGGATGGTATATCTAAATTATTGTAGGATTGTGCAAACATTATGCTCTCTTCTTTTATTTCATCACACTATATTTGAAGACATAACTTTGCCTAAAATATAAAGATATTTTATCAAGGGGTGCAATTCGGACGAGTTGGATCGGACTTGAGGTGAATCCGAGTCCAACATGATGAATCATAAGTCTAGTCCGAGTCCAAGCCCAACCCCACCTCGGGTTCAACATATGAAGTCCAAGACCAAAGTCCGAAGAATCGGGTTGGGTTCGGGTTGGGTTAGGTCCACGGAAGTTATCGGACTCTAATATAATATTTGAAATAATTTTAAACAAAATTAATATTAAACACATAATCAAATAGCAATCAAGTCTTGATTATTACAAAATACAAGCTGAATTAAGATTTATGATAAGGAGTTGAAGAGTTGGGTGAAAAAATTTAGGAATTAAACTTTATATATATATATATATATATATATATATATATATATATATATATATTAGTTGGGTGAAAAAATTTAGGATTTAAACTTTATATATATATATATATATATATATATATATATATATATATATATATATATATATAGAAAACCCCCTTAAAAACTCCTCACTCTAATCCGTAATTTAATGTTAATATTAATGTTAATATTAATGTTAATGTTAATATTAATGTTAATATTAACATTAAATACTAAAATTAACATTAAACTTAACATTAAAATTAATATTAACATTAACATTAACATTAATATTAACATTAACATTAACATTAATATAAAAAAATAAACATTAACATTAATATTAATATTAACATTAATTTTAACATTAATATTAATATTAATATTACGAATTAGAGTGAGGGGGATTTTTAGGGGGTTTTCTAAGGTGGACTTTTGATCCGCTCCCATATATATATATATATATATATATATATATATATATATATATATATATATATATATATATATATATATATATCTTAAATATATATATAATGGGAGCGGATCAAAAGCCCCCCTTAAAAAATCCCCTAAAAAACCCCCTCACTCTAATTCGTAATATTAATGTTAATTTTAATGTTAATATTAATGTTAATGTTAATATTAATGTTAATATTAATGTTAATGTTAATATTAATTTTAACGTTAATGTTAATATGAATGTTAATGTTAATGTTAATATTAATTTTAATGTTAAGTTTAATGTTAATTTTAGTATTTAATGTTAATATTAACATTAATATTAACATTAACATTAATATTAACATTAAATTACGGATTAGAGTGAGAGGATTTTTAGGGGATTTTCTAAGGGGAGCTTTTGATCCGCTTCCATATATATATATATATATATATATATATATATATATATATATATATATATATATATATATATATATATATATATATATATATATATGTTTTGGCATTTTATCAATAAGAAGTACCCATTCCTTCAAAAAAAAAAAAAAAAAAAATATATATATATATATATATATATATATATATATATATATATATATATATATATATATATATATTATTGACACTGACAAAGTAAATTAAACATAAGAAGACATTGACAATACTCTCTGCTGATCTTTATTTTTTTAAGAAATAAACAGGTGCATAGATCTCAAAAGAAGAGAAATATGTAAAATTAATCAAATAATCCTGTCCCCCAATTTGTCAGATTTGACGAGGACATTGTCCTTGGCAAGGGCAATCCGCCCCGCCGTCTTGAAATCAAAACTGCACGCGTGCTCCTCAGGATACCGATGCCTCGAGCAGCACAGACTTCCGCACCGGCACTTGAATCCGTACATGGAGACCTTCTTGTTGCAGCGAACGCAACGAGGGATGCCCTCTTCGGGCTTCGAGACATCAAGAACCGCATCCGTGGCACTGGCGACGGATCCGTCAGTACCCTTGATGTCGAGCTTGGACATGAGCAAATCTGCGACGGCCGCAATCTCTTCCTGCTTCTTGTGCTCGCGGTAACACTTGGAACACATGTTGAGGTTCTCCGGACAGCCGTAGAACCCGCATCCCTTCATGCATAGGGACGAATCCATAGCCGTAGTACTTGAAGAAGATCAATGATCTACAAGAGAGATTGAGGAGATGAGAGGGGTTTTGAGTAGCTTGCGTAGAGAAGAGGAGGAACTGGCGATATTTATAGGAGACTGCTTACACCTATATAACATATATAGATAGATTAGGATTCAAATTCCAATCATATATGGAAACTATATATATATATATATATATATATATATATATATATATATATGGAAACTAGTAATCTAAATAAATCCTACCGCCAGATTTCTAATTAGCTTTCCAATTATGGCATATACTAACAATCCTACCAGATTTCTAATATATACCCATCCCAGTTGATTAGCACATTGAAGAAAAGCTTTAAAAAAAAAAAAAACTGTTGTCAAGATTATCTTACAATATCCCTGCTGCAAAGCACAGCCTTAGGGCAAGAATTGAATTAATTTGAGGGTTATGAATCGGTTAACAAACTGGGTTTGGACCCAGTCTTCTGTTAGAAAAAAAACTTCCACCCTATCCCTAGCATAGCAATCAATCTTCTACACTAATTAAATCACTCTTTACCGGTACAGAATAATTCATATACATTATGATGAACCTAGATTGGGGACCTCGATCAGGCAGCGGCGTCACCAAACGTTGCCTCGTGTAATAACACCAACTAAAAGATCCATCAAATTGTTTGCCGAAGGGGATAAAGATGTATAATTAGGGAGTGAGAATGCGACCTCCTGCCTGAGCGCCAACGTACGTATAAATTATGTAAATGGATGTCTTTCGGATTCCATCCAGATGTTTGTGCTAAAATAACCTCAATATTGTTCCAGGAAAATAGTAATGGAAAGTCCTTTTGAGTGTTCCCAGTTTGTCAGCTTCTCACATTACTGCTGCTTTAGCGGAAAACCTCACTACCCAACGAAAATTGACTATTCACTTGCAGAACTGTTTCTGGAGGAAGCTAGACTATTTTAAAAGAAGTAGTTAGTGTCTTTTAGTACTCAGGCTTAAAGAGTTAAATGTATCCTCAATTGAAATAGTGAAAATACCTCTCGAAGACCTTTTGCCTTCCATGGCTTCTTTCTTGGCAATGCAACTCGAGCAAAGGAGAGGACCATCCCAGGGGCGGAGTTTCCCAGGTTGGGATGAACCTGCATGTACAGAGATACCCTCTCCAGGTTTCATCTCTAGTTGACAAACCGCACATATGAAAAGCTTGAACATGTTGCATACTGGATACACGGAATCCAACCTGCATGAAACAAAAGCTATCTGTTATCTGGGCCACCAACTTCACAATTAAGGGAAGTGTAGAACCACATGAAAAATCCAACATCCCATTAGATTAATTAACGCTGGCAAGAATTACAGCATGAGGTACTATACAAGCAAGATACAGACCTTTGAGCAAGCACTGCAGACCCGTCTTCAAATATTTCCTCCACAACGTCTGGTTCATTGTAATCTCTATCTGAATATGAAGAGGACTCGGAAGACTTTTTACGGAACATTGCTTTAAATACCCCCATCCCAGGTTTCCGCGGTGGTGGAACTGGAGGGGATACCTTTTCAGGTGGTAGTATATCGACCACGATACAGGTGGTATCATCTCTTAGTCCCTTATATTGTACAGCTTCCTACAATTAAAATAATGTCTAAGAAACATTGATTGTGAGATTTTTTTATAAATATAAATGGTTGGCTAGGTATGTACTTTAACAATTTGAGCAGCTGCAACATCTGCTGCTAAACCACGAGAACAATTAAATGCAGATTCAAAAGATAATGCATCCCATACACCATCGCTTGAGATAATAAGTCGGCCTCCAGCATTGGATAGCTGCAGAAATTATTTAAGGCATTATAACCCACAGTACAAACTCAAAACGCAAAAGTTAATATAACATCTTTAATACCCATTGCAGAACTCAAAGATTACTTATTTGTAAACAAAGGTTATAAAGAATAAAAGGGTCAGTAAACACTAGAGGTGTGCACTATGTGGTCAAAAACCGCATAAACAAACATAATTGAACTGAAGTAAACTATTCGGTTCGGCTTTCAGGGATATGGTTAGGTTTGTGGTTTGGGATTTGCAGGATTGCAGCTTTGTGGGTCGTTCCAGCTCCTGGAAGAAGGTTTGGTTTGAACCGCACAATATTACAAGTACAACTATACCACATCCCATATACCCTATCTACCCAAGTCTACCCATCCTTAATATAACAACAACAAAGCCTTTTATCCCAAATTATGGGGTCATTTGTTTGAATCTTGTTCCATTCGACTCTGTTAAGGATCATGTCCACTGTAACACTAACAAGATTAATATTGTTCTTTAACACTTCAAAGAAAGGTTCAAAGTTCGGTATCGGAATCAATATCGGACCATTCCTATGAGTATCGGGATTGGCGGTATCGCCAGTATCGGCGGTTTCGGATTGGAGTATCGGATTTATTGTTATTGGAAAGAAAACAAATATTAATAAATTATTGTCATTTTACAAAATATATTTTATCCATTTAGGAATAATTTTAAGTATTTTCAGTGTTGTTTCTTAGTAGTTTTAAAATTGAATGGTATAGTAGTCATCCTTGCCGATTGGTTTACATGCGATTGATAAGTTTTTTTTTTTTTTACCCTTCCTTCAAAACTTACAGGTAAGTTTTGAAATTGAATGGTATAATAGTCACTCTTCTTTTACAACCTTACTATGCCTTTTACCTTTGTTGATTCGTCTTTTTCGTTTAATTTTCTTTGCCGAATTGACCGGAAAAGAGACCTCCATTGTCGTATCGATCAGTATCGGTTGGTATTGGATCGGGACATGCTAAACCGTATCGGTATCGGCCGTATCGGATCGGTATCGGCCGGTACTGCAAACTATGCTTCAAACCATGTTCGTTTAGATCTACCTCTAATCCTAGTGGCTATATTAACTACTATATTATCACTCCTCCTTACAAAAGTATCTATTGGTTTGTGTTGCACATGTCCAAACCACCTAGTCGATTTTCCCTCATCGTATCCTCTATTGATGTCACATCTAAATTTTCAGTGATACACGCATTTCTTATCATATCATTTAATGTATTGCTACTCATCCATCTTAGTATTCTTATTTCAGCTACACTAACTTTTTGGACATGGTGTTTCTTAATTATCCAACACTCTGATCCATAAAGCAAAGTCGTTCTTACAGCGGTATTATAGAATTTTTCTTTCAACTTCAAAAATATCGTGCGATCACAAAGTACTCCAGAAGCGTTCCTTTATTTCAATCATTTTATTTTAATTTTGTGCATGACACCCTTCTCAATCACTCCATCATGATGAATGATTCATTCCAAATGCCGAAAGCTATCACTCTTAGGTATCTCTTGTCCGTTAATATGGACTCCTTCCTTATTTTCTTTTGACTTCGTTTGCAATTACATTTCATATGTATGTTTCCATTCTACTAATTATAAATCTCTTAGATTCCAAAGTCTCCCTCGAGAATTATATTTTAGCATCTAACACTTCTCTACTCACCAACAAATATTATACAACATAGAACTTCCTCCTAGATATGCCTACTAATTTCATTCATAACTACCGCAAGAAAGTACTAACCCAACGCTGATCTATCTCTTCCATTAGTTTGCACGGTCGTCGTAACTCTATCATATATATCCTTAATAGTCTCAATATAACTACTAGAAACTTGTTTCTTTCTCAAAGCCCACCAAATTGTCTCCCTAGGAACTCGTAAGTCGGTCAATAAAAACCACATATAGATCTCTCTTTTCTCTCTAAACCTTTCCATTAATCTTCTTAATAATTAAATGACTTTCATAGATCTCCCCGACATAAAATTAAATTAATTTTACGAAATTAGTCTCTCTTTTTCTATCTTTGCTCAGTCTCTCCTCCATAATTTAATGGTTTGATTTTTCAATAGTTGTTACAACTTTGTATATGTCACTTACTCTTATAAATGTGTTATAATATTGTTTATCCATTCATCCAACGTCTTCTTAATCCTTAGGATTTTGCTTAATAAATCAGTAAGCCACATTAATCATTTCTGCCATAAACATTTCCAAGCCTAAATAGAAATATCATCAGCCCTATTATTATTATTTTATTTTTCATTTACTTTAATGCATCCTTAACTTCTGCAATTCTAATTTTACAACAATAACAATATGATTCATAACAATATGATTCATCTTGAACTAAACTCTGAACCTAAAGTAAGCTTCTTTAGGTTGCTCTAGTTAAATAGCTTGTAAAAATAAATCATTCACCTCCTTAATATCGTTCTCTTACTAATACATTTTGGTTATCTCTTAATACACTTAATATTACCTAAATCTCTCCTCCTCCTTTCCTTACTCTTAGCAAGTCTATAAATATTTCTCCCTCGGTTTAAATAGTCATAGGCTTCACTAACTGCTTTTATATCTTTCTTTTTTGCTACTTCATATTTCTCAAAGTTTTCCTCATTTCTACATTCTTTTTGCCTTAATAACCTTTTGAACTTCCTTCTTCCACCACCTACTTTCTTTCAAGGTACAACTATTGTCTTCTGACACTCCTAGAATCTCTTTGCTACTTTATTAATATAATTTGTTATATTATACAACATTACATTAGAATCCTTTTTTTCTACTTCATATTGTCAAAGTTTTCCTGACATATACACTTCGGTCAATCTTTATACACAATTATTTTTGCCTTTCATAACATTTTGAACTTCTTCTTCCACCACCAACTTTCTTTCAAAGTCCCAACCATTGCCTTCTGAAAGTCCTAGAATCACTTTTGCTACTTTCTTTATACAACTTGCCATTATTGTACCACATAACATTAGAATCCATCTCTATGTTCCATCTTCCTTCCTTTGTCATCTTATCCTTAAAATTTTATCAAGTTTTCCCCTAGCAGATTCCACCATTTGGTTCCTTTGTCATCTAACCCAACCTCAGTCCTAACCCTAAATCTACAATATTCACAACACCTTGTCCAATCTCCAATCTTGATTTGTGAGTTTTCCTTCCTCTCATAGCATGGCTCTGTTTTAGTATATTTGCATCATGACTTTACTTTTAGTATTCCTTTTCTTTTTGAATGTCATGTGGTTTGCCGTTGAGCGGAATTATTACGGTATGGTCAAATACGATTTTGAGATTATGTAATGTGGTTCATTTTGGTGCTATGAGGCTTGCGATTAAGTACAGTTGTGGAAAACTACGATTTGGTTTATACCAAATAAACCGAATCCACACCCCTAGCAAAATAACAAAAGAATAAATGGAAAATTGGAAACACATTAAAGGTGGTGAATATGATAGTTGATCAACCTACATTCAACCTCCAGCTACTATGTTTTAGTCCAGTTTGCATGAAGCCTGTTTATCGTGTGTTTGCCTGTCATGCAAAAAACATGCAAGGACATAAAACTACATACATAAATGAACAATCACACAAGTATGATACTGAATACATGCCATCACCAATACAAGAAAAAAAAATTCTACCTTACTATTCAGGCACTATCAACCCATATTGCATGTAAGATGAGCATCATTCCATATTCGTACATGGATTCTACAGGTACTACGTTTGGTCAAACACATTATCACACATTACCACTCCTATATACAATGATTCCTAAGATTCTTTTGAAATCCAATCAAGTTTAAAGAAGTTGTATTCTGTTTGTTAACAAAACCAACCTGTTTTTATGGAGTCGTATCAGTTTTGTACTGAATCAAAGCCATTCTATGAAGTAGTACAATGTTCTGCCACAGAAGTTCCTATGTAAGTGGGAATGCCATTCCTTTTCGCTCTTTGGCTTGTGTGATAGAGATGAATGTCATTTCCCATGGTAAATTATATCCTCTTGAATATGTGTCTATACTCATTCCTAGTCTTGGGGAATTTAGAGGATGCTCCTTGGTTGTAAGATTTTAAACTACTTGACCAAAAATGTAGGTCTATCTGCTCGCAAATGGCCGCTTGGGTTTTGCTGCCCTCTCTTGTTCATAACTAGCCTGGCAAGGAATTTCCCACCATCATAAAGGGTTGACATCCAATTCACAACTGACCATCTATGTTGCAAGGACGATATCTGCCGCAAGGACACGGCAAAATGTTGTTTGTATCTATATCGTGTTGGTATTCGTCCAACATAGGTAACTACTTTTGTACCTATTTGAAAATGTCTGCATCATGTGTTATCGTGCAGCTAACGGTGGGACAATTCAACCACACCCCCCCCCCCCCCCCAAACGAAACAAAGACCCAGCTTTGTTGCACAAAAGCTTGGATGATGATGAGATGATAATCTTGTAGATTAGAATATATCCCTAATGAGTTGGCAGAACAGCTCCGATATCATTGAATCCATGAGTTTCCTATAAATCCCCGTGAAGTAAATTTCTCTTCAAGGATTACATTATCCTGGAAGGGAAGAGTCTGTTGGTGTGACGGTAAGGTATGGTTTATGGCATTTGCTAATTGATATACACCTAAAGCCTCCATGACCGCATAACACTAGGTCGCAGAAAAAAGTATTTTATGTGGATGGAATTGAGAGAGAAATCTCTATCAATATGCTAGTATCAATAGGGGGGATGAAATTGAGATAGAAGAGAATAGAAGGGGAAGAGAACAAGAAAAAAGATGGATACAAAGAAAGAACAAAAGAAGAAATTCCCAAGATGCCTTGAAAGCTTTTCTTTAATTCATCAAATTAACTTTTAGAGATCGTCTAACCTTGCCCATGTAAATAAAGGTTGCTCCACTTCCTAGAAACCAATCTTCATCTTCTGAAATAAGGCCAATCATTATTGAGAGTCCCTGTCTTGGACTACCAGAACCAAGAACCCTCCCTTTTTTTTATTTTGTCGAGCATAGGGTTCAAAGCCATGCCCACTCCTCCCCTCCCTATCAGTGCTACCACTGGATCACCCCCTTGGTAGTAAGCAACCAATCTTGTTATCATATTGAAAAGACAATCATATCCCTACCTATTGCGGCACCATATATATATATATATATATATATATATATATATATATATATATATATATATGGGCGCGGATCAAAAGCCCCGCCCGCGAAGCACACACCCTCCCCCCCCCCCCCCCCCCCGGCACCCTTGGATCGGGGGTCCCCGTGCGTGCGCGCCCGCTCAATCCAACGGTCGAGGGCGACGGGGCTCCCGATCCGGACCCTATATATATATATATATATATATATATATATGGAAAAAGGGTAAATTTTATTCCAAAATCTGACAATACTCATACAACATACAGACAAGATGGTCGCCCACCCGTCAGTCAACCATTTCTTTTACATCAAACTTCACATTGTGAAGGATACCAACTGGAGGGGTGATAAATTCCTCGAAAATGCGCCGATTCCTCTCCCGCCAAACATGCCAGACAGCGGCAGCCAGCCGAATCCTCGCAGTCTTGAACCAGACCATGCCTCGCCCTCTGCAATCCCGAATACCCGTGATGATTGCTCCAATCGACCTGCCAGAAATACCTCCGCCCAGCAGAAGGTTCTGCTCAGACCATATGGACCAAGCAACTCCACAGTCAAAAAATAGATGGGTCATCGATTCCTCCTCCAAATCACAGAGTGTACACTTCGGATTGAGGACCTGGATCCCAAATGATATGAGTCTGTCCCTGGTCAGAAGACGACCAAGACGCAGACAATACATACATAGCTGCATTTTTCTGGCTAGATCCTTGTACCAGATGAAGTCATAATCACTAATAGGGGGATTGGCACTACGCATAAGGTTGTAGCCACTCTGGAAGGTGAACCCCCCCGAGGTAGTACTTCCAGTCACACCAGGCGGATCCCAGACCCAAATATCCTCAGACTGGGATGGATCAATATATATATATATATATATATATATATATATATATATATATATATATATATATATATATATAGTATTGGCTCAAGTGGTCAAATCATGGAGACATAACGACCCAGGAATACGAAATGGAGGTTTGAATCTCCTGGGATTGATATGCGGTATTAAAGGGGATGAACAGAGATATTCAAGTAGCGACTGATTGAGAGTCGGGCATGGAGGAGAGGTCTCCTCGATCAGAGGATCATGGTGTTGACGGTCAAGCCCGAACGGATCGTGTGACGGAGATCCATCCGAGTGGTGGACATGCAAGAATCGAAGAACGACGTACAAAAATATAGTGTCGGACACACTCCGGAGAGATATGCAATAAAAAAAGACCTTAGCTTAAGCCAGGTTGTAGATATAGATTTACCATATATGCAAGCAAGGGAGAACTCATACTCCAGTATATTCAACACAAAGATGGGTATATATCAAACTAGTAAACATACTTGTAGGAGTTGCACGACATCTTATAACATTTGGTTCATGCATGAATTACCATCAACAGGGTTGCTATCCACTACTTCATCGGAACAAACACATAAAAACCAATATAACATGAGATCTGATCTAATACGATCCTTATACCACAACAAACATGGATTACAAACCTTCACTTGCTTTACGTGTGGAATAGGAACAATGAATTCACCAACATCCATATCTCCAATCGATCTCGATAAACACAAGCCACCTGGCCAACATCTCAGAGGACCAATCTGCAAACAAATGCCCGTTATCAGGACAAATAATTTAAAACCTACAGATAATACTAAAAAATAAATCGTTTAGGGAAACTGCTATAGGTGACAAGAAGGATGAAGAAAAATCCTCCAAACTTCTAGTGCTTATCAACAGGTAACTGTGACTTCAAATTTGCATAGAGAACATCAATAATACTTATTCATGAATGTAATCTGGTCTACAATTTAATCACGCTAATCGATGCATTAGTGGGAAAACTTAAAAAAATTCCAGAAGTTAGGGCAATCTCCTTACAGCTAGATGAGATATCATCTGCACTTAACTTGGGACATGAATGAAAGCAAGGTTCAAAGTATCGGTATCGGAATCGGTATCGGACCATTCCTATGAGTATCGGGATCGGCGGTATCGGCAGTATCGGAGGTTTCGGATCGGAGTATCGGATTTTTTTGGTATCGGAAAACAAATACTTATTAATAAATTATTAACATTTTAGAAAATATATTTTATACATTTAGGTATAATTTTAATATTTTCAGTATTATTTCATAGTAGTTTTGAAATTAAATGAAGTAGTAGTCACCCTTACTGATTGATTTACATACGATAGATAAGTTTTCTTCTTTTACATACTTTTATAACATTTCTATGCTTTTACACCCTTGTTGATTAGTCTTTTCGTTCAATTTTCTTGCCAAATTGACCGAAAAAGAGACCCCAATGTCAGTATCGGTATCGGTCGGTATCGGATCGGGACATGCCAAACCGTATCGGTATCGGCCGTATCGGATCGGTATCGACCGATACTGCGAACTATGAATGAAAGTTTCTAATACTCCTAGTTGGCTTTATCTAACCCTTTGCCGCCACCAACTCTACAGAAGACAATGGGAAAGCTTGTCTAGTCCTCTCCAGATTTTAAAATATTTAGCAGACCTCCTGAAAATGACTGAGAAGAATGATGCAGTGGTAAATGGTAATGCAACTCCTCAATCCACCTGACGCCCCCATTAATTTGAGCAAAAAATAACCTTGTCATATACTTTTATATGAACAACTTTAAGAAATGCCTTGTTCTCCAATCCTCTGGTAAAAGCCTCTCAAAAATTTATTAGCTCATAATGTAAATATCTAAAAATATTTCTCCCTTCAGAAAAGCAGAAATAGGAATTCCTCATACTACCCAAAGCCTATCAGCCAACTTAGCAATGACCTTATTTACATTAGTGCAAAAAAAAAAAAAATTGGCTACAGGGCCTTAAGAAATGAGTAATTACTGATAGGGATCAAGCTCACAATGTAACTATCTGAAAATATTTCTCCCTTCAGAAAAGCAGAAATAGGTATTCCTAATCCTAATACCACCCAAAGCCTATCAGCCAACTTAGCAATGACCTTATTAACATTAGTGCAAAAAAAAGGGCTATAGGTCCTTAAGAAATGAGTAATTACTGATAGGGGTCATAAATGTATGATTAAATTATTTGAACAGTATAGTTAATAGTTCTAAGGAAAAAGTAGGATACAAGCTCCAACCACATCCCCTTCTAAATACCTTGCCCATCAAGTCCAGAAGCCTAGAAGACTTAAGACTCTTAAGACCATAACTAAATTTCAGGTTCCAGCATCCTCTACACCCATTCTGGACAAACATGAACAAGCTTCGCAGGGGAGTTTCCCTAAAGAGAAAACAGGCAGAGCTAGGTAGCCTTTTAATAACAATATCTTGCCAACCCACTGTGGTTTGACCCTTCTACAGCTGAAGAAAGAACTGTGTGTTTCTTTACATGCAAGCGTGAGTAGAAAACACTTCACTGCGTTTGTTTCTACTCACGCTTGCATGTAAAGAAACACACACAGTGTGTGTGGGTGTGTGTGTGCGTGTACTGAGACATGACAGACTTCTGTCATAGATATCAGGAAATCTGTAAGTAGAAACAAAGCCAATTTAGTGGTATTGAAATTCCTATTCCAATTAAAACCAGTGAGACAAATGCAATAGTCGCCAATTATGTTTGCTACACTCTTCTATCTCCAAATTTATTCATTCAAATCGGTCATTTCTTGTACAATTCTATCCAATTCTCTAAGACAAAAGAACATTGACGCATCAGTAAAAACTGATGCATTGTGAGTTGGTAACTAATGACACTATTGAGAGAGAAGTTTGTTTGGACAGTAATTGGGTGTTTACCATTAAAGTTCTTTTTCTACCTTTTCTTAGGAGTTTCTATCAACTTAATGTCAAGAACACATCCTTGGATGATTGACTTACATGAGTCCACCTAATTGGATGCAAAAGGCACAAGGTACTGATACTATAAATATATTACGAGGTGAAAATAGCACATGAATACACTGGACTTCTACTTCCAAACTTAAAACAGAGAGTTTAAATACTAAGAATCCAGGTTGCTGAAATCTCAAGAAACAATCATCTCTTCACAAAAAAAAAATTATAGGTGCATTCTCTCGTGGCCCCAAATTCACCTCCCAATACTTTTTCTTCCTCCTCTAATTGCAACAAACTCAGATGTTAAATATATTATAAACTGTCATTCAACTAAAGAAATGCATCTAACCCCTCTGAAATAACTAATAGGATATAAATCCGCAATTTTCAAATTCTTTTGTAGATGTAAAATAAAATCTACAGTTAAAAAATGAAAGAACGTTGAATTAAAGTAATCAACATATAAACTAGTGCCTTGAACATATGTAAATAATAAATATAGCTATTCTTTTAATACATAAGGAAGAAGAAATGCTTCCAAGATTGAAATGCACTCAAATATATATCTATGCTCCATGTCTCATCTCACATATTATCTTTAACTATCCACTGTCACATACATTGCCACTCTTTCAGGATGTCATCATCCTCTCCAAGTAAGTTTCCATTACAAGGATGGAGGAGGTCATCCCTATATTACAAGAGTAACTCAAAAGAACTTTGGAGGATTGCTAACTGGTTGCAAGATCTTAAACTGCATAATCAATGGCCAAAAGATATGCTTCCTTATTCACCTATTAGTATTTTAGGTTTCATGGAAGGTGCCACTCTCATCCAAGTTGCCTTGGCCAGACATTCAGCAAGAATATAGATGACCTACTAGGATAAATCACACTTGGACACATAAAGTCATCAGATGCTAGGGAAATCCATGTCCATGCAACAGAATATGTGCACAAAATTGGTCCATAATTTAGCATTTTAGACATGTTTTATTTACTCAATAACCAAAGGTGAATAATAAGACATGTTGCCAAAAAACAAAAACAAAAAACTCAAAGGAGAATCTAGGAGAGGAGAAACAAACCTCTGCTCCACCAGCAACGTTTAGTCGCCCAACCTCGCCTCCGCTTGCGGTTACACGCTCAACCCTGCGAGAGAAGACACTATGAATCTACTGAAAATTAAGATACATCAAAACTTTATAAACAATAAAGTAAACAGTCTTACTCCTCCTCGTTGACATCGAGCCTGTGATCTGCCGATAAACAATAAAGAGAGCCTTCAGCCGATTCCAATATGCATCGTGAGTCACCAACAGAAGCTACAGTTACCACCCATCCATGTACTATAACAAATGTAACAGTTGTTCCAGAAGTTTGTGCTGAAAAAAATTATAATATCAGGTCAAACCAAACTGCCAAAGTGGATCATCAAAAGAACGTGATTCCTTATAACAAAAGACCATTATCTTAACTAGTATACTTAAAACTGCAAGACCAAAAAGGGTAGGTCTACCAACCTATCAACTGGAGTTCTAGGTTTAGTTACAAGGTCATCTCTCACTCGGAATTGCCTTGATACTTTTGTAGCAATCCAGATGGTTTACATCAGGTTGGCGATACAGGATCTGGTCAACCCTAGTGTGGAGCTTTCTCAACTCTTAAGACGTGCTTCACAGTATATCCATTTTGATGGGAAGTGTATGTGTTGTTGGATTACAATGATTATGATTTTACAGCATAGTAGAACAGAGAATAACAACATAGTTTATCGAAATTAACGTGAACCTTCAAACAAAACTAACAGAAGGTAGAAGAGATTTTCCTTCTACTAAATTAATGCTAGGTTCGGAAGATCTTCTAGGATCTTTGGATCTCAGGGCAGCAGATATGAGATCTGGAATTTTTTTTTTTTTTTTCCATAGAGGATAGAATTTGGTTTGAGCCAGGGTTCTGCCATTTGTTGTACCATAAAATTGGGATTGCAACAAGATACAGATTAAGCCGGGATAAACATCTCCAGGCTCCAGCACTACACCCATGAGAGAAACCATGTCCTTTTCATGCCTAACAGGACAAAAGTAGTTTAATAATTGAGATCTGGGTGCTGAATGAGAGATTATGTCCCATAGCTTAAAACCAGGATCTCAACTGTTTTATAGGATGTGGACTAGACAAGAGTAGGGCTGTATATGTACACAATTTGGTGGCCAAACTGACTTAGTTATGCAAATTATATAACCGAACCCAACCCACATATCCTTCATAAGCGAGTTGTTCGGTTAACCGAATAAACGTGTTGGTCGTCGGTTAATTCGGTTAACCGATGGGTAGTTTAGCTCAATGGGTAGAACATAAACAACTTTTTTGGGCTTAAGAATATTCATAATTTAGTTCAATATGACTGATATAACACAACATTTGACATTTGTTACAATTGAATCTACTTTTCAAAATCTAACAACATTCAAAAGTGTCATCCAACATGAAATGTAACAATGCAAGTCCATAGAAAGAGGAACTACCTCAACTTGGTCACCAGTTGTGTAACTTAGTTTGATTAAAGGTCACGTTCTTTTTGAATTGAACTACTTTGATTAGGGTTCTAAGATTGTTAAACATAGTTGGGGTTCTTTTGATGGAAAGTAAAGATAGATCGAATATGAGAAAATAATAAAGAGCAACACTGACATGTGTTATGAAGAAAAGAAACGAGTGATTCTCTCGTAAGTCTCCTTTATCGCCTAGCATTTTAAGTTTTGCGAAGGAGAGGAATCTAAAGAGAAGGGAGAAAGAAGTTGTTGGTTGTTATGATTTATGAAGAGCAAGGTTAGAGCTTTATTTAAGTTTCGATTAGAACTTTTTTAGTTTAGTATTAATTATTAACCCATTTATATATATGACCTGTTAACTCATGAATTATCTAACATGTTAAGTCATATTGTACATAATAACCCCTTAATCTTAATTCAGAGAGTTGGATATACATACAAGAGTCGGTTAAGTCGGTCGATAGGTTAAGTAAAGAGAATCACAAACCGTAACCGAAACTAAAAATTATTTAGAAAACATAACCGAACCGACCAAGTTTATTGACCTAAACCAACCAAGTTTCTTGGCCTAAACCGACCAACCGTTAATTAGTGCGGTCGGTTTGGTTAACCGTATTTTAGGTTAATCATGAATACCCCTAGACAAGAGGAATCTCTTGTCCTTGTCAAATGCTTTTTTCTCTCGGATCCAGTCAAGATCTGCCTGATCCAAGGGCCTTAACATTGCAAACACAAGCCATGGGTAGCATCTAACCGTGAAGATCTTGTTAAAGTTCCTGATTGCAGAATCTTATCCTAACAAGTTGTATTAACCAATCTTGCTAGACATTACAGCTCTTCATACAAGACTGTAACAGGGCTCATGTTTCTTCCAGCTTAAATAATCTATTGATCTGAATTGAGGACTTCTAGATCATCACCAACCAGAATAAGGTAAAAGATTATTGAATAGAGACAACATGCAAAAAGGTTAGAACATATGTGGCTTCGAAAATTCACACATTGAAGTGGATATTTCAACTGATTTTAGCCATGAGAGAAAGTAGTGGCTAAGTATCTGCTCGGTATGTATAATTCTGCAACCAAACTGCCATTTTTTTATGGGCAGAAAGATAACAATTGAATTAACTTGACATCTCAAAGCTTTATCATATATCTTACCATTTGAGTACACTAATGTTTACATTTATAGCCTTCTAGGAATCTTCTTGCAGAATCATCATATAAATATAACTAATTTTTATTGAATGGTGCAAGATTAAGACAAAAAGATATAATACAGATATTGTGTGATACCTCTCTCTTGAAAATCTTTATCTGTTTTAACAAACCCTGCAACCAAGGCTCTCGGTAAAGCAGCTAGCCACTCATCCCTGCTAAGGTCTGAAGGAATTGCACTTAAGACATTGTTTAAGAGATTCTCCTTAGTATATATAGCAGCAGCAGACCCATTGTGGCCATCAAATAGCTGCACAGAAGGTGGAAAAAGACAAGTTCAAGACCAATATAGATAGTAAAAAATTATTTCATATGTCAAATTGAAATCAATTTTTTTAATCCAGTCTTTTATTGGACAAGGATGAGTTACGTGATAGGATACCAAGCCCACAATAACCGGTCATAAACTAGGGTCAATTTGGATACATAGGGAGATCACGATTTGGATATATTATTTATTTTGAAGTAGAAATTAACGATGTCATAATTAGCATGTTTGGTTTGATATCAAATCCCAAACATCACAAAAAACGTTAATTTGGAAACGTTACATCTAGCATAAATCTAAAACTCCGACTTATCTGTTCCATCTGTAATGAAACTTCAAGTTTAACTTCTTAGAACTACAACAAAGCGGGTAACAAGAAAATCTGAATACCAAATTTCATATAAAAATAAAGAAAACATAAGATACACTGATAACCAAAATTAAAACACTAGCATGGTCAAAATTGACAAAGGTATAAAATATCAGCCGGAAAGCAATTGACTTCAAAAGGTTAATTAAAATTTGGCGGTAATCCACAATTGATGGTGTCTCCATGTCATATCCGTTCTAGACCATCTGCCCAGCACAACACAAATAAACCAAAACACACACAAACGCACCAAAAGTGGTGCCCTATCCATGTTGCCATGTTAGTATATATGTCATGCCTAAAATCAGTTACAGGGATGTCATGGCTTCATGATCACAACGCCATTCACATGGCATGAAGTCACCTCCATAAAATGATATTCTACTGAAATACATCACCCTCGAACCTGTAGCATGGGTAAACTAGATGAGATATCTAAACATCTTTTTGCATGTTATTCAAGTGCTTCCAACAAACTATATTCCAAAAAAACCTCCAAACAATGTACTGTGAGGCAGAATTCATTACAGGATCTCCAAGTCTCATAAACAAACTATGAAAAGTCACAATCATTGAGGACAACAAGAAATTCTTCCTGAAGTTCAATGGTCGATATAAATTTGGCATAATATGGGTAGGTAAACTAGAGATCAGCAGAAATGAAAGAAAAAAAAATATGCATCTGCACATTGAATATATTGAAGTTGGCTTGCTTAAAGATCATCCCAACTACAACCAATTGAACCCAAATAACATGCAAAATACTAATTAAGCATGATAAGTTCACAAAGTCACCTACCTAAACATGCAAACAGTAGATAACATGATTTGAAGTGGAAAAAGTAACATTAATTTTCAGCCTAACACAAAAGTAAAAGAATTTGACACACACTTTGATCATTTAAAACTTGAGGGTTAAACCAGTAGTTCACGCAAAAAAACACTTACTGAGAACAAACGATCCAACACAACTTTGATCCATTAAACTTTACATGAAAAGACGAGAAACTTTTGGAATCTTGTCGAGCTAACTATTTAATTCAGTTCTCATTTACGTTGAGAGATCCACCAAAAACTCCTGGTTTTTGTTAAATCATGTAATTATTTTCATCAATGACAACCAAGTTATCCTTTTTACTTTCTTGAAATAGATAGTAGATTATCTGTCATGCATATCAATGTCGCCAAAATAATTCACAAATAATCACCTATCCACAATTCTCGACTCTATTTCCCTTTTTTTTTGCTTTACTTTCTGTCTTTCGTCACAATCCCCAGGGCACATTACTATCAAGTGACCCTTTCAGGGTATGATAGTGTGGCACAAACTCAGGCTGCATCCATCGAAAAGCTAACTCAACATGTCTTAGACAGCTGTTGACCTAACTAACTGTCTCCATCCAAAGATCCACTTAAAACTCCCCGTGAAATGCCTATTCAGAATTATCTCCGTTTATGCCCTAAAACCGACACAAGGATCCCATTTACTTTACCTCATGCTTCATACTTCATTGACATCTTCGACGGAAAAGAGAGGCACAATGTCTTTCTTCCATGGAAATGAGAGGCACAACGTCCACTGAAGCTAATGTTGTTTCGTCACTAAATTTGGAAGTAATTCCTTCATTTACATCTTTGTAACCCGGATTATGTTCTTATAGCCTCTTTGTCGTCTTCTATATAAGACAAATTGCAGTGATCAAAGACCGTAAGCATAACCGAACCAAGTCCTGCGCTTCTATTGCCCCCAACCAAACCCTAAGGGTCTGCTTGGTAAAGGTAGTTTCATCAGTTTTGGGACCAACCGATTATGAAAACTCGTGCTTGTTAATTTTTTTGAGGCACTGGTTTTGGTCGGCTCAAAAACCCACCTCAAAGCCGGTGTAATGTAATTTTGGGTGGCTTTATAAACACCCCAAACCGGTGGGTTTTGGGGGATTTTATTATTTTATTCCATTTATCCTCACCAAAACTATATAATTATACTATACCTACTAATATCCTAAACTATTTTTTCTTTTTCATTTGTGTTTCTCTTATACTTCTTCCAAACTATGGCTACTTTCCTTGATAAATTTTTAAAATCTCTCCTACTTTCAACCATGCATTTCAATTATTTCATGTGTTTATATTATTTTGATCAAATATGGACTTCTACCTCGTGATCGAGGTGTGGACTTGGTGACAGTTCCCGCGCTCAGGGCCGTTTTGTTTATATATGGACATATATATGTAATATTATTCGTGTAAAAAAAAATTTAGAACCGTTCATCACTGATTTACCAAACATGGATTGGACTGGTTTAAAAGCCGATACTTAAAACCACTAAAAACCGGACCCCTCATAACTGCTTATATCCGGTACTCTAAATACAAAATAATGCTACCCTACAATTGCCAAGTAGACCCTAACACTATCCATCTCTTACTCCTTCCTATCAATTTCACCCCTGGACGCATCTGTGTCGTGTTGCATTTGTGTCCGTGCAACATACTGTACAAGCCAATTGTAGAAATGTATGCAACAACTGACAACCAACCGGACTGTAGACCGCGCCGACCAAACCAGAACCCTAACGTCCTCCATTCCAAGACCCACATCTAGGAAACACTAGCCCTATATAATAAGAAAAAAAATTGTCCTCGCGTCCGTGTCTAGCAAACCGTGTCATTTCCCAACAAAAACAATTTTACTTCTCTAGATCGATTTCGACTAAATTTGCACCGATGACATAACAAAGTTTGGATCGGAGAGGATGGAAAAAAAAAAATACCCCGAAGGCGGCGAAGGTGGTGAGTCCGTCGCCGGGGACGCGCTGGCACTCGGTCTTGAGGAGAGAGAAGTCCTCCCCCTTCTTGCTCTGGCTGGCCTGTCCGTGCAGCAGCTCCGGCCTCTCCATCTTCTCGCTCGTCACCTCCCTCTTCAGCAGCACCGCCAGCGGCACCATCCTCTCCCCCGCCTTCTCCGCCATTCTCCCTCCTCCTCCTCCTCCTTTCAACAGTCTCTCATCCTCCAAAAAGAAGAAGAAGAGTACATCACAATTTCTCAAGGATCGGGAATGGTTAGGTTAATAAATCGATTTAATTGTGTAACTACGATGATGATGATGAAGAAGCTCTCAATTGGGAGAGAGAGAGAGAGAGAGAGAGAGAGAGGGAGGTCGGCCTCTCGGACCCTTTTAGCTGGCCGCCACGTCAGCGCAGGACGCTAACGTGCGCCGGAGAAGGAAGGATCCGATCGCGTAAGAACAGAAACAAAAATCACGTCGCACTGTGTTCTCCTTGGATCACAGCGTGTATATCCCGTAGGAGTGCAGTGGCACGTGGCGGCCGGCCAGGTTACGTGCGACCGGGTTCAGGCGAGCGAATCCTTCCTCGCGCCCGGAGGGGGTTTTGGCGTGCGAGGAGTGTTGACGTTTAGCGACGAATGAGCTGGCACGAGCGATAGAATATTCCGCCGGGACAGGATTAGCGGGATGGATAGGGTTTTCCTGCCGGGATTAGCGGGAGATGTGGTTTGGTTTTTGATTGTCGGTTGACCCGGGTTTTCAGGGGGGGATGAACCGGACCAGTGACCTTTTTCTTTGCCTTTTCTTTTTTTTATGAAAATTTCTTTTTCGGAAAGTCATTTTGACCGCCAGCAAGGCTGGTCCGCGCCCGCGTGACGGCCAGCTTTTGGCCCATCTGCTAACACGGATCCACTCCGGACCGGAGGGCCAATGCCGATGTGTCGCATGGCCATGGGTCAGCACGGGCCAGCTCCGCGGATGTCTAAATAGCAGTGTCGTTTTTTCTTTGTATCATAATGATGAGCATTTCTCTCTCTCTCTCTCTTCATTAAGGTGGCTTGAACTTGGAGGGTTTAAGACAGATCATGAACAGTAGGAAATTAGAAGATGGTTATGTTGATTTTAAATGGGCAATTTATTTTTCCACAATTTGATGTTTCTTTAGTAAATTTAAATGCACCAGTAACATACACTTACGCAAAAATATGCATTGCGTGTAATGATAACATTTATGAAATTTGAGTAAGGTTACTCCACAAAATGTATAGGACATACCACACTAGGCACATATTAATGTGGGTGGCTTTTAGTTTTAAATTATCTTCGTGATAGAGGTTTTGAATATTATCTCAAATATTAAGATAATTTGAGCACAAAGGTTACCTAGTAAAAGAAACACCAACCTCTTGCAAATATTTTTCTAAACTCTCTTCCCACATATAAATATTATAAGGCCGGTAACTTTCTTTGATGAGTATTCTCAAGCAGATAGTCATAAAAGATATTCTATTTGTAGCTACATGAAATTATCAAGTCCGTATTATACTCACAAATATAGCATATCAGTTATAACCCTTGTTAGCAATTCGGCAACCGGGAAAAGTTCGGGACGCAAACGTACGAGTATAAATCGACTCAGTGCAAATAAAATACGGTTAAAAATTCGACCAAGTATTCGAAAAATGTAAATATTGAGGTTAGAAACGTCACATTCTTAAATATGTTGTCAAATTTGGTTAATTAAACAGGTTCCCACCACGTCTTTTATGCCAAAAATTTTAATAATTTATACGGAATACGTTTAAAAACTTTGCATGCTTAAAATTTAC
This sequence comes from Iris pallida, assembly GCA_029216955.1. NCBI lineage: Eukaryota > Viridiplantae > Streptophyta > Magnoliopsida > Asparagales > Iridaceae > Iris > Iris pallida. The sequence goes on from JANAVB010005597.1 coordinate 6,939,986, forward strand.
GTACTGATTTAGGCATCCGTTGGGGTAAGCTCCAGCCACCCCAAAAAAAGATTTTTTTTTTTTCATATGATTTTTCTTTTTTGATTTTTTTATTTAGAAATTAGCCTTCACCAGTCCACCCTAATCCAGTTTATGTTTTTAAATCCGCGCTTGGCTGCAAGATTATTCTTAAAGCTTGCATCGTAGTCTAACTGCACGAGATATTAATGTTTATTAAACGTTAAGTTGGTTTTATCGAGGATGCAACGGTGAAGTTTATAGAGAGTTAGCTCCTTTGAGAGATCAATACTAACAAATGATACAGAATGATCCATGTTCATTTAGAACATGATTAACACTTTTATATTTATTTTATTATTTTATGTTTATAATTGTCATTTACCAAGGTTTTCACGAATTATTGATATTATGTACTATTATATCTTTGCTCCGTATAATAAAACAAGAAAACTCACACAAAAAAAGTGACATAAAATCTCAATATATAAAGGGATAATTTAGCAAATGCCCCCATTCTAAATGTTGAAATTAGCATATACCCCCACTATTTTATTTATCTAACAAATATCCCTATTTTTGATATAAAATAATAAAAATTTAAGATATACCCCCCACTCTTTTACATAGGAGTGGGGGTATTTGCTAAATAAAATAAATAGTGGGGGTATATGCTAGTTTTAACATTTGGAATGGGGGTATTTGCTAAATTATCCCATATATAAATGAACTATGGATTTACAAAACTATCAATTATGTGATCCATTCAAGCCTTCTTCAAAAGCTGGACCTCCTTGTCCATTTTAAGCTTATGATATGGAAGTCATTATCCAAGTAAACAAACTAGGAGGACCAAAAGAAGAATGTATGAAATGACTACCATATATGCAATTACTATGAATGCTAGAAGAATAATTGGGATTTCTAAACCAAGTAGGAAACAAAGAATACATTGTCTATACAATAAAACGTTTTGCAGAATGATGACCAACTTTGATTTCTGAAATTTTTTGCAGGACCCCTTCAAAACTTTTCAATTTTTCTGCAGCTCTATCAACTGATCTGCCTCTTCAATGTTCTTTTTGGTGCATGCCCCAAGCAAACACAGGCAGTTTTAATCTTTTTATTTGCATTTGCGCATACGGATCACAATTGCTAATCTTTTATTTGCGCATACGGATCGCAATGAGCCACCTTATATCTATGAACCTACAGTTAAACCCAGTATCCATAACTTACTGAACTTAATAAAAGATTTTTTCTAAGGGCACCGCACTTTTTACTTGGGGACAGCCCAAAAATGTTCAAAAAAAAATTACAAATTTGTCACCCATTTTTTTACTTGGGGGCAGCCCAATTTTCTCCAGCAAGTTGGACTGCCAACAAGTTGACAGTCCTAGGACTGCTACCTTGTAGGCAATCCTAACATAAAGGAGGACTGCCAACTTAGCTGCAGTCCGCGTCGACGAAGACACCCTCGCATGAAAGCGGCCACGCTCCGCCCCTCTTCCTCTACAACACCCTCATCCGCGGCCACCTCCTCAGCCGCTCCCCCCGCGCCTCCCTCCGCCTCTTCCCCCGCGTCCCCGACCCCGACCGCTTCACCTTCGCCCTCGAGGCCTGCACCCGCCTCCCCCCCCCCCCCCCGGCCTCCTCCCCCTCCTCGCCCCCCCGCTCGACGCCCGCGCCGCCAAGGCCGCCCTCGCCTCTGACCCCCACGTCCGCAACAAGCTCATCCACGCCTACTCCCTCGCCGGACGCATCGCCGACGCCCGCAAGGTGTTCGACGCAATCACCACTCCCTCTCCGGACGTCGTCGCGTGGAACACCAAGTGCTCGCTCGCCCAACAGTCCCAGCCCCGCTTCCCCCGCGCCCTCCGCCGCCGCGCCCGCGCCCTCACCGCCCTCCCCCGCCGCGCTTGGCGCCTCCGCCGTCCGCTCGCCTCCCTCCCTCTGCCCTAATTTTTGGGCTGTCCCCAAGCAAATTTTGGGTGCCCCCTAGCAAAAGTTGCACCTGCTTGGGCTGCCCCCAAGTAAACTTGGTGGTGCCCTTAGAAAAAACCTAATAAAAGAGTTCAAACATCCGTACAAGGTAGCAGCAGCTCCAGTTCAAGAATTTTATCAGACGATATCACAAAAAAAAACAAAAAAAAACTCGTAGACATATACTTTACTTTCTTTCTTCTCAAGTTTCGTGTCGCTATGGCAGAGGAACTTTCTTCATTCCAGGAGAAACAAAACCACCAAGGTAGCTGGATCCTTCCCCATTCTTACAGTAACCAGCAACAACATTTAGGTTTGGTCCCGAACTTCATAAACATCTGGCCTTCGACGTTCATGGCTCTGCAGAACTGCACTGGACATCATAACATAATTCATCTAGAAAAACTAGTTTTTCATACCCCAAACTGTTGAAGAATCAGATTGGCATCCTCTTAACTTACTGTACATTATGGGAAGGGAAAAAGGTACAAGATAATATCAGTATTGTTTGTATAACTCCACCGCACAGTGATCTGTGACCGAACACATCTCATCTGTTGTTCTACTTCTCATCTCTAGCCATATTCACATCACCCGGAGGCCTAAAGTCTCTCATTGTACATAAGTTTTACAACCTTGATCTCCGGATGAATCTGAATGGATTGAAAGGTCCATGACGAATCTGCTTCCCAGTTATGGGAACGGGCGGCTTAATGTCCCAGCCTTCAATGTTCTTAGGAACACAAACATCAAAAAGGATCTGACTAAGAACCCCATGGGGATTAATGCTTGGAAGGTGAAATAAATCCCCCTTTTGCTCATCTTGTAAGGAGCCAGATTCCCTGGTATCACTGAAGTCGACGGAACTTGGCAAGAAGAAGGGATCGCTAGGTCCGATAGAGTTCACCGCTGATTTAAGATTGCAGACTGACTCTGACACCTTACTGCAGGAACCTTCATCTGCTGTCGTTTCTCCATTCATTTGCCTTCGTCGTATATACACTACAGTTGTCTTGGTTAGGAACTCAGTTACAGAAGCCTTATATTCAGCTTGGTGATACTTGTAATGAGCTGCAAGACAGACAGGAGTTACTTGGAAATTACACAGAAACTTTGTACCAGAACAGGATTTTTAGCAGTTGGCCTATATTAATCATCTCAATAATTTGAGGAAAATATTGGTCTAAAAAGCTCAAAACAGGACGAAAGCTTCGTTGTGCTAGAAATACTTATATTCGAAATTGTTTGCAAGTACTGCATCAGTGACTAACAAAACAATTCACTTTCAAATATTTCAACTAGATAATAATGTAAGAGTGGAAGGTGTTCATACCTTATCAAATAAACCTTCTTGTATTGGCAGGTGAATAGAAGAGAAAGGGAGATTTTGGTTGGTACAATATCAAACAGTTAGTTTTCTTACGAACAAGATTTGTCCCAACATGTCTGCCACGGATTAAAGCCAGTTCCCAACCAGTTCATGTAGATGTATGTCGAGCATGGTTCGAGAAGGGAGTTTGATGAGTCTGTGTCACAATTCAAATTTCAAATGCTCGGTATCACTATCAAATCCTCTCTACAAATACCGGCCATTGCACAAACTAAAGAATTGGTGAGGGATGAGGGTTATATGTTTATATTAATCAACATACTCGCGCAGGTTGAAACCATTTTCTGGGTTGAGAGCTGGGTTCACACATTGCTATAAATTTTGTAGTGCTTAATTAATGCTGCATGCCGATACCATGTTAAAGTCTATGCCACCACCAAAACTGTATAGTGTTGGTGAGGGATGAGGGCTATATATTTATATTATTCAACAACCTCAAAGTAAACATTTACAAATAAATTTGTAGTTATATATTGGTTTAGTGAATAATTACATAGTTGCATGATTTTCATAAAGTTACAAATTGCCGCTTCATGATTTAATATGCAAGTTATCCTATATGTGTGCACATGGTGATTTCTAGGATTAGCTAAAGTTGGTAGTTCTAATTAGGATTGGGTTTTTTTGGTAATCTTAATTATGATTTGATTTACTAATGGTAATCGTAATGCTGTATAAAGAGATGTAAAGTGTAAGCCTTTGATTTTTAATTAAATGAAGAGAATGGTTGAGAAATTTAATTGAATTCGTGACGTGATTGCTGGTTTAAACTAAATTTTATCTTCTCTCTCTCTCTCTCTCTCCCGTATTTCCAATCAAATTTTGTAGCTGCCACTGTGTTTTTAGTGACAAAACCCAATCAGCTCCAATTAGCTCAGAATGCACCTCTCCCTCACAATTTAAAAATAAGCTATAGCTCTTATCTTGAGTCTCTCAGATTTTCTACATTTTCAACTGGTACCGGCCAACAGAATACCTTTGCTTGGTTGTAGATTGATTCTAGTCAAAACGAAAGCGGCTAACATCTAAAATTCTTTGTTCTGATATGACACAAGCTCGATAAACGAATTTATGCTCAAGTATACATATCCTTTCAGTGTGAGTCACTCGTCAGTTTCATGGCAGATACTTAGACATCATTGTGAGCATTTGACAGGTACAACAAACATTGACTCTTCCTGTGCGTTGTTTTTTTGGTACTTCCTATATACTTCTTTCTGTAATTGTCATCATAATGTATGGCGGAAAAAGTTCCTGCCTTCAGAAAATACTTGTTCTGCTGCCAGTCAAACTGAATTCTTTTGACTTTGTGGAGTATAGTTTCTTGCTGAGTAAAAAGTTCCCAGCCCCAACTAGGGTGATAACAGATATAGCATCTAGCTGGTTAAGGTCAGGTGGCAGATCTACACTACGCTGTGTCGGGACTTGCCCCTGACGAGTCTGGCTAATTATCTGGCTAGCTACTTCCATTTATTCCCCCCCCCCCCCTCATTCTTCCAATTTCACCAATGCCCTTCCTCATCATCAACTGCTCCTTTACATGTTAAATCCTAGCTCCATGACTGTTAAGGACTCACCTCCACTACTATGTACCTTTTTAGCAAGATAATCAAGATCAAATACAAGTGTTTGCAAACACTTCTTATTTGTCACTACTCGTGATAAGGAAGAACATCTGCCATTAAAGTTAGCATGCCAGATACTAATTAAAGCATGAGAGATATCTTATATGGCATGTTTATGATTATCTCAATTTCACCCAGAGTTTTGCAAATGAAATATCCTTCAAAATATTTGTTATCAAATAACATAAGCAAAAAAGAAATATATTGTGAAGTGAAACAAAGTTGAAACTCACCTACATGGGGAGAATTGCTCCATTTTACCAGTTTAACATCACCACCAAGCTCCTGCAGATGTTGTGCAAAACTACCGACAATCTGATAGGGAGCGATCTCATCATTTTCAGAACAGAATATGAGATAAGGGCCCATGCTCTGCATTCACGATATCCACATATATTGAAACAGAGAAGAGAAAATAAATCAATCTGCAGCTTCAACCAGAGCATAACTAATGAAAATAAGGAGATATCCTTACAACTGATGAGTACAGAGTCTGCCAATAATCAGCACGCTCTGCTTCAAATCTGTTTATGAAAAGGGTGTCAAGACCTGATGCAACGCCTTTTGCCATCCATGATACTATTCTTGGTGTGTGGGACATTTTTAAGACGGATGGATGGAGCATGAACTGAGTGCCCACGTCACTGGTGAAATCTATAGGACCTGAATCATAAATTTGTCCACATATACAGCCTCTTACCAGCTGATAATCATCCTGGAATGTCAAAATTAAATGAAAGGAATAAGTATCTCTAAACACCTATCTTCACATATCTATATGGTCGGCACTTTAAAGCTCTTTATTCAACAAATCACGATACTGTTGATATCAGTCTTAAAGCTGCTACAGGATACCAAGCTGACAGTTCCGTAAAATCTGACAATAGAGAGAAAGAAATGAGAGAGGACAAGGAAGGGGTGAGTGAGGTAGGAGAGTGGTTGTGTTAGCTGTCTCTATCATACTTGACAATTAGCAACTTCGAGAAGTACAAATATCCAAGCTCATGTGAGCAGAGTGACAATATGAAGTATGCAGCAAGCTAACCATTCTGCCAACTCCATAGCAGATAAAAGTTACGATATAAATAATTCTCAATCAATTCCAACAACATAGGCACGAGGGTGAGAATTTTTTTAGCAGTATGGGACGAGAGTTCAATTGCAAAAATGACAGATGAACTAGGCATAATATATATGACCTAATTTTCGCAACAATCTATTACACAAATGGACAGATGAAACATTTAGAAGTCACTGAATACAGGATTATGAGCATACCTGACTGAGTTGTCCTTCACACTTACCCTCGACCAACTGAAAATTGGGAACATATTAGTTTTTTTTCAGCAGTAAAGAAGTAAGAACATCCACTACTATTGGGCCATGAATATTTTACAAAATAAATAAATAAGAATAAGACTTAAGTATGTTATCAAAGGTCCCATCCAACAATGAATAGCATACCTGCAGAACCTTGTACAAGCAACCTTTTGATCCTCCAGAGAAAGATGTGAACACAATAGGTAATGGCCTCACTTTTACTTCCTGATACCCCCATCAATACAAAAAGGATGAGAGTATATTAATGTTCACAATGATGAGATTAATAGTACTACTACATGGCATGCACATTGCCACTGCACTACGCAAATTTAGAATGTTTACTTTTGCAAACGATAACTTTATTATAGCTACTTCTGAATACTATCTTATGTGAACTAATGGCATCAAGTATGATGATACTAATGAATAGTAAATCCTAAATGGCATTCATGTAGTTAATGCACACGCACAGATGGTCAGGGCCTAGGGAAAAGCTAGAAACAAGTTGGTGACTCAATCATAAGAGCAGCTCGGAGAGAGTGTAACCATTAGAGCATCATTAGTAAGGCTCATCCCATTTTCTAGATTCTAGATTTAGAATGTAGGAGCTCATTTTGTAGAATAGTAAGTCTCATCTATAGTTCCAATTTCCACAATTTCGGTCCCATCTCACCCATAGGTGCTAAGGGTTGGGCCTCCCAATTTCTAGATTCTAGATTGTAGAAACTCGTTTTTGTAGAATAGTAAGCCCAATTTGGAGTCCAACTTTCTAGATTCTAAACTTTACATTATTTTTTTCCCAAATCAATTTTTGACCACACAATCTTGGGACCGGAGCTCACTTTATCATCTCCTACTATTCTCATACAAATCCAACCCATTCTACATTTACCTTTTTTTTTGAAATTTTGGGGCCCAAATTGCATTTGAGAGACCCAACTACTAATGATGCTCTTATAGCTAAGATGCAAGCAGAGGAAAGATATTATGAAGAACTGACGCTCAATGACACCCAAATGTTTAGTTGTCAATCCCCTGGTTAAATCTGCCAGAAGGTAATTTTCATGGGCCCTGAATCAATATGGGAAACCGGGGAGGAGATCGACAGAGCTGTCATGATGACCAAATGGTTATAGTTGGTAGGCACCTAATTCCCATTGCTAAACTGATGGCAGTTTGGATGGGATTCAAGTTTGTGATGGGAGTCAAAAGAAAGTGGAACCAATGGGACATAGTAGTTTCTATTATGTGGTTATCTGCATTATAGGAACCAGGTTCATGTCACAGGTTTATGCTTTGGTCAAATTCTCACATATGTAAAGATAAGGTTATAGGCTAGTAGACTTGGTAAGAAATCAGGGTGATTTAGAAGGAAAAAAAATCTAACCTAAAAGGAAATTGTCCAGAGCTCGAGGAACCTGGCATAGTAGATGAATAACGCCATATATACTACCAAGAAAAAGACTCCTTGAGGTGCTATGGACAAAGAAAATGATGACGTTATATAAAAATACTCGAGACCAGTTTGATGCATTGACAATTTCATTGTTCCAGCCATCATTCAAACTCAAGTCAAAAGACTACAAAAAAAAAAAAAAAAAAAAAAAAGAGCAGCGCACAATTGGTATAGTTTCAAGGCATAACCCGTCCAATAAGAGTACTACAGTGGCCCATGCAATTAGGCAGATAGTAGACACCTGCTAGTCCAAGCGGACTGCAAAATATAAGCATACAGATCATAGCGCAAGATTCTCCCACAAAGCATAAACTATCTTGTAAGATAATTCAAAATGATCTTAACATAGATCCCCAAGCTGTTCCAAGACTACAATTACACTCACCTTAACTAGCTCGCTCAGAACCCTGCAAGCTAGAGACGTGGCCTTCTCAGGCAAAAATCTGCAAAAATGGAATTCATCTAAGAGAAACTTGAGACAGTAAAGAATTATAAATTCAACTTTTAGCTAAAATTACTACGGCAAGATTATAGCACTGTTCTAGGCTAACTTAAATCCCTGATTATCTACTAATTAAAGAGCAAACATGAGAGGAAAATATCGCTTTTACTCATTTCCCTTCTTCACATGAGTATATGACAAAAAAGTACATATATTTTCCCTCCCATCAAGAAACAAATATATGATAAATATGATTTACCATGACGCCCCTACACTCATTAATGTTATTTATATATACCCACTAAGTCATTTATGTATAGTGTATACTCAAAGTAATTATCTGTAATATACCCACTAATGTTATTTATCTATACATTCAAAGTACTTATCTAGATGTAGAACTGTATATAGCATTATGGTATATCTAGATATCATTTCAGTATATGTGCATAAAACAGTCAGATATAAGAATTATGTATATGTAAATACATGATGTATATGGAAATACCATTTATGTATATCAATTCCCTCTCCACAATCTCACTGATCTACCTTTCACATGTCCTCATGCTACTACCATCAAGCAGGTCCTCTCCGTCCAGACAAATCACCTAACCCCGAACTAATCAGACATTGTTTAGTGCTTCCTACGCCTCGCCCTATGAAATAAAACACTCCCAAAAAAAAATCATATCCGTGTCAAACATGTATTAGGCATGACACAGAGACTCCAAAATACACCAAAGCATGGAATATCAGTGTCGTGTTCATGCCTTCGTGTCTGTATTGTGTCGTATTCGTATCTACCGAACATAGGTGTTAACAAGTTATTTCCATGTCTCACAGCATTGTAGAAATTGGGTTTGACGAGTCCAAATACGGTTTTCCATAGCAGAAGATTCATTGGTATTGTGATCCACCCATTCTGAACCCTCTAAGGTGTGGACAACGTAAAGATGTGGTTGTAATTTTATGAGTTTTGGTGTAATTGCAGATGACTGCTAATAAACAAGCTCTCTCTCTAGTTAAGAAGTTATCCCAATACATCAATAATTGAGGGTACAGATAGAACCAACAATTATATTCAGACCTTGGCACTAGAATTCCACATTCATCTCACTCCAAGATTCGAACTTTTCTACAGCTTCAAGCTATCATCAAACTCTAAGCAAACAGTGATCTATAAACCAAATTAGAGATTGAAAAGTAATAATTTTCTCCAAAAAATAAAAACTTTTCTACAGCTCCAAGCTAATACACACCAAAAATCACGAGAAAACATCAATCCAGAAACCAAACTGGGGATTCAAAATTAACAATTCCCCGAACTAATCCGCACCAAGATCATCTAGTTACAAGAAAAAAAACCAATCGACAACCCAAATTAGTGGTTCAAAAGTAATAATTCTTCTAAAGATTCAAACTTTTCCACATATCCGATCCAATCCGCACCAAAACCATCACATTCAAAGAGAAAATCGATATAATAACAAAAACAAAAAATGTAAAACTTGCTTACAGAGTGAGGAAATCGACATGGCAGACCAGGGAATTCCAGCCGAGGGATCCATAGAGGTCGACGTGGGCCTTCATATTCCTCTCCTGGCTCGACAGCCAGGCGAAGATCACCACGATTCCGACCTCTCCTCCTCCGCTCTCCTTCCTCCCCCAGTAGAATCGACCACCATTCCCCCACATGTTTTTTACTCCGGAAACCCTAAATTCCACGAAACCCTAATTCGAGCTTCTCTGTATGGAAATTTCGATAGAAAATAATAATAATGAGATCAAATAGAAGAGGAAGAGAGAGCTACGGGGAGAGAGAGAGAGAGAGAGAGAGAGAGAGAGAGAGAGAATGGACTCCACAGTCCACAAAAGCATCAATTTATCTATACGTTTTGCATATAAGCCCCTAAAGCATACCGTATTTCTACATGCATACAATTTTATGCAATTTTAAAGTCCACCCATTTTGCTTCAAAATATTGACATATATCTATATCTAAAAATATTGATGATCAATCGGATATGTAATACTATTTCTAAAAAAAAAATGTAAAATATTGATATTTTTTATATAAATCTTCAAAAGATGGAATTGCAATTGCTTATCGTAGTTTTTTGTGCTTATCTTTTTTATAAAAAAAATTGTTCTAAAAGTAGTTCAGTAATAAAACTTAAGTAAAAATTGATAAATAAATTCGATTTTGTGACATCTTTTAAACTTAGATAGGAGGTTGTCATTACAAACTACATTTATTACTGTATTTCTAAAAGCATAAGCAATCCAAATCAATATTATGGAGTTATATATCAACAAGATCAACGTCCAACGAAGAATATAAAAAAATTATGAATAATATAAAAAAATTAGGGGGGGAGGGACGGCAACGACCGTGTGCGCTGGGAGGTGGGGGTGGGGGTGGGGGTGGGGAGGGCGGAGCCGGAGCGGCGGGGCGGGGAGCGGTGGTGGTGTTGATGATGGTGCTGATGGAGGTGGAGGTGGTGGTAGTGGTGGTGGTGATGGTGAAGGTGGTGGTAATGATGGTGGTGGTGGTAGTGCGGCGGGGCGGGGGCGTGCCAGCGGTGGGGCGGGGATGCTGCAACGGAATGGGAGCTGGGGAGGGATGTGGATTAGGATTTGAGTTTGGGGAGGAAGAAGACGAGGGTATTTTCGTCTAAAATTATCGGTCAAACCCGTTGACTGTCAATGTTGGACGGTTTCAGTAAAAAATAAGGGATGACTTACATTAAGGAAAAATACATGAGTGCACATTGAATATGGATAACAAAAGTGGTGTGTGACTCAAAATTTCTCTATTAATTTATAGTATTTATTAACTTAGATTAATTTGTTAAACGAATCAAAGTAATAGTTTTAAAATTATTAAAATTTACTAGTTTATTTTTTATTTTATTTTATATCCTAGTAAAACACATTTTAAAATTATAGTATGTATTTTATAGATGTGTATGTGTTTTATATATATATTTTTTACTTCTTTAAAGTGCAAATCTAATGTTTACCAACCAAACCCTTGATGAAACTAGGAGGAGTTGTATAGAAATAGGAATAAACTTACGGGACTTAAATGCAAACATTTCTTCTAGATATAGGGAAGGAAGAGAATCCTATTGGAGTCGATATTCTCTCTCGCGGACTTATTGACAGGATCCGACCCGGACGGTGAACAGGCGGGATCCGAATATTCAGAAGCATATCTACAAAGTAAATAAATGAAAAAATTACTATTTTTTTTTTTTGTTGGCTAATTAGAGTTTAGACCATGAATTTTATATCAGTTTAAAGTTTAAGCCCTCACATGTTCAATTAAAAAGTTTAGACCCTAAAAATTTATTTTATTTTTTCTATTATACCTCCCTAATATATATATATATATATATATATATATATATATATATATATATATATATATATATATATAACATGAAAGGAGGACATAATAGAAAAAAAAAATCTAAGATTTAAACTCTCCAATTGAACATATAAGACTTAAATTCTAAACTGATATAAAATCTGGGGTCTAGACATTAATTAGCCATTTTTCTAGTATTGAGTACCATGGGGATTTTGCCAAAGGCAATAGGTCACTACAAGTTGTCTTATTTGTTTGTTTATCCTCCCAATGGCCACTGTGCCGGTGCGCCGTCTTTTGGCATCAAGCCAATGTCCAATAAGAGATGGTCGAGGAATCGAACATTCTCTTGTAGGAGCTTTAAGATTTAGTGTCAAAAAATTATAACAAATATTGGAATTGAATCTTAACTTTTCTTATTTACACCAAGAGTTAATTACCACCTACAAAATGCGTACAGATCAGGGGCGGATTCAGTAATGTATACTAGGATGGGCTAGAGCAGCTTGGGGATAGCCTGGGTGCAGACTAACTTCCAACAAAAAAATTTAGAAAAAAAAAAAACTATATAGAAAAAAAAAGTAAAAAAAAATTTTTGGAGTGGGCTGGAGCCCACCCCACATCTACTTGGATCCGCCCTTGCGTACATCAAATACAAACAAACATTATATATGAATGTGTTATAAGTTTGAACTAATTAAGACTTAGCATAGGATCAGAAACTGTAGGCATGAAAGGATTGACCCTTCTAATATCGAAATTTAGTATAACCTCCTCCTCCTCCTTTTGGTCAGTCGTATGACATTTAATCCCTTAACACATTCTATCACTAAATCTTGATTCCAAAGTTATGATGAATGTTGAATATTAAATATTTATATTATTTGAACACATAGACTATTTGTCCGTTAAATACTTATATTATTGATAAATGTATATTTTACATCAATATATTTATCAATGTATCTTTTAAATAGAATGTATGTTGATAAATGTGTTAAGTAATATTATCTGTATAAAATGTATATTTATAAATGTATTAACCTGTGTCATTTACTCTCTTTTTTGTCTTTGTACCAAAACTCTATACGGTTAACAGCCTTGAATGTTTATGAAATTTATTCTTACATAGTACATATTGGAGTATCCCTATAGGAAAGGATCTAGAAATAAAATTGGTGTGGGGTTTGTTCAAAATGTTGTACGGACGAATACAACACACCTTTTGTTTTTTGGGTGGGGTTGGTGTTAGTTAGTACTATAGCTTTCAAGTGAAGATACTTTGGGAGCAATTCATTAATTATAGTGCAATTCTGACAATGAAGTCATAACCACAAAGATATTAAGAACGTACGGTCGTGACAATGAACAATTAAACACTTAGGCCTCGTTTGGTTACCGGAATTTAAGCTTGGAAAAGAAAAGTAATTCCTTTCCTATGTTTGGGAGCCAAAGAAAAGTTGTTGGAAAGAAAAAATAATTTTCAAGAGGTAGAAAAATAAGGAGAAAAGTGGTTCCTCCCATTTATCTAAAGAATCACTTTTCCTCCAACTTTTTCGCATTTATTACAAAAAGTTTTGACCAAAATATCCATGTTCATAATATTATTTACCATTTTTATCCATAATATCTTTTAGACAAAAATATTTCTAAGTAATAATTATTTTTATTAGCACGATGATATTTTGGAAAATTGACTTGATTTTGTTTTCTTTCTTTACAAACACCAAACACTATAATGGAAATTAAAGATATATTCCGGCTATAATCCCGATCTTTCCAAACACCGGAAAGAAAAGTTTATAGGAATTATAATTTCTTAAAGGAAAGAAAATACCAAGGAATTAGTTTCCTTTCCTTTCCATTCCGCGAACCAAACGAGGCCTTATATTATACAATGGCGAATTGATTCATTTATTTTGACACACTAAGGGGGCGTTTGGTATGCGGAATACTATATAGCCGGAAATTCTATATTCCCGGGAATCAAATTCCAAGGAATTAAATTCCCGGGAAAATTACATTCCCATGTTTGGTGACAATATAAATATTTCCGGGAAAAAAATAAAAAATAATAATAACGAAAAAAATGAACAAATATAAAAAAAACCGTAAAAGGATAAAAAATCGGTAAAAACGAAAAAAATGGTAAAAACGAAAAAAATCGGTAAAAACGACAAAATAACAAAAAACGACAAAAATGATGAAAAACGACGAAAAATCGGTTAAAACGACAAAAATGACCAAAAAGCGACAAAAAATGTATAAACGACAAAAAATAACAAAAAAAAAGAGTAAAAACGACAAAAATAACCAAAATACGACAAAAACGACATAAAATCGGTAAAAACGACAAAAAAAATCAAAATGCGGCAAAAACGACAAAAAACAAAAAAAAATCGGTTAAAACGACAAAAAATCGGTTAAAAACGATAAAAAAAATCGGTTAAAAATAACAAAAAATCGGTTAAAAACGACAAAAAATAACCAAAAAGTGACAAAAACGAAAAATAATCAATAAAAACGACAAAAAAGAAAAAAAAATCGGTTAAAACGACAAAAATCGGTTAAAACGACAAAAAAACCAAAAAGCGACAAAAACGAAAAATAATCGATAAAAACGACAAAAAAGGACACAAAATCGGTTAAAACGACAAAAATCGGTTAAAACGAAAAAAATAACCAAAAAAACGACAAAAACGGTAAAAGCGACAAAAAAAGCGACAAAAATGATAAAAACGACATAAAATCAGTAAAAATGACCAAAAGCAAAAAAAAAACAAAAAAACGACTAAAAATCGGTAAAAACAACAAAAAAAAAACTACAAAAACGACAAAAAATCGCTTAAAACGACAAAAATTGACAAACAAGCGACAAAAAGGACAAAAATTGGATAAAAATGACAAAATATAATCAAAAAGTGACAAAAAAGACAAAAAATGGGTAAAAAACGACAAAAAATTGCTTAAAACGACAAAAATGGGTAAAGACGACAAAAAATGACAAAAAAGACAAAAAAAAAAGGGTAAAAAATGACAAAAAATTGCTTAAAAACGACAAAAAAAATGGTAAAAACGACAAAAAATGACGAAAAAGCGATAAAAACGACAAAAAAAATATTCAAAAAGTGACAAAAAAAGACAAAAATGGGTAAACAACAAAAAAGCGATAAAAACGACAAAAAATAATCAAAAAGTGACAAAAACGACAAAAAATGGGTAAAAACGACAAAAAAAGCGATGAAAACGACAAAAATAATCAAAAAGTGACAAAAAAGACAAAAATGGGTAAAAACGACAAAAAAAATGCTTAAAACGACAAAAATTGGTAAAAACGACAAAAAATGACAAAAAAAGATAAAAACGACAAAAAATAATCAAAAGTGACAAAAAAAGGACAAAAAAATGGGTAAAAACGACAAAAAATTGCTTAAAACGACAAAAAAAATGGAAAAAACGACAAAAAATGACAAAAAAAAAAACGATAAAAACGACAAAAAAAAGAAAAAAATGTTCAAAACTAATCAAAATTGATCAAAAAAGAAGAAAAAAAATTTAGACAATTTTTTTTTTCCGGGCAAAAAAAAAATACCCACCTATTCTCAAGGGATAGAATTTCCATGTTTTGTGGGTAAACTATTTACCCGGGTATTTATAATTTCTGGGAATAAATTTTTTATAAGCCAAACAAACGTGGTAATAGATTCCCATCTTAAATTTTTCCGGGAATAAAAAAAAATACCGCGTACCAAACGCCCCCTAAGAGCATCTTCAATCCTACTGGAAATATAGAAAAAATGGTTGCCACATAAGAATGACAATTTTTAAAAATAAATTATTTCACCAATTCAAATGTGAAAAAAAAAAGTATAGAATTGATATGGCAGTGACATGATAAGAAGAATGTAGAGTTGATCGTCTAGATCTAGACAATACACTTCACAATAATTTTATGTCCACATCATCAATTATAAATAAAAATATCTATAAAAAAAGAAGGCTAGAAGTTGTCTTGAAAATTGTAAAAAATACTTTGTATTGTCTTTTCAATATTTTTACATTGGAGAGGACTTTTCAAACTTATTGTATTTTGTGAATACAATTTTGCCACATATAGAAGACGTTGTGTTTGTGTCTCATGCACATAAGAATTGCAACACAAAACAAAACAATAAGGTTAGAGATGCTCTAAATATAAAAACAAGATTTATATGATCAACCACACGTGTCAATGTCTATCCACAGGGGTGGATCCAGAAATTATAAGTGGGGTGGGCTACCAAAATTTTTTTTTTTAGAAGTAGATTAAACCATATAAAAAAAATCAAAAAAAAATTTATATGGTGAAAAAAAGTAAAATAAAAAAACTAGATCCGCCCCTGTCTATCCACTTTGTAGAATCGTTGCGATTCTAGGACTAGTCGCGGAATCCTAACTAGCCGACAAATGGGCCATGTGTGATATATCCTTTCGATTGAGACATAAAATTATGAAGAAAAAAAAAGAATTTGCGTACGTATAAATTTTGACTTCAAAAATATTGTTTGGTTGATGGAACTAAAGATATGGAAGTGGAATTTTTTTTTTTGATTGGATGGTTATTCAAAGTGGAGAGAGAAAAAAAGTTTCGTATCTAGATAGTTGTTGAAAGTGATGTTGGTTGAAAAAATGGTAAACATGAATATGCTTACTTCCAAAAAATTTTCACAAATAATTCTCATTTAAATCTAAATATTGTAATATAATTTTTTTTTTCTCCTTTCAGTTTAAAAGTTGACAAATAATTCTCATTTATCCATATTATGGATCATTTTGGATTATTGTTATTGTTAATACCGTTGATGTTGATTATTAATCTTCTTATTTTTAATTTAATTAGAAACTTAACTCATTTTCTTTATTATTACAGAAAATTTACTGTAGCGATAATAATTTTAATAATATTTGTTTAAACGATAGATGTTTGGAAAATTTTGTCAAACGATACAATCCGACAGATAGTTTGTCGAAAAATGGATATATTGAAAATCCGACAGACTGATTGTCGGAAAATGAGCATCAGCTCAAATTTCGACAATCCGTTTGTCTGAAATAGAGCACTTCCACTTTGGTGGGTTTGGTTTATATTGTTTACGGTTTGAGTTGGGTGGTGGGTTAGTTTGGGTTTGGTTTTTTTTTTTTTTTTGGTTGGGTTGGGTTGGTTATTATTGTTGGGGTTTGGGTGGGTTTGGTTGTTTTTTTTGTTGGTTATATTTTGTTGGAGTTGGGTTGGATGGGTTTGGTTTATTTTTATTTTTTTTGGTTGAGATGGGTTATCTTTTGTTGGGTTGGATGGGTTTGGTTTTCTAACGTTACAATTCTCAACGTTACAATTGTAACGTTCTAATTCCAACGGCTATATTGAGCCACCACCATCTATAAGTATCAAACCAATTCACAGCATCTCTCTCATTCACTTTACTACTTCTCTCTTATTCACTTCACAATCTCTCTCATTCAGCAAAGCCGAAGCTCCTCTCTTCCTACAGAAAGTTCATTTTGTTGTCAACATGGATGGAAATCTAACAATTCTATGCTCGCTTGGTGGTGTACTAAATGGGTTAGCGTATCAAGGGGGTTTAACCCAAGTTCTTTTAGTTGATCGAAATATTTCATTTCTTAGTTTACATAATCTAATTATTGATCAATATTCTATCGACTACGAATTTATATTAGTACATATTTTCGTATCTAATTGTATAAATGTAGATAGTGAAGATGCATGAAAATTTGTTCTTCAAGTGAATGCACAATCACCGTATATTAATATCTATGTCACTCCGCCCCCATCTGTGAATGTAAGTATTATACCTGCTTGTAATACTTTTAACGCTGGTCCTAGTTCTTCTCATCAAGTTATTCCATTTACTGAAGAAGAACATGTAGTAGATGATGTTAATAACGATGACGAAAATAGTGATGATCTAATTAAAAATTTGGCTTAATTGCACTTTGCTACCCTCAACTATTACCATTTTTCAACTTTGTACCCTAAACTATTTTTTGTAACAATTTGGTACCCAGATGTTATTTTGGACTAAAATGACCCTACCCCTACCCCTAACCCCCTGCACTCTCCGGCCGCCCCCCCTGCTCACTCCGCCCCCCCCCCCCCTCCGCCCCCCACCCCCCCCCCCCCCCGCTCACTCCGCCCGCCCGTCCGCCCCCGCCTCTCCCCTAGGCCGCGGCAGCACGGGAGGAGGGGGGCTGGGGAGGGAGGGCGGGGCGGGAGGCGGGGCAGGGGGTGGCCGAAGGTAGCAGGGGGGGTGGGGGGCGGGGGGGGGGGGGGCGGAGCTAGCAGGGGGGGGGTGGGGCGGCCAGAGCTAGCAGGGGGGGTGGCCGGAGTGGGGAAGGGGGTGGAGGGAAGGAAGAGGGAAGGGCATTTTCGGAATTTTTGAAAAATTAGGTATCAAGTTGAAAAAAAATAATAGTTGAGGTACCAATTTGTTACGAAAAAAATTTATGGTATCAAGTTGAAAAGGCGGAATAGTTGAGGGTAGCAAAGTGCAATTAAGCCTAAAAATTTAGATAATGAATTTGATGATTCTGTTGATAGCCTTAGCACTCCTGAATTATTTATTGGAAAATAATTTGAGAATCGTTCTAAATTTAGAAGTTTTATTAGTGATCTAGCAATTAGACGTAATTTTACTTGTTCAGCTACTTTAAATAATGCTACTGGAATTATATATAAATGTAATAGTTCAAATTGTCATTGAAGGGTATACGCTAAAGCCATAGGTAGAGGCGAAAGATTTTCTATTGCAACGCTAGAAAATATTCATTCTTGTTTAGGTGGACTTACAACTGGTTCTCATCCATTAGCTACCACTGTATGGGTTAAAAATCAGATTATTGATAAAATTCGAGATAATCAGTCGTATAGTCCATCTTGTGTTGTAAAAGATATATTTAGGGAACATCGAATACATATTAAATATTGTAAGGCTTGGAAAGCTAGAGAACTTGCTCTATCCGAAATAAATGGTAGTTATATTGATGCATATAGTAGTCTCGAAGAGTATGGTCTTAGAATTATTGAGACAAATCCAGGTAGTCAATGTTTTATGAAGATTACAGAAAATAATAGGTTTGAAAGAATTTTTATTTGTTTCAAGGCATGCATTGATGGATTTCTAAGGGGATGCTTACCTGTGATTAGTTTTGATGCTACTTTTCTTTCCTCTAAATATAGAGGTATTTTATTTATTGCTTGTGCTCATGATCCTAACTATCAACTATATCCTATTGCATATGCTGTTGCTGAGAGCGAAAACACTGATTCTTGGAATTGGTTTTTTAAACAGTTTAAGAATATCTTTTGAAAGATTTTTTGATGCCTGGGCTCTCCACGTATTTGGTTTTTAAACGGTTTAAGAATATCTTTTGAAAGATTCTTGGAATTGGTTTCGTCCGGGCCACCAGCGCTCCACTAGACTCAGAATCAGGTCTCTATCGTGACGTAGAAAACGTATTTGGTCAAGGTAATGAAAACCAAATACGTGCAATAAAGCTTCTTGGTCACTAGTCAATTTCCAGAAACCAAGTTGGCCCTCATAGCGCCATGTATTGTGTTCTCGAAGCCGCACTTCCCTTTTATAATCACATAGCTATATATAAAACATACAAACTATATTATTACTAAACATATAAAATAAAAAATTTATTGACTACCACAATTTATTAAAAGTATATATACCTCTCCAGTAAATATCAGACTACATATGTGCGACTTGCGTTGCTGCTTAATCAAATCTGTAGTTGGCCCCCCCTGGTATATGACCATCGTTTTGGGTAGTCATCTGTAATAAATTTATTTACTACCACAATTAAAAGTATATAACCCTAAATTTCGTTGATAGTACACAACTATGAACACTAATTGTAGATATCAATGAATATTAGAGCTATAGAACATTAATATATCAATGAACATTAGTGTTGTTATTAGTGGTATATATAAAATGACACACAATTAGCGGTTCAAAATTAGTGTTACAATACAAGGATGAACATTAGTGGTTCAAAATTAAACTCGTAGGATTTTGATAGTGGTTCAAAATTAGTAGGGTTCAAAATATCAACATTAGGTTACAAGATCTAAAATTTTGAACCGTACTTACACATTTTATAAGAGATCTAAAATATCAACATTAGGTGAACAATAGGATACAAGATCAAAATTAGTGTGTCATTTTATATACCATTTGTTGGTTACTATGGTTCAAAATTAGTGTCCTAAAAAATATGAAAAATATCAATATTAGTGTTTATGATACAAGGGTGAATAATAGATACAAGATCTAAAATAAAAATGATGAACAATATACAAGATATGAAAGAAAAAATTACCATCCAATTTCTTCTTCTTCTTCTCGTTCTTCTTCCTCCTCCTCCTCTTCTTCTTCTTACTTCTTCTTCTTCTTCTTTTCCTTCTCCTTCTCGGCTTCACAGCAACCAAACACTTTACTCTCCCCCCAACAACCCAAACTTTACTCTACATCTACCAAGCCGTTTTTTTTTTTTTTAAAACAAACTTCAGTCAACCGCTACGACCAAGTGAACCAACGCTACGACCACGTGAACCAAGTGAACCGGGGGGGGGGGAGCGGGTTTTCTCTCTATTTCCGACATTGCGACTGTCGGAATTTGGAGTCGCGCCCAAATTCCGACAGACGGTCTGTCGGAAATTGGGTTTCCCCAATTTCCGACAGACGGTCTGTCGGAATTTGGGCGTGACTCCAAATTCCGACAGACGCAATGTCGGATCTTATCGGTATGCTAAATTTTCTGAACTTTTATCGTTTCTAGTAATTATTATTAATATTTTTATTGTACAGTAAATTTTCTGTTATTATTATCATTTTGGTAACCTATGTTCCACGTTCATTTTTTGGAAGAGCGGCAAGCTAAAAGCTCGTCGGCTCCGTTGGTTTCGTCGACGACGACTCCGTCGTCGGTGGCTGTGACTCCCCCTCCATGAAGGTCCATCCTTGTCGGATCAAGAAACTGTAACTAGGGTGGGGTACCAAAAATTTGGGTACCCCACCCCAGTTACCATTTCAATTTTTTCTTCTTTTGGTCTTAATTTGGACAAAACATATTCGTCTTTTTAAGTATAATTAAATAAAAGGATAAAATAGTTTGTAGTAAATGATTTTATATTAGTTAGCCTACAAAGGAGTAAAGATGATTCGAGTTAGTCTCGTCCAACTTATAAACACAACTTCGTTGGAATGCCATAACTCAATCCAAAAGTTATGTTAACATAAAACTTACAAGAAATCTTTGATGACTTTCCACGTTAACAAGTTCAATTCTAACTTAAT
This sequence comes from Iris pallida, assembly GCA_029216955.1. NCBI lineage: Eukaryota > Viridiplantae > Streptophyta > Magnoliopsida > Asparagales > Iridaceae > Iris > Iris pallida. The sequence goes on from JANAVB010005597.1 coordinate 6,960,947, forward strand.
GACCATGTAGCTAATAGTTCCACACCATCCTTCGTTGTATTAATCATTCTTTTCCAAAATAAATCATTTGATTGGTGAAACATAAAGTACAAATTTAAGGTTTTAACTTTTAAGTACGTAGTGAAATTTCTACACAAGATGGGGTTTGCTAGGTAAAATTTGTGAAATCTTTCTTATGTATCAAGTAAGGAATTAGGAGTTAGGTGTTCCAACTTTCAATGATTGAATCATTTTCTTGTTGGTTTAATTAATCTTATTAGAGGTTCCTTGATCAATGTACTTGTGAGGATATTGTTGGTGTTTTTGCCTTTGGACTAGAAAAGATAGTCCCACATCGGCTACACCAAATGGTGAGTATCTCAATATAATGCATTGCTTGTGTTGAGGTGTGCACATGAGGTGTAGTGGGGCACAAGTTTGTGCCATGTGGAAGTATTTCTCTAGAAGGAAAAAGGATTAAATCCAACAAGGATGAAAGTTAATTTTTGTTGTGCGGACTCGGACTCGGACACGGACTCCAGGATGTCTCGTGCATGCACGGGAGTGTTCGGGGGGTAGGCGTGGACTAGCACACTTCTATGCTGATTGTGGGATGATCTAAAATATCAAACTCTATTTTGAGTATTGGTATTTTAGTCCCACATCGGATAGGAGAAGAGGTGAAGTCTCAACTCCACTCTATAAATAGAGCCCCTTGGCCTCCTTTGAAAGATGCACCAAGAAGAGAAAAAAGGGAGTCTGTAAAGTCCAGGAAGCCCGTTCAAGTCTCAAATATCGACTTACGAGCGTTCCAGAAGTTCTCCTGAACTTGCTGGTTCCTGGGAGCTTATCCGTACTGCGGGTATAGCTTTGAGCGCCGGTGTTCTACACCCCAGCGAGATCCGTTCTTCTTCTTCCTCCCTCTTTCTGTTGCCTTCGAGAATCTGAGACTCAACTGTGGTTGATCATCTCTTGTTGCCTTCGAGAATACCGTAGCTTCTCTTTAGAAGTTACACGGTTCGGTTGCCTTCGAGAAATATTACGAAATAATCTTTTTAGATTCTCGTAATACAACATTACCTTCTTTAGGGTGTTGTTGCCGGAAACATTGTCTTTACAATTGTTTCTGAATTCGTGTTTTTCCATCGATTGTTCGTCAAGGGACTAACAATCTCAAAGCTATACGATTCGATGGAAAACACTCGTGCTTCGCTTGTCGATACCGGCTTTAACAAGTTGGAGAAATTCGACGGTGAACACTTCCAGATCTGGAAGCGAAAGGTGACTCTGAACCTTCAACTCGTGGATGTTGATCACGTGTTGGATGAGGAAGAACCAATCGTTCCAGCAACAGGATCTGCTGCTGTTCTAGCCGCTGCTACGAGCAAGCAGACGAAGTAGAAAAAGGATAACAGCATATGCAGGCTGCTGATCCTGAATTCCATGCAAGACTCTCTGGCCGAGTCCTACACAAAGAAGACTTCTGCCAAAGAGATCTGGGAGTCCGTGGGGAAGCTGTATGACGACGACGAGGCCCGGTCGAAGATGTTCATGGTTGAAAAATACCACAAATGGGTCTTTGAAGACGAGAAGACCATGCTGCCCCAAGTAAAGAGTTCCTGAAGCTGCGCCAGAAACTGGAGGACGATAGCATGCCCCTCGTCGACAAGTTCGTCGTTGGAGGGATCGTGGCAAAACTTCCTCCAGGATGGAGCAACATCTATGCAAGGATGCATAGGAAGAAGATGGAGATTAGTCTGGATAATCTCCTCAGCGAGATTCATGTTGAGGACGAGATGCGCTCTCAACAGAAGTTGGACGCCCTATCCAAGCAACTAGCAACGACGAATCTGGTTCAAGCCACCAGAGAGAACAAAGGGAAGCAGGCGGCTTCTCACCACAAGAAGAAGGACTTCTCGAATCTGAAAGTGAAGGGTCCAGGATTCAAGCAACAGAAGTCCAAGTCCCATGTGACTTGCTTCAACTGTGGCAAGAAGGGTCACTATAAAAGTGAATGCAAGTCCAAGCCCAAAGAGCAAGGTGAGCCTAACAAGGTTTTTTTGGTTACTAATCAGGTTGCCATGATAGCACAGGTTGCAACTGTGGGGGCAGACTTGGACTGGTGGATAGACACTGGCGCGACATGTCATGTCTGTTCAGACAAGGACTGGTTCGTCTCCTATGAGCCTACTTCCGAGAAAGTCATGATGGCGAACCAGGCACAAGCTGAAGTACTGGGGATCGGGACGGTGGAGCTGAAGCTTACATCGGGGAACATTCTGACGCTTCAAGGTGTGAAGCATGTTCCTGCAATCGCTAAGAACCTGATCTCTGGGAGCCTGCTCTGCAACGCAGGCTTGAGGATGGACATCAATGCTGGCCAAATGGTGATGTCCAAGAAGGGTACTTTCTTCGGAAAAGCTTTTCAGACTGAAAGAATGTACAAAATTCAGCTTGTTGTAACCCAGCATAATAATGTTAATGCTATCACTAGTTTGAATTACTCTCTTGAATTGTGGCATAATAGACTAGGACATGTTCATTGTAAGCGAATAAACAAAATGTCTAGTCTAGGACTTATCTCCAAGTGTGGGGGTAAGGTAGAGAAATGTGAGATATGTGCTCAGACGAAGATCACTAGGAAACCCTTTCACAGGGTCAATCGAAGCACAGATCTTCTGGAGTTGGTTCACTCAGATATCTGTAACTTCAAACAATTCTCTACAAAGGCCGGGATGAAGTATTTCATTACTTTCATAGACGACTTCTCCAAGTATGCCTTCGTCTATTTACTCAAATCTAAAGACGAAGCATTCGAGAAGTTCAAGGAGTTCAGGGCCGAGGCTGAACGGCAAACTGGACAACAACTCAAGAGGCTGAGGAGTGATCGAGGTGGGGAATATAGGTCTCACGAATTCTCATCATTCTGCAAAGAACATGGAATCATCAACGAAACGACGGCTCCGTATTCTCCACAATCCAACGGAGTAGCAGAAAGGAAGAACAGAACGTTGACAGAGATGATGAACTCTATGCTGTTGACTGCGGGTCTCCCAAAGTGTTACTGGGGAGAAGCTGCACTAACGGCAACGTTCATTCTGAACAGAGTGCCATATGCAACTTCCGACATAACTCCTCATGAACTCTGGTTCAAAGTCAGACCTAACTTGAATGTCATTCGAGTGTGGGGGTGTCTGGCTTATGTGAAGCTCCCGGATCTAAAGATTCAGAAGCTGGGGACAAGGACTACTAAGGCGATCTTCTTGGGGTATGCCGAGAAGAGTGATGCTCGGAGATTCCTTGATATCGAGTCAAATCATATCATCGAATCTCGCGATGCTGAATATTTTGAAGAAAAGTTTGCAAGGCACAAGAACATTGTTCTCGCGGACATTCCGGAGAATAATGAGGGTGCGAATCAGACAGAGGTCTTTATCAAACCAGTAGTCCAAGATGGAGCTGTTGTCGAGGAGACACCAGCTGAACCAGAACTCGCTGAGCCGTCAACTAAGCGAGCAAGGAGGCCGAAAGACTTCGGAGATGACTTCGTCACCTATCATGTGGAAGCAGATCCGCTTACCTATGATGAGGCGATGAAGACCAGAGATGCTATATTCTGGAAGGAGGCGATTGACAACGAGATTGACTCAATCACCTCCAATAACACATGGGTATTGGTCGACCTACCAGAAGGAGCAAGACCCATCGGATGCAAATGGATCTTCAAGAAGAAGATGAAAGCAGATGGAACCATTGACAAGTTCAAGGCCAGGCTAGTGGCCAAGGGGTTTGCTCAGAAGCAGGGGATCGACTACTTTGACACTTATGCTCCAGTAGCTCGGATGACAACTATCAAATTGTTAATTGCTTTAGCAGCAATACACAAGCTGGTGATACATCAGATGGATGTGAAAACGGCATTCCTTAATGGCGAGCTGACCGAAGAGATTTACATACAACAACCAGAAGGTTTTGTCGTCAGAGGTCTGGAAGACAAAGTCTGCAAGTTGATGAAGTCTCTGTATGGTTTGAAGCAAGCTCCCAAAATGTGGCATGAGAAGTTTGACAAGGTGATAAGGTCAAATGGCTACAGGGTCAGTGAAACAGACAAGTGTGTCTATACGAAGTTTGCTGACGGAAGAGGAGTAATCGTTTGTCTATACGTGGACGACATGCTAATCCTAGGTACGGATTTAAGCTGCGTCACAGAGACAAAGAAATTCCTCTCGACCAAGTTCAGTATGAAGGACTTGGGGGATGCCGACGTAATCTTGGGGCTCAAGATCATCCGAACAGGCACTGGAATAGCGCTGTCACAGTCTCATTACATTGAGAAGATGCTCACTCGCTACGGGTATCAAGATCTTCCTATTATTGATACACCGTACAGGAGTGATCTGAAACTGGAGCCAAATTCGAAGGAGAGCGTCAGGCAGTTGGAGTACGCTAGCGTCATCGGAAGTTTGATGTACGCTACTACTGCCACAAGGCCTGACATAGCCTTTGCAGTGGGAATGCTGAGTCGATTTACGAGCAATCCAGGCGTAAAGCATTGGAAAGCTGTGAAGCGTGTTATGAGATATCTCAAGAAAACTCAGACATATGCACTATACTACAGCGGAGATCCGTCAGTAGTGGAAGGCTTCAGTGATGCTAGCTGGTGTTCAGAGGTGGAGAGCGAATATTCCACAGGTGGATATATGTTCGCCATGGGTGGAGCTGCTATATCGTGGAAGTCGAAGAAGCAGACTATGTTATCTCGCTCCTCCATGGAATCTGAATTCTTTGCATTAGACGCTGCTGCAGATGAAGCAGAGTGGCTTCGGGAGCTCATGTATGACCTTCCAATGGTTGGGGCTCAGATACCGGCGATTTCGATATACTGTGACAACCAGGCGGCAGCAGCGGTGGCATCAAATGAACTCTTCAACGGGAAGAAGAGGACTGTGCGGTTGAAGCACAGAGCAGTGAACGATCTCATCAAAAGGGGCGTCATTGCAGTGATCGATGTTCGGAGTCAGAAAAACCTGGCGGATCCGTTCACGAAGGGTCTCAAGCGTCAGCTGGTCGAGGACACAGCAATGAAGATGGGCTTGAAGACTTTCTGATATTGTGTCATTGTAATCCTACCATAAAATTTATGTTATTGGTTCAAAGAGAAATCTACTAGACATTTAATTTTTGGTTCAAAGGAGGATCATTGACTAGAATAATATCAGTTAACAGTGGGTACCTGTTCTGCGGAACATGGAAGGGTTACGGACCCATAACCACTGTTGTCTACTATGTATTTTCTGCAAAAAATTGATCCTGTGGGAAGGTTGGCTTAAACGCCTTAATGAGTTCTCAGGCAGAGTGAATGCCTGGTGTGCTTTACAGGAAGCACAGTAGAGCAGCACTACAAGGAGTGAAACTCCATGCTACAGTGGGGTGACTCCACCATGAGGTTCCCAGGTAGGGATAATGCCTCGGCTTTGCAAGCTAAGTCACAGCGGAGTAGCACCGCAAATAGGCAGGTAGCCTAATGCTGTATGATAATCGTAATAAAGAGAGGTAGACAGCACTACAAAGACGACGATGTCCTCATGTTACAGTGGCATGACACCACGAAGAGGTACCAGGTAGGATAAAGCCTCGGCTTCGCAAGCCATGTCATAGCGGCGTAACACCGCACGGAAGCGCAAGGCTTCATGCTGGGTAGTTTGGCACTACAAAGGGGCTTGTGACCTCATGCTACAGTAGTATGACACTACGATGAGGTACCCAGGTGGGGTAAAGCCTCGGCTTTGTCAGCCATGTCATAGCGGCGTAGCACCGCAAAGAAGCACAATGCTTCATGCCAATGACTCTTTATAAAGAACTCACCTATAGTGTATGGAAAGAGATATCAGGCCGTCTCTTGAGGGTAAGCTTGTAGACGCCCAAAATTATACACTGAAACCAGGCTGGCACAAGGTCTTCAATGTGCAGCCAGAAGCACAGTTGATGTCATTATGTGAGTAGGAAGAATTGCAGTTATGGTGCAGAATTCAAGGCTTAGTCCATTCTTGTATCATGCTGTTATTTAACCTATGCGGGAAGATTCAAGTCGTAGCGACATCTCTCCTAATGCATGATGGACAATCACTGTGGGGAACGCTCAACCCATATATTGAGATATGTGGGGGATTGTTGGTGTTTTTGCCTTTGGACTAGAAAAGATAGTCCCACATCGGCTACACCAAATGGTGAGTATCTCAATATAATGCATTGCTTGTGTTGAGGTGTGCACATGAGGTGTAGTGGGGCACAAGTTTGTGCCATGTGGAAGTATTTCTCTAGAAGGAAAAAGGATTAAATCCAACAAGGATGAAAGTTAATTTTTGTTGTGCGGACTCGGACTCGGACACGGACTCCAGGATGTCTCGTGCATGCACGGGAGTGTTCGGGGGGTAGGCGTGGACTAGCACACTTCTATGCTGATTGTGGGATGATCTAAAATATCAAACTCTATTTTTGAGTATTGGTATTTTAGTCCCACATCGGATAGGAGAAGAGGTGAAGTCTCAACTCCACTCTATAAATAGAGCCCCTTGGCCTCCTTTGAAAGATGCACCAAGAAGAGAAAAAAGGGAGTCTGTAAAGTCCAGGAAGCCCGTTCAAGTCTCAAATATTGACTTACGAGCGTTCCAGAAGTTCTCCTGAACTTGCTGGTTCCTGGGAGCTTATCCGTACTGCGGGTATAGCTTTGAGCGCCGGTGTTCTACACCCCAGCGAGATCCGTTCTTCTTCTTCTTCCTCCCTCTTTCTGTTGCCTTCGAGAATCTGAGACTCAACTGTTGTTGATCATCTCTTGTTGCCTTCGAGAATACCGTAGCTTCTCTTTAGAAGTTACACGGTTCGGTTGCCTTCGAGAAATATTACGAAATAATCTTTTTAGATTCTCGTAATACAACATTACCTTCTTTAGGGTGTTGTTGCCGGAAACATTGTCTTTACAATTGTTTCTGAATTCGTGTTTTTCCATCGATTGTTCGTCAAGGGACTAACAGATATATGATAACTACATGTAGTATATGCTTCTCTTCGTCAATTAGAGGAGAAAATAATTTATTTTAATAGAGTAATTTTAGTAGAAGTTAGGATTCTTTGCTCCTCTTGATCATGTCGGTATCTAGTTTCGATTCGAGGATGCATGCAAAGATAGTTTGGAGTATCTTGAAACGTCGACGGAATTGTGACAAAGACAACAAATTTGGTGACTCTGGCCGAACTTTGCGGTATGCTTAAAGCAACAAAAATGTACAACAACTTTGTGGAGTAAATTGATGCTCACAAAACATATTGTCGACATACCAACAGGTGTTTGGAGATTGTATGTTAACATGAATGATAATTTTAATTTTAGTTTTAAAATTTATCATATCAGATGTCATATTAATATGTTACGTCAGTTGTTATATAAGGAGTGATCACAATTTAATATTATTCTTTAGACATATGGTCTAAGGATTGTGAATGGACGAACCTTTTATATAATAGAAAATTTGAGTATATCTTCCGGCAAGATACGTTGAGTTTATAGTGTACATTATAATTTAGTGTCCCACTTACACCGCACTGGCCCACTTGTCATACGGAGAATGGGGGAAGTCACTCTTCTGGGACCCACCAGGAACAATTTTCGAAACTAATGTTTCTATAATACCATGGATTTTAAAAGATTCCCCTCAGAGCATGGGGATCTCAAAGTGCTCACAGTATGCTAACAATAATGGTCGGAGTTGGAGCAATTGGTCCATAAAATGCAGATTGTACAAAATTCTCTACATATCATAGGACATTTAAACTAAAAATAATATACTAACAACAAATAAAACAAATCTTTGAATAATTAAGTAATTCTGAAATTTTAAAATTGGATTACATGAATCTTATATTTTAATTTTTTAATAGGGTAAAGAGAAAATAAGTACACATTTAATATTAGGATGTGTTTGATTGGGCTTTTTTTTCATGGAAAATATTTTCATCACAAATTTTCTGTTGGTGTTTTACCTTTGGATTAGGAAATTTTAGAGGATACCAAATTTTTTATATTATTCAATATATGTAAGCTCGGTTCTGAATAAATTTTTGTAGACTTATTCTAATATTTTTAGTCAGCATAAATTCTTTTTTTTGTGTGTTTTAGGTCATTTAAACGTCATATTCTATAATACCAAAAGAAAAGCTAGTTAGTCAAATTAAAAATAATTTTTGATACGGTCATTATGAAAATTATATCTTTTCCGATCAACTATGTCACAAGAGAGATTAAATGACTAGCCAATGTTATCCATAGACAAAAAAGTGGTTGAGAAAGTTGATTATACAAAAATAATCAGTACTTTTGCCTCTAAAACAACGAGACGAGCAATATTTAAGTAATTATGTGATGTCTTTAAGAAAATATTTAATGACCTAAGTTTTTTTAAATTATTATTACCGTTATGAACTACCCAAAAAATTTAGCTTTTTATTTATTTATTTATTTGGAATATCAAAAAAAAATTTGTCTAAAATATTTTTAGCATTCTTTTATTTGTTTGCCTGAAATATCAGTTTCATTTTATTTTTGTTTAAAACATTTTCAGTTTTATTACCATTTCATCATGGCGCATTGTTTTAAATATTTTATTATTTTTTTATTAAATTTTGTGTTGATATATTGTATCTTCGTCGGTTGAAAAAAATATTAAGTTTTGAGGCACCACTTTTAGAGTTTATTTTAGGTCTCAAAATATAAAGTGTGACATTGTATGCCATCCCTCACAAAAAATAATTTTATTCAGTGAGGCCAAAAATATATGAGAAGTTCACATACTTTTTCACAATAAATGCAAGAAATACATAATATGTGTGAATATTAAGTAGTGAAAAAAAAAATACAATGTGAATAACTTGAATTTTTTACCCTTCCAAATCAATGCTAATGTGCATTGAAAAAATTATGTTGGTCCCAAGATCCTAACACCACTCGCATCATGTCATGCCATGTCAACTTCACAACTTATTTGACATTTACATTAGAGAAGGATTTTTTTCAACGAAAATTGTTTTTCGTATGTGGCTACAACTTTTTTCAAGCTCACAATTGCATTGGAGAAGTGAGTTCGGCTTTCAGTTCTTCACTCATCGCCTCCGTTTTCGATGGAATCTTCGGCTCCCTCGGGCTAAGTATGGGTGTTATTTTTTTAAAATAATCAGTGTGACCCATATTTTTTATAGGAGAGATAACAAACTTGGTACATAAAATTTGGGTACAACAGATTTGCTTTCAAAAAAAAAAACATGTGTTGTGCCTTCGGTCTTCCATCTATGTCACCTGAAGTAGACATAATTAGGGGTGGGCACGGGTCGGGCCGGGTCCAAATTTTATGGATCCGGACCGGACCCGTTAATTGGCGGGGAGGGGCGGGACGGGTCCAAAAAATATTGGAACCGGTACGGATTTGACCCGTTTGAAACGGGTCCAAACCGAGCCGACCCGCGGGTCCAAACGGATCAAAAAAAAAATTCAAAAAATTATAGAATAGTAAACATTTACACATGTTCTATTATCTAGAAGAACAAAACAAGTACAACATCCAACCAATTTCTAGAATTTGTTTACTAAACAATAACGTGTGCTATTATTTATAAATTATAATATGAAAAAATAACCTTCGGGCCGAATTTATTTAGCAGGATTTGAATTATCCGACACACACATATTGATTATAATTTATTTTATATCAAATAAATTTGGTTGGATGTTGTCCTTGTTACATAAGATGGTACCAACATTTGTAACGGAATAAAGAATCCTATAGGAAAATAATAAACTTTGTATATATTAGTTTGGTTGTTTATTGTTTTTGCTACACAAAACAGTATCGATATTTCTAAAACGTTATGTGCCGCGACAAGAGAAAATTAATAATTAGCAGCAGAAATAGTTAAACAGAGAGATTCACCTCTAAACTGTACATCAATTATTTAGAAGAAAATAAGCATAGACATTAGATTTCCATTTTATTATTATTAATAATAACTCTAATATGATTGTTAATCATTTTGAAATTTGCACCCATTGGTAGCGTCCTCCTTGTAGTGGCATTTCCTGGGCAAAGTCAAAATTATACCTGGAGAAAGGAGAAGAGAATAATGCTAACGTGAGCCGGAGCAGGAAGCGCAGAGTAGAGTAGAGTAGAGTAGAGTAGAGTAGAGCTAGCTTTTAATTGCTTACTTGTCGGCCAACCGCTTCGCTTCAGCTCTCCCCGCCGATGCCAAGAACTCCTCGATCTCTTCCTCCACCTCCTTCATCCCGGCCGTCCATTTCCCCTTAGTTGGCTCCTCATCACTCTCCGATCCACTCCCTTCTTTTCTCTTCGCACCCAAAAAAAAAAAAAGAAAAAAAAAAAGCTGTCATATATATATTAGATACATATAGCGGTGAGCAATGGTTCGGTCGATTCAAACTGAACCGAAAGTATAAAAATCAAAATAACCGTAAATTATATTTCTCAAAATCGAAAATCGAACAAAACCAAACCGATTTAATTCGGTTCGATTTCATGGAACAATGGGTCGGACCTTCAAACTTTTAGCAAATGGACCTATTTAAATAACAAATCTTAAAAAAAAAATCTGACATCGTTATATATATATATATATATATATATATATATATATATATATATATATATTTTTTTTCGTTATATATATATATATATATATATATATATATATATATATATATTGAGGGTAGAGAGAAAGTGCTCAAAGAAAGCACCAACAAAGAATAGGATGAGAGAGTGCGCTTATTTAGGGGGTAAAAAATATTATTAATATATATAGATTGAGGGTAGTTTGATAAACTACTAAATCTAAATCGATTTTCGATTCGGTTACTTAGATCAAGAACCGAAAATCGAACCGTTATTTTAAAATTTTAAATTTCCAAACCGAAAACCGAACCGTTATTTCAAAATTTTAAAATTTCAAACCGATAATCGAAAAATCGAACCGTTTGTTATATTTCGGTTCGATTTTCGATTTTCAACCGTTATATGCTCGTTCCTAGATATATATATATCCAACCAAATTAAAAATACTAGTAAATACACGTATTTTGTACGTATAATAACATATAATAATAACATTATCCAATTATAGTTAAAAATCTCTTCTAGTATTTTTCGTTAAGGTGCAAAATATTTTTTCTTATTTGGTTGAGTTCGATTCTTCGTATTGACAATTTTTTTTTCCAACATTTATTTACATAATTTATTTTTATAAAAATAAAATCGACCGTGATATAATGACGGCTTAGACGGCTCACTTTTGAGCCGTTTTGAAGGCACATTATATAGTGGAAGATTTAGTTTAAGACATTAACATGCTAAATGCATGCGCTATTTTGTTAAATAAATTTGGCCTACAATTACATTGTATATATTATTTTACTGATCAAAGTAAGTAAACGTCCCATTGTGGAAAACATAATATAAAATAGCAACTGAGCAATTGTTGGAAGAAGTAAATGTTTAAGAATTTATGGCTCTGACCTTGTCGGTGGAGCTCCGACAGGGGCGGACGCCGCAGGGACTCGCCGGAGTCTTCAGGACACGACGGGTCCGGAGCTCGAGGCACGTGGTCCGCTTCTTCTTCTTAGGCTCCGCCACTCCCACTTCCATTGCTGCTGCCAATCCTCTCTCTCTCTCTCTCTCTCTGGCTGGGGTGGGGATATGGAGTTCTTATGGTGGCGATTACTGCTTTCCGTTATGTATGACGGGAATTATTGGCAATGCCGTTGGTGGACAACGGCTATGGACCGACCGTTGCACGAACCGGCTAGGCCGGTCGTGGATCCGGTGATAATTGGGCTAACGGCACGGCACGTGACGGTTGAATGCGTCCGTTTATTTGCCTGTTAATTACGGAAATGCCACCAGAGGGGGATAAGGACTTTATTGAGGTGGGTGGGGGCCCACTTTTCTGGTAATTAAGGAAAATAGGTAGCTGTAATGAATATGGGACTGACTTACCGGTATCTCAGTTTTTTCAAATTACTAATTATGCAAACAATGGATGATGGTTTCTTAGATTTTTTTTTTTTTTCATTTTTTTTAATTACGCAAACTAAGGACGATTTCTATAACCTACCTCCAAAAGGTATTTTGGTAGCTCGCTCGTGGAGTATTTAGAGGTTCACAAGACTAGTGGGTATTGTTAAAAGGAAAAAAAAATCTAACAAATTTCTTACTTGGTGGGTATTTTAAAAGGAAAAAAAACTATTTTGTCTGCCTGTGGGGCTACCCCACGCTGGCATGCATCCGCGTAGTGGACAACCATTGTCTTCCTCCTCTCCCGGCTAACCTGAGCCCACTTTAGGCGGGAGAGCCAATAGATGTCTGCCACGCGGACAAGGGCCAGCTCTGCGGGTGGGCAACCTAGCAGCGTCATTGTTAAAAAATATCCAGGGGTGAATTTTGGCTACTAGAGAGGCGGTCTATATTGTGATTCATGATACCTCTTCACGGAGTCAATATTGACCTCATCCACTTGGTCGTTTCATGCCAGGTAGGCTGGAACGATGGAAGATTGTACAAATAAATAGACGACTATTACCGACTAGTACTACTCCCTTCCACATGGGCCTAACGGGCGTAAAGCTTAGTCGTTCGATTATGGAAAGCTAGCAAACGACTAAACAAGCATTCTAGAAATGGACATTCCATCGACAGGTTCACACCTGTAAAAGGCGACAATGTCATCGGCGACACCTAGAGATTCTTTTGCATCATTATTGCCACCGCCCTTTCTGGTTGGAAAATCACCCCTTTCGACGTGGTGGAAGCGGTGTTGCATCAATGTCATCTTGTTTGGTACAATTTGCTCACCCTGTCATTTCAGCGGCAACATGGAAAGCAAGCCATAAATCAATCCCTTGTCCCATAAAAACGTTGTCGGCATAGCCATGGGAAATCCCTTTCTAACAAATTCAAGACACAACACGAATGTTTGTATCCGCACATCAATAATCAAATAATCCCCCTCGTGGGGACCGTGTAGCACAATATCAAAATTTATCAAAGAAGATCAAGAATCGTAGAACCCTACCGAAACCTTGGGAGTGTCAAGAGTCATGCACCTTATCAATCTATGTAGAAACTATTCGACTTAAACCTCCTCTCCCGACTTGAACAATGCATCAACATCCGGCATACGATGCAACGGAAAAAAAAAATCAAGATACATTAGTCCACCGGAATTTACCGACCCCAAGCAAGTATCATACTGCAATTCAATTTGCTATTTCTTACATAGTGAGAAATGATCCGTGTTTACAGAGATTCGTGAGACTAATAAATTTTACAAAATCAACAGTTCTAAGAAAATAAAAGAAATAAAATGAACTAATGCTATTCCAATATAATCGAGTATTTCAATGGATGAGGAATATCCGCTGTCAAAACTTGCAAGCACTAGACTATTTGACTTCGATAATTCAAAACAATTCATGACCGTGATCATTTGGACGTAGACCTAATCGGCAGAACGGGTTTGTTTTTATAATATTAAAATCCACCTGCAAGAGGAGGTGCAATCAAAATCAGGCCAGTTCTTTTATGCAAATATCGAGGGAAAAAAATCACGTACCTTTGTTCCGAAAAGATCACGGATGTTGTCAATACCATACAAAATCATTGTCGGCCTGGTTTACCAAAAATGTAAATTTATTATTGAAAATTGTGCAGCAAATTATATCAGCAACAGCATAAAAAAGAAAAATTAGGAAAGTGTTCATGGTAGAACTGGAAAGAAAATGATGACATATAGAAGAAAACCCGCCAAAGATCTAAATGGTATGATTGTGCAGCATATAAACTATAAAGGTCCCAAGATTTCAAATGATTTGAATCATGCTGAATAAGCTTACTAGTAGTCTCATATAAGGGTATACTTTTGCCATCCAAACATCAGATGATCAATTGCTAGGTAATCAATTGTTGGGTTAAATAACTTCAAACTAAATATTATGCTCTTAAATCTTCAACCCTCAAATCATTCAATTAAGGTTTTTGTCCTGGCAGGAAAAGTATATCAGGTTAGATATTAAATTAAAAAAATCATAAAGTTATAGAAAATTTCTGTTTTCCTGGTTAGTCTAGTTTGTCTTTGATACAACACAAAAGGATATAATCATCAATCATGGGGTGGCTTCAATTGAGAAAATTCTAAATATATATGCTTAGTAAATAATTCTATATACCTCTCTAAAGAAAGACCCCATGCAATCACCGATACATCCTCCGGTAAGCCCATTGTACGCAACATTTCAGGCCTAAACATGCCAGAATTTCCAACCTCCACCCATTTCTCCAAACCTTCATGATAACTGAGAGAGAACCAAACTAAGAAATACAGAAAGGGGAAAGAAAAGGTTACAACAAAAAAAGGAATTAACTACCTGAAAATTTCCATACTTGGTTCAGTGTATGGATTATAAGCAGGTTTGTATCGCAGCTTTCCCATGCCTACATAACCGAGTGTTCAAACGAATGAGCAAAGCTTCACACACCACTGTATTAAATAAGTCTAGAAGGTAGAAAAATGATTAAATTTGATACAAGCAGTTTCATCAACTGTAAGGAGCGAGGATAACAAAAATTGCAATAAATGCCTTCATGTATGAGACGTGACAAGCTGAAGAACCGAACGAAAATCTGTTCCTAGTATTCAATAATGATATATTGAGCTAACCTCCCCTTCTTTGCATGTCTTGTGTAACGCAATATTCACAACAACTATTAAGTGGCTATCTCGTGGAGACATAACGCATCGTTGCTAGGTGGGTTCGATCCCACAGGGAAGCATATTATTCCTTCCAATTAATGGTAGGAGTTATATATATAGAGAGAGAGAGAGATTTTTTTTTTCATATGCATCCACATTTCTATCCAATAACAAAGATTTTAATTATCTTGTTGAAAGATATATCACATGCATCCACATTTCTATCCAATAACAAAGATTTTAATTACCTAAAGTACATATTAACTTGCAAAATTTCTCCTTAGGTAATCAAGATCTTTGTTATTGGATAGAAATGTGGATGTATATGATATGTATCTTTCAACATTATATATATACATCCACATTTCCTATCCAATAACAAATATCTTAATTACGTAAGGAGAAATTTTGTATGTAATATATGTAAAGTGTAAACCTCCAATACCAATGTTTTATGTTTTGGTTGAATTTGACAATCAAAACATATAATGTCCATGTTCTGGGGGAGACATACAAAACTGGCTAAGATACAATCAACCAATGCCTAAAAAATACCAACGAATAGACCCCATGATCATGAAAGTCCAACTCTAAAGTAAGAGGAAGATGTGGTCAATAACACGTTACATTTGATCAAAATTTCCAAACTTCGAGTAAAGTGATAGAACAGCAAGTATACAACCAGGTATACAATTTTTCTTAAAGTTATCCATCACTAAATTCAATACGAAACTTCAGTCTTAAAATCCATAAAACAAAATTATGTTTTGTCTCGTAATAAAATTTAGAAAATAAGAGAACTTTCAAAATAATTGTCCAAATACAAATCCATATACATATTACACCTCTATATCATTAACTGATAGCAATTCAAACATAACCCATACGAGTATAAGACATGATTTTCATACATAATTCTGAAAGCAACTAGAATTTCCATATCATTAATTTTAAAGGCTCAATAATCAATAAACTGCACATAAGAATCACATGTTAATGCTAGCAGCATTGCTTTTTGGTTGAGAACCTGTACTCAGGATTGGTCGATGGGAATGCAGCAATCCATGGGCACAAGGAAAAAAAAAAGTAAAATTATATAGAAGTGAGCTAGGTATCTATTGTTCCAAAGTTCAAACTTTAACTTCTTATTTCAAGGATAAATTTTATTGAGATAAGAATGTGGCAAAAAGTGAGTCCGCTGGTAGGAGTGAGCCTTGGAGGTTGCTCAAAATGATTAGATGAGGGGGAAATGAATTGAGATGTTGGAATCTATGGTCATTTGTAACAGAGACCTATAAAGTATCTCATAGGAGAAGTGAATCAAGTGTTTGGATCCAAAGGCTAAGGTTGGCAAGTGGATCAGGTCAGGGAGGATTTGAGTCCAATCACTAATGGGTTAACCCATATATGCTCAAACCCAAACAGACCTCTTGATGGCTTGACTCGTTAAAGTTAAAGTTGAACCCAATTTGCCAATAAATGGCCAACCAACCCAACTCGTTTAAGCTGATTATTGACAAGAGTAAAGGTATAATGCTATATATAGTTGCTAGTACACTGGTTTCAATTTATATGGATTATGTAGTAGGTCAACAGACAGGTAAAGATATTCTTGGATGAACTACTTCGTGTTAATAACTGTAGTAATCTATGTTGCATGGATACGGGATACGGGAATGATACAGATGCATGATACATACATTTTGAAATAGGAATATACATTTGCACGAATACGGACACGATATTAATAATGGCCATCATTTTCCCGTGTCACTAACGTGCGTGCGCATATGTGTGTGTGTGTGTGTGTGTGTGTGTGTGTGTATAAACAGAAAACATGAAAGAAAAAATATATATATAAAAACAGAAAACATGAGCATATAATAATTTATCTGTTTCAAACACTTCCAACTCTTTACAGAATATGAACAAGACAACTATGACTAAGAGAATAAAGTCTAGTACCGCATACCAAGTCGTGCAAAGAAGTCGTCCAATACTCCAAGAAGATCGCCAAGGGTGAGCTTTCTATCACAAACAAGACCTGACAGCAGGGATATCGATGAGTTTAAAAGCTTACCAGCATCTTAAGATAGTTCTAGTCAAGATAATCCAGAAAATTGAAGAAACTAGCACGGGAAAGGTCTTAAACCATACCTTCTATCTGATGGAACTCTGCCAGGTGAGTTCTGTCAACAGCTTCATTGCGGAAGACACGATCTATAGAGAAATATCTCTTGGGGCTAAAAGGCTTAAAAATATAAGACAACATCAATCACCATGTGGAACAGACTCGACGTAAAGCAAATAACAAAGAAAGAACATAATTTGTTAAAAGATTAGCAAGATCAGGCTCATGTTTCTCCAAACAGAAAGTTGCTTAGTCTTCAATATAAATAAATAAGATGTGATGTGTGTGTATGTGAGTGGGTGTTTTGGGGAGGGGGGGCGGGGGGGGGGGGGGGGGGGGGGGGGGGGGGGGGTGAGGTAATCTCGACCATCTATACATGGAAGGGATTTAAGCATTAGATATGTGTACACTTCCTACCAGTATTACCTCTTGTGTAGAAAATACAACATAAATATATAAGTGAAATGGTCATTGCAGGAGATTGGACTAGAGAACAATTACAACAATGTGAGATTGCATACTCGAAATTCTGGCAGCTTAAATTAATACACTTTATATATATATATATATATATATATATATATATATATATAAAGAGAGAGAGAGAGAGAGAGTGCGTATCCATTCCATTCAACAAGGTACTCAGTTCAACAAATGAGCAAACAAGAACTTGACCATAGGATCCTATTTAAGTTAATAGGAATGGTCAAGATCAACTGTAATGGGCTGGGGATTTATCAGCAATTGGATTCAAACTGAGTTTAATCCAACAGATGGGATCAAAACATTGAATTGGAGGGCGTCTCATCGATTGAGATAGCAGCCAACTTTCTCTTCCCCCATTTTATCCAATCTGAGAGCCCGATGGCATCACCTACGAACTCCACTGCCCGAATCCTCCTCAACCTGCTTCCGCCTCCACATTCTTGTCGCCACCGCAAATTCACTGTTGCATACCCATGGCGTCACCTCTGTCTAGTGTATCCAACTACAGATCTCTCTCCTCACGAATACCCTTCGAAACTCTTCCACTTCCCCCTCTCCGCCCACACCTGTGCATGTCATTGTATAGTAGGTGTTCGATACAATTTCTCATAGACAATTCTGTTACAACATGTCGTACAACAGTGACAGTAGGTGTTTGATACAGTTCGTCAGATAAATTTGTGTTGCAACATGCACAACTCCGCAGCCTGTCAACATGCGTGCCATATCTCATTGATCGAGACACTCGGTAAAACCCCCCAAAAACCACACACACATATATAAGAGAACCAACATTTAATCGTAAGTTTCTCCATGCTTTGCCATCCACATGTTAATTTGTGCAACAGAATATCAAACAATAGTTTCAGCTTCAAATCACTAAGATCAAAAACCAGGTGCCACTCATTTAGAGAAGAAAACTATTGCCACTCTTTCTCAAATGAGAACTAGATCTCCATTTCTCTGCCCTTACATTGGCAAAGAGATTCAGGAAAACATTATTAAAAGTCAAATATTGGGACATTCTTAATATCCGAATTGCTGAGATACAAAACACCCTCAAATAGATTATCACGTTGTCAATTGAGAATTTCGGTTAGAAGTCAACTCAGTTTCTTAAAGGCCATAATGAAACTCATCAGGTGGATCTACTTTATCAATCAGTAGACATCACCAACTACTAACTCATATAATCAACAATGACAGGATGAAAAAAAATAACAATAGTGAATGGTCCAAGGATCCCAGATACTTGTAGAAGAATATGGGTATTTTTTTCCCAAAAAGAAAATAAGAAGAAAAATATGCATATTCTTTTACAATACTAACCAGTTCTTAGATAAAAACTTGCATCCAAAGAATTGACGCAATAAAAAAAGGGCCTTAAAAGAACTAATGGAAGAAAGAGTTCATGTCACCAACCAACAAAGGTAGGGATAAAGGCTTTGTGTGCCAAAGTGAACTGACTCGGTCAGTTAATGAATAATGAATCAAGTGCTTTCGTCGCCCTATGTACTATTCATCCTCTCATGACAAACCTTAAGAGTCGTGACCCAAAAATTTAAAAAAAGGTTTGTTGCTCAACTTTCCTCCAATCCTCTCAATGTTGCAAGGAGGAGCACCATAAGGCAACTGACAACTTGATTATGCATAGCAGAGGTGAACACTGAGGAGAAAAGAAGAAAACAAAGAGAAAAATAAAAGAGAAGCGGGAAAAGAAAAGGTACGAAAGTTACCCATTGTAACTCATTTCTGCTGCCCCTTATTGCCCCAGTCATGTCATGCCCATTACAGACAGGGCCAATACGAAATCAGGAGAAAAGGGGAGAAGGGAGACTTAATTATTAGAACTTACTAAGCCTACCCAACCCAATTAACGGGGATAAAATGTCGGTCACGTCACACCAGATTTAAAAATCCAATAATACCCAACATATTAGAATGATTACAAAACCTAATCGTTCCCTTCTTAATGGCCTAGTCATTCTCACCCATTCGTGGGCATGAAAGCGGCAATGGAACGGCACATTTACTACTTCATCCTAAGCAGGAGTGCAAGACTCCGAGAGGGGCACAGCCCCACTTAAAAGAGCACCTAGGCAACCGTCTCAGCCCACCCTTTTCAATACCTTATTCCCCTCCTAGCCACCAGCAATATTTGAAAGGAGTATTATTCAACTTAAAATCCACATAATATTGATAAAAATCCCTATTTCATCAGCTTGGAAAGACTAATAAACCAAATGGTACTTCTGTCTCCATTTAAAATTCATTAATCCACTTCTTACCACAATCTCACTTGCTTCCTAAAGGAAGAAAAGTGAAGAATCATACTTGCCATCTGCATAGTTACTAAAAGATCATCTAGGTTTGCGCCTGGGCGAGAAGCAGGGAGGTTGCACCTTGGTTCAGCCAGGCATGTGACCTCATGCGACCATATGCAAGGATCCTATAGTATCATCAACCCTTGCCATCATATTGTTCAAGGGATGTCGGAGCTTCTTTGTCTTGCTGCAAACAAGTGTGACATGTAGCATGTCAACACACAGCAGTTTCATGGTCAAGGGCCTCTGTTCTTATTATATTTGTGCCATTACTCAGACATGTGACTCACTTTTGCACTCTCCATCTAGGCCTCGAAGGACCTTGGCACTTAAGTGCACTTTTGCCTTGGACAACTATGGCATCTGCTAATTCCACTATAGACCCATTCTACAAACATGGTCTAATGAATCTTTTGCATGGCAATATAGAACAGTAACTTATCTCATCTTCTCATAGAGGTAGCCTTTTTCTTGTTATTAACCCTTGCACGGTCACATGATTTTTCCTTCACCCTTAACAATTGATCATTTTTTTTTGTCAATTCTTACCATAATGCCTTGTGAATATTCAATTATTACGTACAGCTCTCCAACAGTTTATCAAGTTAGATGCATTTTCACCACAAAGAAGCTTGTTTACAACTTTACTTTCACTCATCCTGTGAAATTAACTTCTGATGAAACTACTTATAAAAATAACTTCATATTTTGTGTATAGCGACTACGTGAAAGAAAGAGTTAAATACAACTAAACAAAAGAAGAGATATAAAAGGGAAAAAAGCTTAGCTATGGAAGCAATATTCACTAACCACAGACAGAAGAGTAGGCACACCTTTTGGGCAAGAAGATATAGCATTCTTGTAGAAACAGCAGTTGTGTGAGTTCGAAGCAGATTCTTGTCTGCTTCTCCCCTTTTCCACTTATATCTATATCTGCTAACAAGATTTTGTCAGAAAATGGTCTACATGCATTAAATTATACCATATAGCAGCATTACCCTTTAGACCCATAACCACCACTTTCATGAACCTGCTTTACTTTCTGAACATAATCTTCAGGTAGTTTCCTGGTAGCAGAAGGAACTGCAAGCCACAACCAAATAGTCTTATGTAAGGGGAAAAAAAGGGAACAAAAAAAAAGAGAGCAGTTTTGTGTTGATGATACTCGACAGACCTTTAAGAAAAAATGTATCATGTGAATCACGCGCAGGGTGTTGTTGTGGTTGAAATAGTGCGTCAAAATTCCAAAAACTACAGAGAATTTTTTTGAATTGATCATTCAATAAAACCATCATATATCTACATGCTATAAATAGGCAACATTTGACAAAATTAAGTGCACATTACAACAAAATGCATGACCATTGACCAGTGCAGCAAGAAATTTATATGGCAAGTAAGAATCGGACATATTGTTAAACTAAATCAGTCAGAATAATAACATCTTTTTTCATATTAGAAAGACGAACATCAGATACTGAAATGTAGAAACACTAAGAAGGTTAATAAATATGGGAAACACGTATAACCATACTATAACAATGATAGTAACACCACATGCCATATGGAGAAAGGACAACAGAACATAACAAAAATAAAGGCACATCACATGAATCCCATACCTTTCAGTCGATATTATGAAAGACCCATGAATCTATTTTTGTTCACAACACACCCAGCCATTAGATATCCCCAAGAGATTCAAAATGCTCCGATGTTATGTGATTATAAATAATTAAGTTAGGGGGTCCAAAAATGTTGGCATAAAGGCCATCTTACTTTTGGATATATAGTGTGAACCCAAGGGATTTAGTCCCACATTGGATGATACGAGAGTTTGATTGATTTATATATGAATGCTTGAGCCTCATATGTACATATGGATTAACCATTTTGGTAAGTGGGCCAAGTGTAATGCACAATGCGGGCCGTGCATGGATCATGTCCAGTGGAGCCATGGGCCGAGACGTGACAGATGGTATCAGAGCTATCTAGCGGATTCGACTTCCAATTGGGTGAGATTAGGCCATTTTCCCGAGATGTGCAAAGGATGCCTCCACCATGAGAGGGTGACAATGGAAAGTGGAAACCCCAAGATTTAGTCCATCATCGGATGAGAGTTTGAATTGTTTATATATGAATGCTTATACATATGGTAACCATTAACCATTCTGGCTAGGGGTGAGCAATAAACGGTTTAAAACCATAAACCAAACCAAACCAAACCGCATTTGGTACTCGGTTCCGTATTTTTTTACTTAGGTTCGGATTTCGGTTTAGATATTAAAAAAAATAAGATTTTCGGTTAGGTTCACAGTTTTTTTGGTTTCGATCACCGAACTGAAAACCGAATATTACGGTTTCCACCTAAAATCAAAATTACTTACATACCCGTTACCCTTTCTACTATATAGTATATAACTTAAGTACTTAACTAAACCTAATTTACCTCTCCTCTATTCATTTCTCCGCCTCTCCATTGCGGCTGCCTTTTCAAATTCCCAAACCGACTCTTATGCTTCTTTTCTCTTCTTTTTCTCTTTCAAGCACAGAAATTAGGGTTTTGGGTTTCCTTCCTCCCAAACTAATTCTTTTGAGCTTCTCTCCTCTTCCGCTCCGCTAGATCTGAGCTCGGAAACTCCCATCTCCGATCTAGATCTAAACTTAGACTCACTGACACTAAGTTTACATTCGATCTAAACTTAGATATAGATTTTTTTTTTACTTTTATTCTTCCATTCTTTCTCCTAGATGTTTTTTCTTAAATCTGGACGATTTTTTGTTTAAATTTTGGTAATTTTCCAAGTTAGCACTATGCTTGGTAATTTTGGTAATCAACTTATCAACTGTTGTATATTTTTTGTTGTATGTTGTAAATAATCTATGACCATGAAAGTTGTATATTTTGTGTAAGCTGGAACTAATTTATGATCCGGTAAGTTGTACATTTTCTGTTGTATTTTTTGTTATATATTTTGGTTGGTAGAAGCTATGAAAATAATCTATGATCATATTTTGTGTTAATATCTTGTGTTGTATAATCAGTGATCTAGTTATATTTTGTTGTTTATTTGTTGAACTGGAAATATTGTTGATTGGGCCAGTAAAAGCTTTTTGGGCCTGCAAAAGCTGGAAATATTGTTGTTTGCTTAATTGGGATTTGCCATTATATTTTGTTTCAGAAGGCCCGGCCCACTTGGGCCCATAAAATCGAACCGACCGAAAACTGATTTTTTTTCATTTGGTTCAGTTCGGTTCGATTTTTAGTAATGTGGTTCGTTTTTCGACTTTGGAAGAACCGATTTTCTGTTTTGTCGATTTTGTAAGGATCGGTTCGGTTTGGACAACCAAATCGAACCGATGCTCACCTAATTTTGGCAAGTAGGCCAAGTGGAAATATACACGAGGCCCATGTCATGGTAGTCCAGTAGGCCAAGACGTGAAAACGTAGGTCACTCCTTTATTTCAACAAAAAAAACTCATATTTTTTTACTTTTTTTTCCTCATGTCCTGTAATGTCTCGCTCCGCGTGACGTATTGAGATGGTTCGTTGGCTCGAAGGACCGTTTGGACTTGGATTCATGCAGAAGAATGTTTCAGAGATATGCTCGGTCAAGGCAGATAGGTATCTCTTCAAGGTAGATAGTTTTGGTCCTTCTTTCCTTCACCTTCACACTTAATGAATGGATAATGCATGTTTAGATGTTATGAATTTTGTTGCATCCTAATAAGAAAAAGAGAACCAAGATAGAAGATAGTAATTAGTTTGTTATCAACTTGTTGTATAGAACGTGGAATATTAACCTGCTATTATAGATTTAGATTTTCGTACTGCTGTACATATATGGATTTCGAACTGTTGATATAGACTTGTGTAATGTAGAGTCGTTGTTACATTATCATATGGACTATAGTACTATTATATAAAATGTGAAATGTTGTTCTGTTGTTATAAACAGGAAAATTATCTTGTTGTTTCAAAGATAGAAAAATATGGAAAGGTTTGGGACCGTCGAGTCCCCAAGGTAAAATTCCTGGACTAGGAAGGATGATGCAAGCGATGGCTCGAGGGAGTGTGGTAATGAAGAAGAAGGTGTGTTCTATAGTTATTTCAGTTTATGTGCCATACATATATATTATAGTTTAATTGTTTACACATTTGAATGATCATTGGATAACTTGTGCACAAGGGTTGGGTTCTTCGAACGATTGCCAGGACATTGAAACCGTGTCGACCTAGGGTGAACCAGGTTAATAAGTGTTAAGCACAGGTATTTCGGAACCTTCGATGAGGCTAGCTGGAGCTTGTCATGCAAAGTTGTAGCTTTCTGTTATAAAGGGCATATATGGAACATCAGTGTTTGTATATTTCTTAAGTTGTAAACCTTGTGACATGTTTCATTGTATTGAGAGAGTGCTTGTAATCAAGTTGTTCTTTGGCTTCGAGCCGTAATAATTCCGCTGCAATATTATCAAAAAAGAGATTCATTTTTGTATATCTTGTGTCTATCAACTTCTTTTTTTATTTTTGCTGCGATGACTTGTCTTTGAAATGTTTTAATCGATCTTGTTTGATGCTTGTCTTGTATAAGTGCAATTTATGGTTGTACGACATCACATCCAGTGACGACTTTCGGTCCTGCAGGATTAAGACGTGACACGCCCCCCCCCCCCCCCCCCCCCCCCCTTCCTTCACTTGTCTACCTCCTCTTATGTTGAAGTGTCATCGCCATCAACACTATATCCGTCATTGGTAACCAATAACCAGATACCAACCCAATAACTTTAGAATATAAGAGCTTCGATTTCAAAGCAAGAACCGGAATCCTTAATGGTTAGGGTTTGGACATTGCCACATTTGAACCCAAAACAATAAGATTCAAACCAACAGAGGGCTAGAATAAGCAAAGTTAAAGACAAGGTGCAGGTTTAGCAAGGAGAGGGAATCGGAGGGCTAGAATAACCAAAGTTAAAGACAAGGTGCAGGTTTAGCAAGGAGAGGGAATCGGAAAATAGTCGGTAAAGTACCGAGATTGAGGGAGTGAAACAAGTTATTGAGTATGAAACGCTTAGAAAGCACGCGGAATCACATGCAGATGAAGAAACATAAATTATACATGGTCTTCAATGATAGGTTAGAAGTCACGTCTTAGATTTAAGTATATTAGACTTCAAATAGCTTAACATTCAACTACGAAAATCGAAACCAACCAGAACCGGTTAGAAGAAATTTGACCTAAACCCGAATCAGGAAAGCTTACAAGATTAAGGTTCAGGTATTATATAAACACGACCGAGAACTGTTGGCAGTCCTAATCAGCACCCTCCTTCCACTCTCTCTCTCTCCCTCTCCCTTAAATCTCTTTTAAGTTTCTGCCCTCTCCCTTGCTTCCACCTCCCTCCAGTCGCAACTCAGATCTGAACCAGACTTGGGCCGGGCTACAATCTGGCTTGGCTTGGGGACTTTCCGCCAACTGGAGGGGAGGACAAAGTGAGGCAAGAGAGGAGAGGGAATGGAAGGCAAGAGAGAAAGAAAAGAGGAAGGAGGGTTGTTGTTGGCGAATGGTTCGCTACAATAGGAATAACGGGAGCTTTTTGTATAAAAAAGGTAGTAAAAATTCGAGAAGGGAAAATATTATGTTAAAGAAAAATCTAACAAATGACGAAGGTTGTGATTCCTGCTAACAAAAAATAATGTCACAAGTGTTTCCTAAATAGAATGGAAGGTTACAGGCTTTTCCTATGATAGCCAAATAATAACAAGATAGTTGTATCTACCTTTACGTTAATGCATATTAATTTCTAATGATAAACCATCAGCTGCGCACAACCACTTTATAATTGTTTGACAAAATTCCTCCACAGGAGCAAACTCTCAACAACTACTTGGAAACGACATTTAATGCTTAGCTGTCATAACAAGATTTCAACACATTCACATGAGGAAAAGGCTGGTTACCTGCTCTCGACAAAATTATTTGTTGGCATCTCCTCGAAACTGCAAGAAGAAAGAACCCTTCAGAACTATAACCAATATTCGTAACTTTTTATGTAATCAGATATTGTAATATGTTTAGTACCCCATCTGAAGAAATATCTCCAGAATTTCCTTGCGCACCTGTAACAAAATATAATGCATCGGGAAATTTTAAAGGTGCAAAATTAGGAAAAAGTGATTGGAATGAGAAATTTTCACTATCAGCTCTAGGGATCTGATCCATTTGCAACTAAAGGAGATTCAGAAAAGTGGCTGAAAAAGTAATGCATGCACATTTACTAATGCAAAACATACATCTACCCAGGAGAGGTCACCAATGTAAAGATAACAAATTAATAAAACCAAAATCTAAACCTTTATTCCATACTGTATGTAGGAAGATGCCAAAATGGATAACACCAGGAGCAACTACTAATTGAGAGAGAGAGAGAGAGAGAGAGAGAGAGAGTCTCTTGATTATCATTCTTTTTGGTTCTTTTCTTCCAATTCTAGACTTCTAGTCCCCCTTTGCAACCTTCACCCTCCTTCCATCTTTCCTAATTCTGAGTCTTGCTCCTGACGGACTCCGGTGATCCATAATATTTCTTGCATCCACAGAGTTCTAGCAAGGAATCCAACTTTCACGGCTATAAGACACATCATTTCTTACAAAAGCTTTATTCTAGATTGACTTACCCTAAACCCTTTAGCTTATAAATATTTGCCTCAAGTTGTATGACATTGTTTTTGACAACTTATTGATCTTTTATTTATGATTTCTATCACTTGAGATCTAGTTTACCTGTATAAGTTGTTAATCAAAAGAAAAGCATCTATAATGCATCTTGTTTAGATTGGTACCAATAGCATTTTTGGATTAAATCAAACTTTAATTTATAGTTTACGTTTTTGAACTTTCTTTATGAATTTCTTCAAGAATGAATTAGCACTCTAAGTTGCATAAAACTGGTATCGAGGAATTCAATTTATGTGCAGGTAGAGCGCAAAAATCAATTGTTCAGAAAAATGCTAAGTTTCAAAGTTACCCAGCAATGGAACATCAATGAAAATTTTCAATATTGCATTTAATCACTAGCCTCGTAGGGATTGCAGAACTTACGTAGATGTGAAACATGATATCGTCTCCATTTTGGAATGTCCGTTCCAAAAAAATGGAAGATATTCGTTCAGAATTGGTGGCGATCAGAATATTCAAGGGAAAGAAAAGGGGAAACGGTACAACCTTCTAGACACTAAACCCCTACAGGATATATATATATATATATATATATATATATATATATATATATATATATATATATATCCGCATCCCCCATGCATCCCCTCTTTCACATCTATTGGATTTTGTTTTAAGTCATATAATCTTAACCATTGATTTTTCAACGGTTAAGATTAGATGACTTAAGCAAGATCCAACGGGTGTTATCATAAGGATGCTTGGGGGATGCAAAAGTGAGGGGAAGTAGATCCCTCCTCTCTCTCTCTCTCTCTCTCTCTCTCTCTCTCTCTCTCTCTCTCTCTATATATATATATATATATATATATATATATATATATATATAACATCAGGCAAAGGCATTCTGAAGAAGCCTAGCCCTATACTAACATGTTCTACATCATGCCATGTTCTACACTTCTACTTCCATTCTGGGTATAGTGTTCCGTCAAGATAACATTATCATACTTATTGCATTTTTTTCCTTAAATTTTTCTTCCTATCACTCGTCAGTAAAATAAGTTTGGGAAAACCTAATATTTTGCAACAATGCATCCATTCAGTCTAATTCCACCTTCCAATAATGGTTGATATCCATGCATGTTTGAAAAATAATCACACCATAAACAAAGGACTAGCCCAGGAACTGGAAAGAAGCCTATAAAATAAGAACCGTCAAATACCACTATTATGCACAACAAATATTGTTTGCAAGCTATGTTGCACCGATACGGATTCGACAACACGACACGAATCCGACAAGGTAAGCTTAAAAAGTTAGGGCACGAAACGCAAGGCGACATGCGCTTGTGTGCGGACGTGCACACACACACTAAGATGGATGAGTGGCTATATATATATATATATATATATATATATAAATATATATATATATATATATATATATATATATATATATATATATATATATATATATATATATATATAGCCTAAGGACCTCTAGCTCAAGTGGTTAGATTGAGGCATATCCCTCCAGAGGTTGCACGTTCGAGCAACAGGGAAAGCACTTTAAATTCTTTGATGTTAGAATTAAAGTGAGGTGGTGCTGTGCAACCTGGAGCGGACGGGATGCGGTCTGGATCGGCCCAGTTGTGGGTGCGGTGCGATGCAAGTGAGATGCTGGTGGAGGAGGCCTTCGGACCATGATATGGTCTTCGGGCCAGGATGTAGCCTTCGGGCAGAGTTTGTAAGGCCTTCGGGCTGTGATTGCAGACCTTCGGACCAGAATAAAAATTACCTTCTTCCATATATATATATATATATATATATATATATATATATATATATATATATATATATATATATACACACACACTAAGATGGTTGAGTGACAATACATCAAAGGATAAGATAAGAAATGAGTGTACTCGTCGGAAGTTAGAGGTGGCACCAATTGAGGACAAGATGAGAAAAAATTACATTAGGTGGTTTGGACGTGCAACGTGGACCCATAGATGCTCCCATAAGGATGAGCGATGATATAGTAGTTGATGGAGCCGCTAGGACTAGGAACCTTGTTTGGGTCGCGGAAAGGAAATTGATTCTTTGATATTTTCTTTCCTTTGAGAAAGTACAATTTCAATCAACTTCCTTTCCGATGTTTGGAAAAGCTAAAAAAATTGGGAGGAAAAGTGAATCCTTAGAAGGGGAAAATGAATCATTGGGTTGGTGGGAGGAACCATTTCCCCCCTATTTTCCTTCCTCTTGGGAATTAAATTCATTTCCTCCTCATTTCCTTTGCATCCAAAAAAAGGAAAGGAATTACTTTCCTTTTCCAAAGCTCCAATTCCGCAAACCAAACGTGGCCTAGAGATATGCCTATGTGGACCTATGTTGTATTGGGCGCTAGGCGAGACGAGGCGACAGGCCACCCGTCTCGCCTAGGCACCGCCTAGGCGTCCACTACTTTGAGTCAAAAAATTACGCAATTATGCATACAACAAATATGTAGTAAGACAGGGAGGATAGCCAACAAATATGTCTAATGAGACTAGCTTCATCCAGGAGCAGACGCCATACAGTATAAATAATATTGTTACTAATGTTAGACAATTCATGTTGGGAGCTCAATCTCCTAATTCGGCCGATACCACATACACGGAGATGGACCTCATCAAGAACTTCCACTCTAAACGCAACAGGAAAACGGTCTCAGATGCATTTGTTCTTACAGTGGAACTGCGGGACTAAAATCACACTTCTAAAAAGCGTCCTCACGGCCCTACCGATCTACACCTTATCGGTGATAAAGTCTCCCAAAAAACTCCTTCAAATATTAGAAAGAGCTATGGTTGTCTTCCTTTGGAATTTCAAAGATCGGTATCGAAAACGGTGGATCTCATGGAGTCGGGTGTGTAGGCCGACGCTCGAGGGCGGACTCGGCATCAGATCCCTAACTCAAGTTATGACTGCGCCACACGCGAAAAGATGTTGGGCCTTTATTAAAGGCGAATCGGTTTAGGCGCAATACATGTTCCACAAGTACGACGATGCGACGGAGCCGAACTACTCCATGCCATATTCCCCATCCCCATTATGGCGCTCTATGATGTCCGTATTCCCCAAAGTATACTGTCAATGGGTCCTGGGTCGCGGGAATATTCCTATTTGGGGTCCAAACTGGTGCAGTACTCCTCTCCTTAAACCCTCTGAATTCAACTACATTCCCTCTATTCGGCAGGTGGTCGACTCTCTATATATCCGCATCTCTTCGGGGGAAGTCATTAACATCCGCAACTATCTCACTACTGAGGCCACCACTATGTTGGACTATATAGTGCTTAACAGGGACAATGACCAAATTTGTTGGGTTCTTAACCAACATGGCGAATTCACTACAAAGTCCTATTGGGATTACTGCAGGAGGAGACATAATACTGATACATGGAGTGTATTCTACTGGAATAAATATATCCAATCCCGTATCGGCGCATTCCTGTGGCGCCTCCGCCACAATGCGATCCCGGTAGAGGCGAGACTTTTATCGATGGGCTTCAAACTCGCATCCAGATGCGTGTGCTGCGCCAACCCGGCTATGAAAACTAGTGATCACTTGTTTGTCTTGAGCGAGACGGCCACGGTAATTTGGCAACATTTTTCTGCACCCTTCAAACTGTCTACATCTTCGACTACTATCGACCAACTAGCTCAGGTTTGGCTCCATAACATCTCACTCGCTACTACTTCTGGGATCAACAGAAACATTATTTTTGGCACTTGTTTATGGGAAATTTGGAAACAAAGAAATTCAATCATCTTTGGCAAAGGGGTAGCAAACAACCAAGAGATAATTAGACGCATCACATCTTCTCTTCAACACTCTTACAGCGCCTATAGCCTTGGGACCAACGTGGACGGGGGGAGGTCTTTTGGCGGTTGGCAGCGCTAGTCTTCAGCATACTAACCCCAACAGAAACATATGGGCAGCCCCTAGTGTGGGAATGAAATTGAACATAGCTTGTAGTATGGAGAATGGACCTAGCTTGGCGTGCGGCGGGATTATCAGAGACGACATTGACGACTGCATTTGTGCTTTCTCCAAATTCTATGTTAATTGCTCCAGCCCTATTCCAGAAATCGACACACTTCTTTTTGCGCTTCAATTGTGCAACTCCCAAAACATCATCATCAACGACATCGAAACTTCCTCTCTCCTCATACACATCATCTCCGATAAATTTGCGCCCCCTGGGTATTAAGATACAAGATCCGCAAAATCAAGTCCCTTATAAACCCTCTCTCCTGGTTACTCAAGACCTCCAAAGGAACTAATGGTGTGGCAAAAGCTCTAGCTTCTTTGGCTTTAGCCTCGAAAGAAGAACAGATCTTCTCCCACACCTCGGATCTTCCAAACTTGGTTCGTAACGCCCTATTCAAGGATATTGCAGGTCCCTAGAATTGGGGGCTTCTCTCTTTTCGCGTTTTTTGATACTTCTGTAGGGCGTTCGGGCAATCTCCCGACGCCAACTTGAGCTTACGCTCTTCCTCTTTTATATATATATGGCTGGTTTTAATATATATATATATATATATATATATATATATATATATATATATATAAAAAAAAATATATATATATATATATATATATATATATATATATATTGGAAAAAGGTAAATTTTATTCCAAAAGAAAAGTCATAATCATACAACATACAATCTGAGTGGGACTCCCACTCAGCACTCATCCATTCACCATAGCGTTCACATCAAACTCAATATTATGGAGAATGCCAACCGGAGGAGTGACTAAGCCCTCAAAGATCCGGCGATTTCGCTCCCGCCAAACATGCCAAACCGCAGCCGCCAGACGAACTCTAGCTGTGCGGAACCAGTCCTGACCTCGACCCCTGCTATCTCGTATCGCTGGGATGATGTCCCCAATGCAATTTCCAGAGGCGCCCACTCCCAATACCCGACTCTGCTCCGACCATATCTGTCATGCCAAAGTGCACTCGAAAAAGATATGTTTAATAGACTCAGGCTCCAAACAGCAAAGCACACATTTTGGGTCCGGCACTGGCACTCCAAAGGAACTCAGGCGGTCCCTCGTCAAGAGGCGACCCAGAAGAAGCTTGTAAACACACAACTGCATCTTTCTGGCCAGACCCTTACACCAGACGAACTCGTAATCAGAGCTCAGAGGAAAAGTATGCCGGATAAGATTGTAGCAACTACGGAACTGGAACTCCCCCGAGCCCGAAGATGCACCAGGTGGCTCCCAGATCCACCGATCCGCAGGCAAAGCCGGATCGATGACTGTAGACATAATGATCCCTCCCAGCTCCTCAGTGTACCGATAAGAGTTCGGCCTCCACTCTCCATCTCGTAAGATCCGACTACACTTCAGACCTCGCCTGTCCTCCGTATGAGTCGGGGAACCCCTAATGTTTAGCAACGAACGCCGATCAATCCAAGGGTCCCTCCAAAGGTCCGTGTCCGACCCATCCTTCATGACCCTCCGGATAGCAGACTTGAGCACACCCCTGTGTCTCAGGACAGTCTTGAACGTAACATAATGGTTGTTATCAGGAGAACACGTCCAAAAATTGCCCTGCTTCACATATCTGCTGTGCATCCAGTCCGCCCAAAGAGACCCTCCGCTAACGAATCTCCAGGCCAGCTTGAGCGCAGAGGCCTCCCTGATATCCAGCAACGGCCTGAGCCCCACTCCTCCCTCCTTCCTGGGACGACAGAGCTGCTCCCACGAGATAGCATGCATACCTCCCCTCCAAAGGAAATCAGCACAAAGACGCTCCACTCGCCGAATAGTGGCCACCGGAAGAAGGATGGACTGTAGCCAAAACTGGACCACAGCCGAGATCACAGATCTGATCAGCTCTATGCGTCCGCCAAAAGACAGACCGACGGCTTGCCAGCCTTCAACTCTCCGCTGGACATACTCTACCAGTCCCTGGCAATCCTGATCCCGCGCATAATTGACTGTGAGGGGCACTCCTAAATAACGCACTGGAAGATCACTCCTCGCAATACCCAGGACATCCGCCCGCTCCTCCTTCTGGGAGCACCGGGAACTGAAGTAGACCCGACTCTTATCCCTGTTCAGCTGGAGACCCGAGAAGGACTTCAAATCATCCATAATACCCGCTAGCGTCTGCAACCCCATCATCGAAGGCTGGATGAAGACCAGTAGATCATCAGCATAGATAAGATGGGTAACTGGGGGGTCCATCCTACGAAACAAAGGCACCAGCCGTCCACGGTGCACTGCCAGGTCCATCAGACAAGTAAAGTATTCCATCACAAGCGTGAACAGGTAAGGGGACAATGGGTCACCTTGCCTCAGCCCACGGTTGCTCTGGAAGTACCCGTAAGGAATGCCCTGGATGAGAACTGAAAAAGTAGGGGACGTGATGCACTCCCTGATCAACGCAACCCAGTGATCCGCGAATCCCATGGCAGACATCAGATGACATAGGAAGTCACGATTGACCATATCATACGCCTTCCTCAGGTCCAGTTTAACACAAGCTTTCTCCCCACCAGGTCTGCTGAATCCCCTCACCATCTCATGCGCCAGGAGGCTATGCTCTGCAATCGATCTCCCCTTGATGAACGCAACCTGGTTTGGAGAAACCAAGTCCTGCATGATTCTCTCCATCCGCCGGCACATAAGGTGTGTAATTATCTTGTAAAGATAATTACAACAAGCAATAGGTCTGAAATCCGCCAATGCAGTCGCGCCCTCCTTCTTAGGCACCAGGGTCAGGAAAGTGTGGTTCAGCTCCTTCAAAAGCTTCCCTTTAGTGAAGAACTCCTGGACCACCTCAACAACCTGAAGCTTCAGAATATCCCAATGGCGCTTGAAGAAACCACTGCTGAAGCCATCTGGACCAGGGGCCTTGTTGGGGTCCGCCCCCTTGACAATAGCTTCCACCTCCTCCAAAGTGACAGGAGCAAGAAGGATGCTATTCCCAAATGGAGTCACCAACCGCTTCGTAACAATCTCTGGGAACACGGACAGATAGTCAGTCTGGAAATATAAATCAGAGTAGTACCTGACAGCCTCGCCCTGTATCTCAGCCGGCGTCCCCACCAGAGTGCCATCCGCATCAAGAAGCTGAGATATGTGATTCTGATTCTGTCTAGTCCGGATAGCGTCGTAAAAGAACTTGGAACACCGGTCTCCATCCTTTAGCCAGGAACATTTGGCTCGCTGGGCCGAGCTAATTTCCTTCTGCAGCCTCAGAATGTTGACTTCTCCAATCAGCTCCTTCTCTCTAGCCGCCAGATCTCCATTAAGCATGTCGGCTTGCAGATCCTGCTGCAAGGATCTCAACTCAGCCTCCTTATCTTCTAGTGTAGACTTGGGCAACCCCTGCACCCAACTCCTGAGAGCCCTCTTCGTGGCCTTGAGTCGACGAACCAATCGGAATTGAGCCGTCCCCTCCTGACCACGAGACAAGCCCTCTGCGACAGCCTCCAGGTAGCCTTCCGAGAGATACCAACTGTTGTTATACCTGAACGGACGGGACTTCCCAAGAGATCGAGCAGAGAAGCCAACCCTGATGGGGGAGTGATCGCTCGTCCCAGCTGCCAGACCCTCAGCCGAAGAGTTGGGGAAGTGACGGAACCACTCCCCGTTGCCCAGAGCTCGATCAAGCTGACAAGCAACCCTGTTGTGAGTTGCTTTGTTGTGCCAGGTCCAGATAAAGCCTGATCGAGACAGCTCCCGCAGCCCTGCCAGTAGGAGGCATCTCTGAAAATCATAAAGGATAGAATCTGGAACCGGACGACAACCCAGTTTCTCCCCGTGATGCATAAGAGCATTGAAGTCCCCGATCAAGAGCAGAGGAAGATCCGACGACTCAGCAACATCGGAAACACGAGAGATGTCCCTCCAAAGTGACTCCCTTCTCCTTCTGTCGTTGTGGCCGTAGACCGCCCCCAGTAAGAACCGGAAGCCACCCTTGTTCACGAAGGAGATGGCAATCAACTGCTCCGTCATCAATATCAAGTCACCATCCCAACTCTTCGAGTTCCAGCGAACCCAAATCTTGGCTATGTCACAAAGGGCCAAGTTGTGCAGCTGGGCCCAAGGAGAAGGGGTCCGTCGAGTAAGGGTCTTCTCCCCTTTAATCTTGGACTCTAAAATAACAGAAATGTCACACTTCTCTCTGAGGAGCACCCCACATATCTCTCTCCACCTCCCTAGTGAACACGCCCCCCTCACATTCCAGGCGATAATAGCCATTAATTAATGAGAGGTGGGGGTCCCCTGAGAAACTCCCGGAATGACACCTGGAGAAGGTGCCGCATCCGTCGCTAAAGGATCCTCATCCATGCCAGTCGGAACCGTCTGTAAGGGAGCGGCCGGAGATAACACCAACGCCCAGGCAGGGTTGTCAACACACACCGCCCCCTCACTGTCTGTGGTACGTCCCTCCATCATGGAGGGCCCATCACGTAGCTGGCCGACCGCACGTCGCTTCCTATAGTAAACCTGCCCTCCAGCCGAACCGCCCTCTCCACGTGCCTCAGTCTCCGTCGCCACCATGCTTCTGGTAACTATACTACTCGGCCCCTGGCCAGTGGATACCACCCCACCCGTTGGAGCAGGTTGGGTAGATACAACGAGACTCAAACCGACATCACTCCCCTGATTAGTAACCTCCTCCTCCACGACCACTGCTCCACTATCATCTCTGAAATCCATATCACATGGGGCATCGGGGACCTCACGAAGAGGGATACAAGGCTCCACCGGAGTGCCAGCCTCTAAGCAAGCACTGGCCAAATGTCCAAAACAGGAACAGCGAGAACAGGTAGGCGGAACCCATTCATACTCCACCTTCTGGGTAAGCACCTCCCCAGAAGGGAGCTCATACTCCACCACCTTCGGGAGCTCCCCCCCTGCCCGAATCTCCACAAAGATCCTCGCGTACATCAACCTCGTCCGAAAGGTAGTAGCCTCATCCGTCTTGATCGGGGTGCCCACCAGACTTGCAAGACGCATCAACAGGGGGATGCTCCAAAACCCAACCGGGAACTCGGGGAATCGAATCCATACTGGGATGGCATTCAGAACTTCCCTCTCGCATCGCAGCTCTGGAGTCCACTCCTTGAGAATGATCAGTCGGCCGTCAAACGTCCAGGGGCCGCCTTGGAGGATCCTAGCGACATCCTCCGCCAGCCCGAACTTCACATAATATAAGCCGTTCTCACGAGCATAGAATTCCATACTCCCCTTAGGCTTCCAGACTCGCGCTGCATAGCCCCGGATCTGACCGTAGAAAGCCTTGTTGTCCAAGACATACAGGACGAGAGTATTTTCCCAGTAAGCTGTCACCTGCTGGATCTCCTCCGCAGGAAACACCGCCCGGTAACCCCTCCCAACCTTGAGCGGCGGGACATACTCCATCGATGTGGGGGATTTCGGCCCCACCGGTTTGCAGATCTCGGCCCAGGACCGTCCAGTAGGCCGTGGGGGCGTCCCAATAGGCCTCTGGGCACTCACCGGACGGGAAGTCCCAGGTCCCTGAACATCCAGATCCACTACCTTACTCTTCCCCTTAGCCGCCGCGGTCGCCTTCGGCCGCCAACCCATCGATCGCCCAGCAGACACCCCCGGACCCCGGCTAGGCCGAGACCCTGTTCCGTTCAGGCGATTTTCGGAATGGCGATCCCGAATCGGACCCTGTCCGCCACCCGTCTTCTCCCCGGACTTCGACACACGACGACGCGTAACCGTTGTCCAACCTCCTCCCTCCGATTGACTCCACAGAGATCCGGACCCCGCTCCGAATTCAAAGTTCGGATCCAATGCACTCGGCCCCCTTCCCGTGAAGTCCGACCCCTTCACCGTAGAGCCTGACCCCCCCCCCCTCCGCCTGGGGGGGTCGTCGACACCACCGGGGGGTCCACCCGACCCCCCCCTGTGTTCCCGCCCCCCCTCCAGCCGCCGGGGGGGGGGGGGGGAACTGCTGCACTCGCGCGCGGGAGGGAGTCCGCCCGACCCCTCCGTTCAGGCTCCCGCCCCCCCCCCCCCAGCGCCGGGAGGGGGGGCGCTCTTCCCGGCCGACGCTCGCCTACCGCCGGCCAGGGGGTCCGGCGGTCGTGGGGGCGGCCCTTAGCCAAACCCTAGAAGCCCGCCTCTATCGTCCAAATCGCCAGCCGCCATTAATATATATATATATATATATATATATATATATATATATATATATATATATATATATATAGTATAACTAATAAGCAATAAGCATTAAGCAATAAGCATAAAAGTAATATAAGAAGCAATAAATATAAAATAACCAATATTCAACATCAAGTAAGGATATAGTAAGAATAATTGGGGGACCCTAGACGAATATTTTTAAGGATAGTAAGAATAATTGGGCGACCCTAGGCGGATATTTTTAACCCTAGGCGATCCTAGGCGGGCACCTAGGCATGCGCTTAGGCGAGCAAAACCTCACCCAAGAAAATTTTCTCCAGATCGAGACGCGACCTCACCAACCTGCACGTCTAGGCCGCCTAGGCGTCGCCTGTGACAACATAGATGTGGACATGGTTTGAAGTGTTAAAGAAGAATATAAATTTTGTCAGCATTACAGAGAACACGGCCCTAAACATAGCCTAATGAAAGAAAATGATTCAAACAACTGATCCCAGAAATTTGGGATAAAGGCTTTGTTTGGTTGTTATATATATAGGGTGGAAATCAACATTGTAAAACAATAGTTGATATAAAGAAGAACAAAAATCAAAATGCAGTATATACTATATATCCCCTTGCCTCTCTTGCCATCGAGAAATATCCATCCTCTATTTGATGGTGAGGCGTAGCCGAGAGAAACGAGTTGTAGCTAAATAATTGAGATATGACGAGGTAATTAGCATAGGAAGAACACTTGTTGAGAAATTTCGGGGGAAATACCCTGACCCGACCCATTAAATCAACTTAAATTTTCGGTCGGGTTGGGTTTCACTAATATAATAGGACTAGACCCTACTTGTAGCTTAAGGGATAAGGTTTAATGTTATATATATATATATATATATATATATATATATATATATATATATATATATATATATATATTTGGAAAAAGGGTAAATTTTATTCCAAAAGCAACGAAATAATCTTACAACATACAATCAGAGTGGGACTCCCACTCTTCAGTTTCCCATAGCATTAACATCAAACTCTATGTTATGGAGGATGCCTATCGGAGGGGTGACTAGCCCCTCAAAGATGCGACGGTTCCGTTCCCTCCAAACATGCCAAACCGCGGCTGCCAGTCGAACTCGGACGGTCCGGAACCAGTCCTGCCCTCTACATTTGCTATCCCGGAGCACATTGATGATGTTTCCAATCTTCTTTCCGGAGTTACAACCACCCAGCACCCTACTTTGTTCAGCCCAGATCTGCCAAGACAGGGCACACTCAAAGAAAATGTGCCATATAGATTCATTCTCTACACTGCATAGCACACACTTAGGGTCTGGAACCGGCACCCCAAAAGCACTAAGTCGATCCCTCGTCAATAGGCGGCCCAGAAGAAGCTTGTAAACACAAAGTTGCATCTTCCGGGCGAGTCCCTTGCACCATACGAATTCATAGTCAGTACTCTGAGGATAAGTACGCCGAATGAGGTTGAAGCAGCTCCGAAACTGGAACATTTCAGTCCCCGAAGAATCTCCTGGCGGCTCCCAAATCCACCGATCAGCAGGCAGACCTGGATCAATGACTAGAGAACTGATACTCTCACCCATCTCCGCAGCATAACGATATGACTCAGGCCTCCACTTTCCATTGTGGATAATGCGTCGACAAGTCAACCCCCGACTCTCCTCCTGATTCGACGGAGCTCCCCTGATATCTAATAGAGATTGCTGATCGATCCAAGGATCCCGCCAGAGGTCCGTGCCAGACCCATCCTTCATGACCCTCCTAATAGCAGATTGGAGAACTCCCCTGTGTCTTAAGACAATCTTGAAAGAGACTGAATGGTTGTTGTCATTAGAACAGGTCCAGAAGTTGCCATGTTTCACATATCTGCTATGCATCCAGTCAGCCCAGAGGGAACCCCGATTGATGAATCTCCATGCTAGCTTCAGCGCAGAGGCCTCCCTGATCTCCAACAACAGTCTCAACCCCACTCCTCCCTCCTTCCTGGGTCTACAGAGCTGCTCCCAGGAGATCGCCTGCATACCACCCCTCCATATGAAGTCTGCACACATCCGCTCTACTTTGTTGATAGTGGCAATAGGAAGAAGAATGGATTGCAGCCAGAAATGGGCCACAGCCGATATCACCGATCTAATCAGCTCAATACGTCCTCCAAATGATAAACCGACGACTTGCCAGCCTTCAACCCTCCGCTGGACGTACTCCACCAGACTATGACAGTCCTGATCCCGCGCATAGTTGACTGTGAGAGGAACCCCTAAATACTTCACCGGGAGCTCACTCCTCTCAACACCCAGCACATCGGCCCGCTCCTCCTTCTGGGGACAAATAGAGCTGAAATACACCCTGCTCTTCTCTCTGTTCATCTGAAGGCCTGAGAGGGACTCCAGCTCTCCCATAATCTCAGCAATCGTGTGCATACCCTCAATAGATGGCTGGATGAACACCAAGAGATCATCTGCATAAATAAGATGGGTAACCGGGGGGTCAACCCGCCTGAACAGTGGAACCGGTCTCCCCCGATGCACTGCTATATCCATCAAGCATGTGAAGTATTCTATGACAAGCGTGAATAGGTAAGGGGACAGAGGGTCTCCTTGCCTAAGCCCACGGTTGCTCTGAAAATACCCATATGGGGTGCCCTGGATGAGAACAGAGAAAGTGGGAGACGTGATACACTCCCGGATCCTCGCAACCCAACGGTCCTCAAAATCCATAGCAGTCATCAGATGACAGAGGAAATCCCTATTGACCATGTCATAGGCCTTCCTCAGATCCAACTTCACACAAGCTTTCTCTCCGCCAGGTTTACTGAATCCCCTCACCATCTCATGTGCCAGAAGACTGTGCTCCGCGATCGACCTCCCCTTGATGAATGTCGCCTGGTTCGGAGAGACTAAGTCCTGCATGATCCCCTCCATCCGCCGGCACATAAGGTGTGTAATTATCTTGTAAAAGTAATTGCAGTATGCAATAGGCCCGAAATCCGCCAACGATGTCGCTACCTCTTTCTTTGGCACAAGGGTCAGGAAGGTGTGGTTCAGCTCCTTCAACAGTTTCCCTTTGGAGAAGAACTCATGTACTACCTCAAGGACCTGATACTTCAGAGTATCCCAGTGGCGTTTGTAGAACCCACTGCTAAACCCATCTGGCCCAGATGCCTTGTTGGGATCCGCCGTCTTGACAATAGATTCCACCTCCTCCAGAGTAACTAGGACAAGTAGAAGGTTATTCCCATACGGAGTCACCACTCTCTTCGTGACTATATCTGGGAACACAGACAGGTAACCAGTCTGGAAATATAACTCAGAGTAATACCTGACTGCCTCGCCTTGTATCTTAGCCGGCTCTCCCACCAGATTGCCATCCACATCAGGAAGCTGGGAAATATGGTTCCTATGCTGTCTGGTCCGGATAACGTCATAGAAGAACTTGGAACATCGGTCACCATCCTTAAGCCAGGAGCATTTAGCACGCTGGACCGTGCTAATCTCCTTCTGCAGACGCAAGATGTTGACTTCTCCGATCAGCTCCTTCTCCCTTGCAGCCAGGTCACCGTTCAGCATATCAGATTGCATGTCCAGCTGAATGGTCCGAAGCTCCGCCTCCTTATCTTCTAATGTAGACTTGGGCAGACCCTTCACCCAGCTCCGTAAAGCCTTCTTCGTAGCCTTGAGCCGATGCGCCGTACGATACTGGGCCGTCCCCTCCTGATGGCTAGTGAGCCCCTCCGTAACAGCCTCCAAGTAACCCTCCGAAAGATACTAGCTGTTGTTGTACCTGAAGGGGCGAGACTTCACGGGGGGCCGAATAGTGAAGCTGACCCTGATGGGGGAATGGTCGCTCGTCCCAGCGTCCAGACCCTCAGCCGATGAATTGGGGAAATGTCTAAATCATTCTCCGTTGCCTAGGACTCTATCCAACTGGCAAGCAACCTTGTTACGGATTGCTTTGTTATGCCAAGTCCATAAGAACCCTGAGCGAGACAGACCCTTGAGCCCCGCCTGAAGAAGACATCTCTGAAAGTCATAAAGGATCGGATCAGGAACCGGTCTGCCTCCCATCTTCTCCCCTCTGTGAAGCAGGGCATTGAAGCCGCCCATCAAAAGGAGCGGCAGGTGCGAGGAATCCGCAGCAGCAGCTGCCCTGGAAATGTCACTCCACAAAGTCTTCCGCCGCCGTCTGTCGTTGTGACCATATACCGCTCCAAGTAAGAACCGAAAGCCACCCTTATTTATGAAGGAGACGGCTATCAGCTGCTCCGTCATTAAGATCAAGTCTCCATCCCAAGACTTTGCATTCCATCTGACCCAGATCCGAGCCATGTTACAGATGGCCAAGTTGTGGAGTTGAGCCCAATGAGATGGGATCCGGCGAGTAAGAGTCTTCTCCCCTTTAATCTTACTCTCCAGCAGGATAGAGATGTCACACCTCTCTCTGTTAGGGGTGAGCATTATTCGGTTTTGGACCGAAAACCGAACCGAACCAAACCGAATAAGAGGTTTGGTTCGGTTTTAAAAAAATTCGGTTCGGTTTCGGTTTTGAAAATACTAAATTTTCTTATTCGGTTTGGGTTTCGGTCCAAAACCGAAAACCGAATAAGAAAATTTAATTAATTAATTAATATATATATATATATATATATATATATATATATATATATATGTGTGTGTGTGTGTGTGTGTACTGTATATATAAGTATTAATATATATAGGTACATACTAAATATATATAGGTATATACTAAATATGTCTATGTATATTTAGTTACTATATATTAACAAAAAAAAACCTCAAAAAAATCAAAAAAATATGAATAAACCGAATAAACCGAAAACCGAACCGATTTAATTCGGTTCGGTTTGATTCGGTTTTGGGCCAATTCGGTTCGGTTTCGGTTTTGCTTATTCGGTTTCGGTCCAATTCGTTTTTGGGTTATTCGGTTCGGTTTAAACCGAATAAACCGAATGCTCACCCCTACTCTTTGTGCAAGACCGCACATATCTCCCTCCATCTCCCTAACGAACACGTCCCTCTCACATTCCAGGCGATGACCGCCATTAATTATTACTGGAGAGGGTCCCCTGGACTGGTACCTGGGGGCAGTACCACATCCGTCGCTGTCATATCCTCCTCCCTTCCCGCGGAGGGGTCAAGCTGGGGAGCTGTCTGGGAAAGCACAAGCGCCCATGCCGGATTCTCCACACAGAGCGCCTCACCTGGAGGGCTCTCACGTAGTAGTCCAGCTCGTCTCT
Organism: Iris pallida; assembly: GCA_029216955.1. Lineage (NCBI taxonomy): Eukaryota > Viridiplantae > Streptophyta > Magnoliopsida > Asparagales > Iridaceae > Iris > Iris pallida. The sequence goes on from JANAVB010005597.1 coordinate 7,002,813, forward strand.
TCCTACTATATAACTGCTCCTCAGAAGACCCGCCAACGCCTCTCTCCTCTCTCTCCAAGGCCGACATGCCTCTAGTAACCATGCTCCTCTGTGCCGAGAAGGTGATCATAGTCCCACTAGGGGAGGTCGGCTGATGCGTGATAGTGAAACTCAGTCCCCCGGCCTCCTCCCCCGGACGGTAACCCTCCTGCATATAATCCTCCATGCTACCTTCTCCCGTAAGAGGCTCCCTTACCCGAGATGGGCCCGGTACCTCAATAGGGGGCGTAATCGGCCCCGACTAAGCTCCTCTAGACGGGCATGTGCTGTCAAGATGCCCAAAACAAGCACACTTCGAACACGCAGAGGGAACCCATTCATACTCCACCTTCTGGGTTAGAACCTCTCCAGAAGGCACCTCATACTCCAGAAGACTCGGTAACTCCCCTCCAGCCCGAATTTCGACAAAAATCCGGACATACATCAACCTCGATCGAAAGGCTATAGCTTCATCAGCCTTGATCGGGGTGCCGACCAAACTGGCCAGTCGCATCAACAGAGGGATGCTCCAAAATCGAACGGGGAACTCCGAAAAACGAATCCAAACGGGGATGGCATTCAGGACTTCCCGTTCACATCTCAGATCTGGGGTCCACTCCTTCAGAATGATCAGCCTGCCATCAAACATCCACGGTCCACCTTGCAGAATCCTGGTGACATCTTCAGCGAGCCCAAACTTCACATAGAAGAATCCATTTTCTCTAACAAAGAACTCAATGCTGCCTTTTGGCTGCCAGACTCGCGCCACATATCCCCGAATCTGTCCGTAGAACGGCTTGCTCCCCAGCACGTACAGGACCAGCGTGTTCTCCCAGAAGGCAGACACCTTCTCAATCTCCTCCGTCGAGAAGGAAGCCCGGAAACCACTCCCAACCTTCTTCGGCGGAACATACTCCATAGATGTTGGGCTTTTCGTCCCTATCGGTTTACAGACATCTGCCCAGGAACGTCCCGCTGGCCGGGTAGCCGCTCCCTGGGCGACTCCAATTTCAGGGCTGGATGCCCCTGTACCATGGCCTCCCGTGTACACTACTTTGCCCTTTCCTTTTTCCACCGAGGTCGGCTTGGGACGCCAGCCAACTGATCTCCCAGTATTCGCCACAGGTCCACGGGACGAAGTTCTGTGTCCCAATCCCTCCCTCGGCCTTCTCCCTGCCATTGGTCGCGACTTTGGGAGGCTCTGCGTGCCCCCCACCTTGCCTCCCGTCTTGTTCTTCCGACGTCTCGAAACCGCCGTTCATCCACCTCCCTCCGCCTGACCCCCCTGAGAACTGGGCCCAGATCCAGATTGGAACCCCGGGAATGCGCTGCCATCGCCGGATCCGCCCAGCACTCCCACCGCCCGACCACCGACACGGCCGCCGACCCCCCATTGCTGTCGTCGACCCCACCGCTGCTATCGCCGACCCCACCGCTGCTATCGCCGACTCCACGGCTGCTGGCCGCCATGGAGCTCCTGGTCGCACCCATGGCTGCGACCACAGCCCTGGCCGCTCCTGGTCGCTCCCACCGCTGCCACCTGGTTCGCCGGAGATCAGGCCGCCTGAGGCCGGCCCGCCCCCCGACCGGCCGCCGCCGGCCATGCCGCCCCTGGTCAGCCCGTGATCGGAGGCGCCAGGGTCCCAGGTCTGGGAAACCCTAGCCGCCCCGGTCGCGCGTTCGCCCGAGTTTTCCATGTGTTTTTTATAAAAAGTTATGGCAATGCAGTATATATATATATATATATATATATATATATATATATATATATATATATATATATATATATATATATATGTTATCCCTTTTTCTATTGTGATGGCTGCCAAACAAGCAGCAATGATCCAACAAACAAAGGTTATACCATTCGTTTTTATCCACTTTTTTGTTCTCGATTACTATGCATCGTTTGGGATCAAATCCAACACGAATCCAGCCATCTCCAACAAATTTGTGTTGGATTTGAATCCGACACGGATTTGGCACCAACTATGCCGTGTCCGTGCTTCCCAGTTTGCAAGGATAGAGGCTTTAATGGGCTATGGGCTCACATCATGCTATAAGCATTTTGAATAGAACTTTACTTGTGCACATAATTGATTTTCCAAATAAAGGGGGCATCTACATAAACTCCTAAGAGAAGAGTTCTAAACCGATAAAGACCAAGATGACAACTGCACTAGCATTTGCACTGCTAGAATGTAGTGTCTTTAAAGTTGACTATGATGTCGGGATCCAGGTTGTTTGTAAACAGGAAGGACCTCCCATTGCTCATTTCAATGAGAAGCTTAACTTACCAACGATCCAAGATATCTCAATCAGACACGTGCCAAGTGGTCCACATTTTATGTTACATATTCACTTAAGGCATAAGGCAGGTACCATTACTAGAGAGCAATGGCGCAAGGTATTCTAGATAGCAATGCCACAAGGTATTCTATCTTTTTCTTAAGACCTTGTCATTTCCTTTTTGTGGGCCTATAGTAGTGGAGTCCTTTATGCCAAGAAGCTACTATTTCACCTGGGTCAATGCTCTCAGCTGAGTTTCACTTGATAGCCATTTCAGTTGATACCCTAAGGACTATATTCCACTGATCCTTATTTGGTCCGTTTGTAAATCTTCCCAGAAGATCGGGAATGATCCTTGTGCCCAATATGTCATACAAGTAACAATATATATTTTTTAAGAGCCCTAAACACCAGAGGAATTAGTTGAGAGATCCTTATAGCCATTGATCTGATCGAAGTTCCAAGCAAGTCAAATATACAGATCCAAGTCTAGTCTACTTGATTGCTGTTCTGACTGGCGGTGTGATGGTTATGCTGAAGCAGCTGAACCCACTCACCTCAACATTAAAACAATTTTATCTTCTTCAGAATACCTAATAATGGACACCTAAGGTCCCAACTATGGATGAATTTGCCTTTAAATTTGAAGCAAATACCAGTTCCTAAAGAGTCTCAAAATCATTGATTTAGCTATCTCCTCTTGTGCCTATGCATATACATACCAGCTAATCGGGTATAATGATGTAAGTAAAAATAACTAAACCCCTTTAAGTTCGGTTGATTTGCTTCATAACTTGAGCAAATAATATCACAAACCAGGGAATGAATTTACTTGTTTTGTTGTTATGCCATTGTCAACCAAAAAAAATGAAATTCTCGTAAACTACTAAAAGACTAACCAAAAGCCAAATAAGGGGTGTACCTATCGTTGAAATTATAAATAATCATTCAGGAGAGAAAAATATGTAAAATGATAACACAAGAAAGGCAACAAGTTAAACCATGCCTTGAGCAAAGGATGTAGGTAGCCACTTTGGATCGGCTGCTCTTGTGCTGCATCCAGATTATAGTCTTTGAACTCTAAATATTTCCATTCACCGCTGAAAAACAAATTAAAAATTCAAACAAGGGACGGCGATCATGTATAGTAACATACAATGCTAAAATTCAAATTTCTGTACATAGTGATTTTGTGTCAAAAATATGACTAGCGCAAAAAGATTACCCACATTGTGTATACATCTGCAAGTTATTTGTGTAACTATGAGGTTATTACTTATCATTGTCAATAGTGCCAAAAACCAGATACACACAACCGTTATGATGTTACGGGATAATCTCATGGATGATGTACCACAACAAGCAATGTCAGCCCTTCGATATATAAGAGATTATTGTGCATACCTCACAATATGTTCTCGAGTTAGATCAGTTGCAAACTTCTTTCTTTCTGGAGCAAAGTTGGGACCTTTTCTCAAAGAGTAACCCTTTGAGGTCCTGTATAAACATGGAGAAAAGAGGAATATGTGGGTTAAACACAACAAGATGCATGATCATTAAAATAATGGGTTGAAAATTATGGACCTGTGATCCACAAAATTTTTTTGCAAGAACACAGAAACAGAGAATAGTGAAGTTCATAGTACAATATAAATAAAGGAAAGGCAAGCGATAATTACTGAAGGACAATTAGCTTTCTCTTTTTCAGCATTGTAACATCCTTATCGTCCACCACCTGTATTAGCACCAAGTAAAACGAGGAAATGGTAAAGATGACTATACATAAAATAAATTTTAAACCAAAATCCAGCAGCATCTTATGATGTCTGGAAGTACAATGTCTTCATGATTTGGGTGTGGGTGTGGGTGTGGCCATGTGTGCGTGTATGCTTGTACTTGCAAGAAAAAATTCACAATTTCGAAGACACCAAACAAAGTTGACTTATTTGTAAGACATCAAACAACAAGAAACCCGAACATTGATCTACTTGTAGATGTCAATATGTTGTCATGAATGACGAAAGTCGTAGAACTTTCAACAATTGCCATATTAACATCATGCCAAGAGAGTGAAATCAACTCAGCATATTCAAGTAAAAATATATTACCAGGGACAAAGTTTATGTCCATCTAAAAAGTGCTATAAGAAGATATTAGAAGTATAGCCACTTAATTATAAGTTTTAGTTTAACAGACGAAAACGAGGAAATTATGAAGAAAAAGATAGAACAATTACTCGCATTTATTAACGCCTCGACACAGCCCTCTTCACTCTCTTCAAGCTTGGAGCTATCGACATCAACGCTCCAACTTACGAGTGAGTGTAGAAGATATTTAGCTATTAGTGTTTTCTTTTAGTCCCATATTGGAAAAGCAATAAAAATGGGGAGTCCCTGTTACCTATATTCTGTAACATTTCACTCCCAAATTAATCAAGTCAAATAAGTTGATTCAAGCTCTCAAAAGCATATATATATATATATATATATATATATATATATATATATATATATATATATATATATATATATATATGTGTGTGTGTGTGTGTGTGTGTGTGTGTGTGTGCGCGCGCGCGCGCAAACACATACCCCAAAGATTAGTAATGCATTTACATGACTTCACTGTAGAACCCTGGAGGGGGGTGAATAGGTTAATAAAAATTACCAACGCAAATATTCAAAGTAAATAGCAATTCAAAAGAAAGAGATAAGAGATCAAACACTCGATGTATCCTGGTATCCTCCCTTGGGACACTCCAGTCCCGGAACTCTCTCCGGCTTTAATCCACTATTGAGTAAATAGTACAACACGAGCTTTGGTCCGAAGACTCGTCAACTTCTTACAAAAAGTTTTTATCTGAAGGCTCTTCAACTTCAAACACACGATTTTTTATCCAAGGCTCGTCAACTTCTTACAAGAGAAATGTTTCGATTTTCTTGAACACTTGGAAGAGCTAAGTTACAACTCTTTGAATACTCTTAACACTTTTGTGGATGGCAAATAAAAAGCTTTGTAGAGTTGAGGAGCTCTTTGGTAGATGAAAAAATTAAAGGCTCAAGTGGATAAGTATTTATGAAGAAGGAGAAGGTCTATTATACAAATCTAAGAGCATAAACCATTTCCTGCAGCCAGTCGGATGATCCGTCGGTTGTCCGTGGACGTCCGACGTATTATCCGTACCCAACAATAACGGATAGAAAAATAGATGTTGGATGCATTAAATGCTCTGACATCTGGCCGTTGGATTTGAATTCAAAAATAGCCAACTAAGCAAAACGGATTATCCGAGGATGTCTGTCAGATCATCCGAATGAGACCACGAATACTTGTTGTTTCAATTCAGATTATCAGGTGGTGATCCGCGGATGTCCGCCGGATCATCCCAATGAGACCACAAATACTTGATGTTTCAATTCGGGTTATCCGGTGGTGATTCACGGATATCCGAAGGATGAACCGAATGAGACCACAAATACTTACTTTTTACATTCGGATTGTCAGTCGGTGATCTGCGGATGTCCGAAAGATGATCCGAATGAGATCACAAATACTTGTTGTCTCAATTCGGATTGTACGTCAATTATTCGCGGATATCCAATGGATTGTCCACTTCTTCGTAGATGTTTATTTGATTTTAAAGAAGGATTTTGCTTTTTTGGTTTGTCGTCTATACACAAGTGTTTACAATTATTTTCTAGACACTTACAGACACTTAGAGAACTTGTAAAGCGTTGATTTTGGATTCTTTTGCTCTGATCTTGGATTCTTTGAGTGCGATCCATGAGCTTTGTTTGTGCTGCAAGTGTTAAAAGCATCTTTCTTTTAGCAATAAGACGCTTCCTATCGTTCCTGTAGAGTAATAGAACCAAAACAGTACGAAGGTTAATTATGGTCAATATATCAAAATCATCGATGTGCCAACATTCACAAGTAAAACTAAAAGTCTAAATTTCTTTCACCATAGTCATAAAATGAATTTGTTGCAAACTATGTAGTTTAAGTTTAGAAATAAAGAAAGTTTGACTTCTAAATAGAAGTATCAAACGTATAGTTTAAAGGATAAGGTTCGTTTGGATCCTTTTTATTTGTCAATTTTTTTGAGTTTAAACTCAAAACCAATCAAAAGAGTGTTTAGCAGCCTCCATTTCGAATTTTGTTTCCCAATGTTTTGCCAAAATCAAAGTTTAAACTTCGTTTTGCAGGCGTAGAGAAAACCTGCTTTCCAAAATTTCTTTGCACGGTTTCCAACGAAAACCAAGCCATGACTTTCTCTCTCCTCTTCCTTCACAAATTTTTTTTTCTTAAGAGGTGATCGTTCCCTCTCCTCCACCTCCTTCATTCTCCCCTTCCTCCTCCTTCTCCCTCTCCAACTACCTCGCCACCACTGCCGGCGACTTCAAGAAGACCTTCCTCCACGATTTCTACGTCGAACACTCCGACAGCGTCGTTCCCTCTCCTCTACCTCCTTCATTCTCCCTTTCCTCCTCCTCCCTCTCTAACTACCTCGCCACCGGCGCCAACGACCTCAAGAAGACCTTCCTCTACGACTTACATGTCGAGCACTCCGATAGCATCGATATCGTCTCGAGCCACGTCGCTGGCGTACAGGCCGGCCGCTGGCCCGCTGCGCTGCCCGGGACCTCAACGACGAGATGAGGGGCTTCGAACCGTCGCTGGAGCTCGAGAGTGAAGGCGGTGGGTTTGTAGCTTCCTCGCCGACGGCCGCTACGAGCTCGACCGCCTCGATCGTCGTCGAGCTTGAGTCCTTCCTCGCCGACGGTCGCTACGAGCTCAAGTGTTCTCCTCACCGATGGCCACTACGAACTCAAAAACGACCTCTCGAGTGTTCGGCACTGGAATATTGGACAGATGTCTTCATCGACCGCCTAAGCCGCAACCCCACCGCCAAATCGGTCCTCGACCTCATCCTCTCCTACGACGCGAGCGGCCGACCGGTCGAATTCTACACGTTTGGTCACTCGGACTACTTGTTTGAGTTCGATGGACACAACACATTTGGTGGACACGGTGGTAATCGAGGCCAGATTTGGACATAAATTATGGACACAACACATTAAAAATTATTTTATACAATTTTATTTTTAAAAAAAATTTGAAATTTTTTTACCAAATATTTTTTTACTTTTGTTTCTCAAAACCATTTCCTAGATGAAGGTAACCAAACGCAAAGTCAGAATTTCTATACTCAGAAAATAATTTTATATACTTTCAGAAAACTATTTTCAGAACCAAATTTCATAAACATATCCAAACGGACCATAACTTACCAAAGAAGTATCCCCAAAGTACAAAATTAAATTAAAAATACAAATAAATAAAATTGGGGATACATATGAGATAAGTACCCAGAAGTACCACTATCGCCTTCCTAAATAGGGTTACCCATGCTTCATAGTTTGTATATAATAAAAAACAATACCTAACTGTTTAGTTTCTATCGGATGGTCCAATTTATACAAAAAATTAAAAGAAGTTGGATTATAGTCAAAACAATCTCTCTTCCGGGTTCTTATGTTTCCTCCTCTTTCTTATTAGTCAAGACAAATCTCAAATACTAGACTTCTCAAACAAGAATAAGTGTCACTCGTAACTCTAGACATATAGACATGGTATAAGACCATCAATCCAACAAAATTCTACTTTGATTAAATATCCTTCATATTTCCACCAAGTAAGCCGATCAAGTATGGGTGTAGGCATATTATGGACAACAATGTCAGTCACAAAGAGGATAACTTTATTAAACTCTTAAAATAAAATAATTATGCAGAAAAAAAAGGAAAGCATGCCTACCAAACTGCTCAGAGGAAAACCATAACAATAAACAGAGCATGTTAAACAAAAATAAAACCTTTATTAAACTCTATTAAAATAAACAATGTCAGTCACAAAGAGGATAACTTTATTAAACTCTTAAAATAAAATAATTATGCAGAAACAAAAGGAAAGCATGCCTACCAAACTGCTCAGAGGAAAACCATAACAATAAACAGAGCATGTTAAACAAAATTAAAACCTAAATCAAGCACTAACACACCTGACCATCTTCAATTTTCTTGAGCAAATCTTTGACGTCATCCTTTGCATGGTCAGTCTATCAAGAAAAAATGACCATGATAATGAATAAAGTTGGCACACCATGATCATAAAACAAGTTCGAAATATAGTTCTGCTTCTATCTAATAAAGCATCCATGCACTCAGAAGTATATCATCAAAACTACTAAGATAGAAGGACTTGTTGGATCGGTGAAAAGATAGAAAATTGGTTTAGGGATTTTGGGAATTAGGGTTAGGGTTAGGTTTTGGGGATTAGAAATTGGAAATTAGGGTTAGGGATTTGGATGATTAGGGTTTTTGGGAACTAGGGATTTGTGGAGAAAATAAAAGGAGCCTCCCTTTTATATAGGTGGGGTTTCCTAGATTGACAAGGATTGAAAATCCAAAATGTCATATTTGGAAAGATCAATAATGAGACACCTACATATGAACTCTTGAATTAAGCTTATCAGTGAGAAGTATAAATGTCTAGCTCTAATTTAATAGAAAACAACACAATATTGATGATTTAGACCCAAGAACATGCTGCTACTTGAATTATTGACAAATCAAACTTTCCCACCTAGATGGGTCCAACTAGCAGGCAGACTACTTTCATATCTGAAGTCCATAAATGGACCCATCCATCTTTTTTCTCTTTTTATCAGATAGATAAAATTTAGCAATAAATCACTAAGTAAAAAAGAAAACTTGCTTTCCATGGGTGAAATTTTTTAAAAGAGCAACAAAGCTTTTTAAGGTATCATCTGGCAACGAGAATTTGTGTGATGAATTTAGGAATTAGACCCTAATTCCTATTAGTTGTTGCCAAGCACTACTCTGGAATGCCCAATAATAACTCCTCAATTCCGATCAACCTTTCTTATTCATTGTCTTTCTGTGTTCTACTAATTACTCCTAGATTCCAAGTTGATTCTTATTGGGTCCCAAAAAAAATGAAGGACATCGAAATTTGAACGCCATTAGATGTCAAACTAGCATTAGTTAGAATTAGTTGAAGCCTAGGTTGCATAGGCACAGACATGGATGCAAACACAATACGGATTGCTAATATTGCATCTTTAAAAGATTGTCAGAATACGACATGGACACAGTAATATGTACACATGAATGTGTATCCATAATTCTATATACAACTATTTATATTAATAAATATGCATGATATTTACTGTTCCTGAGCTCCAAATGGTTCTAAGAAAGACCCAGTTCAAAAAAAATGTTACTTTCTAGTATCTCAATGATCATTCATATGAAACCTAGACATGAGGGTCACATTCGACAAAAGTGTCGAGGACATATTGTGTCGGACACGGACATGGGTACAGTCTTCTGAAGGAGTATCCATTAAACTGGGGTGTTGGCATTCAGAAACCCAGGAATCAGAGCAGATACCTTCTCCCATGATTTAGTTACTTCCTAGATTCCTGAATTCCCCAATTCCTCATCCAAACAGTGCTGAGATCTCCAAAATTGATGAGCTACAGATAAAATACATGCATTTTATCTAGCTACATATAATGATTTAAGAAGTGCAACTATGACCACCAAGGGGGTGGTCTAATGGTAACACTAGTAAGGGAGGGGAGGAGTGGGCGTGGGTTCGAATCTCAGCACGGACAATAATTAAATGGGAGTGGTCTTGGTGCTAGTAGCCCAAGATAGGGACGGTCATTAATTACTGGCCGTCTCAGAAAAAAGGTACAATTATGACAAGCTAGTAACTCAACATAAGCAAACTTCAGAAATATAATCAATAACATAACTGAGTAACCAATCACCTCTGGCTTTCTTGACACCCAGTTGTTCTTAATCATCACCCAGTTGCTCTTAATCGCTTGCGATGACCCAATCTTGAAAATCTGAGCACCAACTTTTTTCTGGAAGACAAAAAACATCTTCTCAGGTCACAATCACTCAGAAAATAACAATTATGCCACGTGTCGGACACAAAACAGACCCTCCAAATCAATGCCCTGTCTGTGTCGCTATGTCCATATTGTGTGGTATTTGTGCCAAGAAAACAAAAAATTAGTACCTCGAGTTCGGGACGGGAGATCCCATCGGAGGGTACGGCCATGAAGACCTGAAACTCTGGCGAGCCGTTGGCGGCATACGTCTTTCCTTCCTCCGTGAGAAGCAACCTATCCTTCTTTATGTCCTGAAACAAAGAGAACAACCTAAAGCCTTAGGGTTTCTGAACAAAAGTAGTGTTTTTATTCTACGAAGCACTTAAGACTCCAGATTGGGTGTCATCACCACGACGGGCATGCATCAGACACGACAACGAACACTTTAGAACAAAGTTATTGTGTCCATGTACTACAGGGTTCTAAATTTTAATACGTACGAAGCCGCGTCCACGCCCGTCCGTGCCGGACACGCATCGGTAAGGACACTTCGGTATACGCTAGTGTCATGTTGTGTCATACTCATGTCCATGAAATCTAGGGTTTTATTGACATAGGGAGAGATTTGTGTCGTGTTGCACTCGTGCCAATGCAGTCTGGGGTTTAATATCTAGGAAGTACCGGACGCCCAAAAAAAGGACACTTACTCCAGATTGGGCGTCATCACCATGACGGGCATGCATCAGTCACGACAACGGACACTTCAAAACAACGTTATTGTCTCCATGCAATCGAGGGTTTTAATATGTACAAAGCCGCATCCACGATCCATCACACGCATCAGTGCAAACACTTGGGAATACGCTAGTGTCAACTACATGCTCATATCGCGTCGTGTCCATGAAATCTAGGGTTTTGTCAGGACCTGCCCAGGAGTAAGCCCATCATCTTGGGCTTGGGCAACCTCCTCTGCTTAGGGCAACCCCAAGGCCAGAAGCAACCCCCCTGCCAATATACACCATGAAAGTACCAAAGAAAATGTTGATCTTTTAACCGGAGTCTGGAGGAGTGGGACCTGGAAGAGGAGGAGACTCTAAAGGTTCTTGCTTTCTCGAGGACAAATAATTAGTTTTCTTATTGTCTTCATGCTCAAAGTAGCTTGAGATCAAAGAAATTATACAGTAAACAGAAAAGGAACCTCCTACCAGTAATTGGCATAACATATGCTGGATTCTAGCGGAAGGTTAAGTTCTTTGTGGCATAACATATGCTGGATTCTAGCGGAAGGTTAAGTTCTTTGTAATTGGAAGTTAAAGTTCTAAAGTCAAGTCTTGTTTGGTTAGTTCTTTTATACTAGTTATTATCTTGGATGGATATTTCTTATCAATTCTATCTTTACAGCACCAATTAAAGGAATGAAGAGGAATTAGTTGTTTGATGCGTTTGTCTGCTGCATTTGCTACTAGAGAGATATCAAGGTCAACTACTTATCTTATTTTCTCAAATTCTTCACGTACTTTTACTTTTATTGTTGTAATCAAGATTTTATGGTATAGTTCAAGCTAAAAGCAATATGTAATCTTGATTTTACCAAGAAATCATTATTATTTTTTCAATAAGAGTCAAGGGGCAACCAAAATTAGGATATTTATAATGGGCACATCAAAAGTTGATCAGGGCTAGCCAAAAGCAAATTTTGATTTATTTACAAGTTTGTCATTGAAAAATTTACTCAGGACTAGCCAACATGTGAGTATATAAGTCAACTTTTTATTTTTTTTTTTCTCTCCTCTCTTTCCTCACAAGAAGAAGAAGAAGAAGAAAAAGAAGAACAACAAGAACAAGAACATCAATTTTTCCAAATCTAGTTTATTTTGATTTTTTGCTCTCTTCTAATTTGTCAGATCTCTTTCTCCAAACCCTAGTTTATTTTTCTTCTTGTTTGGGCATTATGAATGAAATCCTAGTTGTAGAAGAAATTGGGTTATCAAATCTATCAAATCTATTAATCTATTAGTCTATTAACCAATTTTTCTATGGAAGAAACTCTAGTTGTAGAAGAATTGGGTTCATATCAGGACTGCCACATTTTCTGACAGTCCTAAAAGTATTGAGGACTGCCAGAAATTGTGACAGTCTTGAAATAGAATCGATGTACAACAGGACTGCCACAATTGCTGGCAGTCCTAGAAGTACTGAGGACTGCCAGGAATTGTGGCAGTCCTGAAAGGGACATGCTCTACAGCAGGACTGCCACAATTTCTGGCAGTCCTAAAGTCGAAATTCTCGAATGAAAAAAACATGTTAGGGTTTATGTCAATCTTGATAATAGAGTGAAATATGCATTTTAGGGTTTATTTCCATGCATTCTTTGTGAGGAAAGAAGTATTTAAGCTTTATTTCCATGCATTTTAGGGTTTATTTAATTTTTTTGGTGCCATCGAAATTGGGAATGAGAAGGAAACTAGGATTTTGATGGAGATGGTGATGATGGAAATGGTGGAGAAGAAGAAGACGAAAAGAAAACTAGGGTTTTGATGGAGATGTGAGAATGGAAATGGTGGAGAAGAATAAGAAGAAGACGGATAGAAGAAGAAGAAAGCTAGGGTTTTGGAAGAGAGAGAGTGAAATTTAGAAATGAGAGTGAAATTTGGGCTTGGGGGGTGTGGGGTTTGGATAGCCCCATGAGTAGAAAATTTGGATAGCCCCAGTAAATTCTCCTCAAACATTGACTAGCCCCAATCCTGGCTAGTCCTGAACAACTTTTGATGTGCCCTTATAAATAGCCCAAAATTAGCTTCGGCTATATGGCAACCCAACTCCCGAGCCTGCCCTGAGTTTTACTAACATAGAGAGAGTTGTGTCGTGCTACACTCGTGGCCATGCAGTTTAGGGTTTAATATCTAGTAAGCACTGGACAACCAGAAAAATGTGTGGCGTGTCCACGTCATGACTGATATTAGACACGACACAACATGGGGATTAATATTTAGTAAGCTGCGTCCAGGCCCCGTGACCCCGTCCGAGCCGGACACGCATCATACACGATGCAGACACTTCGGAATACGCTAGCATGCGACAGACCGGTGCTGTATTCCTGTCATCGCAGACTCGCAGTGTTCGTATCGTGTCGTGCCATACTAGTGTCGGTGAAATATAGGGAGAGAAAAAAAAATATCGTCGTGCTGTACTCGTGTCCGGGCAATCTAGTAGGAATTTTTATATCTAGGAAGCTCGGACTCCCAAAAACCAAATGGGTCGCCGTGTCCACGCCGTGTCCGTATCGGACACGAAAATGACAATTCGTAGCGCATTAGCATATGGCAACCGGTGCGCTGACCTTGGAGTCGACGAACTGGAAGGCGGAGAGGGACTTGATGACGCTCTCGATCTCGGCGTGGTCGATGCCAACGTCGGAGGCGAACTGGTGGGAGTCGGCGATCTCCTCGTGGGTCTGGAGGAAACCTAAAATCTCTCTCTCCGCCCTGGCCTTCAGGTCGGAGCCTTCCGCCGCCATAGGGGCTGTTATGGCGGGGCTGTGGGGGAGGAGAGGACTTGGAGAGACGAACGAGGAAATCGAGTTAGCCCTTGGTTAAGATTTTGGAAAAGCCCTGACAGCCCCAAAAATTGAACCGAAAAAATGAAATGCCACATGTCAACACATGATTGGATGTTAAAACATTGTTTTCTGCTAACTCCGCCAAAGAAAAACCGACACGTGGTTACGAGTCTTGCAAATTAATTTTTTTTAGGGATATTTAGTTGTAGGATCTCACATATATATAGATATTAGGTTTGAATTTCAAAATTGTCCGATGTTAGAGTTTTGGGCTCGAAATTACTGTTCAGATATGCTAATAAACAGTGATTTCAAGACTCATATCATAACATCGGTCAATTTTGATACTCGTCCCCTAATATATATATATATATATGTGTGTGTGTGTGTGTGTGTGTGTGTGTGTGAGGCACAATAACTAAACAACCTTATATTTTTTAACCAAACAATTTTGTTGTTTGGAAGCTTGCAAGTGGGTCGTAAGTAAACACTTTTTACAATTATATTAACAAAAATACTTGACATCCAACGAAAAAATCCGAAAAACAAATCGAGCCAATCATGTGTCAACACGTGATTGGTTGGAGTAAAACCAATGACCTCAGCCCCCCGCTGGCGCCCAATGGGAAACCGACAGGGGCGGCCCTGGCCCAGGGCAGGCCAGGCGACGGTCCAGGGCCCTCTGATGAAAGGGGGCACTAACATTGAACTATTTACATTAGAACTAGTATGTATCATGTGCCTTTTTTAAAAAAAATATTGTGGTGTGGTGGTTATAATGCTAGTCTTATATTTAAGAAGTCCTTGGTTTCAAATCTTGACTACAACAATTTTTCTTTTTTTTTACATTATGTATGAGGGCCCATTTTGGAAGTTTCGTCTCGGGCCCCCATCAGCTCAAGGCCGGCCCTGGAAACCGACACGTGACGTCGGCTCACGCATCGGTTCCCTGGATGGTCTATGTAGACGCATTGCTATGTTAAAAGTGTCATTGTTATGCATTTGTACTTGCAGTACAACATTTTTTTTAGATGCACTTGAATTGGAAAGCCATTGCAAGTACATTAAAAGTGAAGAGTTTTATTTCAAGTGGAGAATTGTTTTAGTTGCATTACCTCGCACGTTAATTAAGTTTTAGAAAGTTTGAGTTGCCCCCTCATTTGTTTTACCATAATTCAATATGCACCACACCGAATTACCATAGTGCATGAAACCATTCACTTTTAACCTGCCAATGACTAACAATCAACTCATTTGATTCCCATTTAAGTGGGTTGTACCTTGAAAATTTTGACCAAACTATACTCAAATAAGTGGAATGTACCTTGAATTATGGTAAAATAAATGGGAAACAACTTATATATACTAGTAAATGCACGTGCTTTGCACGTATAATAACTGACAATAAGAATAGTATCCAACTATAATCAAATATCTCTTCTAACTCATGTGGTTAAGGTGTGAGGTATTTTTCTTGTTTGGTTTAGTTCGATTCTCCATGTTGAGAAATTTAAACTTTTTTCAAAAAATTTTACAAATATTTTTTTAAAAATAAAATGAACCGTGATATAATGACGGCTTAGACGGCTCATTTTTAGCCGTTTTGAAGCCTCATTATATAGTGTAAGATATGTCAAAAAAGTTGACTGTTAGTCATTGACAATTTTTATTAAAAGTGAGATATTTCATGCATTATGCTAATTCGGTTGAGTGCACCTTGAAGTATGGTAAAATAGCGGAGAACAACTCAAAATTTATCATTAAGTTTTTAAATTTTAAATAATGTCTTATTTTTTTAAAATTATTTGTTAAGAATTTATTTGTTAATTAATAAATAATTTTAACTTTTACTTCCATTTTTATTTTTCCATCAAAATATTGAAAGTCTAAACTTAAATTCTCGCCCACTTTCATGTTACCATCTAAAAAATTTGATACGAAATTCAGGTACAAAAATCATTAATCCAATTTTTTTTTTTTTTTTATAAATAACACCACTTGTATTACAATATGTTTTCTTTTAAGATGCACTTGTATTATGACACGTTAAAAGTCTAATTTCTACGCTTTTAAGAAGTTATAACTATTTAAGCAAGGAAGCGGATCAAAAGCTCCCCTTAGAAACCCCCTAAAATTTTCCCTCACTCTAATTCGTAATATTAATGTTAATTTAATGTTAATATTAACATTAAATACTAAATTTAACATTAAAATTAATATTAACATTAACATTAACATTAACATTAACATTAATATATAAAAAAATAAAATAAAATAAATATTAATATTAACTTTAATATTAATATTAACATTAATATTAATATTACGAATTAGAGTGAGGAATTTTTTTATGAGATTTTTTAAGGGGGCTTTTGATCCGTTCCCTTTAAACAATCGCTATAGATTTAACATAAAATTCCCGGTGGTGGGAATCCAAAGCCCACTTTACCACACCAAGCAAGCCCAATAGATGTTTTGGCGGAAAACACCATCAACCTTATTTATACATAGAAAATAAGAAAGAATCTGTTTTTGGAGATATAGATAAGTAAATAGAGGGAAGGAAAAGAAAATAGAAAAGGAGAGCAAGCAGTCGTTTGTGGTACTCATGGCCTGCTCATCGTCGCCACTCCAGCCGCGCCTCCTCTCCTCCTTGTTCGGCGACTGTCTCTCCCACTCCGCCGCCGCCAGACCGCTCGCTCCTCTCCTTCCCGGCCACAGAATAGGTCAACTCTCCTCCTCCCCCCCCCCCCCCAAAAAAAAACTATGAACTCTTCGATTAATTTGCTACACTCAACCACAAAAAAATATTTTACTGTCCAGTCTCTTTTTGACTGGAGCTACGTCAAGGACACGGCACCTATTTTGGCGTCTTAGTGTTATTTTACTGTCCGGGCTGTGTCCGATACGTGTCGTGTCAGACACGACACTGCCGTGTCCTTGCTTTCTGCGGAAGCATCGCCGGATATGGGTTGATAACCTATGTTTGATTGGGCTAGTTTGGTCCCCATTTTAAATGGAGAACATTACGTTACAAATTGCAAACGCCAAGTGGTGCTCTTGCTAGTGATCGGCGTCTGCCGTTTTTGGCATTTTTGGTGGGAGCGACAAACGCCAGGAACGGAATTAATTTCGTTTGCCATTATGGCCAGGATGTTGACGGCAAAAGCCCTATTTTAAACGCCAAACTAAGGGCTAGTTTGTTTCCCGTTTGAAACGAGGGGATTGCTGGCTCCTTCAGCATTTTGATCAAAACGGAAATGTGTTTGATTCTTGCGTTTGCCGTTTTCACCATACAAAATTGGTCGAAACGGTAAACGTCAATTGCTAGCAAGAGCACCATTTGACGCAGGGCGGATCCATAGTTTTTGGGTGTCAAGTATATATAAAGAAAACGTCAATATATATATAAATCGGCATACACACACACACACACTAGTAAAAGCTCGTGCGTTGCACGTAAAATAATTTTTCTTCTTTCTAATCTTATGAAATATAATTTAAATATTTAAATTTAAATTAAGATTTGTTATATATGTATATTTATATTTTAATTAAGTTTTTTATAAAATTTAATTATAATTTGTTATGGATATATGCGAATAAAAGAGAGGATATTTGGCTATGTGGAAGAAAAATAAAAAAAGAGAGAGTATTCGGTTATGCGGAAGAAAATGAGAGAAAGTTTAAAATTATAATATTTCATATTTTTTATAAATTAAATGGTTGATGATATACATACGGCTTAGACGGCTCATTTTTTAGCCGTTTCGAAGCCTATATATAATTTTTTTTTTTGGTGCCTCTCAAAGTTATGGGCCCTGGGCGGTTGCCCGGTATGTCCTTGGTCAAGGCCGGCCCTGATTTGACGTTTGCCATTTAAAATGAAGCCTTTTCTATTTTAAATGGAACCAAACTAGCCCTAAGTGGCATTATGTAAACCAAATTATTATTATTATTATTTTATTATTCTTGCAGGACCTAAACAAAAATCAGTCCAGTTGTCAAGGACGCTGTGCAATCTAACCGATCTATTGTTCAATAAAAGGTACTTCCAAGTACTCTCTGTTTCATGAGGCAGTGTAAGTATTATTCAAGAAGCACAAGCTCATGTAATTTAGTTAGTTGATCCTCACTGGGCGTTGCTAGGATGCAGACGTTGGCGATGATGCTTCATTTGGACATGTAGACTCAATTAAAGATTTACGCAGACTCTTTTAACTATCAATTTATTTGTTTTAACACTGTCAGAAATCAAGATGAGCTGCTGAATGGCAAACGCAAACGTTTGCGGCCGGGGGAAGGTATCTCCTCGTCGTCACGTTCCCGCTCATATACCAAAGCCTCCGTACGTTAATTCTAGGCACTCGCCTGGGATTGCTAGTGGACCTGAAGTGCACGACGAGAGAGGAATCGAGTGCATGCGTGCGTCCGGAAGACTTGCGGCACAAGTTTTGGAATATGCTGGCACTTTGGTTCAGGTAAGCTTCACTGCTTAATTTCAACAATTCTACTTATAAATCTTTGTTGATTGATTTAACTTATTTTGTCGAGATGATAAAAAAAATCCTGTTTACATGGGTTTAATGGAAGACATAATGCGTATATTTGTTAGCCTTACTAGTGGGGTAAAAAGAAGATTTTGAGGATCCAATTTATAATAGTTCAGAGTTGTTGAAACTCTGAAACATTGCTATAATTGGAACAAACTTTTAACAACTCTCCCTACAGTAATCAGAACAAGATTTGGCTAGATCTTTAACTAGGATTGTGTTGGAACCCATGATATTATGTGAGCCACCACTTCTTCCTGTCCTACAATATCCTGGTTGAATGAGCTGCAAAAGTATGAGAGAAGATAGGTGTAAGTAAGTTCCCCCCCCCCCCCCCCCCCCCCCCCCCCCCCCCCCCCCCAAATGGTTTCATGGCATATTGAAAAGTTAGTAAAGGTTTGTTGTAACATTCCTGAGGTATATGGGCCTGCCTTCACAGAACAAGCCATAACTTGGCAGTATGGGGCTTCCCCAATCAAGGCCTGTGATTTTGATTGTGGGTAAAGGGTAGTCACCTTGCCAGAGAAGAAAACAATCTAAAAGAATAAGAATACTCTCAGCTACAGTTTTCAGCTGACAAATTGGTGATTCTGCCGACAGCCAGGTACGACGACTGATGAAATTGATAAACTAGTTCACCAGATGATTATTGAGAATGGAGCATATCCTTCTCCTCTTGGCTACGGTGGCTTCCCGAAAAGTGTTTGTACATCCGTAAATGAATGCATTTGTCATGGCATACCTGATTCGAGGGCACTTGAGGTACATTTTCTCGAGCTGTTTATCATTATGGCTTTCACTATTCACCTATCACTGCTTATTGAATATGTTTGCAGGATGGTGATATCATCAATATTGATGTTACTGTCTACTTGAATGTAAGTTTACTAACCTTGCAACAGTATCCAGAAATTAAATAGCTTGATATCTTTCAATGACTTTGTGAGTCTTCTTTTGGCTTTATCGAAATAATATAAATATATAACCCTTGACCCTCACAACAACTCTAGAGTTTTGTTGTAGTGTCAGGGACTTTAACAATTTTGTTAGTCAGCTACATTCATTTACACGTAAATTTCTTCTTATTCTTAGTTTGTATAGTTTACAACTGTGGAAAGTCTCTTATTTCTTTCAGCAACGACATGAAAATTTAGAACTTCTATGATATCTTTTAAATACAGAATTAATGTCTTAGCGGGTCCCAAAAGTATGGGATAAACGCTTTGTTGTTGTAAGTGGTATGAATTGGGAAAACTGACCTGGACATATGGCTAGCTTTGATATATTTTGTTAAATCAATAATTATATCTGAACTTTTTTCATAAGCTCACTTCTGTATGTATATGTGCACCTATTTTGTATAGCAAGAAGCATTAATGCATCCGCACAAGTTTGTTTATGCAGCTTTTACAAAGTACCATGATGTTTTGCTTGTCCTTATATCTATCTTCTTGATTCAATTGATCAAGTGACAGTGCGTTGTAATGTGCAGGGCTACCATGGAGATACTTCTGCAACTTTCTTCTGTGGTAATGTCGACGATGAGGCTAAGAAGTTGGTTCAGGTAGGATTGAATTTTTTTATTACTTATAATTCCTTTCAAGCAACACATTATCTGATGTTTTGTCTATCGGGTTCAACTCTTGGCCATTCTTCTTATTAGTGACAAACGTCATACAATCAATAAAGAACAACTAGTGGTTACTTTTCCAGCTGGTTATAGCACTTGACCCTTACCAGTTACTTTTTTTTCCCGTTGCATATGTTGCCTTGAGTTGCTGTCTATGTTGCAACACGTCGACACGGACACAACACCTATTTTGGTGTCCTAGTGTATTTGGAGTGTCCGATACACGTTTGAGTGTCTGTTATGTGTCAGACGCGACATGGGCACATTTTCAGAGTGTCCATGCTTACTAGAAAGTTGTACTTGTTTTGACCCTCTCCTTTTAGTCATATCCCTTGTTGGAACTCTTTTGTTTGATAGTATAAGAAAGAGAGGATCACTGGATGTTCACTACATGTATGGGTTGTTCAATAACTTCAATTTCAGGGCCGTTTACTAGAAGTAACATTCAACCTAGATGCAGAAATTGGCCAGTTAGTCTTATTTCACCATGTAGAATTGTGATTGGAGTCAGAATGGTATTGCATCCCAACCCTAGTCACAGCCCAAGGGAGGCAAAGCTAGCATCTTCATGTTTCACTAGGCATTAATTAACACGACATTATTATGCCTCAATAACTGTGTCAAATTGGATTTTGTTAATTTTACAGATGACATGGCTCTTACTAGAGCTGAATGGAAGAAAAATGATTCAAATAAACGACCCAAAAGTTTGGGATGAATGTCTTTGTTCTTGTTGTTTAAACTGTGTCAAAGTTTTAATTAGAAGAAATTTAAAGTTGGAAGTGCTTGCGGATTGCCTCTGTCTTACTGAAGTTATTAACGAGTCTCATGGTTTAGATTGGTTTTCAGACAATGGTGACAATTACTCTTGAAGGTAAACCATGCATAATACGTAATTCTTCACTGGTTAAGCTTGAATGCATGAAACAAAATTTGGAATGCCAAAGTGAGCATGCGTCCCATTTGATTGAGGTTACAAAAAACAAGGGGTCATAGAACAGATGAAAATTTACTTCAAAGTGTTTTAAGGTTGTCTTCGTTACTCAATTTGCTTCAAGACAGATTAATTCCAAGGATCAAAAACTCGGTTTAGGGGGTGGGCAGGGGATGTCAGTTTCTTGAATTAATTAGTTTCCTTGGTTTCAGATCCTCCAACTCCAATCCAAAATGGCCAAACATATCAGTTTTGACCGATAATAAGACCTTGCTTAGTACTTCATGGCTTGGGATAACAGAAATAGGACACTATTCCATAGACATAAAAAATTCTTTCATGTAAGAAATTTGAAGAAAGAGATCAGCTAGCAGATTGCTGCATCTTGGCCATTAGCAACAAGCAAAAGAACCTGTGGAAAAAACCATCTAGAAAACCCACTCAAATTGAGGTATCTGTTTGAGAAGAAGCACATTTTCTATGATGATAGCCTTTGTGCGTACCTTCTGCTGATCTTTTTGCTGTTCGTGCAATCTATTTTGCTTGTTACTTCCATAAGTTCAAGCAATATTGTCTTATGTGCTGGGTTGGTTTTTTTTTTTTTTTTTTTTTTGGGGGGGGGGGGGGATAGGTGGTTGGCACACACATGCTCTTAACTGTTCACTTGATTTTTCTGCTAGGGATCTGAACTGCACTGTGATCAAATAAAATCTGTAAGCCTATCTTTCCAAATGTTGGACATCTAAAGATTGGTGGTTGGCGAGATATCTGTATTTCCTTTGGAAACTAATGCTGACTAAACCTGATGAATATTTGATTACTTGTATGAGATCAGTCTGCTGCTCTTCTGGTACCTAAGCAAGGCAGACACCCTTTAAAATCTAGAAATCTGGATGAGGCAAGGCTTCATCATCCAAGCCTTCTCCTTCAGATTTGGTATATTATACATCATGAGAATGGCGCACTATAGAATGAACAATGTTTTTAATTACCGTCTATCAACGTGGCATCCTCTTGGTGGTTCCAAATTTCTAGCCAAGGTAGCAGTGAGCAAGTGCTAAAACCTGAAGGCAAGTTCACGCAGGTTAATAAGACCTACATTTTGGTTGTGGATTTTAAGCTTGTGCAACCAAGGAGCACCGGCCAAGTTCCTTTAGATGAGGAAAGAATCTAGATGAAGAGGTAAGATGATACAAATTGTTATAGGAACTTGCATTCATCTCTATGACTTACTAAGCCAAAGAGAGAGGATACAAGTGACATTCCCAAGGGAGAAGGCTTCGTGAAGACCAAAAAATATGCTCCAGAAAACCTTCTGAAGCTTGATAACATGCCTTCCCATCATTGCGGATTTATAACTTTATACCTTCGAAACTAATTCTGTGCTGTCTGGACTAGAGTAAAGGCAATTGTTTAGGCTGTGGAGGAGTTGAGGTATAATAATGAAGGCTTAAGCATAATCTTGGAATATTCTTCTAAAGGTAAGAAGTTTTTGGAAGCAATATTGTGAAAAGGCTACTTGTGAAACTGATATGACTCTTTTTAATGCAGATCTGCAGAATGTTTTGCCAGGAAATTGTCCTTTGAACCTCTTCATGTCAAAGGATTGGTTTCTTCTCCATTATTTTCATTCCAAAGGGAAAAAAACCTTTTTCCATTTGAATGATAAAAGGCATGATTTTATTGCACCCGTTTTCTTGCTAAAATGTATTAATTTCATGCATTAGGTTTCTATGCTCAGGACATCATCTGTTGCTTGGTTTTAATGTAGATTGTGGTCCTAACTGTGCACAAATACAGCGTCTATCGGCCTTGTATGCCTATTTTAGTTTGGCAGTGAGACATATTGTAGAAGTTAGTTTCTTATTGTTACTTAAATCCTAAATGCTGTGACAATCCTTCAAGAAATGATACTTAATTAATTGTTCTCCAGGTAACGAAAGAATGCTTGGACAAGGCAATATCTATATGTGCGCCAGGAGTGGAATTCAACAAAATCGGCAAAACTATACAGTATGCCTTCCTCCAAATCTTAATTCCATTAACTTACCTGATATAAGATATATCTTTATGAGGTTTATGAGGAGTGTCTCATTTGGTGTTATATACTTTTGTGAACTTTTTGGTAATACAACCTCCACTTTATTTCCTAATTCTGATATACCATTCTATTGATATCAAAAAGTAAGGTAATTGATCTACATGTTAAGATGCTATATATATGTAGAAATGTGTATCACTAGATGAAACTCTTTATCGACTAAAGGTTTTGTATATTTAAATAACATGTCCATTCATCTTAGAGAGAAACCTAACTGAGTTTCATGATACCTATTAGATTATGATAGCTGTTTATCTTAAATTGAATTAGTTACTTTGTGGATCAAGTGAAGGACAGCCATATACTAGATGCATTGAACAATAGTACTGAATCTAGTGAGGTACTAGCACTTTTGTAGTTATAGGCATACTTAAGCTATTGAAGCAGTTGACTACTAGCTAAAGGCTTTGCCTCTCCATCGCTTTAAGTTTACAACAACAATGACAAAGCCGTTATCCCAAATTTTGGGGTCGGCTGTTTGAAACCTTTTCTTCCATTCATTTCCGTTAAGGGCCATGCCTCTGCAACACTAACAAAAACCTATCATTCTTTAAAACTTCAATCCATGTTCATTTTGGCCTACCTCTAGTCCTGCGGCTCTAACAATTTCAGTTTGCACAAGAAATATTTGGCAGTAGTGTACTTCATCAAAGTGCTAACTATTAAAACTTGCACCTATAGGATAGTTTCGTGGCATGAAAGACTGCTATTTATCTTGAATTTTCTGTTGGTTGTAGCCTGTAGGCATCTTATTACTAGTCCTCGATACACTAATTTTATTTACTGAAACAATCTATTAGAAACCCTTCCCAAGTAAAAGGCTTATTTTGGTGTCGCTCTCAACTATGGCTAAGGAACTGATGTTTCAAGAGATTAGAGGACAATTAAGTACTGTCAGATACTTCTAGTTCGATTTTTCAGAATTAGTGCGAATTGCCATGGGTGTCGGATTGGTTGAATTTGCATAAGCAACAGCAATCTGCAAATGCATCTCTTTTGCTGAAATGGAAGTTCTTCACTGTTTAGATAGTTGCAAATACAAATGTGGCTTTGTAACTCCAGCACTTGTGCAAACCAAAAAATCAAATGCAAAATTTCTCGCAGGAAAGTGTGGTGGTAGAACTTGATCTCTTGTAAATAACATCTATGACTGATGCCTACCAAACATTGCATTTGGAGATTGCACTTCTAAAGGAAGCATTTGGAGTTTCAGCCTATTTGGTTGCATCTCCATCCATTTGGAGTTTGGAGTCTGGGCATTTCATGTTTGGATTGTTTATATATATATATATATATATATATATATATATATATATATATATATATATATTTTTTTTTTTTTTTTTTTTTGAAGCAATGGTTAATTGTGGTGAACTCGCCTCTACTGGGGCTCGAACTCCCGACCACTTGGGCCGCATGCATCTCTCTTAACCACTAGGCTAGAGATCATTTGCATATATATATATATATATATATATATATATAGGGAGCGGATCGGGAGCCCCGCCCTTGGAGCCCCGCCGAAGCCCCCGCCCCCCCTTGGCCATTGGATCGCGCGGGTGGGGGCGGGCCCCACGCGGGCCCCGCGCGATCCGATGGTGCAGGGGGGGGGCGGGGCTTCGGCGGGGCTCCGCGGGCGGGTATCCCGATCCGTTTCCATATATATATATATATATATATATATTTTTGGAATAAGGGTGAATTTATTCCTCGCATATAGCGGAAAATGTATTAAAGTACAACATCACAACTTTCCATGCCCCAATAATACTATTATGGGGCCATTACAGATACATCGAATTCTATATTATGTAGAATTCCAATAGGAGGGGGTAGTCAAGCCCTCAAAGATACGTCTGTTCCGCTCCTTCCAGATGTGCCAAACAGACGCAGCAAGACGAACTCTGGCTCTTCTAGCCCACCCCGGATCCCGTCCTCTGTGATCTCGGATCCAACTGAGAATGCTCCGAATGTCCCGGTCCATCCCCACTCCTCTCAGCTGTGCACACTGCTCAGTCCAAATGTGCCAGGTCACCGGGCAACCAAAGAAGAGATGCTCCAAAGATTCATCTTCAGCATTACATAGCACACATTTGGCATCCGGGATCTGCATCCCAAACCGGAGGAGCCTGTCTCTCGTCATCAATCTACCCCGGAGAAGGCGATAAGCACAGAGTTGCATTTTCCGTGCAACGCCCTTGCCCCAAATGAAGTCCACCTCCTCAGCCTGGTCGTGGTGGGTCCGAACCAACTCATAGCAGCTACGAAAGCAGAATAGACCTGTCCCGTCCCCCGTACCTGGGCCGGTCCAGCTCCATGTATCCTCCGTCTGGCTCGCGTCAATGGTAATAAGGTGAATCTCTGCAGCAAGCTGGGCAGTAAATGGGTATCCCTCTGGCCTCTAAACTCCGTCTCTAATGATCCGGCTGCATGTTAGCCCCCTTCCTGCTTTCCTGTCCAGCTGTCCTCCCAATATCTCGAGCAGGGATCTGGAACCCAACCAAGGATCTAGCCAAAGGTCTGTAGTCGTCCCATCCTTCATGCGCCTGCAGATAGCGGTCTGGAGCACCGGTCTACATCTCAGGATGGCCTTGAACGTGACCGAAAAATTGTTGTCTATCCTGCAGGCCCAGAAGTTGGTTCTCCGTAAGTATCTGCTAGCCATCCAGTCCGCCCAGAGCGACCTCCCTTGATGAATTTTCAGGCCATCTTCACACAAGCTGCCTTCCTAACCGCATGAAGAGGCCTCAGCCCCACTCCTCCTTCCTCCCGAGGCCGACATAACTGATCCCAGGATATCGCATGAATCCCTCCCCTCCAGATGAAGTTAGCGCAAATTGCCTCCACCTTCCGAATAGTAGCTGTGGGGATCTGGATAGACTGGAGCCAGAACATAGTGATGCCAGCAATGACCGACCGCACCAACTCAATCCGTCCCCCAAATGAAAGCCCCGCCGCTTGCCAACCCTTCACTCTCCTCTGAGCAAAATCCACCAAGCTGTGACAATCCTGCTCTCGGACATAGTTGACCGTCAGCGGGACCCCCAGGTATTTCACTGGAAGCTCGCCTCTGTCCACACCTAAAGCGAAGGCTCTCTCCTCCTGAAGTGTACACCGGGAGCTGAAGTAGACTCTGCTCTTCTCCCGGTTTAACTGGAGCCCAGAAAGCCGCCCGAACTCCTCCATAATGTCAGAGAGCGCTCTCATTCCCCTCATGGAAGGCTGTAGTAGCACCAATAAATCATCATCATAAATCAAATGAGATACAGCAGGACTCACCAACCAGAAAAGGGGAATAATCCTCCCGCTATGCACTGCTATATCCATCATACACGTGAAGTACTCCATCACCAAGGTAAATAGATACGGGGAGAGGGGGTCGCCCTGCCTCAGCCCCCTGTTGCTACTGAAGTAGCCATGTGGCGTGCCCTGGATGAGGACAGAGAAGGTAGGGGAGCAGATGCACTCCCTCACCCTCGCAACCCACCTCTCGTCAAACCCCATGGCAAGCATCAAGTGGCACAGAAAGTCCCGATTGACCATGTCATACGCTTTCCGAAGGTCAAGCTTCACACAAGCCTTCATCCCCCCCGGTTTGCTAAACTCCCGCACCATCTCGTGAGCTAGTAGACTGTGCTCCGCTATCGACCGGCCCTTGATGAACGCTGCTTGGTTCTGGGATACTAAACCCTGCATAATTCCCTCCATACGCCTGTACATAAGATGAGTGATAATCTTGTAAAGGAAATTACAGCACGCAATGGGTCGAAAATCAGCAAGAGAGGTCGCTCCTTCCTTCTTGGGAACCAGAGTCAAGAATGTATGGTTCATCTTCTTCAGTAGCCGGCCCTCCACAAAGAACTCCTGAACCGCTGCCAGAATAGGTGCCTTAAGCACACCCCAGTGTCGCTTAAAGAACCCAGAAGAGAAGCCATCAGGCCCAGGAGCTTTGTTGGGATTAGCCTTCATCACAATATCTTCCACCTCCTCCATCCTCACCGGTGCCAAAAGAAGACTGTTCCCATGTCGGGATACCAGTCTCTTCGTAACCAGGGCCGGAAACGTGCTGGAGTAGTCCGTCTGCTGATATAAGTCAGTGTAGAATCTGACAGCCTCCTCCTGAATCTCCACCGGGTCTCCAACAAGACGACCCTCAGCATTCAGGAGTCTGGGGATGCTGTTCCGGTGCTGACGGGTGCGAATCACATCATAAAAGAATTTGGTGCAGCGGTCTCCATCTTTGAGCCAGGTGCATTTAGCCCTCTGTGCCGCACTGATCTCCTCCTGCAGTCTCATGATGCTAACCTCCTCAATCAGGGTCTTCTCCTTAGCCGCCAGTTCTCCATTCATAATGTCAGATTGGAGCGCCACCTGAGTGTCCCGAAGCTCTTCTTCCTTCTCTGCCAGGGAAGTCCGCGGTCTCGTCTTCACCCACCCCCTGATAGCCCGTTTGAGCTGCTTGAGCTTGTGAACCATACGGAATTGGGCCGTGCCCTCCCGGAAGTGCGGCATCTCTCTCATAACTACCTCCTCATACCCTGGTGATAGGTACCAGCTGTTGTTATACCGAAACGGCCTCGCCCGCAAAGTGGATCTCTCACAAAGGCCCACCCGGATAGGAGAATGGTCGCTAGTACCCACTGCCAGACCTTCCGCTACCGAGTTCGGGAAGCACCTGAACCACTCGCTATTGCCCAAGGTCCGATCCAGCTGACATGCAATACGATTCTGAATAGCCTTGTTGTGCCAGGTCCAAATATGTCCAGCTCGCTCCAGCCCCCGCATACCTGACATAAGAAGACACCTCTGGAAGTCGTATAAAATCGAGTCCGGTACAGGCCGACCCCCAACCTTCTCATGGCGAAGCAACATAGCATTGAAGTTCCCCATGATGAGAAGAGGGAGATGCATGTTGTCCGCCATACGACCTATACGCACAATATCCTTCCAAAGAGCCTCCCGGGGTCTCCGGTCGTTGTGCCCATAAACAGCTCCCAGGATGAATCGGAACCCACCTTTATTCTCAAAAGTAACTCCGATGAGTTGCTCGGACTTATGAATCTGAACCCCCACCCAGCTACCTGTGTTCCACCTAACCCAGATCCTTGCCATACCGCAAAGATCTAAGTTATGGATGTGATCCCAGGCTGCCGGAGTCCGACGTGAGAGCACATCGGTCCCTCGAATCTTCGTCTCCAGCAGAATAGCAATATCACATGCCTCTCTCCTCAGCACCCCTCTGATCTCCCTCCATCGGCCAATGGAACACCTCCCCTAATGTTCCATGCTAGGACCGACATTTAATTAAAAGATGTTGGGCCCCCCTGTAACTCTACTGGATCGACACTCGAGGGAAGTGTCTCATCCGTCTGCTCAAGGACTTGCATCTACCATGGAGGAAGGGGCAAGATGTGCCTGAATCCTGCTAAGAGTAAGTGTCCAGTCAGGATTGGGGTCGGTCTGGTCATCCGTCTCCCTCATCTGAGGAATATCCTCCAGTGTGGCCGGGGCGTGTCTCTTCCTGCTGCTGTAAACCATAAGTGCCGTGGAGGCCTCCACCCCCCTCTGACTACTATCCGCCGCACTCATACCCCTGGTCGTCATAGTCCTCCGAGGCCTGAACGGAACCAGCGCACCCTGCATGCTCTCCTGTCTCAGTGGCGATCCTGTCTCCAGTCCCCTATCAATCTCCATAACTGTATCTTCCTCCATGTGTCTCTCTGGTGCCGACTCCTCCGGTAAGTGACTGGGGGCCGCCTCCCTCTTGTGTGCCTCCGTCTGAACCGTCTCCGGCCGTGATGTCTCTGTCTGGTCCGCCTGTGGCCTGGCGTACTCCTTCCCCTTATAGTTGCACGCACTGGTAATGTGCCCAAAGCACTCGCAATGCGAACACATGGGTGGGACCCAATCATACTCCACAGCCTGCGTCAGAACCTCTCCAGATGGAACCTGAAACTCAAGCATGCTCGGGAGCTCCGAGCCTGCCTTGATCTTCACAGACTCTGGCGTACATTATTCTGGATCGGAAGGTGGTGGCCTCATCAGCCTTTATCGGCTTCCCTACGAGGCTGGCGAGTCTCATGAGAAGAGGGATGCTCCAATATTGAACAGGGAATTCTGGAAACCGGATCCAGACGGGGATAGCATTCAACACTTCCTTTTCACACCTCAGCTCCGGTGTCCATTCTTTCAAAATAATAAGTCTCCCATCAAACGACCATGGCCCTCCCTGCACAATCCTGGTCACATGCTCCGCCAGCCCAAACTTGACATAGTAAAATCCATTCTCTCGGAAGAAGAATTCCATGCTGCCCTTGGGCCTCCAAACTCTCTCCGCATAACCCCTGATTTGGCCAAAGAACGGCTTATTCCCTAACACATATAGCACTAATGTGTTCTTCCAGAAATCAGCGACCTTTGCTATTTCTTCTGCGGGGAAGTAAGCCCTGAGTCTTCCACCAACCGTCATAGGGGTAACATATTCCATAGACATCGGACTTTTCGACTCCACTGGGGTGCAGACCTCCTTCCATGACCGAGGCCTCTGCTCCACAGGGGGGTCCTGGTTGGGGGGGTCGCAGCGACCGGTCCCTGCCTACCAGTGTCGACTACAACACCCTTTCCTTCTCCGCCGCCGTCGCCTTTGGCCTCCATCCCGGAACAGTTCGCACCATACCTTCCCCACGGCGTCGGGAATCCAGAGCGCCGTTCAGGGGTCGAGTCCCTTGGTTTTCTGTCCCCGCCCTCCCCGAAACTTGGGATTGGGCCCCTCTCCGTCCACCAGTCCGACGTCTCGTCACGGTCTGCCAGCCAGCATCTCCAGATTTATCTCCTCCGGAACCGAACTCGAAGATGTGGGCTTCTCCGGAGGAGCCGCCGTCGCCTCCACCCTGCTCCCCCCCGCGTGTGGGAACCCCACCAACGCCGCCCAGCCGGGGGCTGCTGCCCCCGATTCCACCCGACCCTCCCCCCCCCCCCCCCCCCCCCCCGCCTGGGGGGGTCCCGCCGCCGCGCCCCTGCCCCCCCCCCCCCCCGCCAGGGGGAGCGTCGCCATTGCCTCCCGACCCCCCCCCCCCCCCCCCCCCCCGCCTGGGGGGGGGGGTCCCGCCTCCACCTCCACCTTTCCCGCTGCTGCTGCCCGACCCACCCCCCCCCCCCCCCCCCCCCCCCCCCCCCCCCGCCTGGGGGGGACCCGCCTCCGCCTCCACCTTTGCCGCCCAAAGGCTGGCCGCCTCCTCCCCCGCCACCAGCCGGCGCGGCCCCCTCCCCGCAAGCGGATTGGGGGGGCGGGGAGGCCGCACACGTGGAAACCCTAGCAGAGCCTATGGTCGCCTGTTCGCCCATGCGCTTTTTCTATTATATATATATATATATATATATATATATATATATATATATATAAAGGCAATGATGAGCCCGGCCTGTGCGATGCGGGGCATCCACAACGTCGTAGGACTGACGAAAAATGGCCACGATCTGAGCTGGCGTGGGACAGAATGGGGCGTCCCGTGCATGAAAACTCAACAACTAGGGCGCCGCGCGGGCGGTCGAGGACCGGCACCATTCTATTACGGGTATAAACGACGGCCGAGGCGAACTCGCCTCCACTGGGCTCGAACTCGCCGCACGGGCGGTCGAGGCGTACGTGTGGGGCTATGATGAAAAAGTCAGTGCGGACAAGATCCGCATGAAGAGTCCGAAACGACATGACGATTGGCTAAAATCGTGTGCGGGGAGACACGATTTAGCTGAGCCCGCACGTGCTGGTTTATTAAAAAAAAGAAAAAGAAAAAGAATATATATATATATATATATATATATTGAAGCAATGGGTAATTGTGGCGAACTCGCCTCCACTGGGCTCAAACTCCCGACCACTTGGGCCGCATGCATCTCTCTTAACCACTAGGCTAGAGGTCATTTGCTATATATATATATATATATATATAAAAAAAAAAAAAAAAAAAAAAAAAAAAAAAAAAAAAAAAAAATATATATATATATATATATATATATATATATAAACAATCCAAACATGAAAATGCCCTGTTTTGAAGCAAATGCTCTTACCATATCGAGTCAGTCTCTCTGATTAAAAACATTAACTGGCTTGTTATCTATTGAGCTTGTGGTACACTTCGTCTCCACTGCAATCTTATGTGTAAGTTGTCCTCTAGTTTGCTAGGTAGAATCATATTTATATAGGTAGAACTTATAGGATTTCCTTGCTAAAGATTATAAAGTAGTAGGGGAACAATTGACTAGTATTTTGACAGTGTCATATCGGTCTAAAGATTCTAAAATTAAGATACTTGTGATTTTAAGAAACATTTAGGAAGTAAATCAAACTACATACGTAATAAATGGATTTAAACATTTTATTGTGCAATCTAATATTTTTAGAGAGCTGAAACTCAAGATCTGGAAATTTTAACTAAGAAATCCCTCAACTGTTGAATCTGCCTCAGCCACAATTATTAGATTTGGGGGGGGGGGGGGGGGGGGGGGTTGCACATACAGATTCTGGCATGAAGAACATGAACCTTGGTACAAACATGGAACAATAAATCAATATGCATATGGAAACTGTAGTTCCATAATGATGATACTACATAAATTTGTAGGTAGCAAGCTTTACTTTCGAAGTTTGCGTAAATTATGCCATCTCTAAGTCGCTGCTTCATAGAATTTACAAAACATTTCTACAATTGTCACAAAACCTTTTTACTTTCAACCATTATAATAGAGCAACATGGTGAACAGATTCATTAATTGAGTAGCCTAAATTTCCTGAGATATTAGGTCCTACTGACTGAAAAGAAAATCATATGGCTTACAGATTATTTCGACCAACCATTTGAAGATCTGTTAAGATCCCGCTGTCTAATATGTTTACTGGTATGCCCCACATTGTCCGAGTTCTGTGAAAAGATGTGAATTTTATTTTCTCGACAATAGGACAACTAAAATGTGAAATAAAACCAATTGAATTTTTATGGTCACAAAAGCTAAAATGTTAAGTCGTTTGTTTTTTGAGAAATTTTGAGTTGCACACCACATTATTTAACCATATTCAAGGTGCACCCACTGCTTTACCATAATGTATAATACCCCCCACTTTCGTTAAAAAGTAACGGTCAAAACTTAACGGTCAACAGCGTTGACCGTCAGTTTTTGACGGAAGTGGGAGGTATTATACATTATGATAAAACTGCGGGGTGTACCTTAAATATGGTTAAATAATGTGGGGTGCAACTCAAAATTTATCTTGTTTTTTAATTCAAAACCAGCTGTCCTGAGAAGGAAAAGGCTTGACGTGAATCCACATCTTAATTGTTGGATTCTTATATGTGGTTGTTGGATTGAACAAACTATCTGGAGTTTGACAATGAAGCAACAATAACTACAACATTTCCTCTTCCTAACTATATGATGTCGAAATTGATTTCCTCTTTTTCTATCCAGATCTGTGCTATTTACTCTGTGAAATTGAGAATTCATATGTTGAATAGTTAAATTATTCAGATCTCCAAGTGGCTACTGCATTATATATATTATATCCAATGCCCTTTCAAGGACATAAGATCTAATGCTCTTCCATGTCTCTTGAAGATGAGAAATTGGATGATCCACACTCATACTATTGATATTTGATTCTTCATCGTTTCTATATAAAAGTTCTCTTGTCAAACATACTTTCATGTATGTTATGTATATTTTAGTAATTAGCAATGTCTTAAATGTGTTATTTACAAGTTGACCTTTTGTCAAGTGATCATGCAGATAAATTCCGCTTAGGCGTAGTTCAACAATTTGTTGGCCATGGTGTGGGACGTGTTTTCCATTCTGATCCTGTTATTCTACATTATAGTAAGTGTTCCTGGCATAAGTAGGTATCACTCAAAATGGTACTTCAATCCTGTCATGTGCATTATATTTGTGTCTAAAGTGAGTTCATTTCGTTAATGAGAATTCATCTGTTGCTCTATATACCATAAAAATCATAGTATGGAATTTGATGTGTAATTCTCATTGCCATTCGTGTATCTGAATTTAATGGCATACGTATAATCTTACAAGTCTGCTGTATTGTTTTCAAACAAACACGTAGATTTTACTTGATTCTCTCAAGCAGTTAACAGTTAATATCAAATTGCTCTGGCCTTAATTACATGTAAAGATCTTTCTATGGATAATAAGGTGGATGCCTCTTCATATTTCCGGAATAATCTAATCATTAAACTAACCATCAGTTATATTTTAGTGTATTATAGTGTGTCTGTGTAGTCTATGTTTAGTCTCACATTGGACTGACTTGTATGAGAACGGTCTCCTCCTCCTAGGCTCCTGTATATATACGTATTTAAACCACTCAATGAAAGGTTTCCTAATTATTTCAAATGTAGCTTTCTACATGGTATTAGAGTATGGTTCATCTTGGACCTAGCTCTTTCCTTCAATCAAAATAAAATCTCTCTACCAAAATAAAAAACCTAGCCATCCATGTCATTCTAGACCTAATTCTAGCCATCCATCCATTATATTTTCATTCCCTAATCCTAAAAATCCTTAGCTCCTCCTATACAACCTAGCCTCCATCATCTCCCAAAACAGATAGCCACGACAACCCCATCTGTTTTTTCTCTTTCTTCTTCTTCTTCTTCCCAAATCACAAACTCTGTTCTCTTCTTCATCTTCCCCAAATCACAAACTCGGTTTTCTTCTTCTCCAAGCCACCTAACCCAGAAAAAAATTCCAAAGACTTCTCATCATCTTCGTCTCTAAGATTAGTTTTTTTTTTTTTTTTTGTACTGTGTTGCTCACATCAGCGAAGGAGGCCTATTAATACCACAAGTCGTTGTGATAAGCACCCCTTCCTTGATTCACTGGATTAGCTAAGGATCTAGCTGAAGTCACCATTAATAGACTAAAGTATAAGAAAACCCTAGATTAATTTGGAGAAGA
Source organism: Iris pallida (assembly GCA_029216955.1). Classification (NCBI taxonomy): domain Eukaryota; kingdom Viridiplantae; phylum Streptophyta; class Magnoliopsida; order Asparagales; family Iridaceae; genus Iris; species Iris pallida. Next base: position 7,036,792 of record JANAVB010005597.1, read on the forward strand.
TGAGTGGAAGAAGAAGTTTCACTATGCTTTGTAACAGAAAACAGTTACAAATCAAGAAAGCTAAAAGATACAGATTCCAAATCGTTCCTTTCTTTTTCCCTCCATTGTTATTTATACTCATGGAGATATTGACAGTTACATTTATACCCTTCCTGCCAATACATTGTACTGTTGATTCTGAAAGGCAAATGCACATTTCTTTGCTACTGATACTCTGTACTGAAGATACTAGAATGCTGATACTTCCTCTATGGACTGGATTGAGACTACAGATACTCCTATATGAACTACATTACTGAACTGAACTACCAATTGATTATGGCTAGCGACTACACCAACTGGAATGCACTAACTGAAGTGAACTGCACACTGTACTGATACTAAGTTCAAATTGGGAACTTATCACGTTGGTACCTCATCTAGATTCGTTCCATCAGAGTTGAAGCTCAATGTGCTTTCCGATATCACCATCCCCATCCCCTCCCAATCCTGATCCAGAGCTGCCATTGTGCATCCTCCATCCCCGTTCACTCATGATTCGACACTTAGCTGTTCAATCCAGTGGATGACAACGACGGACACTTGTACAAGTCATCGTCAATTTTGGCCGAGCTCCTCTAGTCTCTGCCACTCTTGCAGGACGCATCGACACATCGACTTCGTCGCATCAACATCAACGCCTTGCAGCAACGACTCTTTCTCCAATCGACCGATGGCAGGAAGCTCCCTCTTCTTCCACACGGCCATCGCGGATCAGTTCACCAATGGTTGCCATGTTTGCCCTATTGTCCTGCGATCCTCTTTTATTGATCTCTCTCTTAAAGTAATTATACTCACATAACTCTCCCTTTATACATACATACATCAGTGCTTGCGTACACAGACTCACCCGGCACACACGGACCACACATACACACATATTCATGCACAGAGACACACACACACACTTTCACACAGCAACATACACAAATGCACATGGACACACACACTCATATCACACATACATCAAACTGGATAAACTTTCCCAGTTCTGGAATTCAGAATATGTTAGTATCTTTTTACCGGCAATAAATATTTCCAGTTGATGGGTTCGGAGTATGTTTTTTGTATAAAGGTTGTTAATATTGGCAAGCAATAAGCCCTTATAGTCCAGGTCGAATAGGTCCCACCATTTAAACTGTGATGCATATGAACTATTTTGTATCAAACAATCATCTTTTTCTTGGACATGTTCTCTCATCTCATAATACCTAATGGTTTTTCTTCCCTGATCATTAGAGTAATAGATATTGTTAACTTGCATTCATTATTTTGGTGTTGTCGCCATAAAGCTCAGCATCTTCTACAATGCACGTTCCTTAAGCTTTATATAGTAGTAGATTTATATGTTTTTTTTTGTTGAATGACCATGGCCATTTTGGACATACTTTATTATTCTTGCTTTCCTCCATATGTAAGTATTCAAGAGGTCTTGCTCAACTGATGCCTACAGTTAAAAGTATTTTGTTATTTCAAGAAAGATCCAAAGCATGAATTATCATGAGCTTATATATTTGCAGGAAACAGAGAGCGTGGACAAATGATATTGGGCCAAACATTCACGATAGGTAGTCCCCTCGACTCTTTAATTTGCATATGATCATACTCGTTTGTCTTCTCACTTCTTTGATGATCATTTATGTGATTTTCATATTAATAGTTCAGTTTTTATATTTGGGTATTCATCATCATCATCTGTTTACAAGGCCGGCCTAGGATAGGCCCGACAAGAGTTCGGGCTTGGACAACCCCCCTCTATAGGGAAACCCCCCAGGCCGGCCCAGCCCAAACCCAACTTCAGAGATGCCTCAACAAGCTTACAGTTGAACCTGGTTGCAGAATAGTATGTCAGTTGTTTTTCTTAGGGCCAGCCCATGCAAATCCATCTTAAACCTATATTTACAGTAGCTCCGGCTAGGGCTAGGGCAACCAAACCCCCCGGACCAGCCTGTCTGTGTAGAACTATTGTATGAGTCAAAGTAAATAAATCTCCACAAATAAGCTTCAATTGTCAGTTATCAAGCAGATTTCTGCCTAAATTCATGGTCAGGGATGAATGGAGAGCCTTGGTATAATAAAACCTATGCCGGGTAGTGGGTAGGCAGGCCTACTAGTTTTACTCACAAAGTTTAAGCTCATCCAACAAGAAGAAACCCTCCAAATTTATCTAAACTCACGACAGGGTCTAGACAAAGAAAATATAGTATTATTCATATAGAGTGCTTTCATCTCCAAGGCGCAATATAAGAGAACCCAAAGAAATCACATTCCCTTTAGGAACATTTTCTTTGGTCAATATCCTCTACTCTTTGTTACTAATGCATCCATTGATTAAAGATTGTATGTATAATATACATATTCATAAGTTTTTTGTTTAATAGATTTACATCTAAGGATTGCGAGTTTATGAAAAAAGTTTTATAATCGAATGGTGTATTACATAACTATTTTTAATGTTGAAAAGAAAGGCATTGTTATTTGGTTCAGTCATTATATTTACCACAACGTTGTTCAAGTCTTCTGTTCGAAGTGTGAGTTTTTCAGCACAACAGATGGAACCAGTTCAAGAATACTTTTTATGCTCTGTAATCTTTCTAGCAGCGATTGCAATGGTTACAAAGGTAAGTTTGTAAATCATATCAGGCTAAAAGGTAATTGTGATATATGCACATAATAATAATAGGAAGAGTAAAAGACATCCAAGTACATTCCATAAGTCAAATTTATGACACCGTCACGTTAGATTGCGATATTCATCCCATGTTATTGTTTGGTTAGCTCATTCGGTAAATGTTATAAGAAACAAGCCACATTGACCACTCATGCCTACAACAGGATCATCCTTATTTTGCCTTTCGGTTGTGATTCTCTAATGTATATGCCACAGTAAAGTTTGTTTTACTTTATATGTCCTTTTTAGTTATTATGTGTAGAATTCATTGTTTATAGTTGTCTCATATTAAATAATTATACGGATCTATTCGCTCTCTGCACTTGAATATGTACTGGGAATGACTGTCTCATAACATTTGAGTGGTTCATTTCTCCATTAATCTTTTCTAGTAATTATAGTATATTTTCCATTAACTTTGAAACTAGAACGGGGATAAGAGACTTTGATCTTTGTGGTGTCACTCTGCTTAGGTATATACACAACACTTCTCCAATCAAATCATAGATGAGTTAAAGGAAAATACCTATTGAAATTCTTTAGCAGGTGTAAATAAGTTCATTTCTTCTATTCTTGATTTCATCATCTGTTTAGCCTTGCACGGCAATTAGTCAAACCTGCAAGCAGGGAAGAAAATGGAGAGCACATAATGATGACACTTCTCATTTTCTCCAAGGTGTGAGTTTTCAACATCTGATATGACTTCATATCTACTTTATCCAAACAGGGTGAGAACACAGTTCAGGAAACAGACTAGTAATAAAGGTATCGAGTACCATGTGACCATGGATAACCCATGACTTTAGTGTGAAAGCTTTTTTAAGATCGCTATGAGCCCATCCGTCTTACGAGTTAGAAAAATGGCAATACAGAAGAACGTTCCAAAAAAATATGTAGCTGAAATGAAAATGTTGTCACCTACGACAATTCAGAAGATAGGATATATAAATGTGGGTTCATTTGTGAAAGTTGGATCTATTGTCAATGAGATCGAGATTCATGGAAGATCATTGAGATGGTTAATGTGTAAGTGCTCCAGTTTGCCCTGATAGGATCCTAGTTCAAGGAGCTAGGAATAGGGAAAGACCTGGTGTGAGTCAGTAGTGAAGAATATAGTCCTTGCTAATCTACTAGAGCAGGATGGTGCAGATGCTAAACAAAGATATTATCATGCAGCTATCCTGCCAAAAAAATTGGTATAGAGGATCTCTTCTTTTTCTTATTAATCTAGCTTTATAGACATCAAATTTAATTGCAGTGAAGAGGTTCTTATACTATTAGGATATTGGAAATCTTTTGAGTCAAAATTTTCCTAGCTAGACATCTCTCTTTAAATAATCTGAATTGCCTTGGACAATGTATATTAGACAAAAAAGTCAGTCTTGACTCTTGAAGCTTGCGTACTAAAATAAGTTATGTAGTGTTTTGTTAAATGTCGTGAAACAACAAAAAAAAAAGAAAAAAGAAGAAGCTTTTATCCCAAAATTCTGGGGTAGGTTATTTGAATCCTCTTCTTCCATTCATCTATGTTAAAAGCCATATCTTCTAAAGCTAATAAAATTCATATCCTTCTTTATCACTTGAAAACTATGTTCGTTACTTCTGGTCCTAGCGGCTACATTAAATACTATATTATCGTTCATCTATACGAGAGCATCTATTGTTCTGCGTTGCACATGTCCGAACTGCCTAAGTCGATGTTCTCTATCTTGTCCTCAATTGGCGTCACCTCTGACTTCCCATGGATACACTCATTTCTTATCAATTTTTTTAATGTATTGCCATTCATCCATCTTAACATTCTAATTTCAGCTGCGCTAACTTTTTGGACATGTTGTTTCTTAATTGTTCAACACTCTGATCGATAAAACATGACTTGTCTTATAGAAGTCTTGTAGAATTTTTTTCAGATTCAGAGGTATCTTGCGATTACAAAGTACTCCAGAAGCACCTCTATTTCAACCATCTTGTTTTAGTTCTATACACGACATCCTTCTCAATATCTTCAACATGACCATTTAAACCACCTTCGATGTACAACTTTTCACCTCGATGTACCCCTTAAATGAAACTATCCACATGTTCTCAAATTTTATGTTTTGTATTTTCATGATTCTACTGGGAGTGCATATGCCCTAATTACATTAATAAATCCACCCCTTATACTAACTTAATTAATACTATCCAATCTCGTATTATTTTTACCATGTGCAACACTATTTGTTAATAATTTATCCACAAGTATCTCTATTCCATTTCTATGTCTATTTTCACATGAATACCAAATTCTAAAACTACTAGTATTAATTTCTCTCGATTCGTCACCTACCTACTTGGTTTCTTGTAGGTAAACTATATTAATATCTCCTAATCATTGTATCCAAACTTCATTCCCTTTTTCGTTAAGGTTCCTATGTCCAAGTAGCTAATCTAATTTTACTCCCATGCACAGATTTTTTATATCGTTGCTTCTTATACCTTGTAGTTCCTTATCTACTTATCACCACATTGAAGTAACGATGTGGTGCATAGTTTCTGGGGAACGTCCAAGTCCTCATTGTTCAATTGACATTACGCAAGGGTGATATCGATGCAATGCGTCACTTACGAGTGATGATCACACAATCCATCATTGCTCATTTTTCATTGCACCGGAGTGAGAATGCTGTAACGCGTCCTATTGAGAAATGTCCCAACATGTATTATGTATGGATTCATTTCATAGAGATCCAACAATGTCTTACGCTCGTTGTCGGCTACCTAACGCAACCCTTCATTATCCGAATTTGGGACCAGTAATGAAAAATAAAACATTAAGCATATCACAAGCTGAGTTAAATGAAGAGAAAGAAACAGGACATAAAACTATTTTTGTTTCCCTGGCTCCGGTTCTAATATTAAATCAAAGTCTTCCCATTTCAAAACATCTCTTAGGCTGTGTTTGGTAGGAGAGAAAAGTGGGAGGAAGGAAAAGTGGAGGGAAGGATTCATTTTCTATTGTTTGGTATGGAAGGAAAAGTGGAGGGATTGTTTTTCCTTCCTAATCTAAGAAAACCAATCACCCCAAAAGTGGGAGAAAAATTGGATGGAAAAGTGGAGACTTGTATTAATTAACAATTGTACCCCATGTGAATTGTATTATTTAAAAATTATTAATGAAATCAAATGGTAAATATGTGTTTTAGTCGAGGATAGAATTGGTAAACCTATGTTTTTTTTATTTATTTTCTTTCCTTTCACTTTTCTTTCCATACCAAACAAGAATAATGCATCTATTCTCTTTTCCATCCTTCCAACCAAACACAAAGGAAGGAAATGATCTTTCCTTTCCATATAGAAGGAAAATGTATCCTTATCTTTTTCTTCATTCCACTTTTCCATCATTCCTACCAAACACAGCATTAGAGATGAAAACAATATTGGTCTGATTGTTTCTTGATTTCTTGTTAGTGCAATTTTGTCTTCCTTAAGGCCGTGTTTGGTTGGTGGGACGTGGGGAGAAGGGAAAACAAAAGGATGAAAGAGAAAAATGAAATAATTTGTTTGCTTGATTGGCTAATCGAGAAAATCAAGAAAAATCATATAGAAAGTTGTGAAGAAAAAAAAAATGATAAGAAAGAGTTGATAGAGTGGCGGAGTGGGGGAGGTTAGAGTTGATGAGTGGAAGAGTGGGGACTGAATGGTCCAATAGAAATTTCTTTCATCTTTGTCGGAGAGAAAGGGAAATGGTTTTCGTAAGTGAAGAAGACGGGGAAGAAAATGGTAATATGTGAGATATTCTGACTCTCTTTCTTTTTCTTCCTACGGAGTGGGGGAGGTTAGAGTTGATGAGTGGAAGAGTGGGGACTGAATGGTCCAATAGAAATTTCTTTCATCTTTGTCGGAGAGAAAGGGAAATGGTTTTCGTAAGTGAAGAAGACGGGGGAAGAAAATGGTAATATGTGAGATATTCTGACTCTCTTTCTTTTTCTTCCTACTATAACCAAGCAAGGAAATATATTTTACAGTTTCTTTTGCTTTCCCTTTACTCCCACCTTCCCATCGACCAAACACAGCCTAAGACTTTGACTCCCAAACCTTTGCTCGCCAGTCTCCTGACTTTCAATACTCTGTATTGTTAAGCTGCTCACACATGTTAGTTGCTTTAAATGATTTCAAAGCAGAAAATAGCAGATTGATTAAACTAAGTGGCTGGAATGGGCAGCCACTTAAGCGCACCCCATGCACTTAGGCAGCTGCTCTGGGTTTAAATATCCAAATAAGTATAAAGGTCTCTATAAGGCATGATAATCCTATTCCTGACTTAACACTAGTAATCTGCTGAATAAATCCAATTTGAATTCCCAAGTCATAGTAATTAACTAATTATATCTGAATTACTTTTGTATACTCAAAGAAAGTGATCGAGAAGACAATTGAGAATAGGATAAAAGAGCAGGGAGATAAAAATAAGTATGATTAAAAGACCCTAATGTAGAAACAGCAGTAGGTTGCCCGATGTTAAATTGTTGGCTTGTTAGCAGCAAAGCAGTAGGATGCCCGATGCTAGAGTGCTGACCAATGAAAGGGAAGAAGAAGGAGACTATCCTTACCTGATATGGCGTCATAATTGAGTTCACCCTCTAGACCTAATCTTTCCTTTAGGGTCTGCTTGGATTGAGGGGGAAAAATAAGCAGACTTAGGGGTTAAGTGAAGGGAAGTTAAGTGAGAGCGCGAAGAGTCATTGCATATAACCTTGTTTGCCTGATTTCAATTATGTGATGGTAACTCTATTTATGTTTATGATATTTGTGACTTTAGAACATATATTAACTCATCTCTCTTTCCGATTATTTCAATTGTGATTATGATTCATTTGATGAACTTATTAGTTTACGAAATCCTAGGATTGCGTGATTCGCCAGAAAAAGGGATGATAGCGACTTTTTTTCTTTATAAAATGACTATTAGTTACTCGTTGGATTTCTTCGAAACATTTTCCTTTAAGTAATTTATACGAGTCATTAATCTTTCTTTCATGGAGTTTTTCCATTATTCATACAACTCCCACGATTTGAGGGAGAGTTAAGTGGGGTGTGTTTAATAACACTTGCTTGGATTGGAGGTTTTGAGTAGGAGAATTAATAAAAATGCAATAGTTATCAAAGTATCCTTATTACATGTGGTATAAAATTAGATTTGATTGAGTTTTTAATTAGAACTTGTCAAAACAAGGGATATTTACGACTTATCAAACATGTCCTCACTTGCCCTTGTTACCCCCCCCCCCCCCCCCCCCCGATTTGAGAGATGGAAAAAATAGACAAAGGTTAAACTTCTCCGACTTAACCCTCTATGACTTTTTCTCCTAAACCCCAACCCTCAAAATTCCCCCTCAATTAACTGACTTAACTCTCTTCACCGTCAATCCAAGTAGACCTTTAAACAAATATATCGTCGTCACTTTTGTTACATCTACCCTCTTCTAGCAACTTATGATGCTAAACAAAGAAAAGGAATATATAATGTTGTATGTGTTTTCCATAGAGGGAAGCAACTATAGGTCCCTTGTGCATGTTCTTGCCAAAAAGGGTAAAAAAAGGGTTGTGCTTGCCAAAAAAGGGTAAAAAAAGGGTCGCGAACTGACGAATTTCCCTACCGAACCATCGAACCTGCCAATTCTTCAGCGCCTTCAGCGACGCATGGTCCTCTAAATTGTCTGTGTGATGGACTTATAACCGGGGATTGCATTTCTTCATATTATGTGCTCTTCTTATACTGATTTGGCTTTCGTGCAGAGCCCATGCTAACACTAGGGAGCACCAATGCTATGTATGGTCCGATGACTGGACCGCAGTAACAGAAGACGGAAGCTTGTCTGCGCAGTTCGAGCACACCTTACTGATCACAGAGAAGGGGGCAGAGATACTGACTCAGTGTTGAGAGTACCGGACGTAACAAAAATCTGATTTCTGGATATTTGTTAAAAAAATATGGCTACAAACTTGTTTTTGAGTCTGACCGAGTTGTAATCTCCTTAAATGGGAATTTTATTGGGAAAGGCTATGTTTGTGGGGGTCTATTTAAACTTTCTGTTGACATGCCTTGTAGTACTCTGAATTCTACTTCAAAATATAGATTGTACTTAATTTCTGTTTCAAATGTTATATCTTCTAATGTTGATAGCTATGATGTTAGGCATAGTCGTTTGGGACATGTTAATTTCAATTCTGTAAAGAGAATGTCTAATTTGCAATTGATTCCCAAGATTGATATGAGCAAGAATGAAAAATGTGAAATTTGTACCCAAGCCAAACGGCCTAAAAAATTCTTTCATTCAGTTGAAAGAATTCTCAGCTTTTGGAGCTTATTCACAGCGACATCTGTGAATTAAACGGTGTCCTCACTCGTAGTGGTAAGCGTTACTTCATAACTTTTATAGATGATTATTCTAAATATTGCTATGTTTACTTGCTTAGAACAAAAGATGAGCTCTTAGTAAGTTTGTTTCTTTTAAAGCTGAAGTTGAAAATTAGCTTGAAAAGAAAATAAAAATTCTTAGGTCTGATTGTGGGGGTGAATACACCTCTGCTGATTTTGACTCCTTTTGTGAATTGCATGGAATAATACATAAAGTAACTGTCCCTTATGCTCCTCAACAGAATGGGGTAGCAGAAAGAAAATAGGACTTTAGTAGATATGATTAATGCTATGTTAGGTAGCTCTGGTCTATCTGATAATTTGTGGGGGGAAGCCTTACTTTTTGCATGCCATATTCTGAATAAAGTTCCTTTTAAAAAGACTGATAAAATCCCTTATGAATTATGGAAGGGCAGAAAACCATCTTTGAAATATTTCAAAGTGTGGGGGTGTCTTGCAAAAGTCTCTGTCCCCCCTACTAAGAAAAGGAAATTGGGACCCAAGACCGTAGACTGTGTATTTTTGGGTTATGCTCAAAACAGTATTGCTTATAGATTTCTTGTTATTAAGAGTGAGGTTAATGGTATTGATGCAAACACTGTTATGGAATCTAGAGATGCTACATTTTTTGAAATGTCTTTCCTTTGAAAAATAGAACCCCTGGATCTTCTATATATGCACAAGTTCCAATTGCAACTTCTAGTTCTCAAGTAGAAACCCTAGTAGAACCTAGGAGGAGTAAAAGAACTAGAAGAGAACCAAACCTAGGAGAAGGGTTTTTCACTTACCTTGTTGAAGAGGACCCTATATCTTATCAAGGGGCTATGTTGTAAGCCCCTTGAATTTCAGGGTTTATTTTAAATTTTCTAAATGAATTATTTTCAATAAATATTTTATTATTTAATTGTTTTGACCATTAATGTACCTTTCCGTAACTTTGACTTAAGCGACAGGGATGCCAATCTCTGTAAACTCTCTTTACGAGTTTTGTAGTAGACAAGATTATCTTCGTTTTGATATATCATGTCCCACTTAAACTCGTTCCCTTGTGCTCTTTTGCATCGCGCAACTTCGGGTCAACTTAGACCAATTAATCGTTGAATAATTATTCTCACTCTTATCTTTGATCATCATTTGCACGTTACCGTGACTTTTAATTTAGGAGCACCAGACCAGTCGTTTTTCAGAACCAACTTCTCATAAATGATCTACTCAAGACGTTCTTCACCCATGACCTTCGTGTCCCACTCAGACACTCCATTTTGTGCTTCATTTTCTTCGCACAACTTTTGGGTCAATTTGGGCTGATTTATTTTCTACCGTGAAACCTGATTTAATTTCCAATTTACTTTCGGGATCCGACATCGATCCAACCTAGTCGACCCAAAGTATGGACATGGCCCACATGAACTACTACCCACATGATACTTGTGTCCCATTTATTTGAGTCTCCGCATGTTACTTATTTACCCCTGATTATAAATACCCATTTAAATTCAATTATTGTCCCCTGTCCGATTTTGATCCGACCCGACTCGATCGAACCCGAACCAAAGCTCCATATTGTTCCCTCAGTACTGTCCAAACATCCCACACAATTTTCTCTTTTCATATTTTGAAAATATCTCTTTCTCTCTCTACTCTACAAATATCTCCTTTAATATCTCTTATATATATATATATATATCTCTCCTTACAAAACACACAACCCCATCACCAGCACAACCCCCCCCCCCCAATTCGGCCGACCTATCTCTCTCCCTCTTCAATAGTCTCTCTCTCTCTCTCTCTCTCTCTCTCTATTCTAACACAATCTCTCTCACTCTTTCTATATTATATTACCCACACCACATAAACATATATCACTCTCTCTCTCACCTCTAAAACACAACACACACCACCACACCCCCTCTCGGCCGACATCACCACCCTCACCATCATTCTCTCCATCTCCTCCTTCCTCCATCAACCCACAGCCACCCCCTCCATCTTCTTCTCATCTTCTCATCATCAACACCATCTTCACCACCATCACTTCAAACCACCACCACCATTAACCATCACCACCACTCTAACTATTATCACCACTACCATCACCCGAACCGCCACCACCACCGCACAGCCACCCCGTCGTGCCCGACACTGCGCCGCCGGCCCTGGCCGACCGGCCGCAGCAGCACAGCGCGGCATGCAGCAGCAGCATGCAGCAGTAGCCGCGGCGCAACAGTGTGCGCACGGCCACGCTCGCCGGCGCCGTCGCGGCCAGCAGCAGCGCCGACGACCCTCCCCTGGCCAGGCGCACCCCCGGCGAACCCCCCTTGCCGCCTCCGTCGTCCCCGACGCATGGCATGGGCTATTCGTGCATTTACGTCGAAATCCGTCGTGACGCACGAGTTTGCGTTTTTCGAGAGATCCGACCGTTGGATCGACGAACTCTTTGCTCCGTCACAATCTCGGTATATATCTCTTCACTCCCCTTAAGTTTCGTCCGTTAATTTCGTCGTTTGATACATCAAAACTGGCCATCAAGTTGACACTTTAAATTGTACTGTTTTTGGACAGTTTTGTGGAGCCGACTTCGTCAGCTCGTAACTCCGCCGTCGCAGCTCCGGTTGGTGCGCTACCAGTTCCTGTGCGCAGCTGGTATAACCGTCTTCCTGTCCTTTAAGTTTCGTTTCATTATAACCACGTTTGGTTGGTCGAATTCGAATTCTTTAATTTACACTTGTAAAATTCTATTTTGAACCCGGACTTCGGATTCAATTTCTGACACCACCAGTAGACTCGTGGCGTCGTTCTGGCACGTTTTCATAAAATTTGCTTGATTTGGAGAACGTGGACCCTGGCACGTATTTCGGTACAAAGCGGGTCCCACATTCCGAGTCAACGGGTCACTTTGAGATCGGCTCATCGAATCCAATTCCGGATATACCGTTGAGTTCGTATCGTCATTTTGGACTCGTTGACATATAATTTGCTGAGTTTTGAAGATATTTGCTCGGCACGCATTTCGGTGCAAACCGGATTCCAAATGTCCGCATTAACGTGTCATTTTGAGATCGGCACATTGGAATCCTATTTCAGACATATCGTTGAGTTCGTATCATCATTCTGGATTCATGGATATAATTTGCTAGGTTTTGTAGACTTTTATCCTGACATATTTTTCGGTACAAAGTGTGTCCAACGGCGGACATCATTTTGACCCAAAATTATCGTTTTGCCCCAGTGTCTAAATTGGACTTATGGTAGGCTATCCTAGCTAATTTGACCGTTTTGGACATGTTGGTGATATTTATTTTATCATCCGACAACATCTGTAGATTTTTCTTATGTATCATCCTTAATTTGTAATTAATTATTTTTCAGAAATTGTTGCTTGTGTTTTTAAATTTTTATATATTTTAATTGCTGTGTTAAATCTGAGAAAATTGTATTTAAATACTATGTTAATTTAGCTAATTTATTATAATTGTTTCAGCATTTAATAATTACTTTTGGCATTTTATAAAAAAGGAAAACAGAACTCATTTTCAGGATACATGTGTTTGCTGATTTTTAATAAATATCTATGAGAGTTTATAAATCCCAAAAAATTAGTATAAATTTCTATAATTAACAAGGATCATTTTGGTACTTTATTTTATGTATAATTGAGCTTTTTGTCTATCTCAAAAATTGTTGGAACTCAGTGTACAGTTTAATTTATTTATTGAGTAGTTACGCCACTTACAAAGTTTTGTGTTGATTTGAGTTATTGTAGTATTGGACCTCACCCTACACTACTGTAAAGGCCCTAGAAAATTAGTTTGGATATAGTGTCACCCCACATTGGACTTTTATGCTAGGTCCCCACTTGGCTAGTATCCAGTTAGGAGTCGTGTCACACCACTAGTGTAAAATCTTGAACATAACTTAGATACTGAGTTTGTATATCATTATTGACAGGATACCGGACATCTATATCTTCGTACTAGTATTCTTGCTTTGCTCGAGGCGAGTACCCCTACAAACTTTATTTACTGCATATGATAATGAATTGCGTATGAACCATGTTAAAATACCGTTTCTTGAACTGCAAGTCTGATCTTCACATGTTTCATACTGCTCCCAGTACCTGCCATGCTTATACTGCTCCTAGTATCTCTCACATGTTTTATATCGTTCTCGTATCTCTCACATGTTTTACTGTTCGTATCTCCCACATGTTTTTGCTGTTCACGTATCTCCCACATGTTTTTACTGTTCTCGTCTCTCTCACATGTTAGAATATGGGTTATGAAAAAACTGACAGTTGAGTACGTGATCATGCCCCCCTCTCCGTATGTATTTACAGAGCAAAGTTTTATTTTATATGATTTCTGTGTTCGTAGGTAACTCTCAAAGCTGTATTTGTATGTATGTACATCTATCGCCTTTACACTTGTACGAAAGTACATTTCATTATGTGCCACTGCACATTGTACATCTATTGACGATCACGTACCTGCTCCAGTTTTAAACTCTAGATATACATATGTCGTCATGACAAATGTATTCCTGACATGATAGATTATGATATGACATGATAGATTTGTGATATGACATGATTGTGATACGACATGAGATAGATGCCATGATTCTTATTTACTACATCTCTTTTCATTCCATGCTCAGTATGTTTCGTTTATAGAATCAGTACTTGCTCCCGTCCTGACAGGATAACGTTGTAGGAATACTTTCGGAGGAAGATTTCCTCTGTGATCTTGTCTATGGACCCACTACAGAGGACCAGGTTTTTGTTCCCGAGGAAGTTCCCGCAGAAACCTCGCTTGGTAGTCTTGCTTAGATTATTTTGGCTTAGTTATTGAACTATTTAGACTATATCTTGTAATTACTGGACTTTGTCTCCAGTTAGATACTTTGGAAGTGTATTATTAAGTCTGTACTTATTTTACTTTCGCTTATAGATGCTGTGTTGTGATGAACCTTTAAATGTGATTTTAGAACTGTTAGCAGCTTAGATCCTTTATTGTCTATTCTTAGAACAGCTTACTACGCTTTAACCAAGCGTAGGCTGGACATGGCTCGGCCCGGCCCAACAATTTGGGTAACGGGTCGTGACATATGTCTTTTGTAGATTCACTATTTTGGAAAGATGCCATTAATAGTGAAATAGATTCTGTTATGTCAATAGAACTTGTGATTTGGTTAACCTTCCTGTAGGTTGTAAACCAATTGTTGCAAATGGATATTCAGGAAGAAGCTAAGACCTGATGGATCTATTGAGAAGTTTAAAGCAAGGTTAGTTGCTAAAGGGTTTAAACAAAGGGAAGGAGTAGATTTCTTTGACACTTACTCTCCAGTTACTAGAATTGCCACAATTAGAATGTTAATTGCTATTGCATATGTTCATAAACTGTTTATTCATCAAATGGATGTAAAAACTGTCTTTTTGAATAGAGATTTACAGGAAGAGATTTACATGGAACAACCTGAAGGGTTTGTTGTTCCAGCACAAGAACACAAGGTATGCAAATTGATTAAATCTCTTTATGGGATGAACACAAGGTAATTCTATATTATGGTTTTGCTATTAACGATTCTGATAAATGTGTATATAGCAAAACAGTTGGTAGTTCATGCAGTATTATGCTTATACGTTGATGATATTCTTATTTTTGGCACTGACATGGATATTATCTATGATATCAAAAGTTTTCTGTCTCAAAATTTTGATATGAAAGATTTAGGACCTGCTGATGTGATTTTAGGACTTAAATTAAGTCGCACTTCTAAGGGAATTGGTATCTCCCAATCTCACTATATAGAAAAGGTCCTGAAAAGATTTAACTATTTTGATTCTAAACCTGTAAGCACTCCATATGATGCAAGTATCAAGTTGAAGAAGAACAAAGGAGACAGTGTGGCTCAGCTGAAGTATTCTCAGCAAATTGGATGTTTGAACTATATTGCTAACCGTACCAGACCTGATATTTCCTACGCTGTAGGAAAACTTAGTCGCTACGCAAGCAATCTGAATAGTTACACTGGACTACCTTAGAAAGGGTAGAGATATCTGAAGGGCACGTCATCCCATGGATTATTCTATGGAGGATACTCATCTGTATTGGAAGGGTACACTGATGCAAACTGGATCTAAGATACAGATGAGACCAAAGCCACAAGTGGATATGTATTCACATTGGGAGGAGCTGCTGTCGCTTGAAACTCTACCAGGTAGACCTGTATATCTAGATCGACTATGGAGGCAGAGTTCATAGCTCTTGACCTCACCAGTGAGGAAGCAGACTGGCTCAGGAATCTGGTAACAGATATTCCTCTGTGGAGCAAACCAGTTCCTGCTATCCCTGTACACTGTGACAGCCAGGCTGCAATAGCAAAGACTCAAAGGACAAGCTATAATGGAAAATACAAACATATACGTCTGAGGTACAATCGGGTGAAGCAATTGCGGTCCAGTGGAGTAATTGCAATTGACTTCGTCAGATCAAAGAACAATCTAGCGGATCCTCTAACTAAAGGTCTCTCGAGGAGACTAGTGTATATGGAGACGGCAAGAGGAATGAGGTTGAAGCCCATAGATTGAGTTACCTCAAAGGCAACCCAACCTTCGATTGGTAGCACCAAAAAAGGTTCAATGGGTAACAACAAAATTGATGTGTGACTGGAAAGCACTATATAGATGTAATTGTAATGAACCATTCCTCTACTATATAGTGTTGATATGCAATAAAAATGAGGTTGATTGTAAAATCTTAATGAATCTGTGGCATGTAAAGCAGGGTATATAAATTGTAGAATACCCAGAAAGATTCACCTATTTTGGAGTGAAAGTGGGACCGCTTTCTATGGGAACTTGGGCTGTTCTCTAGAGCTCTCAAGAAACCGAGATAAGCACATGGCCAAAAAGTGCACAACTGTTGATACGATCAAATGCCTGCAATGTTTGTGTGTACGTTGAGTCTGTACAAATAAGATCCTAAGTTCAAGACTTACGTCGCTTTGGGTCCGTATAGATGAAATGTACAACACTAAGGGAAGGTTCAAGTCCGGAAGACACCTTCCTCTGATACACAATGTAACTCCCCAAATCTTATTCTCTTTCCTATCGTTCTATCGATCTATATCCTTTTTTGTCCATTTTTGAATCATGTGGGAGATTGTTGGTTTTTTGATGTGTTGTTGCTTGGGAAGCAACCTATATGTGATTCAAAAAGGCACTCCATTCTTTAGTCCCACATGGAAAAAGAGAAAAAGTTCTCCTTTCCATATAAGGCTTTCTTCTCCTTAGTGGGTTAGTGGGTTGTATAGGGATGGAATAT
Source organism: Iris pallida (assembly GCA_029216955.1). NCBI lineage: Eukaryota > Viridiplantae > Streptophyta > Magnoliopsida > Asparagales > Iridaceae > Iris > Iris pallida. Next base: position 7,053,227 of record JANAVB010005597.1, read on the forward strand.
ATCCCATCCAACCCGCGAGCGGGTGCGCGATTTAAATGCGCGTTTATTGTCGCGCACTTAGCACTTAGCACGCCGCGGACCGGACCAAGGGTATAAAGGTAATTTTCTCTTTTTATTTTATTGATTTATTCTTCTTTTTGTTTCAGTTGTCTGGTCTTCCGTAGAACTGTTACCACGTAATCCCGTTACGTGATTTGTGGATCGCGAGATAATTATGGCCACGTACAGAGAGATTTGATTTTAAATCAAATCAGTTGATCCGTTTGAGGATATACGAAAAATCTTTCTCTCTCTCCTCTCTCTCGTTCGAAACTCTGTTCGCGCAGAAGAGAAACATCGCAACCGAAACCTTCCTCCGCTCCTCCGTCCAACTCCTTCTCTGGGCAAGGCTGTGATCGATCGAGGGATTCACTACCGGGTGCACGGTGCTGTGGATCGAAGGATTCGTTGTATCTCGGGGATAGATCGCCTGGAACCCGCTGCACGATTGTGGGGGCGAAATTCTATTCTAAGGACATCGTTTGTAACGTTCTTCGAAGCCTAAACTTTTAATTCATGTTCTAAATTTTACTTCTTCTGATTGCATGCTTTAGAAATTCTGTCTAGTATTTTTTCCAACAATATCTCTAAGTCACTGCTTCATAGAATTTACAGACATTTCTACAATTGTCACTGAACTTTTTTTACTTTCAACCATTATAATAGATCAACATGGTGAACATATTCATTAATCGAGTAGCCTAAATTTCCTGAGATATTAGGTCCTACTGACTGAAAAGAAAATCAGATGGCTTACAGAATTTTTATGGTCACAAAAGCTAAAAATGTTAAACTTGTTTGTTTCTTTATTCAAAACCAGTTGTCCTGAGAAGGAAAAGGCTTGACATGAATCCAAATCTTAATTGTTGGATTCTTATCTGTGGTTGTTGGATTCAACAAACTATCTGGAGTTGGACAATGAAGCAACAATAACTACAACATTTCCTCTTCCTAACTATATGATGTCAAAATTTATTTCCTCTTTTTCTATCTAGAATATCTGAGCTATTTACTCTGTGAAATTGAGAATTCATATGTTGAATAGTTAAATTATTCAGATCTCCATGTGGCCACTGCTTTATATGTAGGGTTATTTACACTGACCTTCCTATGTTTCATGAGTAGTACAGGACCATCCTATTCCGAAAATAATTACACTGACCATTCCTCTCTTTTATAAATTTTATTAACCATAGGGACGGCGTCTGTGTTATTAGTTTCTATAGAAAATAGAAACTATAGGGGGTGTCCGTGTAATTAGTTTCAAAGCAGGGGTAGTCCATGTAATAAATGTAAAACATAGGAATAGTTAATACAATTAACCCATATATATAATATATATATATATATATATATATATATTTTTTTTTTTTTCTATTTATATATAATATATATATATATATATATAATATATATATATATTATATATATATATATAATATATATTATATATATATATATATATACAATGTTCTTTCAAGGACATAAGATCTAATGCTCTTCCATGTCTTTTGAAGATGAGAAATTGGATGATCCACACTCATACTATTGATATTTGATTCTTTATCGTTTCTATATAAAAGTTCTCTTCTCAAGCATACTTTCATGTATGTTATGTATATTTTAGTAATTAGCAATGTCTTAAAAGCGTTATATTTTAGTGTGCGTCTATGTTTAGTCTCACACTGGACTCACTTGTATGAGTACGGTCTCCTCCTCCTCCAAGACTCATGTATATACGTATTTAAACCACTCAAGGAAAGGTGTCCTAATTATTTCAGTTGTAGCTTTCTACATGGTACTAGAGTATAGCTCATCTTGGACCTTAGCTCTTTCCTTCAATCAAAGTATATTCTCTCTCTGCCAAATTAAAAATCCTAGCAACCCATGTCATTCTAAACCTAAGTCTAGCCATCCATCCATTATCTTTTCATTTCCTAATCTTAAAAATGTCAATTTATAAAGGCACTTCCAAATTTACTCATGGCTAGTCCAGGATTGGGGCTAATCCAGTTTAGAGGAATTGTTACTTAGGACAGCCCTTTTTTCACTAGGAACTATCTTAATGTACCAACGATCCATCGAGTAATGCTACAGTTACAACCAAATGCTTACAACCCACTTACAATCTTCACACATTGCTGACATGTGGGCCATGGTCCACATGTTAGCAAATGGGTGAGTAGTTGTAAGTGGGTTGTAAACATTTGGTAGTAGATTTAGCATTATTGACGATCCATCTTGTACCTGCAAACGGGACACGTGAAGCTATTGGGCAACCACTCGGCGAGACATCGACAGTGGAAGACGTGCGAGCAAGGCAAACACGTCGAGTCCTCCTCCTCAACACGTGTTGCCTTGAACGATGCACATCTCCAAGTATGGGCGGTGATCTCCTCCCCCTTCTTTCTGATTTGAGGCATCTTCTTCCATTGGGGCTTCCATTGGGCGGTGATCGAGGAGGAAATTAGGGAAAGAAGGGGGCGGAGGTGCTCCCTTAGATTTTTTGGGTGGAAAAAGAATATCGGGAGACTATCACTAGCAGTTGTGATAATATAATATATATCGGAGCTGTTAGGTTTTCTGCGGTTTGTAATCGCGGACGTGACCGCCGGCCAACGTGGCGGTTGGCCATTGGCCCCCTGGTCCGGGTGGAACCCGAAGATAGCATGGAGAGGCCAATAGTCGGCCGGCGATAATGCCCGTGGTTGATATTAGATGACTTAAAAAGTTGTGAGGTCTACACCTTTTTTTAATCTCAATCACTAAATTGTAATTCAACCTATGAAACATAGGTTGGTTTCATAATACAAAACCAACCGGTTGGTTTTGTAGCGTTTCTTTCTATATCAACTACTTGTATTCCTAAAATGCCCTTGAGTATTTTATGAACATGATGTTCTTATATCAACTACATGTATATCATTTATATTTAAGAGTCAAAAATAAAGTTTGTATGCTATGGAGTTTTTTTTTTCATACAACTCTTCATGTTCCAATAGTTCTTATATCAACTACTTGAATGACAGTTCCGCCGGGCCGACGTCGTCGCCGGGTCACCCCGGCAACCCGCCTCCCCTCTCCTCCTCTCTTTCCAACCTTCCTCCTTCAACTACATTTCCTTGCAAAATATCCTTGAGGTATAATTTCTCTTCCACAAACAAATCTCCATTTCCTTTATTTCCAAAATTCAAATTATGATTTTCTTAAATTATATGTTTTTTTGCATGATTTTAACCTAGGGAATTATATGGAAGAATTTTTGGAACCCAACTCCAAAAGCTTAAGAGCAAGCTCTCTATCACTTTCTTGATTTTCTATTTCGTGCAAAATTATATTTATTATTATATTTCTTTCTATTTAATATCCTGGACAGAATATTAACTGCTTAAAATTAGTTTATTGTCACAAAATTTATTTAAACAAATTATCATAGTTTACACTTTGCCTCGAGTGCTAATGGGTCAAGTAGAATATTATTCTCCTTCATAAATTTTAGACATGTAGTTACGTTAAACATGGATTTAGATGTTGTGTAAATTTGTTATTAGCTTTGACATATATACAATATGTATGTGATCTCTCTAGAAATAATTTATCATATGAGTATTGTGATTTTGGAAAACTTGAATATATATATATATATATATATATATTTTTTATTATATATAATATATATATATATATATATATATATATATATATATATATATATGTGGACACGTAATAATTGTGATTAATAACCTATTGTGATGAATTAAGTAGGTACTCTTCTATCAAATAGAAAATCAAAAAAGTCCAAACTTGAATATATTGTGATTTTGTGTCATTGAGATATGAGAATAATATTCTATAAACCAAAATCTTTCCATAAATGTTTCTAAAGTAGATCTTATTCAAGTTTCTACAGTTGAATGTGATTTTGTGTCATTGAGATATGCTAATAATATTCTATATATATCACGAAGAAAACCTTTCCATAACTACTGTTTCTAAAGTAAATCTTATTGAAATTAAGGTATTGTTTGGGAAGAGAGGAAAATGGGAGAAGAAAATTTTGAGAGAAAAATGTGAGGAAAATTAGCCTCGTTTGGTTCACGAATTTAAGGAACCAAGAAAGGAAAGTTGTTCCTTTCCTTTGTTTGGTAGCTACAAACTTGGGAATCAATTTCCTGACAAGGAAAAAAATTGGGATTGATTTTTCCTCCTCCTTTCCCGACATTTATTACAAAAGTTATGACAAAAGTAACCATGTGTTATTGCTTATTTTACCATTAATGTTATTTTTACATTACTATTTTTATTTTAAAAGGTAAGGATATTATTGGAACATTGTTATATTTTGCTTTCCTTTCCTAGGTAGTTTCCTTGTTTTACCAAACACGGAAAAGAAATGTGACAGGAATCATACTTTCCCATTTCCATGGAAAATACAAGGGAATTCATTTCCTTTCCGTGAACCAACGAGACCTTAAAAGTAGTGGTGTTTGCAAAGAGGGAGGGGAATTGAGGAAGAAAAATGGGAGGAAAATTCATGTGGGTCCCACTCAAAAATTTTCTCCCAAAAGTGGAAGAAAAATGGAGAGAGATGAGAGGATTGTGAAATAAATTACCCAACTACCCTTCAATAAAATAGTTATTAATCTGGAAATTGCTGAGAAACCCAATTTCGGGATTGGCTTTTATGAAATGCCCACCGCTGGATGAGTTTTATGAAATGCCCAGAATTAAGTATTTTCACGTTAAATATTCCAAGATTCCCTTTTAGATGCCACCCGCTGGAAACTGCTATTTTTATAATACCGAAACTACCCCTCCGCGCGAATTGGTCATCTATATGTATTTGAATTCAAAAAACTCAGATCTGGATTGCGATTTTCGTCTTCTTCTTCTTCACGAAAAATCTGAATTCCATTGCTCTCATCTTCAGCAGAGATCGCAAAGATCGTTCGTAGTTCGGTGTGCTTTTCTTCGGTCGAACTCAGATCATCGCTCGTCATCATCATCACCATCATCATCATCTTCATCGACGTCAATTGTGGAGAGAAGATCTTTCTTCTTCTTTTCCATAAGAATTATCATCGCTTTGAAAGAAGAACGAAACTCTTTATTCCTGAAAAAACTAAATTACACGGAGAATGGCCATTCTCCTACGTTTTAACACTGGAAATGACCATTCTCCTGCGTTTTAACACTGAAATGACCATTCTCCGTGCTAAATTATACGGAGAATGACCATTCTCCGTTTTATTTAACACGGAGAATGACCATTCTCCGTGTAAATTAACACGGAGAATGCCATTCTCCGTTTTATTTAAAACGGAGAATGACACATTCTTCGTTTATTTAACACGGAGAATGTCATTCTCCTGCGTTTTAACACTGAAATAACCATTCTCCGTGCTAAATTACACGGAGAATGCTATTCTCCGTTTTATTTAACACGGAGAATGCTTCTCCGTTTTATTTAACACGGAGAATGGCATTCTCCGTATTTCTAACACGGAGAATGGTCATTCTCCTGTGTTTTAACACTGGAATGACCATTCTCCGTGATAAACTACACGGAGAATGGCATTCTCCGTGTAAATTAAGACGGAGAATAGTCATTCTCCGTGTAATTTAGCACGAAGAATGGTTATTCTCCGTGTAAATTAAGACGGAGAATGCCATTCTCCGTGTTAGTAACACGGAGAATGTCATTCTCCGTGTAAATTAAGACGGAGAATGACATTCTCCGTGTTACTAACACGGAGAATGACCACCCTCATGCGAAATTAACATTTTTCGTGTTCTAACACGGAGAATGACCATTCTCCTGCATTTTATGGTCAGCTGAAACTTTGGAGAGCCATAACTTTGACTGGAAGGTCGAAACGAGGTCCCGTTTGTCGCAAAATGAGCGTATTGTCGAGAAGACTGAAAGTAATGGTTTCACCGTTAGACGACCTTCCAAAATTTTAGAATCGCAAAAAAAATGATGTTTGGACTCCGTTTTAGCACTTTTGCCGTTTGTTCCGGTCTTTCCGAAATTTTTCGACGAGTTTTTGAAGATTTTTTAGGAGAAAACCTAGATTCGAAAGTGAGCAGCGTATGGAAGAAGATGAAATATCGAAACATTTTTTTAAGAGCAGTTTCGTGGGTGTTTTCAATAAATTAAAAGGAAGGGCAAAATGGTCATTTGGAATCCGCTTTGGATAAGTTTTTCTAATTCTGGGCACGCGATGAAAGTTTTTTTAGCGGTGGGTTTTACATAAAACTTTTTTAGTTTTTGGACATTTCATAAATACTCCCTAATTATGATTTGAAAAAATCAAGGACTAAATGGTAATTATATCTTTCTCCATAATAAATAAAATATTTTTTTAAAAAAAATTCTCCTACTTTTTGTTTATCCAAACAAGTGCCATTTTTCTTTCCCTCAAATTTTCCTCTCCCTCCCCTCGAAGGTTACCAAACACAGCGTAAGAGTACCATCCGCGCGCAAAAGATAGAACACAAAATTAGGTCAATTAGTGAACAGTAGTACTATAATTAGTCGTCACCACGGAATCTATATATATATAATAGCAAAATAGTTGGAACAAATTACAAACATGCCATTTTCCCGCCCAAACTCAGCCAAAGTACAAAATAAAAATAAAAATAAAAAACAGTCCACTTTTCTCAGCTAAACAAATTCAAACTATTCAAATTAAACACAACAGCCATTCCCCGCCTAAAGTCAGCTGTAAACAATTAAACCCATGCAATTTACAACAAAAGAAGTTAAAATTTGAACTGAACCATACCCAAATCCACTTTTCTCCAGAACCAAGACAACTGTTGAGTTTCCCAACATAATTTACATTAATAATCTGTCTGAGTTTACTGGCTATAAATACAGTGAAAATTGGCAACCATTCTCACTCTCCCGGCTTTCAGAAAAGGAAAAAAAAAATTCTTCACCCATGGCTCCTTTTTCTCTCTAATTCGTGATATCAGTCCATCGAAAACATTCTGGAATTTGAAAGTTCGACTTATTCGTATGTATGATGTACCCGGATACGGAGGAAAAGGGCAACCATTCAGTCGAATGTGTATTTCACGATTCTGAGGTAACTTTATTTATCCATAAACCAGTTACATTCTGCAATTCTGTTTACGTTAGCTAAACTCGGAATTAGGTTAAGATAGAACAAATGCTTTTCCTACAACAGCATATATTATTACAACCCATTTCACACGAAATTGTACAATTTTTAAACACCTGCAAGCATAGGAAATGAAATTTTAAACCCGGTAGAGTGAGAATGGTTGTTTATTCTGAGAAACAATTAGAAGAAAAACCATATGGTTACACAACGAAATAGTACAAATGATTAAACAGCTGTCAGCAATATTAAAAAACGAAGGTTGAGAAATTTTGCTATAGACTCAGATTTAGTACAACCGACCAATGGCTGCAACGAGTACCCCGCCAATGGTTGCCAAATCATCATGTCAATGGACCAATGGCTGTAACGAATGCCAATCATCATGTCAAGTGTACCAATGGCTGCAACGAATGCCCCGCCAATGGTTTTAACTACGAACGTAATGTGTTAAATGATAAAAAAAAAATAATACCATATGGTTATAGAAAATCTGACCAGTGCAATGGGTATAGAAAACAGGAAAATCTGACCAGTGCAATGGGTATAGAAAACAGAGAAATCTTCTCAGTTACTAGCATTACCAAAGTTAAGGAAATCAAACCTTAGTTTACATTAGGAAATCAAACCTTAGTGCAGAATATAATTATTAATAACTATTTACATTAAACTTATTTAAATTGTACAAATATTAATAATAATATTACAAAGTTTTTGCTCGCAGTTAATATGCCAATGTACAACATTATTCTAAATAATACAATTTAAATTCATCAAACTTAAAAGTTAATTTCGAAATAAATGTTTATGCAAAAAAGGTAAGAAACAAATATCATTCAAAATACTTGAATTCCCTCTTCAAAATTTAGTGTCTCCATAAAAAAACATATTGAATATTAAAACATTATAGATCGGAAATCGGGATTGTATACTGTTTAAATTAAATATTGTTCTAATTACAACTGTTTTTGTATATCTAGAATAATAGTTGTCTTTACATCATTTGAACATTAAAAAAATGCTTTATGTTTAAAACATGTATGTATGTATACATTGGAAATCGGTTTAGCAGAATATTTATATTAGATATGATGCCATTAAAGCTGTTTTTTTTTTGAAAATCTAAAATTCAGTTGTCCATACATCATTAGATACTTTATCATTAGATACTTTAAAATAAAATGCTTAGCAACAAACTTTGGAAAAGATTACTTTTGGCTTCCCAATAAAAACTAAACATATTTACATATGATGGATGCCACACAACTAAATAATACAATTTAAAACATATTGATTATTAAAACATTATAGATCGGAAATCGGAATTGTATAATGTTTATATTAAATATTGTTCTAATTACAACTGTTTTTTGGACATCTAGAATAATAGTTGTTCATACATCATTTGAACATTAAAAAAAATGCTTTATGTTTAAAACATGTATGTATACATTGGAAATCGTTTTAGCAGAATATTTATTTTAAAAGATTACTTTTGTCTTCCCAATACAAACTAATCATGAATTGACAGCCTACATATATTGGCCTAATTATACAAAAAACGATGCATGGACAAATTCATACAGCTCTAATGATGTGTGGATAACAGCAAAAACTGTTGGCATTTCTATTTTTCCTCCTCCCAATACAAAAAAAATCATTAATTGTATGCCTATATATTGGACTTACACATTCAAGAATGGTGTTTCAATTTTGTCACTTCCAAATCACAACAGAAATATAACAAGAAAGGAACTATTACAAAGGAAAATTGAGAATGAAGAAGCTGACAAGGAGTACAACACTTAACAAGCGTCCGAAACTTACAAACGATAAAGGAGGTAATAGTTCCATCTAATTTTTGGTGTTATGCTACAATTGTTATTTTAATTTAATTACTTCTAATAGTGCAGAATATTTTTATCACTAATATACATTTTAAACATCAGATAACTTTTCTAACTTATTTAGCTGAAAATTGCCATTTAACAGTCATAAATAACGTGTTGGTCCTAAAAATACTGTACCAACATTATTTTACAAAACTATATTTAAATTTAGAATGATATTAGTGATAAAAATACTGTACCAACATAAATAACGTGTTGGTCCTAAAAATACTGTACCAACATTATTCTAAAATATTCAGTATAAGACTATATTTAAATTTATTTAGATGATATTCAGTACAAGAGTAGACAAGAGTAGATTTATACCTTCATGTTGTAGGTGACCATTTCGAAGTAGTTCATTGACTCATAGAAGGCAACAAATACCTGTAAATATTAATCATAATAAATTTAATGATATATCTATATAACAGAATCAGTTCCCTTCCCCAATAGCGGAAAGAACCGAAAAAATCATTAAAAAAAATGAAAAAGAAAAAAAAGGGTTTAATACGTAAATCAACCAATATAAGTTTAGATCTATAACAT
>JANAVB010005597.1:7062849-7319732 GCA_029216955.1 Iris pallida
GTTTCAGCCTATTGGTTGCATCCATCCATTTGGAGTTTGGAGTCTGGGCATTTCATGTTTGGTTGTTTATATATATATATATATATATATATATATATATATTTTTTTTTTTTTTTTTTTTTTTTTGAAGCAATGGTTAATTGTGGTGAACTCGCCTCCACTGGGGCGAACTCCCGACCACTTGGGCCGCATGCATCTCTCTTAACCACTAGGCTAGAGATCATTTGCATATATATATATTATATAATATATATATATTTGGAATAAGGGTGAATTTATTCCTCGCATATAGCGGAAAAGGTATTAAAGTACAACATCACAACTTTCCATGCCCCAATAATACTATTATGGGGCCATTACAGATACATCGAATTCTATATTATGTAGAATTCCAATAGGGGGGTAGTCAAGCCCTCAAATACGTCTGTTCCGCTCCTTCCAGATGTGCCAAACAGACGCAGCAAGACGAACTCTGGCTCTTCTAGCCCACCCCGGATCCCGTCCTCTGTGATCTCGGATCCAACTGAGAATGCTCCGAATGTCCCGGTCCATCCCCACTCCTCCTCTCAGCTGTGCACACTGCTCAGTCCAAATGTGCCAGGTCACCGGGCAACCAAAGAAGAGATGCCCCAAAGATTCATCTTCAGCATTACATAGCACACATTTGGCATCCGGGATCTGCATCCCAAACCGGAGGAGCCTGTCTCTCGTCATCAATCTACCCCGGAGAAGGCGATAAGCACAGTTGCATTTTCGTGCAACGCCCTTGCCCCAAATGAAGTCCACCTCCTCAGCCTGGTCGTGGTGGGTCCGAACCAAATCATAGCAGCTACGAAAGCAGAATAGACCTGTCCCGCCCCCCGTACCTGGGCCGGCCCAGCTCCATGTATCCTCCGTCTGGCTCGCGTCAATGGTAATAAGGTGAATCTCTGCAGCAAGCTGGGCAGTAAATGGGTATCCCTCTGGCCTCCAAACTCCGTCTCTAATGATCCGCTGCATGTTAGCCCCCTTCCTGCTTCCTGTCCAGCTGCCCTCCCAATATCTCGAGCAGGGATCTGGAACCCAACCAAGGATCTAGCCAAAGGTCTAGTCGTCCCATCCTTCATGCGCCTGCAGATAGCGGTCTGGAGCACCGGTCTACATCTCAGGATGGCCTTAACGTGACCGAAAATTGTTGTCTATCCTGCAGGCCCAGAAGTTGGTTCTCCGTAAGTATCTGCTAGCCATCCAGTCCGCCCAGAGCGACCCCCCTTGATGAATTTCCAGGCCATCTTCACACAAGCTGCCTTCCTAACCGCATGAAGAGGCCTCAGCCCAACTCCTCCTTCCTCCCGAGGCCGACATAACTGATCCCAGGATATCGCATGAATCCCTCCCCTCCAGATGAAGTTAGCGCAAATAGCCTCCACCTTCCGAATAGTAGCTGTGGGGATCTGGATAGACTGGAGCCAGAACATAGTGATGCCAGCAATGACCGACCGCACCAACTCAATCCGTCCCCCAAATGAAAGCCCCGCCGCTTGCCAACCCTCCACTCTCCTCTGAGCAAAATCCACCAAGCTGTGACAATCCTGCTCTCGGGCATAGTTGACCGTCAGCGGGACCCCCAGGTATTTCACTGGAAGCTCGCCTCTGTCCACACCTAAAGCGAAGGCTCTCTCCTCCTGAAGTGTACACCGGGAGCTGAAGTAGACTCTGCTCTTCTCCCGGTTTAACTGGAGCCCAGAAAGCCGCCGAACTCCTCCATAATGTCAGAGAGCGCTCTCATTCCCCTCATGGAAGGCTGTAGTAGCACCAATAAATCATCAGCATAAATCAAATGAGATACAGCAGGACTCACCAACCGAAAAGGGGAACAATCCTCCCGCTATGCACTGCTATATCCATCATACACGTGAAGTACTCCATCCACACAAGGTAAAAGATACGGGAGAGGGGGTCGCCCTGCCTCAGCCCCCTGTTGCTACTGAAGTAGCCATGTGGCGTGCCCTGGATGAGGACAGAGAAGGTAGGGGAGCAGATGCACTCCCTCACCCTCGCAACCCACCTCTCGTCAAACCCCATGGCAAGCATCAAGTGGCACAGGAAGTCCCGATTGACCATGTCATACGCTTTCCGAAGGTCAAGCTTCACACAAGCCTTCATCCCCCCCGGTTTGCTAAACTCCCGCACCATCTCGTGAGCTAGTAGACTGTGCTCCGCTATCGACCGGCCCTTGATGAACGCTGCTTGGTTCTGGGACACTAAACCCTGCATAATCCCCTCCATACGCCTGCACATAAGATGAGTGATAATCTTGTAAAGGAAATTACAGCACGCAATGGGTCGAAAATCAGCAAGAGAGGTCGCTCCTTCCTTCTTGGGAACCAGAGTCAAGAATGTATGGTTCATCTCCTTCAGTAGCCGGCCCTCCACAAAGAACTCCTGAACCGCTGCCAGAACAGGTGCCTTAAGCACACCCCAGTGTCGCTTAAAGAACCCAGAAGAGAAGCCATCAGGCCCAGGAGCTTTGTTGGGATTAGCCTTCATCACAATATCTTCCACCTCCTCCATCCTCACCGGTGCCAAAAGAGACTGTTCCCATGTCGGGACACCAGTCTCTTCGTAACCAGGGCCGGAACGTGCTGGAGTAGTCCGTCTGCTGATATAAGTCAGTGTAGAATCTGACGGCCTCCTCCTGAATCTCCACCGGGTCTCCAACAAGACGACCCTCAGCATTCAGGAGTCTGGGGATGCTGTTCCGGTGCGAATCACATCATAAAATTTGGTGCAGCGGTCTCCATCTTTGAGCCAGGTGCATTTAGCCCTGTGCCGCACTGATCTCCTCCTGCAGTCTCATGATGCTAACCTCCTCAATCAGGGTCTTCTCCTTAGCCGCCAGTTCCCCATTCATAATGTCAGATTGGAGCGCCACCTGAGTGTCCCGAAGCTCTTCTTCCTTCTCTGCCAGGGAAGTCCGCGGTCTCGTCTTCACCCACCCCCTGATAGCCCGCTTGAGCTGCTTGAGCTTGTGAACCATGCGGAATTGGGCCGTGCCCTCCCGGAAGTGCGGCATCTCTCTCATAACTACCTCCTCATACCCTGGTGATAGGTACCAGCTGTTGTTATACCGAAACGGCCTCGCCCGCAAAGTGGGTCTCTCACAAAGGCCCACCCGGATAGGAGAATGGTCGCTAGTACCCGCTGCCAGACCTTCCGCCACCGAGTTCGGGAAGCACCTGAACCACTCGCTATTGCCCAAGGCCCGATCCAGCTGACATGCAATACGATTCTGAGTAGCCTTGTTGTGCCAGGTCCAAATATGTCCAGCTCGCTCCAGCCCCCGCATACCTGACATAAGAAGACACCTCTGGAAGTCGTATAAATCGAGTCCGGTACAGGCCGACCCCCAACCTTCTCATGGCGAAGCAACATAGCATTGAAGTCCCCCATGATGAGAAGAGGGAGATGCATGTTGTCCGCCATACGACCTATACGCACAATATCCTCCCAAAGAGCCTCCCGGAGTCTCCGGTCGTTGTGCCCATAAACAGCTCCCAGGATGAATCTGAACCCACCTTTATTCTCAAAAGTAACTCCGATGAGTTGCTCGACTTATGAATCTGAACCCCCACCCAGCTACCTGTGTTCCACCTAACCCAGATCCTTGCCATACCGCAAAGATCTAAGTTATGGATGTGATCCCAGGCTGCCGGAGTCCGACGTGAGAGCATAGCCCCGAATCTTCGTCTCCAGCAGAATAGCAATATCACATGCCTCTCTCCTCAGCACCCCTCTGATCTCCCTCCATCGGCCAATGGAACACCCCCCCTAATGTTCCATGCTAGGACCGACATCTAATTAAAAGATGTTGGGCCCCCCTGTAACTCCACTGGATCGACACTCGAGGGAAGTGTCTCATCCGTCTGCTCAAGGACTGCATCTACCATGGAGGAAGGGGCAAGATGTGCCTGAATCCTGCTAAGAGTAAGTGTCCAGTCAGGATTGGGGTCGGTCTGGTCATCCGTCTCCCTCATCTGAGGAATATCCTCCAGTGTGGCCGGGGCGTGTCTCTTCCTGCTGCTGTAAACCATAAGTGCCGTGGAGGCCTCCACCCCCCTCTGACTACTATCCGCCGCACTCATACCCCTGGTCGTCATAGTCCTCCGAGGCCTGAACGGAACCAGCGCACCCTGCATGCTCTCCTGTCTCAGTGGCGATCCTGTCTCCAGTCCCCTATCAATCTCCATAACTGTCTTCCTCCATGTGTCTCTCTGGTGCCGACTCCTCAGGTAAGTGACTGGGGCCGCCTCCCTCTCGTGTGCCTCCGTCTGAACCGTCTCCGGCCGTGATGTCTCTGTCTGGCCCGCCTGTGGCCTGGCGTACTCCTTCCCCTTATAGTTGCACGCACTGGTAATGTGCCCAAAGCACTCGCAATGCGAACACATGGGTGGGACCCAATCATACTCCACAGCCTGCGTCAGAACCTCTCCAGATGGAACCTGAAACTCAAGCATGCTCGGAAGCTCCGAGCCTGCCTTGATCTCCACAAAGACTCTGGCGTACATTATTCTGGATCGGAAGGTGGTGGCCTCATCAGCCTTTATCGCTTCCCTACGAGGCTGGCGAGTCTCATGAGAAGAGGGATGCTCCAATATTGAACAGGGAATTCTGGGAACCGGATCCAGACGGGGATAATTCAACACTTCCTTTTCACACCTCAGCTCCGGTGTCCATTCTTTCAAAATAATAGTCTCCCATCAAACGACCATGGCCCTCCCTGCACAATCCTGGTCACATCCTCCGCCAGCCCAAACTTGACATAGTAAAATCCATTCTCCCGGAGAAGAATTCCATGCTGCCCTTGGGCCTCCAAACTCTCTCCGCATAACCCCTGATTTGGCCAAAACGGCTTATTCCCTAACACATATAGCACTAATGTGTTCTTCCAGAAATCAGCGACCTTTGCTATTTCTTCTGCGGGGAAGTAAGCCCTGAGTCTTCCACCAACCGCATAGGGGTAACATATTCCATAGACATCGGGCTTTTCGACTCCACTGGGGTGCAGACCTCCTTCCATGACCGAGGCCTCTGCTCCACAGGGGGGTCCTGGTTGGGGGGGTCGCAGCGACGACCGGTCCCTGCCTACCAGTGTCGACTACAACACCCTTCCCCTTCTCCGCCGCCGTCGCCTTTGGCCTCCATCCCGGAACAGTTCGCACCATACCTCCCCCACGGCGTCGGGAATCCAGAGCGCCGTTCAGGGGTCGAGTCCCTTGGTTTCTGTCCCCGCCCTCCCCGAAACTTGGGATTGGGCCCCTCTCCGTCCACCAGTCCGACGTCTCGTCACGGTCTGCCAGCCAGCATCTCCAGATTTATCTCCTCCGGAACCGAACTCGAAGATGTGGGCTTCTCCGGAGGAGCCGCCGCCGCCTCCACCCTGCTCCCCCCCGTGTGGGAACCCCACCAACGCCGCCCAGCCGGGGGCTGCTGCCCCCGATTCCACCCGACCCCCCCCCCCCGCCTGGGGGTCCCCGCCGCCGCGCCCCTGCCCCCCCCCCCCCCCGCCGGGGGAGCGTCGCCGTTGCCTCCCGACCCCCCCCCCCCCCCCCCCCCCGCCTGGGGGGGTCCCGCCTCCACCTCCACCTTTCCGCTGCTGCTGCCCGACCCCCCCCCCCCGCCTGGGGGGGACCCGCCTCCGCCTCTACCTTTGCCGCCCAAAGGCTGGCCGCCCTCCCCCCCGCCACCCAGCCCGCGGCCCCCTCCCCGCAAGCGGATTGGGGGGTCGGGGGGCGGGGAGGCCGCACACGTGGAAACCCTAGCAGAGCCTATGGTCGCCTGTTCGCCCATGCGCTTTTTCTATTATATTATATATATATATATATATATATATATATATATATATATAAAGGCAATGATGAGCCCGGCCTGTGCGATGCGGGGCATCCACAACGTCGTAGGACTGACGAAAAATGGCCACGATCTGAGCTGGCGTGGGACAGAATGGGGCGTCCCGTGCATGAAAACTCAACTAGGGCGCCGCGCGGGCGGTCGAGGACCGGCACCATTCTACTACGGGTATAAACGACGGCTGAGGCGAACTCGCCTCCACTGGGCTCGAACTCGCCGCGCGGGCGGTCGAGGCGTACGTGTGGGGCTATGATGAAAAAGCCAGTGCGGACAAGATCCGCATGAAGAGTCCGAAACGACATGACGATTAGCTAAAATCGTGTGCGGGGACACGATTTAGCTGAGCCCGCACGTGCTGGTTTATTAAAAAAAAGAAAAAGAAAAAGAATATATATAATATATATATATATTATATAATATATATATATATATATATATTGAAGCAATGGGTAATTGTGGCGAACTCGCCTCCACTGGGCTCAAACTCCCGACCACTTGGGCCGCATGCATCTCTCTTAACCACTAGGCTAGAGGTCATTTGCTATATATTATATATATATATAAATAAACAATCCAAACATGAAAATGCCCTGTTTTGAAGCAAATGCTCTTACCATATCGAGTCAGTCTCTCTGATTAAAACATTAACTGGCTTGTTATCTATTGAGCTTGTGGTACACTTCGTCTCCACTGCAATCTTATGTGTAAGTTGTCCTCTAGTTTGCTAGGTAGAATCATATTTATATAGGTAGAACTTATAGGATTTCCTTGCTAAAGATTATAAAGTAGTAGGGGAACAATTGACTAGTATTTTGACAGTGTCATATCGGTCTAAAGATTCTAAAATTAAGATACTTGTGATTTTAAGAAACATTTAGGAAGTAAATCAAACTACATACGTAATAAATGGATTTAAACATTTTATTGTGCAATCTAATATTTTTAGAGAGCTGAAACTCAAGATCTGGAAATTTTAACTAAGAAATCCCTCAACTGTTGAATCTGCCTCAGCCACAATTATTAGATTTGGGGGGGGGGGGGGGGTTGCACATACAGATTCTGGCATGAAGAACATGAACCTTGGTACAAACATGGAACAATAAATCAATATGCATATGGAAACTGTAGTTCCATAATGATGATACTACATAAATTTGTAGGTAGCAAGCTTTACTTTCGAAGTTTGCGTAAATTATGCCATCTCTAAGTCGCTGCTTCATAGAATTTACAAAACATTTCTACAATTGTCACAAAACCTTTTTACTTTCAACCATTATAATAGAGCAACATGGTGAACAGATTCATTAATTGAGTAGCCTAAATTTCCTGAGATATTAGGTCCTACTGACTGAAAAGAAAATCATATGGCTTACAGATTATTTCGACCAACCATTTGAAGATCTGTTAAGATCCCGCTGTCTAATATGTTTACTGGTATGCCCCACATTGTCCGAGTTCTGTGAAAAGATGTGAATTTTATTTTCTCGACAATAGGACAACTAAAATGTGAAATAAACCAATTGAATTTATGGTCACAAAAGCTAAAATGTTAAGTCGTTTGTTTTTTTGAGAAATTTTGAGTTGCACACCACATTATTTAACCATATTCAAGGTGCACCCACTGCTTTACCATAATGTATAATACCCCCCACTTTCGTTAAAAAGTAACGGTCAAAACTTAACGGTCAACAGAGTTGACCGTCAGTTTTTGACGGAAGTGGGAGGTATTATACATTATGATAAACTGCGGGTGTACCTTGAATATGGTTAAATAATGTGGGGTGCAACTCAAAATTTATCTTGTTTTTTAATTCAAAACCAGCTGTCCTGAGAAGGAAAAGGCTTGACGTGAATCCACATCTTAATTGTTGGATTCTTATATGTGGTTGTTGGATTGAACAAACTATCTGGAGTTTGACAATGAAGCAACAATAACTACAACATTTCCTCTTCCTAACTATATGATGTCGAAATTGATTTCCTCTTTTTCTATCCGGATCTGTGCTATTTACTCTGTGAAATTGAGAATTCATATGTTGAATAGTTAAATTATTCAGATCTCCAAGTGGCTACTGCATTATATATATTATATCCAATGCCCTTTCAAGGACATAAGATCTAATGCTCTTCCATGTCTCTTGAAGATGAGAAATTGGATGATCCACACTCATACTATTGATATTTCTTCATCGTTTCTATATAAAAGTTCTCTTGTCAAACATACTTTCATGTATGTTATGTATATTTTAGTAATTAGCAATGTCTTAAATGTGTTATTTACAAGTTGACTTTTGTCAAGTGATCATGCAGATAAATTCCGCTTAGGCGTAGTTCAACAATTTGTTGGCCATGGTGTGGGACGTGTTTTCCATTCTGATCCTGTTATTCTACATTATAGTAAGTGTTCCTGGCATAAGTAGGTATCACTCAAAATGGTACTTCAATCCTGTCATGTGCATTATATTTGTCTAAAGTGAGTTCATTTCGTTAATGAGAATTCATCTGTTGCTCTATATACCATAAAAATCATAGTATGGAATTCGATGTGTAATTCTCATTGCCATTCGTGTATCTGAATTTAATGGCATACGTATAATCTTACAAGTCTGCTGTATTGTTTTCAAACAAACACGTAGATTTTACTTCTCTCAAGCAGTTAACAGTTAATATCAAATTGCTCTGGCCTTAATTACATGTAAAGATCTTTCTATGGATAATAAGGTGGATGCCTCTTCATATTTCCGGAATAATCTAATCATTAAACTAACCATCAGTTATATTTTAGTGTATTATAGTGTGTCTGTGTAGTCTATGTTTAGTCTCACATTGGACTGACTTGTATGAGAACGGTCTCCTCCTCCTAGGCTCCTGTATATATACGTATTTAAAACTCAATGAAAGGTTTCCTAATTATTTCAAATGTAGCTTTCTACATGGTATTAGAGTATGGTTCATCTTGGACCTAGCTCTTTCCTTCAATCAAAATAAAATCTCTCTACCAAAAATAAAAAACCTAGCCATCCATGTCATTCTAGACCTAATTCTAGCCATCCATCCATTATATTTTCATTCCCTAATCCTAAAAATCCTTAGCTCCTCCTATACAACCTAGCCTCCATCATCTCCCAAAACAGATAGCCACGACAACCCCATCTGTTTTTTCTCTTTCTTCTTCTTCTTCTTCCCAAATCACAAACTCTGTTCTCTTCTTCATCTTCCCCAAATCACAAACTCGGTTTTCTTCTTCTCCAAGCCACCTAACCCAGAAAAAAATTCCAAAGACTTCTCATCATCTTCGTCTCTAAGATTAGTTTTTTTTTTTTTTGTACTGTGTTGCTCACATCAGCGAAGGAGGCCTATTAATACCACAAGTCGTTGTGATGAGCACCCCTTCCTTGATTCACTGGATTAGCTAAGGATCTAGCTGAAGTCACCATTAATAGACTAAAGTATAAGAAAACCCTAGATTAATTTGGAGAAGATGAGTGGAAGAAGAAGTTTCACTATGCTTTGTAACAGAAAACAGTTACAAATCAAGAAAGCTAAAAGATACAGATTCCAAATCGTTCCTTTCTTTTTCCCTCCATTGTTATTTATACTCATGGAGATATTGACAGTTACATTTATACCCTTCCTGCCAATACATTGTACTGTTGATTCTGAAAGGCAAATGCACATTTCTTTGCTACTGATACTCTGTACTGAAGATACTAGAATGCTGATACTTCCTCTATGGACTGGATTGAGACTACAGATACTCCTATATGAACTACATTACTGAACTGAACTACCAATTGATTATGGCTAGCGACTACACCAACTGGAATGCACTAACTGAAGTGAACTGCACACTGTACTGATACTAAGTTCAAATTGGGAACTTATCACGTTGGTACCTCATCTAGATTCGTTCCATCAGAGTTGAAGCTCAATGTGCTTTCCGATATCACCATCCCCATCCCCTCCCAATCCTGATCCAGAGCTGCCATTGTGCATCCTCCATCCCCGTTCACTCATGATTCGACACTTAGCTGTTCAATCCAGTGGATGACAACGACGGACACTTGTACAAGTCATCGTCAATTTTGGCCGAGCTCCTCTAGTCTCTGCCACTCTTGCAGGACGCATCGACACATCGACTTCGTCGCATCAACATCAACGCCTTGCAGCAACGACTCTTTCTCCAATCGACCGATGGCAGGAAGCTCCCTCTTCTTCCACACGGCCATCGCGGATCAGTTCACCAATGGTTGCCATGTTTGCCCTATTTGTCCTGCGATCCTCTTTTATTGATCTCTCTCTTAAAGTAATTATACTCACATAACTCTCCCTTTATACATACATACATCAGTGCTTGCGTACACAGACTCACCCGGCACACACGGACCACACATACACACATATTCATGCACAGAGACACACACACACACTTTCACACAGCAACATACACAAATGCACATGGACACACACACTCATATCACACATACATCAAACTGGATAAACTTTCCCAGTTCTGGAATTCAGAATATGTTAGTATCTTTTTACCGGCAATAAATATTTCCAGTTGATGGGTTCGGAGTATGTTTTTTGTATAAAGGTTGTTAATATTGGCAAGCAATAAGCCCTTATAGTCCAGGTCGAATAGGTCCCACCATTTAAACTGTGATGCATATGAACTATTTTGTATCAAACAATCATCTTTTTCTTGGACATGTTCTCTCATCTCATAATACCTAATGGTTTTTCTTCCCTGATCATTAGAGTAATAGATATTGTTAACTTGCATTCATTATTTTGGTGTTGTCGCCATAAAGCTCAGCATCTTCTACAATGCACGTTCCTTAAGCTTTATATAGTAGTAGATTTATATGTTTTTTTTTGTTGAATGACCATGGCCATTTTGGACATACTTTATTATTCTTGCTTTCCTCCATATGTAAGTATTCAAGAGGTCTTGCTCAACTGATGCCTACAGTTAAAAGTATTTTGTTATTTCAAGAAAGATCCAAAGCATGAATTATCATGAGCTTATATATTTGCAGGAAACAGAGAGCGTGGACAAATGATATTGGGCCAAACATTCACGATAGGTAGTCCCCTCGACTCTTTAATTTGCATATGATCATACTCGTTTGTCTTCTCACTTCTTTGATGATCATTTATGTGATTTTCATATTAATAGTTCAGTTTTTTATATTTGGGTATTCATCATCATCATCTGTTTACAAGGCCGGCCTAGGATAGGCCCGACAAGAGTTCGGGCTTGGACAACCCCCCTCTATAGGGAAACCCCCCAGGCCGGCCCAGCCCAAACCCAACTTCAGAGATGCCTCAACAAGCTTACAGTTGAACCTGGTTGCAGAATAGTATGTCAGTTGTTTTTCTTAGGGCCAGCCCATGCAAATCCATCTTAAACCTATATTTACAGTAGCTCCGGCTAGGGCTAGGGCAACCAAACCCCCCGGACCAGCCTGTCTGTGTAGAACTATTGTATGAGTCAAAGTAAATAAATCTCCACAAATAAGCTTCAATTGTCAGTTATCAAGCAGATTTCTGCCTAAATTCATGGTCAGGGATGAATGGAGAGCCTTGGTATAAATAAAACCTATGCCGGGTAGTGGGTAGGCAGGCCTACTAGTTTTACTCACAAAGTTTAAGCTCATCCAACAAGAAGAAACCCTCCAAATTTATCTAAACTCACGACAGGGTCTAGACAAAGAAAAATATAGTATTATTCATATAGAGTGCTTTCATCTCCAAGGCGCAATATAAGAGAACCCAAAGAAATCACATTCCCTTTAGGAACATTTTCTTTGGTCAATATCCTCTACTCTTTGTTACTAATGCATCCATTGATTAAAGATTGTATGTATAATATACATATTCATAAGTTTTTTGTTTAATAGATTTTACATCTAAGGATTGCGAGTTTATGAAAAAAGTTTTATAATCGAATGGTGTATTACATAACTATTTTTAATGTTGAAAAGAAAGGCATTGTTATTTGGTTCAGTCATTATATTTACCACAACGTTGTTCAAGTCTTCTGTTCGAAGTGTGAGTTTTCAGCACAACAGATGGAACCAGTTCAAGAATACTTTTTATGCTCTGTAATCTTTCTAGCAGCGATTGCAATGGTTACAAAGGTAAGTTTGTAAATCATATCAGGCTAAAAGGTAATTGTGATATATGCACATAATAATAATAGGAAGAGTAAAAGACATCCAAGTACATTCCATAAGTCAAATTTATGACACCGTCACGTTAGATTGCGATATTCATCCCATGTTATTGTTTGGTTAGCTCATTCGGTAAATGTTATAAGAAACAAGCCACATTGACCACTCATGCCTACAACAGGATCATCCTTTATTTTGCCTTTCGGTTGTGATTCTCTAATGTATATGCCACAGTAAAGTTTGTTTTACTTTTATATGTCCTTTTTAGTTATTATGTGTAGAATTCATTGTTTATAGTTGTCTCATATTAAATAATTATACGGATCTATTCGCTCTCTGCACTTGAATATGTACTGGGAATGACTGTCTCATAACATTTGAGTGGTTCATTTCTCCATTAATCTTTTCTAGTAATTATAGTATATTTTCCATTAACTTTGAAACTAGAACGGGGATAAGAGACTTTGATCTTTGTGGTGTCACTCTGCTTAGGTATATACACAACACTTCTCCAATCAAATCATAGATGAGTTAAAGGAAAATACCTATTGAAATTCTTTAGCAGGTGTAAATAAGTTCATTTCTTCTATTCTTGATTTCATCATCTGTTTAGCCTTGCACGGCAATTAGTCAAACCTGCAAGCAGGGAAGAAAATGGAGAGCACATAATGATGACACTTCTCATTTTCTCCAAGGTGTGAGTTTTCAACATCTGATATGACTTCATATCTACTTTATCCAAACAGGGTGAGAACACAGTTCAGGAAACAGACTAGTAATAAAGGTATCGAGTACCATGTGACCATGGATAACCCATGACTTTAGTGTGAAAGCTTTTTTAAGATCGCTATGAGCCCATCCGTCTTACGAGTTAGAAAAATGGCAATACAGAAGAACGTTCCAAAAAAATATGTAGCTGAAATGAAAATGTTGTCACCTACGACAATTCAGAAGATAGGATATATAAATGTGGGTTCATTTGTGAAAGTTGGATCTATTGTCAATGAGATCGAGATTCATGGAAGATCATTGAGATGGTTAATGTGTAAGTGCTCCAGTTTGCCCTGATAGGATCCTAGTTCAAGGAGCTAGGAATAGGGAAAGACCTGGTGTGAGTCAGTAGTGAAGAATATAGTCCTTGCTAATCTACTAGAGCAGGATGGTGCAGATGCTAAACAAAGATATTATCATGCAGCTATCCTGCCAAAAAAATTGGTATAGAGGATCTCTTCTTTTTCTTATTAATCTAGCTTTATAGACATCAAATTTAATTGCAGTGAAGAGGTTCTTATACTATTAGGATATTGGAAATCTTTTGAGTCAAAATTTTCCTAGCTAGACATCTCTCTTTAAATAATCTGAATTGCCTTGGACAATGTATATTAGACAAAAAAGTCAGTCTTGACTCTTGAAGCTTGCGTACTAAAATAAGTTATGTAGTGTTTTGTTAAATGTCGTGAAACAACAAAAAAAGAAGAAAAAAGAAGAAGCTTTTATCCCAAAATTCTGGGGTAGGTTATTTGAATCCTCTTCTTCCATTCATCTATGTTAAAAGCCATATCTTCTAAAGCTAATAAAATTCATATCCTTCTTTATCACTTGAAAACTATGTTCGTTACTTCTGGTCCTAGCGGCTACATTAAATACTATATTATCGTTCATCTATACGAGAGCATCTATTGTTCTGCGTTGCACATGTCCGAACTGCCTAAGTCGATGTTCTCTTATCTTGTCCTCAATTGGCGTCACCTCTGACTTCCCATGGATACACTCATTTCTTATCAATTTTTTTAATGTATTGCCATTCATCCATCTTAACATTCTAATTTCAGCTGCGCTAACTTTTTGGACATGTTGTTTCTTAATTGTTCAACACTCTGATCGATAAAACATGACTTGTCTTATAGAAGTCTTGTAGAATTTTTTTTCAGATTCAGAGGTATCTTGCGATTACAAAGTACTCCAGAAGCACCTCTATTTCAACCATCTTGTTTTAGTTCTATACACGACATCCTTCTCAATATCTTCAACATGACCATTTAAACCACCTTCGATGTACAACTTTTCACCTCGATGTACCCCTTAAATGAAACTATCCACATGTTCTCAAATTTTATGTTTTGTATTTTCATGATTCTACTGGGAGTGCATATGCCCTAATTACATTAATAAATCCACCCCTTATACTAACTTAATTAATACTATCCAATCTCGTATTATTTTTACGATGTGCAACACTATTTGTTAATAATTTATCCACAAGTATCTCTATTCCATTTCTATGTCTATTTTCACATGAATACCAAATTCTAAAACCACTAGTATTAATTTCTCTCGATTCGTCACCTACCTACTTGGTTTCTTGTAGGTAAACTATATTAATATCTCCTAATCATTGTATCCACTAACTTCATTCCCTTTTTCGTTAAGGTTCCTATGTCCAAGTAGCTAATCTAATTTTACTCCCATGCACAGATTTTTTATATCGTTGCTTCTTATACCTTGTAGTTCCTTATCTACTTATCACCACATTGAAGTAACGATGTGGTGCATAGTTTCTGGGGAACGTCCAAGTCCTCCATTGTTCAATTGACATTACGCAAGGGTGATATCGATGCAATGCGTCACTTACGAGTGATGATCACACAATCCATCATTGCTCATTTTTCATTGCACCGGAGTGAGAATGCTGTAACGCGTCCTATTGAGAAATGTCCCAACATGTATTATGTATGGATTCATTTCATAGAGATCCAACAATGTCTTACGCTCGTTGTCGGCTACCTAACGCAACCCTTCATTATCCGAATTTGGGACTAGTAATGAAAAATAAAACATTAAGCATATCACAAGCTGAGTTAAATGAAGAGAAAGAAACAGGACATAAAACTATTTTTGTTTCCCTGGCTCCGGTTCTAATATTAAATCAAAGTCTTCCCATTTCAAAACATCTCTTAGGCTGTGTTTGGTAGGAGAGAAAAGTGGGAGGAAGGAAAAGTGGAGGGAAGGATTCATTTTCTATTGTTTGGTATGGAAGGAAAAGTGGAGGGATTGTTTTTCCTTCCTAATCTAAGAAAACCAATCACCCCAAAAGTGGGAGAAAAATTGGATGGAAAAGTGGAGACTTGTATTAATTAACAATTGTACCCCTATGTGAATTGTATTATTTAAAAATTATTAATGAAATCAAATGGTAAATATGTGTTTTAGTCGAGGATAGAATTGGTAAACCTATGTTTTTTTTATTTTATTTTCTTTCCTTTCACTTTTCTTTCCATACCAAACAAAGAATAATGCATCTATTCTCTTTTCCATCCTTCCAACCAAACACAAAGGAAGGAAATGATCTTTCCTTTCCATATAGAAGGAAAATGTATCCTTATCTTTTTCCTTCATTCCACTTTTCCA
Source organism: Iris pallida (assembly GCA_029216955.1). Taxonomy (NCBI): domain Eukaryota; kingdom Viridiplantae; phylum Streptophyta; class Magnoliopsida; order Asparagales; family Iridaceae; genus Iris; species Iris pallida. Next base: position 7,078,326 of record JANAVB010005597.1, read on the forward strand.
TCATTCCTACCAAACACAGCATTAGAGATGAAAACAATATTCGTCTGATTGTTTCTTGATTTCTTGTTAGTGCAATTTTGTCTTCCTTAAGGCCGTGTTTGGTTGGTGGGACGTGGGGAGAAGGGAAAACAAAAGGGATGAAAGAGAAAAATGAAATAATTTGTTTGCTTGATTGGCTAATCGAGAAAATCAAGAAAAAATCATATAGAAAGTTGTGAAGAAAAAAAAAATGATAAGAAAGAGTTGATAGAGTGGCGGAGTGGGGGAGGTTAGAGTTGATGAGTGGAAGAGTGGGGACTGAATGGTCCAATAGAAATTTCTTTCATCTTTGTCGGAGAGAAAGGGAAATGGTTTTCGTAAGTGAAGAAGACGGGGGAAGAAAATGGTAATATGTGAGATATTCTGACTCTCTTTCTTTTTCTTCCTACGGAGTGGGGGAGGTTAGAGTTGATGAGTGGAAGAGTGGGGACTGAATGGTCCAATAGAAATTTCTTTCATCTTTGTCGGAGAGAAAGGGAAATGGTTTTCGTAAGTGAAGAAGACGGGGGAAGAAAATGGTAATATGTGAGATATTCTGACTCTCTTTCTTTTTCTTCCTACTATAACCAAGCAAGGAAATATTATTTTACAGTTTCTTTTGCTTTCCCTTTACTCCCACCTTCCCATCGACCAAACACAGCCTAAGACTTTGACTCCCAAACCTTTGCTCGCCAGTCTCCTGACTTTCAATACTCTGTATTGTTAAGCTGCTCACACATGTTAGTTGCTTTAAATGATTTCAAAGCAGAAAATAGCAGATTGATTAAACTAAGTGGCTGGAATGGGCAGCCACTTAAGCGCACCCCATGCACTTAGGCAGCTGCTCTGGGTTTAAATATCCAAATAAGTATAAAGGTCTCTATAAGGCATGATAATCCTATTCCTGACTTAACACTAGTAATCTGCTGAATAAATCCAATTTGAATTCCCAAGTCATAGTAATTAACTAATTATATCTGAATTACTTTTGTATACTCAAAGAAAGTGATCGAGAAGACAATTGAGAATAGGATAAAAGAGCAGGGAGATAAAAATAAGTATGATTAAAAGACCCTAATGTAGAAACAGCAGTAGGTTGCCCGATGTTAAATTGTTGGCTTGTTAGCAGCAAAGCAGTAGGATGCCCGATGCTAGAGTGCTGACCAATGAAAGGGAAGAAGAAGGAGACTATCCTTACCTGATATGGCGTCATAATTGAGTTCACCCTCTAGACCTAATCTTTCCTTTAGGGTCTGCTTGGATTGAGGGGGAAAAATAAGCAGACTTAGGGGTTAAGTGAAGGGAAGTTAAGTGAGAGCGCGAAGAGTCATTGCATATAACCTTGTTTGCCTGATTTCAATTATGTGATGGTAACTCTATTTATGTTTATGATATTTGTGACTTTAGAACATATATTAACTCATCTCTCTTTTCCGATTATTTCAATTGTGATTACGATTCATTTGATGAACTTATTAGTTTACGAAATCCTAGGATTGCGTGATTCGCCAGAAAAAGGGATGATAGCGACTTTTTTTCTTTATAAAATGACTATTAGTTACTCGTTGGATTTCTTCGAAACATTTTCCTTTAAGTAATTTATACGAGTCATTAATCTTTCTTTCATGGAGTTTTTCCATTATTCATATAACTCCCACGATTTGAGGGAGAGTTAAGTGGGGTGTGTTTAATAACACTTGCTTGGATTGGAGGTTTTGAGTAGGAGGATTAATAAAAATGCAATAGTTATCAAAGTATCCTTATTACATGTGGTATAAAATTAGATTTGATTGAGTTTTTAATTAGAACTTGTCAAAACAAGGGATATTTACGACTTATCAAACATGTCCTCACTTGCCCTTGTTACCCCCCCCCCCCCCCCCCCCCAACCCCAACCCCCGATTTGAGAGATGGAAAAAATAGACAAAGGTTAAACTTCTCCGACTTAACCTTCTATGACTTTTTCTCCTAAACCCCAACCCTCAAACTTCCCCCTCAATTAACTGACTTAACTCTCTTCACCGTCAATCCAAGTAGACCTTTAAACAAATATATCGTCGTCACTTTTGTTACATCTACCCTCTTCTAGCAACTTATGATGCTAAACAAAAGAAAAGGAATATAATTAATGTTGTATGTGTTTTCCATAGAGGGAAGCAACTATAGGTCCCTTGTGCATGTTTCTTGCCAAAAAAGGGTAAAAAAAGGGTCTTGTGCATGTTTCTTGCCAAAAAAGGGTAAAAAAAGGGTCGCGAACTGACGAATTTCCCTACCGAACCATCGAACCTGCCAATTCTTCAGCGCCTTCAGCGACGCATGGTCCTCTAAATTGTCTGTGTGATGGACTTATAACCGGGGATTGCATTTCTTCATATTATGTGCTCTTCTTATACTGATTTGGCTTTCGTGCAGAGCCCATGCTAACACTAGGGAGCACCAATGCTATTGTATGGTCCGATGACTGGACCGCAGTAACAGAAGACGGAAGCTTGTCTGCGCAGTTCGAGCACACCTTACTGATCACAGAGAAGGGGGCAGAGATACTGACTCAGTGTTGAGAGTACCGGACGTAACAAAAATCTGATTTCTGGATATTTGTTAAAAAAATATGGCTACAAACTTGTTTTTGAGTCTGACCGAGTTGTAATCTCCTTAAATGGGAATTTTATTGGGAAAGGCTATGTTTGTGGGGGGTCTATTTAAACTTTCTGTTGACATGCCTTGTAGTACTCTGAATTCTACTTCAAATAATATAGATTGTACTTATATTTCTGTTTCAAATGTTATATCTTCTAATGTTGATAGCTATGATGTTAGGCATAGTCGTTTGGGACATGTTAATTTCAATTCTGTAAAGAGAATGTCTAATTTGCAATTGATTCCCAAGATTGATATGAGCAAGAATGAAAAATGTGAAATTTGTACCCAAGCCAAACGGCCTAAAAAATTCTTTCATTCAGTTGAAAGAATTCTCAGCTTTTGGAGCTTATTCACAGCGACATCTGTGAATTAAACGGTGTCCTCACTCGTAGTGGTAAGCGTTACTTCATAACTTTTATAGATGATTATTCTAAATATTGCTATGTTTACTTGCTTAGAACAAAAGATGAGCTCTTAGTAAGTTTGTTTCTTTTAAAGCTGAAGTTGAAAATTAGCTTGAAAAGAAAATAAAAATTCTTAGGTCTGATTGTGGGGGTGAATACACCTCTGCTGATTTTGACTCCTTTTGTGAATTGCATGGAATAATACATAAAGTAACTGTCCCTTATGCTCCTCAACAGAATGGGGTAGCAGAAAGAAAAATAGGACTTTAGTAGATATGATTAATGCTATGTTAGGTAGCTCTGGTCTATCTGATAATTTGTGGGGGGGAAGCCTTACTTTTTGCATGCCATATTCTGAATAAAGTTCCTTTTAAAAAGACTGATAAAATCCCTTATGAATTATGGAAGGGCAGAAAACCATCTTTGAAATATTTCAAAGTGTGGGGGTGTCTTGCAAAAGTCTCTGTCCCCCCTACTAAGAAAAGGAAATTGGGACCCCAAGACCGTAGACTGTGTATTTTTGGGTTATGCTCAAAACAGTATTGCTTATAGATTTCTTGTTATTAAGAGTGAGGTTAATGGTATTGATGCAAACACTGTTATGGAATCTAGAGATGCTACATTTTTTGAAAATGTCTTTCCTTTGAAAAATAGAACCCCTGGATCTTCTATATATGCACAAGTTCCAATTGCAACTTCTAGTTCTCAAGTAGAAACCCTAGTAGAACCTAGGAGGAGTAAAAGAACTAGAAGAGAACCAAACCTAGGAGAAGGGTTTTTCACTTACCTTGTTGAAGAGGACCCTATATCTTATCAAGGGGCTATGTTGTAAGCCCCTTGAATTTCAGGGTTTATTTTAAATTTTCTAAATGAATTATTTTCAATAAATATTTTATTATTTAATTGTTTTGACCATTAATGTACCTTTCCGTAACTTTGACTTAAGCGACAGGGATGCCAATCTCTGTAAACTCTCTTTACGAGTTTTGTAGTAGACAAGATTATCTTCGTTTTGATATATCATGTCCCACTTAAACTCGTTCCCTTGTGCTCTTTTTGCATCGCGCAACTTCGGGTCAACTTAGACCAATTAATCGTTGAATAATTATTCTCACTCTTATCTTTGATCATCATTTGCACGTTACCGTGACTTTTAATTTAGGAGCACCAGACCAGTCGTTTTTCAGAACCAACTTCTCATAAATGATCTACTCAAGACGTTCTTCACCCATGACCTTCGTGTCCCACTCAGACACTCCATTTTGTGCTTCATTTTCTTCGCACAACTTTTGGGTCAATTTGGGCTGATTTATTTTCTACCGTGAAACCTGATTTAATTTCCAATTTACTTTCGGGATCCGACATCGATCCAACCTAGTCGACCCAAAGTATGGACATGGCCCACATGAATCCTACTACCCACATGATACTTGTGTCCCATTTATTTGAGTCTCCGCATGTTACTTATTTACCCCTGATTATAAATACCCATTTAAATTCAATTATTGTCCCCTGTCCGATTTTGATCCGACCCGACTCGATCGAACCCGAACCAAAGCTCCATATTGTTCCCTCAGTACTGTCCAAACATCCCACACAATATTTCTCTTTTTCATATTTTGAAAATATCTCTTTCTCTCTCTACTCTACAAATATCTCCTTTAATATCTCTTATATATATATATATATATATTCTCTCCTTACACAAACACACACAACCCCATCACCAGCACAACCCCCCCCCCCCCCAATTCGGCCGACCTATCTCTCTCCCTCTTCAATAGTCTCTCTCTCTCTCTCTCTCTCTCTCTCTCTCTATTCTAACACAATCTCTCTCTCACTCTTTCTATATTATATTACCCACACCCACACATAAACATATATCACTCTCTCTCTCTCACCTCTAAAACACAACACACACTCACCACCCACCCCCTCTCGGCCGACATCACCACCCTCACCATCATTCTCTCCATCTCCTCCTTCCTCCATCAACCCACAGCCACCCCCTCCATCTTCTTCTCATCTTCTTCATCATCAACACCATCTTCACCACCATCACTTCAAACCACCACCACCATTAACCATCACCACCACTCTAACTATTATCACCACTACCATCACCCGAACCGCCACCACCACCGCACAGCCACCCCCGTCGTGCCCGACACTGCGCCGCCGCCGCCCTGGCCGACCGGCCGCAGCAGCACAGCGCGGCATGCAGCAGCAGCATGCAGCAGTAGCCGCGGCGCAACAGTGTGCGCACGGCCACGCTCGCCGGCGCCGTCGCGGCCAGCAGCAGCCGCCGACGACCCTCCCCTGGCCAGGCGCACCCCCGGCGAACCCCCCTTGCCGCCTCCGTCGTCCCCGACGCATGGCATGGGCTATTCGTGCATTTACGTCGAAATTCCGTCGTGACGCACGAGTTTGCGTTTTTCGAGAGATCCGACCGTTGGATCGACGAACTCTTTGCTCCGTCACAATCTCGGTATATATCTCTTCACTCCCCTTAAGTTTCGTCCGTTAATTTCGTCGTTTGATACATCAAAACTGGCCATCAAGTTGACACTTTAAATTGTACTGTTTTTGGACAGTTTTGTGGAGCCGACTTCGTCAGCTCGTAACTCCGCCGTCGCAGCTCCGGTTGGTGCGCTACCAGTTCCTGTGCGCAGCTGGTATAACCGTCTTCCTGTCCTTTAAGTTTCGTTTCATTATAACCACGTTTGGTTGGTCGAATTCGAATTCTTTAATTTACACTTGTAAAATTCTATTTTTGAACCCGGGACTTCGGATTCAATTTCTGACACCACCAGTAGACTCGTGGCGTCGTTCTGGCACGTTTTCATATAAAATTTGCTTGATTTGGAGAACGTGGACCCTGGCACGTATTTCGGTACAAAGCGGGTCCCACATTCCGAGTCAACGGGTCACTTTGAGATCGGCTCATCGGAATCCAATTCCGGATATACCGTTGAGTTCGTATCGTCATTTTGGACTCGTTGACATATAATTTGCTGAGTTTTGAAGATATTTGCTCTGGCACGCATTTCGGTGCAAACCGGATTCCAAATGTCCGCATTAACGTGTCATTTTGAGATCGGCACATTGGAATCCTATTTCAGACATATCGTTGAGTTCGTATCATCATTCTGGATTCATGGATATATAATTTGCTAGGTTTTGTAGACTTTTATCCTGACATATTTTTCGGTACAAAGTGTGTCCAACGGCGGACATCATTTTGACCCAAAATTATCGTTTTGCCCCAGTGTCTAAATTGGACTTATGGGTAGGCTATCCTAGCTAATTTGACCGTTTTGGACATGTTGGTGATATTTATTTTATCATCCGACAACATCTGTAGATTTTTCTTATGTATCATCCTTAATTTGTAATTAATTATTTTTCAGAAATTGTTGCTTGCTGTTTTTAAATTTTTATATATATTTTAATTGCTGTGTTAAATCTGAGAAAATTGTATTTAAATACTATGTTAATTTAGCTAATTTATTATAATTGTTTCAGCATTTAATAATTACTTTTGGCATTTTATAAAAAAGGAAAACAGAACTCATTTTCAGGATACATGTGTTTGCTGATTTTTAATAAATATCTATGAGAGTTTATAAATCCCAGAAAAATTAGTATAAATTTCTATAATTAACAAGGATCATTTTGGTACTTTATTTTATGTATAATTGAGCTTTTTGTCTATCTCAAAAATTGTTGGAACTCAGTGTACAGTTTAATTTATTTATTGAGTAGTTACGCCACTTACAAAGTTTTGTGTTGATTTGAGTTATTGTAGTATTGGACCTCACCCTACACTACTGTAAAGGCCCTAGAAAATTAGTTTGGATATAGTGTCACCCCACATTGGACTTTTATGCTAGGTCCCCACTTGGCTAGTATCCAGTTAGGAGTCGTGTCACACCACTAGTGTAAAATCTTGAACATAACTTAGATACTGAGTTTGTATATCATTATTGACAGGATACCGGACATCTATATCTTCGTACTAGTATTCTTGCTTTGCTCGAGGCGAGTACCCCTACAAACTTTATTTACTGCATATGATAATGAATTGCGTATGAACCATGTTAAAATACCGTTTCTTGAACTGCAAGTCTGATCTTCACATGTTTCATACTGCTCCCAGTACCTGCCATGCTTATACTGCTCCTAGTATCTCTCACATGTTTTATATCGTTCTCGTATCTCTCACATGTTTTTACTGTTCTCGTATCTCCCACATGTTTTTGCTGTTCACGTATCTCCCACATGTTTTTACTGTTCTCGTCTCTCTCACATGTTAGAATATGGGTTATGAAAAAACTGACAGTTGAGTACGTGATCATGCCCCCCCTCTCCGTATGTATTTACAGAGCAAAGTTTTATTTTATATGATTTCTGTGTTCGTAGGTAACTCTCAAAGCTGTATTTGTATGTATGTACATCTATCGCCTTTACACTTGTACGAAAGTACATTTCATTATGTGCCACTGCACATTGTACATCTATTGACGATCACGTACCTGCTCCAGTTTTAAACTCTAGATATACATATGTCGTCATGACAAATGTATTCCTGACATGATAGATTATGATATGACATGATAGATTTGTGATATGACATGATTGTGATACGACATGAGATAGATGCCATGATTCTTATTTACTACATCTCTTTTTCATTCCATGCTCAGTATGTTTCGTTTATAGAATCAGTACTTGCTCCCGTCCTGACAGGATAACGTTGTAGGAATACTTTCGGAGGAAGATTTCCTCTGTGATCTTGTCTATGGACCCACTACAGAGGACCAGGTTTTTGTTCCCGAGGAAGTTCCCGCAGAAAACCTCGCTTGGTAGTCTTGCTTAGATTATTTTTGGCTTAGTTATTGAACTATTTAGACTATATCTTGTAATTACTGGACTTTGTCTCCAGTTAGATACTTTGGAAGTGTATTATTAAGTCTGTACTTATTTTACTTTCGCTTATAGATGCTGTGTTGTGATGAACCTTTAAATGTGATTTTAGAACTGTTAGCAGCTTAGATCCTTTATTGTCTATTCTTAGAACAGCTTACTACGCTTTAACCAAGCGTAGGCTGGACATGGCTCGGCCCGGCCCAACAATTTGGGTAACGGGTCGTGACATATGTCTTTTGTAGATTCACTATTTTGGAAAGATGCCATTAATAGTGAAATAGATTCTGTTATGTCAAATAGAACTTGTGATTTGGTTAACCTTCCTGTAGGTTGTAAACCAATTTGTTGCAAATGGATATTCAGGAAGAAGCTAAGACCTGATGGATCTATTGAGAAGTTTAAAGCAAGGTTAGTTGCTAAAGGGTTTAAACAAAGGGAAGGAGTAGATTTCTTTGACACTTACTCTCCAGTTACTAGAATTGCCACAATTAGAATGTTAATTGCTATTGCATATGTTCATAAACTGTTTATTCATCAAATGGATGTAAAAACTGTCTTTTTGAATAGAGATTTACAGGAAGAGATTTACATGGAACAACCTGAAGGGTTTGTTGTTCCAGCACAAGAACACAAGGTATGCAAATTGATTAAATCTCTTTATGGGATGAACACAAGGTAATTCTATATTATGGTTTTGCTATTAACGATTCTGATAAATGTGTATATAGCAAAACAGTTGGTAGTTCATGCATAGTATTATGCTTATACGTTGATGATATTCTTATTTTTGGCACTGACATGGATATTATCTATGATATCAAAAGTTTTCTGTCTCAAAATTTTGATATGAAAGATTTAGGACCTGCTGATGTGATTTTAGGACTTAAATTAAGTCGCACTTCTAAGGGAATTGGTATCTCCCAATCTCACTATATAGAAAAGGTCCTGAAAAGATTTAACTATTTTGATTCTAAACCTGTAAGCACTCCATATGATGCAAGTATCAAGTTGAAGAAGAACAAAGGAGACAGTGTGGCTCAGCTGAAGTATTCTCAGCAAATTGGATGTTTGAACTATATTGCTAACCGTACCAGACCTGATATTTCCTACGCTGTAGGAAAACTTAGTCGCTACGCAAGCAATCTGAATAGTTTACACTGGACTACCTTAGAAAGGGTAGAGATATCTGAAGGGCACGTCATCCCATGGATTATTCTATGGAGGATACTCATCTGTATTGGAAGGGTACACTGATGCAAACTGGATCTAAGATACAGATGAGACCAAAGCCACAAGTGGATATGTATTCACATTGGGAGGAGCTGCTGTCGCTTGAAACTCTACCAGGTAGACCTGTATATCTAGATCGACTATGGAGGCAGAGTTCATAGCTCTTGACCTCACCAGTGAGGAAGCAGACTGGCTCAGGAATCTGGTAACAGATATTCCTCTGTGGAGCAAACCAGTTCCTGCTATCCCTGTACACTGTGACAGCCAGGCTGCAATAGCAAAGACTCAAAGGACAAGCTATAATGGAAAATACAAACATATACGTCTGAGGTACAATCGGGTGAAGCAATTGCGGTCCAGTGGAGTAATTGCAATTGACTTCGTCAGATCAAAGAACAATCTAGCGGATCCTCTAACTAAAGGTCTCTCGAGGAGACTAGTGTATATGTTGGAGACGGCAAGAGGAATGAGGTTGAAGCCCATAGATTGAGTTACCTCAAAGGCAACCCAACCTTCGATTGGTAGCACCAAAAAAAGGTTCAATGGGTAACAACAAAATTGATGTGTGACTGGAAAGCACTATATAGATGTAATTGTAATGAACCATTCCTCTACTATATAGTGTTGATATGCAATAAAAATGAGGTTGATTGTAAAATCTTAATGAATCTGTGGCATGTAAAGCAGGGTATATAAATTGTAGAATACCCAGAAAGATTCACCTATTTTGGAGTGAAAGTGGGACCGCTTTCTATGGGAACTTGGGCTGTTCTCTAGAGCTCTCAAGAAACCGAGATAAGCACATGGCCAAAAAGTGCACAACTGTTGATACGATCAAATGCCTGCAATGTGTTTGTGTGTACGTTGAGTCTGTACAAATAAGATCCTAAGTTCAAGACTTACGTCGCTTTGGGTCCGTATAGATGAAATGTACAACACTAAGGGAAGGTTCAAGTCCGGAAGACACCTTCCTCTGATACACAATGTAACTCCCCAAATCTTATTCTCTTTCCTATCGTTCTATCGATCTATATCCTTTTTTGTCCATTTTTGAATCATGTGGGAGATTGTTGGTTTTTTGATGTGTTGTTGCTTGGGAAGCAACCTATATGTGATTCAAAAAGGCACTCCATTCTTTTAGTCCCACATGGAAAAAGAGAAAAAGTTCTCCTTTCCATATAAGGCTTTCTTCTCCTTAGTGGGTTAGTGGGTTGTATAGGGGATGGAATATATCCCATCCAACCCGCGAGCGGGTGCGCGATTTAAATGCGCGTTTATTTGTCGCGCACTTAGCACTTAGCACGCCGCGGACCGGACCAAGGGTATAAAGGTAATTTTCTCTCTTTTTATTCTTATTTGATTTATTCTTCTTTTTGTTTCAGTTGTCTGGTCTTCCGTAGAACTGTTACCACGTAATCCCGTTACGTGATTTGTGGATCGCGGAGATAATTATGGCCACGTACAGAGAGATTTGATTTTAAATCAAATCAGTTGATCCGTTTTGAGGATATACGAAAAATCTTTTCTCTCTCTCCTCTCTCTCGTTCGAAACTCTGTTCGCGCAGAAGAGAAACATCGCAACCGAAACCTTCCTCCGCTCCTCCGTCCAACTCCTTCTCTGGGCAAGGCTGTGATCGATCGAGGGATTCACTACCGGGTGCACGGTGCTGTGGATCGAAGGATTCGTTGTATCTCGGGGATAGATCGCCTGGAACCCGCTGCACGATTGTGGGGGCGAAATTCTATTCTAAGGACATCGTTTGTAACGTTCTTCGAAGCCTAAACTTTTAATTCATGTTCTAAATTTTACTTCTTCTGATTGCATGCTTTAGAAATTCTGTCTAGTATTTTTTCCAACAATATCTCTAAGTCACTGCTTCATAGAATTTACAGACATTTCTACAATTGTCACTGAACTTTTTTACTTTCAACCATTATAATAGATCAACATGGTGAACATATTCATTAATCGAGTAGCCTAAATTTCCTGAGATATTAGGTCCTACTGACTGAAAAGAAAATCAGATGGCTTACAGAATTTTTATGGTCACAAAAGCTAAAAATGTTAAACTTGTTTGTTTCTTTATTCAAAACCAGTTGTCCTGAGAAGGAAAAGGCTTGACATGAATCCAAATCTTAATTGTTGGATTCTTATCTGTGGTTGTTGGATTCAACAAACTATCTGGAGTTGGACAATGAAGCAACAATAACTACAACATTTCCTCTTCCTAACTATATGATGTCAAAATTTATTTCCTCTTTTTCTATCTAGAATATCTGAGCTATTTACTCTGTGAAATTGAGAATTCATATGTTGAATAGTTAAATTATTCAGATCTCCATGTGGCCACTGCTTTATATGTAGGGTTATTTACACTGACCTTCCTATGTTTCATGAGTAGTACAGGGACCATCCATATTCCGAAAATAATTACACTGACCATTCCTCTCTTTTATAAATTTTATTAACCATAGGGACGGTCTGTGTTATTAGTTTCTATAGAAAATAGAAACTATAGGGGGTGTCCGTGTAATTAGTTTCAAAGCAGGGGTAGTCCATGTAATAAATGTAAAACATAGGAATAGTTAATACAATTAACCCATATATATATATATATATATATATATATATATATATATATTTTTTTTTTTTTTCCATATATATATATATATATATATATATATATATATATATATATATATATATATATATATATATATATATATATATATATATATATATATATATATATATATATATATACAATGTTCTTTCAAGGACATAAGATCTAATGCTCTTCCATGTCTTTTGAAGATGAGAAATTGGATGATCCACACTCATACTATTGATATTTGATTCTTTATCGTTTCTATATAAAAGTTCTCTTCTCAAGCATACTTTCATGTATGTTATGTATATTTTAGTAATTAGCAATGTCTTAAAAGCGTTATATTTTAGTGTGCGTCTATGTTTAGTCTCACACTGGACTCACTTGTATGAGTACGGTCTCCTCCTCCTCCAAGACTCATGTATATACGTATTTAAACCACTCAAGGAAAGGTGTCCTAATTATTTCAGTTGTAGCTTTCTACATGGTACTAGAGTATAGCTCATCTTGGACCTTAGCTCTTTCCTTCAATCAAAGTATATTCTCTCTCTGCCAAATTAAAAATCCTAGCAACCCATGTCATTCTAAACCTAAGTCTAGCCATCCATCCATTATCTTTTCATTTCCTAATCTTAAAAATGTCAATTTATAAAGGCACTTCCAAATTTACTCATGGCTAGTCCAGGATTGGGGCTAATCCAGTTTAGAGGAATTGTTACTTAGGACAGCCCTTTTTTCACTAGGAACTATCTTAATGTACCAACGATCCATCGAGTAATGCTACAGTTACAACCAAATGCTTACAACCCACTTACAATCTTCACACATTGCTGACATGTGGGCCATGGTCCACATGTTAGCAAATGGGTGAGTAGTTGTAAGTGGGTTGTAAACATTTGGTAGTAGATTTAGCATTATTGACGATCCATCTTGTACCTGCAAACGGGACACGTGAAGCTATTGGGCAACCACTCGGCGAGACATCGACAGTGGAAGACGTGCGAGCAAGGCAAACACGTCGAGTCCTCCTCCTCAAACACGTGTTGCCTTGAACGATGCACATCTCCAAGTATGGGCGGTGATCTCCTCCCCCTTCTTTCTGATTTGAGGCATCTTCTTCCATTGGGGCTTCCATTGGGCGGTGATCGAGGAGGAAATTAGGGAAAGAAGGGGGCGGAGGTGCTCCCTTAGATTTTTTGGGTGGAAAAAGAATATCGGGAGACTATCACTAGCAGTTGTGATAATATAATATATATCGGAGCTGTTAGGTTTTCTGCGGTTTGTAATCGCGGACGTGACCGCCGGCCAACGTGGCGGTTGGCCATTGGCCCCCTGGTCCGGGTGGAACCCGAAGATAGCATGGAGAGGCCAATAGTCGGCCGGCGATAATGCCCGTGGTTGATATTAGATGACTTAAAAAGTTGTGAGGTCTACACCTTTTTTTAATCTCAATCACTAAATTGTAATTCAACCTATGAAACATAGGTTGGTTTCATAATACAAAACCAACCGGTTGGTTTTGTAGCGTTTCTTTCTATATCAACTACTTGTATTCCTAAAATGCCCTTGAGTATTTTATGAACATGATGTTCTTATATCAACTACATGTATATCATTTATATTTAAGAGTCAAAATAATAAAGTTTGTATGCTATGGAGTTTTCTTTTTTCATACAACTCTTCATGTTCCAATAGTTCTTATATCAACTACTTGAATGACAGTTCCGCCGGGCCGACGTCGTCGCCGGGTCACCCCGGCAACCCGCCTCCCCTCTCCTCCTCTCTTTCCAACCTTCCTCCTTCAACTACATTTCCTTGCAAAATATCCTTGAGGTATAATTTCTCTTCCACAAACAAATCTCCATTTCCTTTATTTCCAAAATTCAAATTATGATTTTCTTAAATTATATGTTTTTTTGCATGATTTTAACCTAGGGAATTATATTGGAAGAATTTTTGGAACCCAACTCCAAAAGCTTAAGAGCAAGCTCTCTATCACTTTCTTGATTTTCTATTTCGTGCAAAATTATATTTATTATTATATTTCTTTCTATTTAATATCCTGGACAGAATATTAACTGCTTAAAAATTAGTTTATTGTCACAAAATTTATTTAAACAAATTATCATAGTTTACACTTTGCCTCGAGTGCTAATGGGTCAAGTAGAATATTATTCTCCTTCATAAATTTTAGACATGTAGTTACGTTAAACATGGATTTAGATGTTGTGTAAATTTGTTATTAGCTTTGACATATATACAATATGTATGTGATCTCTCTAGAAATAATTTATCATATGAGTATTGTGATTTTGGAAAACTTGAATATATATATATATATATATATATATATATTTTTTATATATATATATATATATATATATATATATATATATATATATATATATATATATATGTGGACACGTAATAATTGTGATTAATAACCTATTGTGATGAATTAAGTAGGTACTCTTCTATCAAATAGAAAATCAAAAAAGTCCAAACTTGAATATATTGTGATTTTGTGTCATTGAGATATGAGAATAATATTCTATAAACCAAAATCTTTCCATAAATGTTTCTAAAGTAGATCTTATTCAAGTTTCTACAGTTGAATGTGATTTTGTGTCATTGAGATATGCTAATAATATTCTATATATATACACGAAGAAAACCTTTCCATAACTACTGTTTCTAAAGTAAATCTTATTGAAATTAAGGTATTGTTTGGGAAGAGAGGAAAATGGGAGAAGAAAAATTTTGAGAGAAAAATGTGAGGAAAATTAGCCTCGTTTGGTTCACGAATTTAAGGAACCAAGAAAGGAAAGTTGTTCCTTTCCTTTGTTTGGTAGCTACAAACTTGGGAATCAATTTCCTGACAAGGAAAAAAATTGGGATTGATTTTTCCTCCTCCTTTCCCGACATTTATTACAAAAGTTATGACAAAAGTAACCATGTGTTATTGCTTATTTTACCATTAATGTTATTTTTTACATTACTATTTTTATTTTAAAAGGTAAGGATATTATTGGAACATTGTTATATTTTGCTTTCCTTTCCTAGGTAGTTTCCTTGTTTTACCAAACACGGAAAAGAAATGTGACAGGAATCATACTTTCCCATTTCCATGGAAAATACAAGGGAATTCATTTCCTTTCCGTGAACCAACGAGACCTTAAAAGTAGTGGTGTTTGCAAAGAGGGAGGGGAATTGAGGAAGAAAAATGTGGGAGGAAAATTC
Organism: Iris pallida; assembly: GCA_029216955.1. Lineage (NCBI taxonomy): Eukaryota > Viridiplantae > Streptophyta > Magnoliopsida > Asparagales > Iridaceae > Iris > Iris pallida. The sequence continues at coordinate 7,093,396 of JANAVB010005597.1, forward strand.
ATGTGGGTCCCACTCAAAAATTTTCTCCCAAAAGTGGAAGAAAAATGGAGAGAGATGAGAGGATTGTGAAATAAATTACCCAACTACCCTTCAATAAAATAGTTATTAATCTGGAAATTGCTGAGAAACCCAATTTCGGGATTGGCTTTTATGAAATGCCCACCCGCTGGATGAGTTTTATGAAATGCCCAGAATTAAGTATTTTCACGTTAAATATTCCAAGATTCCCTTTTAGATGCCACCCGCTGGAAACTGCTATTTTTATAATACCGAAACTACCCCTCCGCGCGAATTGGTCATCTATATGTATTTGAATTCAAAAAACTCAGATCTGGATTGCGATTTTCGTCTTCTTCTTCTTCACGAAAAATCTGAATTCCATTGCTCTCATCTTCAGCAGAGATCGCAAAGATCGTTCGTAGTTCGGTGTGCTTTTCTTCGGTCGAACTCAGATCATCGCTCGTCATCATCATCACCATCATCATCATCTTCATCGACGTCAATTGTGGAGAGAAGATCTTTCTTCTTCTTTTCCATAAGAATTATCATCGCTTTGAAAGAAGAACGAAACTCTTTATTCCTGAAAAAACTAAATTACACGGAGAATGGCCATTCTCCTACGTTTTAACACTGGAAATGACCATTCTCCTGCGTTTTAACACTGAAATGACCATTCTCCGTGCTAAATTATACGGAGAATGACCATTCTCCGTTTTATTTAACACGGAGAATGACCATTCTCCGTGTAAATTAACACGGAGAATGCCATTCTCCGTTTTATTTAAAACGGAGAATGACACATTCTTCGTTTTATTTAACACGGAGAATGTCATTCTCCTGCGTTTTAACACTGAAATAACCATTCTCCGTGCTAAATTACACGGAGAATGCTATTCTCCGTTTTATTTAACACGGAGAATGCTATTCTCCGTTTTATTTAACACGGAGAATGGCATTCTCCGTATTTCTAACACGGAGAATGGTCATTCTCCTGTGTTTTAACACTGGAATGACCATTCTCCGTGATAAACTACACGGAGAATGGCATTCTCCGTGTAAATTAAGACGGAGAATAGTCATTCTCCGTGTAATTTAGCACGAAGAATGGTTATTCTCCGTGTAAATTAAGACGGAGAATGCCATTCTCCGTGTTAGTAACACGGAGAATGTCATTCTCCGTGTAAATTAAGACGGAGAATGACATTCTCCGTGTTACTAACACGGAGAATGACCACCCTCATGCGAAATTAACATTTTTCGTGTTCTAACACGGAGAATGACCATTCTCCTGCATTTTATGGTCAGCTGAAACTTTGGAGAGCCATAACTTTTGACTGGAAGGTCGAAACGAGGTCCCGTTTGTCGCAAAATGAGCGTATTGTCGAGAAGACTGAAAGTAATGGTTTCACCGTTAGACGACCTTCCAAAATTTTAGAATCGCAAAAAAATGATGTTTGGACTCCGTTTTAGCACTTTTGCCGTTTGTTCCGGTCTTTCCGAAATTTTTCGACGAGTTTTTGAAGATTTTTTAGGAGAAAACCTAGATTCGAAAGTGAGCAGCGTATGGAAGAAGATGAAATATCGAAACATTTTTTTTAAGAGCAGTTTCGTGGGTGTTTTCAATAAATTAAAAGGAAGGGCAAAATGGTCATTTGGAATCCGCTTTGGATAAGTTTTTCTAATTCTGGGCACGCGATGAAAGTTTTTTTAGCGGTGGGTTTTACATAAAACTTTTTTAGTTTTTGGACATTTCATAAATACTCCCTAATTATGATTTGAAAAAATCAAGGACTAAATGGTAATTATATCTTTCTCCATAATAAATAAAATATTATTTTTAAAAAAAAATTCTCCTACTTTTTGTTTATCCAAACAAGTGCCATTTTTCTTTCCCTCAAATTTTCCTCTCCCTCCCCTCGAAGGTTACCAAACACAGCGTAAGAGTACCATCCGCGCGCAAAAGATAGAACACAAAATTAGGTCAATTAGTGAACAGTAGTACTATAATTAGTCGTCACCACGGAATCTATATATATATAATAGCAAAATAGTTGGAACAAATTACAAACATGCCATTTTCCCGCCCAAACTCAGCCAAAGTACAAAAATAAAAATAAAAATAAAAAACAGTCCACTTTTCTCAGCTAAACAAATTCAAACTATTCAAATTAAACACAACAGCCATTTCCCCGCCTAAAGTCAGCTGTAAACAATTAAACCCATGCAATTTACAACAAAAGAAGTTAAAATTTGAACTGAACCATACCCAAATCCACTTTTCTCCAGAACCAAGACAACTGTTGAGTTTCCCAACATAATTTACATTAATAATCTGTCTGAGTTTACTGGCTATAAATACAGTGAAAATTGGCAACCATTCTCACTCTCCCGGCTTTCAGAAAAGGAAAAAAAAAAATTCTTCACCCATGGCTCCTTTCTTCTCTCTAATTCGTGATATCAGTCCATCGAAAACATTCTGGAATTTGAAAGTTCGACTTATTCGTATGTATGATGTACCCGGATACGGAGGAAAAGGGCAACCATTCAGTCTCGAATGTGTATTTCACGATTCTGAGGTAACTTTATTTATCCATAAACCAGTTACATTCTGCAATTCTGTTTACGTTAGCTAAACTCGGAATTAGGTTAAGATAGAACAAATGCTTTTCCTACAACAGCATATATTATTACAACCCATTTCACACGAAATTGTACAATTTTTAAACACCTGCAAGCAATAGGAAATGAAATTTTAAACCCGGTAGAGTGAGAATGGTTGTTTATTCTGAGAAACAATTAGAAGAAAAACCATATGGTTACACAACGAAATAGTACAAATGATTAAACAGCTGTCAGCAATATTAAAAAACGAAGGTTGAGAAATTTTGCTATAGACTCAGATTTAGTACAACCGACCAATGGCTGCAACGAGTACCCCGCCAATGGTTGCCAAATCATCATGTCAATGGACCAATGGCTGTAACGAATGCCAAATCATCATGTCAAGTGTACCAATGGCTGCAACGAATGCCCCGCCAATGGTTTTAACTATACGAACGTAATGTGTTAAATGATAAAACAAAAAAATAATACCATATGGTTATAGAAAATCTGACCAGTGCAATGGGTATAGAAAACAGGAAAATCTGACCAGTGCAATGGGTATAGAAAACAGAGAAATCTTCTCAGTTACTAGCATTACCAAAGTTAAGGAAATCAAACCTTAGTTTACATTAGGAAATCAAACCTTAGTGCAGAATATAATTTATTAGTAATAACTATTTACATTAAACTTATTTAAATTGTACAAATATTAATAATAATATTACAAAGTTTTTGCTCGCAGTTAATATGCCAATGTACAACATTATTCTAAATAATACAATTTAAATTCATCAAACTTAAAAAGTTAATTTCGAAATAAATGTTTATGCAAAAAAAGGTAAGAAACAAATATCATTCAAAATACTTGAATTCCCTCTTCAAAATTTAGTGTCTCCATAAAAAAACATATTGAATATTAAAACATTATAGATCGGAAATCGGGATTGTATACTGTTTAAATTAAATATTGTTCTAATTACAACTGTTTTTTGTATATCTAGAATAATAGTTGTCTTTACATCATTTGAACATTAAAAAAAATGCTTTATGTTTAAAACATGTATGTATGTATACATTGGAAATCGGTTTAGCAGAATATTTATATTAGATATGATGCCATTAAAGCTGTTTTTTTTTTGAAAATCTAAAATTCAGTTGTCCATACATCATTAGATACTTTATCATTAGATACTTTAAAATAAAATGCTTAGCAACAAACTGTTGGAAAAGATTACTTTTGGCTTCCCAATAAAAACTAAACATATTTACATATGATGGATGCCACACAACTAAATAATACAATTTAAAACATATTGATTATTAAAACATTATAGATCGGAAATCGGAATTGTATAATGTTTATATTAAATATTGTTCTAATTACAACTGTTTTTTGGACATCTAGAATAATAGTTGTTCATACATCATTTGAACATTAAAAAAAATGCTTTATGTTTAAAACATGTATGTATACATTGGAAATCGTTTTAGCAGAATATTTATTTTAAAAGATTACTTTTGTCTTCCCAATACAAACTAATCATGAATTGACAGCCTACATATATTGGCCTAATTATACAAAAAACGATGCATGGACAAATTCATACAGCTCTAATGATGTGTGGATAACAGCAAAAACTGTTGGCATTTCTATTTTTCCTCCTCCCAATACAAAAAAAATCATTAATTGTATGCCTATATATTGGACTTACACATTCAAGAATGGTGTTTCAATTTTGTCACTTCCAAATCACAACAGAAATATAACAAGAAAGGAACTATTACAAAGGAAAAATTGAGAATGAAGAAGCTGACAAGGAGTACAACACTTAACAAGCGTCCGAAACTTACAAACGATAAAGGAGGTAATAGTTCCATCTAATTTTTGGTGTTATGCTACAATTGTTATTTTAATTTTAATTACTTCTAATAGTGCAGAATATTTTTATCACTAATATACATTTTAAACATCAGATAACTTTTCTAACTTATTTAGCTGAAAATTGCCATTTAACAGTCATAAATAACGTGTTGGTCCTAAAAATACTGTACCAACATTATTTTACAAAACTATATTTAAATTTAGAATGATATTAGTGATAAAAATACTGTACCAACATAAATAACGTGTTGGTCCTAAAAATACTGTACCAACATTATTCTAAAAATATTCAGTATAAGACTATATTTAAATTTATTTAGATGATATTCAGTACAAGAGTAGACAAGAGTAGATTTATACCTTCATGTTGTAGGTGACCATTTCGAAGTAGTTCATTGACTCATAGAAGGCAACAAATACCTGTAAATATTAATCAATAATAAATTTAATGTATATATCTATATAACAGAATCAGTTCCCTTCCCCAATAGCGGAAAGAACCGAAAAAATCATTAAAAAAATGAAAAAGAAAAAAAAAGGTTTAAATACGTAAATCAACCAATATAAGTTTAGATCTATAACATACACAATTTATTGATTAAGTAGTGAAGCAATGAAAATTGAAAAAACCGCATATCAAACTGATTTAAATTCGTATATCCAGAACATAAAATTTTGAACCACCAAAAATAAATATTTAAATTTCTTTTCCTATGCGTATAATGAAAGAAAATCTCATGATAAAACTGTTTATGGAGATTTAGCATACGAATAGAAAGAGAAAAATAATCAAGAAAATGATTAAGAGATTATAAACCAAAGAAAAACCAAACATAACTCAAATTTGTGAAAGATGAAACGTACGAATGGAAAGAGGAATAGAAAACAAGAAATGAAGTGATTCTATACCATTCAATGCTCCCAATACCATGGGTTAGTAAAACCGTGGGCTACTAAAACCATGGTCTACAAAATCTGTGGGCTAAAACCATTCCGAAATTTTTTGGGTCTCCCCAAAACCACGGTTTCCTAAAACCGTCTGATGCTCAAAAAAATTCGTTCAAAAAATAAAATAAAAGAACATAGGCAACCGAGATTTATATCTATCTGTGTCATGAATTACTGTGAAAAACTTAAAAAATAAATTGTTGAATTTAAACTGTAAAAATAAAGAAAAATATATGATGAAAGAATTTGTCAGCATACGGTTTAAAAACAAGACAAATAAAAACAAAAGACCCGAAAACAATACGTTCCCTTCCCCAAAAAGAAAAAAAAATGGTGGAAATACGTAAAACTTTCAATATATCCAAGATCTATAACATACACAATTTATTGATTAAGGAGAGAACAATGAAAATTGGACAAAAACCTCACAAATTGGCCTAAATCCTTAGATCCAGAACAAAAAAATTTGATTCGGACGAAAAATAAACATTTAAATTCCATTTCCCATGCTTATAATAAAAAAAAAAACAAGTAGATTTTATGATGGAGATGTAGCATACGGATGGAAAGAGAAAGATTAAAGGAAAAAAAGAATTAAGAGATTACAAACCAAAGAAAAACCAAATGTAACTCAAATTTGTGGAAGATGAAACGTACGAATGGAAAGAGGAGAAGAAAAAAAATGAAGTGATTCTTTTACCATTCAATGCTGAGGTCTCCCTAATACCATCGGTTGGTAAAACCGTGGGCTACTAAAACCATGGTCTAAAAAATATGTGGGCTAAAACCACGGTTTCAGCAATTTTTTGGGTCTCCCCAAAACCACAGTCCAAAACCACCGCTTCAGCAATTTTTTTGGTCTCCCCAAAACCACCATTTATGGAAGAAAAAAAATATTAATATAAAAATTTAAATATATATATATATATATATATATATATATATATATATATATATATATATATATATATATATATATATATATTAAATTCTTATTAATTTAATCTATCTATCTGTGTCATGAATTTCTAAGAAAAACTTGAAATATAAATTGTTGAATTTAAACTGTAAAAATAAATTTAAATATATGATGAAAGAATTTGTCAACATACTGTTTAAAAACACGACAAATAAAATCAAAAGACCCGAAAAAATCCGTTCCCTTCCCCAAAAAGAAAAAAAAAATGGTCGAAATACGTAAAACTTTTAATATGCAGTGAAGATGGAGATCAATGTAACTCAACAACAAATGTTGTGTATAAGGAAGTATTTCAAAATTTGTAGAAGTAAGTGAAATGTTATCTTTTATGTCATCAAAATAGACTTTATCGTTTTATTTTATTTACATTGAGGTATATATTATTATAATTCGTTCAAAAACATATTAATATATGTTGGTCCAAGATATTTTGTGAATTACATACATAGTACTAATGATAATTACGTTGCTAAAATTTAATTTCTAAATAATCATATTAATATAATGTTATCTTACATGTATTTCAAAATTGAGTTTATTCTAACTTTTGTTTTAATTTCAAATGTTAAATAAATATCAAGAACATTCACTTATTTATTTTGCGGTTTAAAATAATTTTAAATATACAAACCGTGCATCGCACGGATGACATACTAGTCTTCTTAATATACCACCACCAATCATCCATTGGCAACCACTCGGCGAGGCAGTGCACGAATCCTCTCAAGCAGTTGGCGAGGCAGCGGTCGAATCCTCTCGAAATACCAATCGTCCATCTCGTACCTGCAGAGGGGACAAGTGCGACTCCTGGGCAGCCACCCGCCGAGGCATCGACAGTGGAACGCGTGCGAGCAAGGCAGACACGTCGACTCCTCCTCGTCCTCGAACCCCTCTAAACAAATAGAGCAGTCGCTGCTGCTGCTGCTATCGTGATCCTCGTCCAGCTCGTGCCGCCTCAGAAGCTGGTTCCTTCTGGGACTGGCGGCCCTCCGGTCGTCGCCGTCGTCGTACAAGTCTACTTCGAATAAGGCCCCTAGACGGACCCCGAGCTGGGACGCGGAGTCGAGGGACATCCGCCTGACGGCGTAGTAGAGGAGGAAGTAGATGCTCTCTTCCCACGTGCGTAACAACGCGTTGGTATTGCAGTATTTGGATAAGACATGTCGCGGTAGGGATAGGACCTCCTCCGCCTCCACCTTCAACTCGTAGGAGGAGCATTGGATGAGGCTCGGTCGGTCTGGGAAGCGGAATTCGAAGCGGAGCTGGCACGATGTTAACACGTATGCAGCATTTATTGTCAGCCACGTGTCGCCTTGATCGATGAGCATCTCTAAGTATGGGATCTTTTCTTCTTCCTTTGGGGGGTGATCTTCTTCTTCCATTGGAGCAGTCAGAAGTGCTTGCGTAGTTTTTTAGGGAAAAGAATATGTATGTATATATACAGAGATAGATATAGAGAGAGAGACTGGGAATCGGAAACCTATTCTAAATCAAATTAGAAGGATCGGGCTGAACATGTATGAACATTGATTTCTATTAATGTATGGCTGTGATTGCGTATTTTTTTAGGTGTCAAATTGTATGTGTCATCAGATTCCTTTTATATATACTAGCATATGTGCACATGCCTTGTACGTATTTTAACATTTCTTAATTAGTTTAGAAAGACTCTTTAGGAAGACCAAAGGGTAATCTTTCTAATTACTAAGTTGTTATTATTAAAATCAATGAACTATTTTTTAATTAGTATAAGTATGTAAGGGTATTTTCGAAATTCAAAAGTTTCACCAACTAAGTTTTTCTATTATATAGTAGAATAGATACTAGCATATGTTATTTTAACATTTCTTAATTAGTTTAGGAAGACCAAAGAATAGTCTTCCTAATTATTAAGTTGTCCTTACTAAAATTAATGAACTATTTTTAATTAATATAAGTATGTAAGGGTATTTTCGGAATTCAAAAGTTTTACCATCTAAGTTTTACTATATATATATATATATATATATATATATATATATATATATATATATATATATATATATATTTTTATATATATATTTTTATATATATATATATATATATATATATATATATATTTTATATATATATATATATTTTTATATATATATATATTTTTATATATATATAGGAAGCGGATCAAAAGTCCCCCTTAGAAAATCCCCTAAAAACCCCCTCACACTAATTCGTAATTTAATGTTAATATTAAGTTTAATATTAATATTAACATTAAATACTAAAATTAACATTAAAATTAACATTAAAATTAATATTAACATTAACATTAACATTAACATTAATATTAACATTAACATTAACATTAACTTTAACATTAACATTAATATATAAAAAAATATTAACATTAATATTAATATTAACATTAATATTAATATTAACATTAATATTAATATTAATATTATGGATTAGAGTGAGGGGGCTTATATATATATATATATATATATATATATATATATATATATATATATATATATATATATAGGGGATAACCTGTGCCATAATGGCACGGACACGAACCCGGCCTTCTCGACGTAGGCGTGCAGGCATCGGGCCAGCGCCAGGGAGTTTCGGACGGAGACGTGGCCTCCGGACCCGGCCTTCTCGACATAGGCGTGCAAGCACCGGGCCAAAGCCAGGGACCCGAGCCCGGCGGAGGCGGACACGGCAAAGACCATGGTGGTGGCGTGCGGCCTCATGGAGGCGAAGACGCACAGGGCCGTCGCGGGGCATCCGAGGGCGGCGAGGCCCGAGACGGCGGCGGCCCCTGTGCGACATTCCGTCGAACACCCGCAGGGCATCACTACTAAAATATGCTATATTAGCGACGTGTTTTAGCGACGTAAGAAAAGAACGTCGCTATATATGTAATATAGCGACTCCCGTCATGTGACGTCGCAAATCGTCGCTAACCAGCGACGTTCAGCGACATTACATAATTTACGTTGCAGAATAGCGACGTTCGGCGACAGAGTATTAATATATGTCGCCATGTAATAAAGTTTTGCGACGTTTAGCGACGTCGTTAGTTGACGTCGCTAAATGTTTTACTTAGGGCACGCTGTTTCCTTTTCCCCCCTCACTCGAAAGTTTTCCAAAATTTTCAGAATCCCTCTCCCCCCCCCGGCGACTCTCTCCCCCCCCCCCCCCCCCCCGCGACTCTTCCCCCCGACGACTCTCTCCCCCCGCCCCCGGCGACTCGCTCCCCCCCGCCCCCGGCGACTCCCTCCCGCTCCGACGAGCTCCTCCTCCCCCAATCCGAGATCCTCCTCCTCTCCCTAGCTCCTCCTCCTCCTCCCTCTTCCTAAGGTAAACCCTAACCCTAACCCTAACTCCTCTCCCCCCTCCTCCTCCTCCTCCTCCTCCTCCTCTCACACACACACACGGACACACACACACGGACACACACACACACACACAGACACACACACACAGACACACACACACTGACACAGTTCTTTTTGTGTTTTGATAACTCTTTGTTAAGAGCAAACCTGGGTTTTGGTTTTAGACTATTAAAACTGAATTGGTTGTTTGTATAAACTGTGTATTAATGTTTAGGACTTGGGTTGTGTTGATTGATGAAACCTGAGTTTAGCTTTAAACTGTCAAAACTGAGATTGATAGGTTGTGTATAAAATCTGAGATTTAACATGTTCTTTTGACTATTTGTTAATTCACAAAATCTGAGAATGAGGGGGGAAAGAATATTGTTTCCCTTAACTATTTTAGTGTTTTCCTATCACTCTATACACACAAATTCACACCACACACACATTTGCCTGCCACCTTGTAACACTCACACACCACCTATCACTCTTTACACATGTACACACACCTATTAGCTAAAGTCTCACATTGCCTCTCTTTGCACACACACACATTGCCATTTCCTAAATTCTATGTTCTTGAATATATATGTATATATATATAGGAGATGCGTATATAGCCTATATATTATAATATATGTGTATTATATCTAGGGATATGTATTGATGCATGTATATGTGTATATATATAAAGTGAATGAATGCTTGATGTAAATTGCTAAGTATATATAATATAGTGAGTGTGATATGTGTATATAGCCTGTGGCCTATGTATGCCTGTTTGACTAGGGAGCCTAGATTGGGCTTGTACATCCTTGTTAGACCTAGAATAGGCTTGCTAGACTAGTGTAGACTAGTTTGACCTTGTGTGGACTTGGTTGACCTAGTTTGACTTCTAGGGTTGACCAAAGTAGTATAGGAAGGATTAGTGGACCTATAATCCTATTTATATGTGTCCTATATATGCCTATATGTGTGTGTGTGTGTGTTAGCCTATATGTAAGCCTAGGTGAGAGCTTATGAGTGTGGTATCATGGGTGATATATGTGAGTGAGTGTGTAAGTGAGTTGTGTGGATGAGTGTGAGGTTAAATGTGTTAGATATAGGTTAGCATCTTAGGCCATATCCTAGTTAGATATGTAGTTGTTAGTATCCTATAGTGTTAGAGCCTTGGTTTGGGATACCAAGTTGGGGTTAGAAATAGGATACTAGTTAGCTATTGGTATGTGTAGATATATATTAGATAGATAGTTGGATGGATAGGTGGATAGATGGATGGGGAGTAGAAGGGGAGCTGCTGCCCCCATTCTACGGCATCCTACGGGAGATTGTGGAGCTGACATATAGTTATGGAATAGAGCCTGCTAAGATTGTGTTATTCAGGTGTGATTGGTTCGATCCGATTGAAGGTCAAGGTTGGAAAGTAGACAAGCACGGTCTTGTGGATATAAACTATCGGCGTCGATATCAAGCCTATGAACCATTTGTCCTATCAAGTCAGGCTCAGCTCGTGTACTTCACAAGTTATCCTAAACGGGGAACAACAAGGTCGGACTGGTGGGCAGTATGCAAGACCAAAGCTAGAAATACCTTTGAGGTTGACGATATAGCTTATCAAGATGATGAACTACCTCTTGTAACAAATAATATAGAAGTGGACAATACGGAAGTTCCTCATTACACATCTAATTGTGTAGAAGAAGTAGAATTATCCGAAGAGGAAGATGCAGATGAAAGTGAAGATGTAGAGGAGGAGGAAGAAGAAGAAGAAGAAGAAGAAGAAGAAGAAGAAGAGCTAAATGAACAAGATGAATTTTCAGAAGAGGATTAAATATGTACGACGCGGAGGACGTCGCGGAGGACGTTATCTTTAGTGACACTTTTGTGACAGATATTTTCCAAAAATCTGTGATGTATTTAGTGACACTTTTGAGACTATGATATTTTCCAAAAATCTGTGATGTATTTAGTGACACTTTTGGGACTATGATATTTTTCAAAAATCTGTGATGTATTTAGTGACACTTTTGGGACTATGATATTTTTCAAAAATCTGTGATGTATTTAGTGACACTTTTGGGACTATGATATTTTTCAAAAATCTGTGATGTCTATCATATAAATATGTTATTATCAGGTATGGCAGGAGGACGACGCGGACGACGTCATCATACGGGTCAGTCCAGTGTGCCTCGGGATAGGGAGGCAGATTTCGTACCCTCATCCTCATCTCCGAGTACGCCAGTGTACAGTACTGTTCCCGGTCCATTACCGGGACAGGGCAGTTCCAGCAGGTTGGCGACTGATCTTCCCTCGTCGTCCAGCATTCCACCATCGTCGTCCAGCATTCCTCCGGCGTCCAGCATTCCTCCTGCGTCTAGCACTCCTCCTGCCGACGGCTCCATGGGGAGAGCCGACGCCCAGCATATGGAGGACGGGGATGAGATTGATCCTGACCAGGCAGGAGGTGATAGCGACCCTCCATGCGCTCCACCGGGCGAGACGCGGATGGAGATTTGGACGGACGGGCCTACGAAGTAAGTTAATTAGTTAATATATATTTCTCAAATGATTATATGTTCATATATATTCATGAAATTTATTATTTTATAGATATCGGCCTCCTGCAGTACAGAGAGCGCTGGGAAGATTTCTGAGGGAGAACTATGGTGGGGCGTGGATTAACTATTCAGATGCTCCCGCCGATAGGAAGGCCTTTTGGTTGGCCCACTTCAAGGTAAAAAATTTGTTTATTTTTAAATTTTAATAATCATTTTTGTATATTATACAACTTTTCTATTTGACTTCTCGTAGAGGACCTACTTCTATCCACCACACCGGGCGGCGAAGATCGAGGGCCAATTTCCTGCCGTCGCAGGCAAGCTCATTCGTGATGCGATCCGCGACCAGAAGGATCGTGACCGCGCCGGAAAGCCGATCCAAGGTTGGATCACGCCAGAGCAGTGAATTGCGATGAAGGCTAGATTCGACGAGGACGGGTACCGGCAGCGGTCTGAGAAGGCCAAGATGGCGCGGTCGAGCGCCGGTAAGTGGTGTGGTGGCTCCATTCCTATGACGGAGCATTTTCGTCGTCTGGTACGTTTCCTATGACGGACATCATTTTATATATAGTTGGAAAGAATGTTTAATACTAATAATAGATAAATATATATTTTAACAGGTAAAAAAGGGTGAGGACCCCAACATGGTGACCGTCTTCCTGGTCACCCATCGGAGGGCTGGGGAGTTCATTGACGAGAGGGCGACGCAGGCATATGTACGTTCTATCCTTTATATTAATTTACTATAACTTAGAAAACAGGAAAATAGATATCAATATAGACTTTAGCAAACACTTAGACGTTAGCAAACATTATTCTAGGCCGAGTTTCTTCGGCTACAAGAGGAGGCGGCTGCTGCTGCTGCTGCTAGTGCGCCAGCAGAGGGAGGGGCTGGTACTTCCTTGCAGCCGCCTACAGCTCCATCGCCGGACGACCTCTGGATGACCGCCGTTGGTGGTCTTCAGAAGGGTACGTACTACGGTACGGGATCCTACGGTGCCTATTTGGCTTCAGAGTCATCCCGGGCCCCCTCTGTCAGTGCGCAGTCTCCAGCTTCGCAGGCGTCATCATAGGCGCATGATATTGCTCGTCAGCTCCAGGAGCTGCGTCGCGAGTTGCAGCAGCAGATTTCTGAGGCAGCTGGGGCCGAGCGACGATCCGACGATCCGACGATCACCGGACGATTTGATGCGATCGAGCGCAGTATGCAGGAGATGATGACTCTGCAGCAGGCTACAGCTGCTAACTTGCACACGCTCACCGAGTCTACGCAGCGCACAGAGCGTAGACAGGTCGAGCTGGAGGGGACGCAGATCGCCATGTCTGCCACACTCAATCAGGTACAGACTTCGCTTCAGGAGAGTAGTCGGAGGATGGTGAGTGCCCTGGCTGTGCATGCTGAGCGACTGCGAGAGATAGAGCAGCGTCCTCCCGGTCCATCGACGGCGCCGACTCCAGACGTTTCACTGCCTCCGGACGTTGCACAGCTCACACAGGAGCAGTACGACATCATTTATCCCAGATGCGCTGCCGGGGTCCTTTGTGATGTCTTTTTTATTATTTGTTGTTGATACACTTGTTTCTCTGTTTGTGAGACTCTTATTTGTGGTTGACTTGTATTGGTTGAGATACTTCTTTCTCTGCTTTCGAGACTTTTATTAGTTGTATTGGGTGATGATATTGCTCCATCGTCTTTTATTGGTTGTATTGCTTGTTAGACTTTTATTGTTTGTAGACTTTTATTGATTGTAAACTTTTATTGGTTGTAGACTTGTTTTGCCATTTATCTGCGACGGGGATGACGAATATACCTACGCTGGGTTATAAGCGATGTTCTGATATACAAAGGAGGTGCTGCCCAAATTTTAAAAAAATATAATGTGTATTTTTGTGATGATGTGTGTCTGTGTTTACAGTGAATGTGAAATACAGTGTTCGGAACCATCGACAGTTTCGATTACTGTTGTATGTTTTATCTTGGATAAAAAGAGCAACAGTTCAGGGTGTACTTCTGAGAGCTTCATTTTCACGGCCTTCACTTTCTCGGGATGTCGTAAAGGATCCCGAGAAGGTGAAGGACGTGAAGAGGAAGCTCTGAGAAGTGCACCATGAACTGTTGCTCTTTCTATCCAAGATAAAATATAGAACAGTAAGCGAAACTGTCGATGGTTCGAACACTGCACTTCACACACACTGTAAACACAGATACACATCATAACAAAAATAGCAATTATTTTTTTTAAATTTTTTTTTATACCATCTGTGACGTATAGCGACGTTCGGCGACGTCTAGCGACGGAGAGAAGACGTCCCTATACGTCGCTAACGTGCTGACGTGGCTGACATGCCATGTCATCGTATCTAATGGTCAATGCGTCGCTAAGTTGTCGCCCTACGTCGCCAATCTGGCGACATACACTGTAGTCGCTAGACGTCGCTAAATTAGCGACGTCTAGCGACAAGTCATCTAACGTCGCAAATAGCGACGAACTGCGACGAATTGGCCATCTGCGACAAGCCATTACGCGACGTCAAATTTTCGTCGCTAAATCCGTCGCAGTTCTGGTTTAGCGACGGATTTTCCTCATTTAGCGACGTATTCTAACGTCGCTAATATGTGTTATTTTAGTAGTGCATAGTCGGCGGAGCCGCGTCGGGAGTAGGCGATGAGCAGTACGGTCTGCACGAAGGGGTCGGACCAAAATCCGAGGAGGAGGACGTGTGCGTGGAGCGACCTGGTGGCGGTGGCAGCGGTGGTGGTGTTGAGCAAGGAAGAAAAGGTGTGGGAGTCGGGAGGGATGCGGCGGCAAAGCATTTGCGAGTAGATGTAGAATGGATCGGCGGAGATGACGATGGCGGTGTTGAAGGAGAAGGGGTTGGGGTTGGTCATGGTAGAGAAAAGGGAGGCGGCGAAGGAAGGGTCGGTGTCGGCGGCGCGGTGGAGGAGGCTGCTTACGACGATGGGGTTGCGAAAGAGGCCGGCGATGACGACGTGGGCGAGGATGGAGCGGAGGGGCGGTGCAAGAGGAGCTGGAGGCGGGGGTGCCGTTGGAACAACCGGTTGTTCCGCACCCAACAAGGGACCTCCTCCTCCCTTATAGAGAGGGGCAATTTAGTCCTTCCATCATCGTTGAACCAAAGCACGTGGGTCGGATCAAAGACTCACTGTGTTTTATATTATAGATAAGTATTCAAAAACTTACTAAATTTTTAATGATTCCTCAAAACCATCAAAAAATGGAGTTATGAGTCCCTCCAATTATCACAACTCATTCCAAAAGAAAATATTCCATTAATATAAACAAAAATATTATTTTTTAACCATGTTATAACCGAAAGTGATAATAAAAGTAAGAATATTGTCACCAAACGAATCACACAAAAGGAAATAATCTATGCATAATCACTATAGGTCCATGCATAGTTCAATCGCCGAATAGGCGATTAAACAAAAAGAATGCAAAAATATGCCGAAATAATGAGCCTATTTTCTCAATGCTTGCAAGCTTTCAAAGTGTATGTGTCACGACCCGCACCCGCTTTTTCGGATACGAGACGTGTCCAAGCCAGCCTACGCCGCAGAGTCGGCGGTAGAACGCTGTCAAGCCCGCAAGAATAAATGCTCAAGAAATAACATTTGATGCTCATTCACAATTCTACATTTATTACAACAACTACATCATTTAAAAGTAAAAGAAATACAAGGTTTTATAATTAAGGAAATTGATACAATTGCTTTCTATTTCTAGGTTGTCTTCAGCATACCCGAGTTCTCCCAGTGCTAAGAGTGATCGCGGCTAAACTTGAAAAATATTGGTTATCCAGTCAGGATTGGAACAAGTACACAAACCGACGACAATGCAAAACATAACAGAATTAACAAGACATGAAAATAGCATATAAGATATGAAAGCTGTAAGAAAACTGATGACATAGCTATGAAAGCTGTAAGAAAACTGATGACATAGCACGATAGAGAAGTAAAGAAAAAAATAAAAGATATCTACCTAGGTGGTGTGAAATATCCGTTTCGACATGTGAACGGCTAGAGGGTAAATACAGCTCACTGCACGTGTCGTGTGCAGCTGCTATTATTCACGAAAGACACGGGGGTTAGTTCTGGGTAGTCCACATGTCTACTAAGATATTTCCCCTCCCGACTACTCCGTGTGACGAGCGTGTCAACAAGCAGCAAGATATATGTATAGACATGAAATAAAAGACTACTATGAATCGGAAAGCAATCAGAAAGTGCACTTGCCTGAGTTCCTTAGCTGGAGAAACCAATAATACCATACCACTCAATAAGCCCCAATCAGTCAACACATGCAAAAGTCTCCGAATGCTGAAATAAATAGTACTAACATTCTCAGAATAGTCAAATTAGCTAGAATATCTGTCCTTAAGTCCAATTCTGGACACATGGGCAAAACGGTAATTTCGAGCAAAAACGATATCCGTCGTTGGACCCGTTTTGCACCGAAAAGCGTGCCAGAGTCAACGGTCTCTAAAGTCATCAAACTATATGTCTACGGATCTAGTTTTCTGATACAGACCCAACCATATATCCAAAGTTGGATTCCGGCGGGCCGTGCACAAAATTATCCGTTGAGTGGGACCGTGGGGCCCGCAAAACGACGTCGGATTCAACTGTCTCAGAATTGGACCAAACTTGGCATACAGGACCAAAAAAATGATACGGTCCTGTTGGCGCAAGTTTCGTCTCGATCCGACAAGCGTGCACAAAGTAATTAGAGAATTTGCAATGTGCACGATACGGTGAATTTCGACGGATACGCATCAAATTCGTCGCGCATACGCGACCAATTTGAATTCCGTCAAAGCACACACGACCACGAAGCCGTTACGCAGCTTTCAATGCTTTCGGTTCGTGACCACGTCGCCCGGAATGGCGGGACGCACGTCGCGTGGATGGTTTTTCTAGTTTTTAAAACAGATTTTTGATGATTTTTGAGCTCGAATATCTTTGTATATACTCTATGAAATTGGGATCTACAAGATACGTTTAAATCTCCTATATGTTGTCTCTGACTCCCTTCAAGTATTTTCTAATTATTTTAATTGGTTGACGAGAATCAGATCGTAAATATGGGTGTTTGGATTACTCTAATCCCTGTTTACGAACATGTTTTTCTTCGACTTGGTGTCGAGTTTCCGGATTGATCGCTCAACCATGTCTATATCTACTTGTTGGGATCTCTAGTGGGTCATTTGGGGTTTCTATAGAAACTTACGAAATCGAAAACGGTGGAGAATATGCAAAGAAATGTGATGGTGAATCGGTGTATCTGTCGTGACGTTTACTGCTGTTGCTGCCCAATCCCGCGCCGGTGTGCGCGCGTGCGCGCGCGTCCCAGGCCGCCGGCGATGACTCGTCGTGGGTGCGCGGCCGCCGGAGTGGCTCGCCAGGAAACCACGGGGTGGTGGCGCGGGTGGGTTATGCTTCGGGTTTTAGGGTTTCGTCGACTTTGTCGACTGATCTCAAGTATATATGTATATATCAGTTCTGGTTTGAGAACAGAACTGAAGGGATCGGCCAGGCTTGAATGGCTGCCTAGTAGTGGGCCGGTCCCGAGCTTGCTACTACTGCTGTATTCTATTCTCTTTCCCATTTCTTTTCCTATTTCCCATTTGTATAACTTATTAATATATAATATCCTTATATATATAATATTTATATAATATATATATATATACACAAATATAATATTATATATACACAGATAATTACAGGTATATTCATTTATACATACATATATAGATATATAATTTATTTGTCTTATACATACACAGATATTCCTATATACATTTATATATACAAATACTCCTATATTTATTTACGTTTATATATAAATACACACATATTTCTATATATATATATATATATATATATATATATATATATATATATATATATATATATATACACACACCAGTATACCCTACATATATATATATTTGTATATACGTGCATGTACATATATATTCACATATATATATTTTTTATATAAATGCACATACACCCATATATTTATTCTTTTGATAAATAGTAGATAAATAATAACTATTCATAATAAATAATTTATTCTCAATTACCACAATAATAATATAGCCAGTTATATTAAACTAATATTAAAATATTTCTAAAATTTTGGGAAGGGGAGCTACAAATCTACCCACCTTAAAATAATTTTGTCCTCGAAATTCTAACTCGCAAACATGCCAAAAATTCAAAAAATAAATAATAATAAATAACTAAAAAAAAATCCACTATTACCACAATATCCTCGAGTTTTAATTTCTCAGAACTATTTATATCTTCCTCCTTGCCATTTCGTAACTACGAATCATCGTGGACTTCTACCCCACCTTTGGTCACACTATTCCTCAAAACTAAAATCTTAAAATCTCCTAACTGGTTGCTAACAATCCTATCAACAGATGTTTACTACATGTGGTATCTATAATCCTCTCCTACCTATCAAGCAATCCAAAAATTAACAAGTAACAACGAGTATGACCATTCGTCGTCCCGAAATAGGAAGGACAGGAAAATGAGAAAGAATAATTAAGAGCAATCGTGGAGTTTAAAAAGAGGTAGGGAATATATAATAATACAGATAGAAAGAGTATTTATGACCCTATAGTCTTGTTCGCTAGATTGGGCTACTCTATTCCAGTCACTTGCTAAATCGAAGAACCTTTCGTTTCTTAGAGGGGTTTGCAATCCTTGCAATACGGAAACTCCGTTCTCGAAATTCTAATTCAAATAAGGTTCCCTAATAGAACAAAATTTGAGAAATCAAGAATGTGATCTTTCCGTGGTTATTTAAACACACGAGCAAGGGATATCACTCATTGGTTGGATGAACCTTGGATTTCAATCTATATGGATTGGACAGGATCCCAATGATAAAACTCTTCTACTAGATTAAGGTAACCTAGAATAGGGTTCCTTCCAAGTGGTTGAGCTAGTCGCTAGTTGGGTTGGTTAGCTAGGTCCATAAGCCTGAAATGCGCTTTCAGTGACTTTTGTGTTTAAGTAGCACAAAAGACCTCTATCAAGTGGCACTCTAGTGGCATGCGCATAGTAGGCTTCGAGTAGGTTACAACCATATATTGGGTCAAAAGAATTGAGTCGATGTTAAGGTTCTAATAGAAATCGGAAAGTATACCGGGTAGGTACTATGGTAAGGGTTATAGCTAGTCCCTTTTGTCCTGAAGGTCGTACCATAAAAATAGAGTACAAGGGGACGGATTTGAGTGGGACATGATATACCTAGATGAAGGTGGACTCGTCTAGATCTCGCATATGAAATTCGTTGGAAGATAACAGCTGATCTCGTACTCCGAATATTAATGGCACGGCCGGGGACACGAAATGATCTAAATGGAAAGTGGGAATCCGTGGGCACTAATTATTAATCTAATGGAAAGTTATTCTAGTCGGTCGGTAATCCTCGTATATCCTAAAATTTTGGAAGGCTTATGGTCTACCCACCTTAGAAGCTAGGATATGGTTGTAAGGTTCCTGTCACAGGGCTGGCCGATGGTAGCTACACTTGCATATACGACTATCATAGTCATGGGGCATACTCTGTATCTACCTATCAATTACGAGCTTTCGTCTTTCTAATCGGTGAAAGACAAAACAATTAAAGAGTTCAAGAGAGATGTCACTGAATACAATTTCGTGATTCAAAAGGCGAATGCATAATTCAAGAGGAATTATCAAAGCAATCGTGGATGAGATTCTGGATACCTCTATATCTCAATCCACGTAGGATAATTAAATGAAAAGCGAACCAAATGCATCATGGTTGATCAGACGATGACACAATAATTCTGATTAGACAATATGTTAGCGGGCGTCCCCAATAAATATGTGTCTTAAATCAAGCTCGATAAAAGAGTAAGCTTGCAAAAACTAGGCTGTAATAGCAGCGTGGGTCAAGATAGTCAAAACATAAGTGTGCACGATTTTTGGAAAGGGGGCACAACAGTTCGAGTTTTGGAAAAAATCAAAACCTTACCTGGTGTTCTTGCTTATACAGTCATCCTACTATCTCTTATCCTTAAGGCCGTGGTCGACTAATGGGTTATGGAACTCTATATCCTATACTCTAGGTGAACCTATTAGTGTCAGTCAGTTATCCTGTTAAGTAGATCACAAGGAGCACGGGATGCTAGGATGGGAGACATGCAACTCAACTTACAGAACTTTCACTAGCGTTGGTTTTGAGTCTTAGGGTCATACAGGGCAGTCCCTACCCTTTATAGTATCCTAAACTTGTGGTCACGTCTGAAATCCTTCCACCGAGAATTATGCCTCGTCCGTATACTCTGGTTGTGGCAAACCCTTGGTTCCGTGATTCAGGCGTGCTATGCTATAAGGTACTCTATTCTATATTGGCACAAGGGTATCTAAGATCTAAAAGAGGTCAAACGAGAACCTAGCTTTAGCAATGTTCCATAGTCTATGGTTCATCAGGATGATTTCAATTCTGTAGGTTGTGCTTCGCCAGTGCACTGCTGGCTGCAGTGAACCCACATTCTCCACTCTCAAATAATTGACGACAGTGCGCTGCTGTCTAAACTTTATGGGTTAACTAATATTCCTCTAACCGTAAAAATTCATGAGCCTCTACAGATTCAAACATGTTGACTAAAATAAAAGCGTAGGTAATTGTTCTATCAGTCACAACACTTAAAATAAAAGATTTAACATGAAGGAAATGACTAAAGACAAAAGAAATACAAACACTATAGTATCTATTTTATTTGTATTTCAATGGTTGTGGGAAAAAACTCAAACCAATCTACTTCGAGGTTCGCACACGAATTACAGAATCAGAAATTATAAACTAAATCTTTACAGCAAAAAGAGAATTTAAACAGGCAGTTCTAATTTATGCTATAAAATTTATATAAATATAGCAAAAAGAAAATTGAGCAGGTTATCAAGGTTATAGCCTTAATTATGGGAAAATTTAACTAACCAAGCGTATAGTGTATCCACATGGAATCATATCGTCATATCAAAAGTAAGAGTGTACCTATAGGGATCTAGCAAGCTATCTGAATTTAATACTTCTAAATTGTATGGCCTATCTAACAACCTTAACTACCCGATTACTCAATTTAATAAGGGACTCTTATCCTAGTTGTTCTCTTAAATCATTTTAATCCTTTTTGTGAATGAGAATTTCCTGAGCGCAGGCTCGCAATAGTACGACTAACGTACCATCACGAGTTTGCAATATTTTGCAAAAACGGACCTGCATAGGCCACCACAAAAACTTGTCACGATCCGCACCCACTTTTTCGGATACGAGACGTGTCCAAGCCAGCCTACGCCGCAGAGTCGGCGGTAGAACGTTGTCAAGCCCGCAAGAATAAATGCTCAAGAAATAATATTTGATGCTCATTCACAATTCTACATTTATTACAACAACTACATCATTTAAAAAGTAAAAGAAATACAAGGTTTTATAATTAAGGAAATTGATACAATTGCTTTCTATTTCTAGGTTGTCTTCAGCATACCCAAGTTCTCCCAGTGCTAAGAGTGATCGCGGCTAAACCTAAAAATGTTGGTTATCCAGTCAGGATTGGAACAAGTACACAAACCGACGACAATGCAAAATATAACAGAATTAACAAGACATGAAAATAGCATATGAGATATGAAAGCTGTAAGAAAACTGATGACATAGCACGATAGGGAAGTAAAGGAAAAATAAAAGACATCTACCTAGGTGGTGTGAAATATCCGTTTCGACATGTGAATGGCTAGGGGATAAATACGGCTCACTGCACGTGTCGTGTGCAGCTGCTATCATTCACGAAAGACACGGGGGTTAGTTCTGGGTAGTCTACATGTCTACTAAGATATTTTCTCTCCCGACAACTCCGTGTGACGAGCGTGTCAACAAGCAGCAAGATATATGTATAGAAATGAAATAAAAAGACTACTATGAATCGAAAAGCAATCAGAAAGTGCACTTGCCTGAGGTCCTTAGCTGCAGAAACCAATAATACCATACCACTCAATGAGCCCCAATCAGTCAACACATGCAGAAGTCTCCGGATGCTGAAATAAATAGTACTAACGTTCTCAGAATAGTCAAATTAGCTAGGATTGCCTGTCCTTAAGTCCAATTCTGGATACAGGGGCAAAACGATAATTTCGGACAAAAACGATATCCGCCGTTGGACCCGTTTTGTACCGAAAAGCGTGCTAGAGTCAACGGTCTCTAAAGTTGTCAAACTACATGTCTACGGATCCAGTTTTTCGATATGGACCCAACCGTATGTCCAAAGTTGGATTCCGGCGGGCCGTGCACAAAATCACCCGTTGAGTGGGACCGTGGGGCCCGCAAAACGACGTCGGATTCAACTGTCTCAGAATTGGACCAAACTTGGCATACAAGACCAGAAAAATGATACGGTCCTGTTGGCGCAAGTTTCGTCTCGATCCGACGAGCGTGCACAAAGTAATTGGAGAATTTGCAATATGCACGATACAGTGAATTTCGACGGATACGCATCAAATTCGTCGCGCACACGCGACCAATTTGAATTCCGTCAAAGCACACACGACCACGAAGCCGTTACGCAGCTTTCGATGCTTTCGGTTCGTGACCACGTCGCCCGGAATGGCGGGACGCACGTCGCGTGGATGGTTTTTCTAGTTTTTAAAACAGATTTTTGATGATTTTTTAGCTCGAATATCTTTGTATATACTCTATGAAATTGGGATCTACAAGATACGTTTAAATCTCCTATATGTTGTCTCTGACTCCCTTCAAGTATTTTCTAATTATTTTTAATAGGTTGACGAGAATCAGATCGTAAATATGGGTGTTTGGATTACTCTAATCCCTGTTTACGAACATGTTTTTCTTCGACTTGGTGTCGAGTTTCCGGATTGATCGCTCAACCATGTCTATATCTACTTGTTGGGATCTCTAGTGGGTCATTTGGGGTTTCTATAGAAACTTACGAAATCGAAAACGGTGGAGAATATGCAAAGAAATGTGATGGTGAATCGGTGTACCTGTCTTGACGTTTACTGCTGTTGCTGCCCAATCCCGCGCCGGTGTGCGCGCGTGCGCGCGCGGCCCAGGCCGCCGGCGATGACTCGTCGTGGGCGCGCGGCCGCCGGAGTGGCTCGCCAGGAAACCACGGGGTGGTGGCGCGGGTGGGTTATGCTTCGGGTTTTAGGGTTTCGTCGACTTTGTCGACTGATCTCAAGTATATATATGTATATATCAGTTCTGGTTTGAGAACAGAACTGAAGGGATCGGCCAGGCTTGAATGGCTGCCTAGTAGTGGGCCGGGCCCGAGCTTGCTACTACTGCTGTATTCTATTCTCTTTCCCATTTCTTTTCCTATTTCCCATTTGTATAACTTATTAATATATAATATCCTTATATATATAATATCTATATAATATATATATATACACAAATATAATATTATATATACACAGACAATTACAGGTATATTCATTTATACATACATATATAGATATATAATTTATTTGTCTTATACATACACAGATAGTCCTATATACATTTATATATACAAATACTCCTATAGTTATTTACGTTTATATATAAATACACACATATTTCTATATATATATATATATATATATATATATATTATATATATATATATATATATATATATACCAATATACCCTACATATATATATATATATTTGTATATACGTGTATGTACACATATATTCACATATATATTTTTTATATAAATGCACATACACCCATATATTTATTCTTTTGATAAATAGTAGATAAATAATAACTATTCATAATAAATAATTTATTCTCAATTACCACAATAATAATATAGCCAGTTATAATAACTAATATTAAAATATTTCTAAAATTTTGGGAAGGGGAGCTACAGTAGGTGGTACCAAGAAATGAAAGCATTTAAACTCAACATGGGACCTTTATATAGAGAGAGGGACAATTTAGTCCTTTCATCATCGTTGAACCAAACACATGGGTCGGACCCAAAAACCTACTGTGCATATATATATATATATATATATATTATATATATATATATATATTATATATATAATATATATATATATATATATATTCTACTATATAATAGAAAAACTTGGATGGTGAAAATTTTGAATTCCGAAAATATCCTTGCATATCTATACTAATTAAAAACTGTTCATTAATTTTAAAAAGACAACCCTTTGGTCTTCCTAAATAGTCTTCCTAAGTTAATTAAAATAATATTAAAATACGTGCAAGGCACGTGCACATGCTAGTATAATATATATATATATATATATATATATATATATATATATATATATATTATATATATAGATATATTTATATATATATATATATTATATATACTAATAATAGTAAAACTTAGATGGTGAAACTTTTGAATTCCGAAAATACCCTTATATACTTATACTAATTAAAAATAGTTCATTAATTTTAATAAGGACAACTTAGAATTAGGAAGACTATCCTTGGTCTTCCAAACTAATTAAGAAATGTTTAAAATATGTGCAAGGCACGTGCACATATGCTAGTTCTACTATATAATAGGAAAAGATGGTGGTGAAACTTTTGAATTCCAAAATACCTTGAGTTTTATAAACATGATATGACATGTCAACTTGCATGTCATTTATGTTTAAGAGTCAAAACAATAAAGTTTGCATGCTATGAAGTCTCATATTTCTATACAATTTCATGGAATCCAATGGTAATAATTTTTATGTGCTTACCATATTTTCAAAGTTAATTATTAATTATTCTCAAATAAAAATTTAAAAAAAAGAACAAATTGTACTTATAATCCCTTGGCATTTGTAAAAGAAAACACATACACGTGAATAGTCACTTGAAAAAGACGAAAGACAGTAGCTGACCTTATGATATTTTAATTAAAATACGTGCAAAACACGTACATGTAGACTAGCTAGTATATATATATATATATATATATATATATAGAGAGAGAGAGAGAGAGAGAGAGAGAGAGAGGTGACTAGGACCTAGTTGGTACACTGTAAATGCAATGTGTTCAAATAAAAATAATAAATAATTTATTTGATTATATTGCGAATACCATAACATTACACTAAACCAAACGGGATGAAGGTAGGTATAGGAATCAGAACCTATTCTAGTTCAAATTAGAAGGATCGGGCTTATGGCCAACACAAACAAGCCGGGTAAAATAAGATATATAGGATAGTTTGGTAACCGGATTTCACTATTTGGATTTGGATTTGAAAATCCTCCAAATCCAAATCATGGATTTCAAGATTCAATCCAACTCCAACCAAACATAGGATTTGGATTTATGATTAATAATTAAATTATAGTCTTGATCAATAATTAAGCTATTAATTAATTATGATTAATTATAGTTATTATTATTTATAAAATTAATAATTAACGATTAGTAATTAATAATTGACAATTATTTATTATTAATTAAAAATTAATAATTAATGATTAGTTAATTTTTAAATAAATAATGATTAATAATTAAAGATTAATAATTAATAATTAATAATTAATATAATTATAATTAACGATTAATAATTACAATTGATAATTTTTTATGAATGATTAATAATATAAATTATAATTATTGATTAATAATTAATAATTAAAAATAATTAACTATAATTAAATACTTTAAAAATAGTAATTATAAATTAATATTATTAGATTAGTAATTATTAATTAAATTAATAAAATATGATTCTAATTGTGATTAAATATTATTAATTAAGATTATAATAAAATCGTTATAACAAATTTTAATTAATATTATAATAATACTAATAAATTATTAATATGATTATAACAAATTAACTAATTTTTTAATTAATAATACTAAACATAGGATATGATTATTAATTAATATTATAATAATACTATAAATTATAATTAATTTAATAATAATATAATAATACTAGTAAATTATGATTATTAATAATTAACAAATTATTAATTAATGCTATAATAATACTAATAAATTATTAATTATGATTATAACGAAATTAACTATTTTTAAATTAATTATTTTTTTTTATTAATTAATACTAATAAAATAGTTATTTTTATTAATTAACTATTTTTTAACGAAATTATTAAAGAATAAATTTTTACGAAATTATTAAAGATTAACTAATTTTTATTTTACTAATTTTTAACAAAATTATTAAATAATAAATATTTTAACGAAATTATTAAAGAATATATTTCTTCCTCCAAATCCAACCAAATCCAAGTTTTGGATTTTGTCATACTTTCCTTATCCAAATCCATCTCCAACCAAACATAGGATTCCATGAATTTGTCTCCAAATCCATAAAATCCAAATCCCACCTCCAAATACAGTTTACCAAACACACCCTTAGGGCTCGTTGGATGAAGTTTTTGTTTCCTAGGAATAGATTTTCAGTTATTTTCCATGGGAAAAGATTTCAACTTTCTATACCCATGTTTGGTTAGGTTGGGAATAGGTATTTTAAAATTTAAAAATAATCTCCATATTGGTTTACAAAGGGATATGAGACTTAATTTATTTAGTTTTCCTTTAATACCCTTCATTAATTTCATGATGATTCACATGTTTGGGATAGGAGTTAAAATTTAAAAATAAAAGAGATGGTATAACCGTCCAAACAAATAGCCAAACATCATTCCTAGGAAAACAAATATATTCCCAAGGGAGACTTCGGAATAGCTTTCCCAAGTCAATGTGAATAACTTTCTCATTTAAGCTCCTATTCCCTCCTTATTCCCAATCCTAAACATAAAACATATGGGTAAGGAATTCAAAACTCATTCTCAAGTCTCAAAAACTTGAACTAAACGCTCCTTAGGGTCTGCTTGGATTGAGGGTTAAGAGGGTTAAGTGAGGGAAAAATAAAACCATCCTTGGTTCGAGGGTGGGTTTAGGAGGGAGGGTTGTAGGGGTTAAGTGAGGGTTTATTTTACCATCTTTTGTCCATTTTTTTAATCTCCAATTCGGGAGATTAACGAGGGTGATTGAGGGATTTTGTTTAAAAAGTTCATAAATATCCAAAACCCCTTATTTGTTTTATAAAAATTCATGATTTTTTTTCTTCATTTTTTGGTTTTCAACATGTTGGTCCGTACCTTCCTAATTTGAAGATATTTTGACAAGTTCTAATCAAAATTTTAATCAAATTTAATTTTATGACATATGTAATAAGACTTTTGGTAACTATCATTTTTTGTTAAGCATCCACTCACTCAAAACCTCAAATCCAAAGTCCAAACAAGAGTTATTAAACACACCCACTTAACTCTCCCCTCCAAAAAGATTATATGTATTCATTCTACTCCCCCTCACTCTACTCTCCCTCATTTAACCCCACTTAACTTTGCTTTTTTTTCTCCCTCAATCCAAGCAGACCCTGAGATGTAGGGCTTAGGACCTCTATTCACTAAGGTTCTGCTTGGTAATGGTGTTTTCACATTTTTGGGGTATTTTGAACCGACCGTTTATGAAAACCCCTGCTTGTTAATTTTTTGAGACACTGGTTTTCGTCGGCTCAAAAATTCTCTAAAACCGGTGTATTGTATTTTGGGTGGCTTTGTAAACATCCCAAATCGGCGTGTTTTGAGCGGCTCTATTTTTTTTATTCCATTTATATCTCACAAAATAGATATAATTATAACTACCGATACCCTTCCCTATTTAATTTATTCGTGTAAAAAACTTTCAGAACAACTCGTTAGTGAATTACCAAGCATGGATTGGACTGGTTTAAAAGCCGCTACTTAAAAACAATCCAAAACCGGACCCCTCGTAACCGCTCATAACCGGTACTCTAAAAACATCTCATAACCGCTACCCGATAATTGCCAAGCAGACCCTAAGCTATTGGGACTTTTAATTAGGGATTGCTTAAATTAAATTAGAATCTATATGTAGATAGATGGATTTGGTTTAGGAATTTGTTCAAAAAGCTCAAGAATAAAATAGAATTTAGGTTCTTACTTTATATAGACTAGTCTACGTTTAACAAAATCAATAATAGTACTAACAAAGTAGATAAAAAAATAAATTAAATTAATATCTTAAACATAATTTGAATTATTTTAATATGATTTGTTATGATTATTATTTTTAATTCTGGATATATGTTTAATTAGATAATATTACGTAGTTAGTTTAAACATAATTTTAATTTTAAATATATTCTAGTATCGGATTGTTTTTAATTTTTTTATGTGAGGAGCGGGTTGGGTTACCCACACAATATAATAAGGTAGTTAATTTTAATTTTTTTAAAAAAATGGTTGATGATATACACGGCTTAGATGACTCAATCTTAAGCTGTTTTGATTTTGAAGCTCTTTTATAATAGTAGAAATGTTTGTTTAGATCTTACTTGTCTAGGTGACATTGAATCTAATATGATAATATTATATTCAAAGATTTTTGACTTCCAAATCAATTTACAGTAAACATCTTCGTTGCAACCAAGGTAAGCAGCCAAAGAAGGAAAGTTTAATAAGTATGCACATTATGCTTTAGATTTACGAGTAGCCATGGAGTGCAAGGTTATTATCTATGCACAATTTCCTGTAATGTTTTTTTATTGGATACCCTCATAGGATGGTTATGGTTTTGATAATTAAATTATATTTATCATGTTATGGCATTGTGGTGAATTTTAGACTGTATCATTATGATCTGGTAGTGGAACAATTTGTTCTAGCATAGCTGGGTAAAGTACAAAAAAATATTCGCAGGATTTACATATTTCATAAAAAAAGACTCCTAGTTTGAAAAAGTTTATTTGATTTTTAATTTGGTATAATTTATATCCAAATTGAACGGTGATGACAACGGACAGCCAATTTACCGTCAACATAGCTTATTTTAATTATTTACGCAAATAAATAAATAAATTAATAATATACAGATGTGCAATAGAGTGCGACTGAGTGAGACATGTGAGAGAAAATACAAAGAATGATAAATATGGTATTTTAAACTTATATACATAAGGATCACTACAAAAATACAGCAAATAGCGACGAAAATTTTCGTTGCTAAATAATTTTTCGTCGCTAAACATAAATATCGATGGATCAGCGACGGAAAACCCTTGTCACTACCGCAAATGTCGTCGTTAAAGTTCCATCGTTGATTCATCGCTGCATTGACAGAATTTCGACGTATTAGCATCCGAAACGTTCCATCGCTATGCCAACGATGAAACGATAAATATAGCAACGGATTGGCGATTTTTTCTTATACATTTCGTGTATCAAACAACAGGTGAGCTGTGGAACTTTTTCAATTTTTCGCCACTAAGCTGTCGTTATTCTAAAATTTCTCAGATTTTCGTTGCTTGTTTGTCGTACATTGATATTCCGTCGCTAGTCTGTCGTTAACTTGATATTTTTTCCAGAATTAAATTTTCTGCTAAGCACATACTTGAAACAATAAATATATATAATAAAATGATCACATATTCAAACACATCCACACAAAGATCCTATCACATATTCAAACACATCCACACAAATGAGGACGAAATCCAAACATATCTATACACATATAATGTACAAGTCGTAAAGATATGAATCCACGATGTTGGACGGTTGACCGACGTAAAGTCGTCGCTACCTAGCGACGAACGTAGGCTGTCGCTGATTTACAATTTTAGTAGTGCCTCAGCTGGACTTCGCTTACAAGAGAGCCCGCAACGAGCGCTCCAACCTCCCTCTCTCTCCCCGATCTGGCTGCCGCTCCCAGTCTCTAGTCGAGAATGCCTAGGGCTTCGCGTTGCCTAGGGCAGTGCATCGTAGACATAGAGCGCGACCAAGATAGGGTTGGTTTCGTGTATGAGGAAGAGGATAACAAATTTTGTACATCTTTCGTTAACACTGTTAGGACATTAATTTGTATAATTATAGTTGAGATATTTAGTGGTAATATGAAAGTATAAGGTATAAAGTTAAAATTTTGGAATAGTTGAAGTATTAAGTTAATTTTTTTGAATTGTTGAAATAAACCTTTTTTCAATCTACATGAATAATGAACAAGGGAAAAAATTATAAGGGGACAATTTTTTGAGAGAATTGGGGGGGAGGGAGAGAAGTTTGAAAATTTTCTAAATTTGGGGACAATACACCAATGCCTCGTTTGGTTCGCGGAATGGAAGGAAAGGAAATCATTCCTTGTCATTTTCTTTCCTTTGAAAAATTACAATTTCTATTGATTATCCTTTGGATGTTTTGGAAATGCCAAAGAATTTGGAAATGAAAGTGAATACTTCAATGGGAAAAGTGATTCTTTACTTGGATGGATGAAATCATTTTATCCCTAATTTTCTTCCATTGGAAATTACTTTCTTTTCCTCCTTTTGGCACCCAAACATAGAAAAGTAATCACTTTTATTTTCCAACCCGATGATTCCGCGAACCAAACGAGGCCCAATAGAGTTGGTATTTTTCAAGCTTTTTTGAAATAAAAACTTTTTTTAATGCCAACTTTGTTGGCACATTTTAAAAGATTGAAAAATGCTATTATATTGCCATTTATATAGACCTGTCAATGGATAGTCGAAAATTCGAATCCGATCTGATTTCGTATCCGAACTTTCGGATATTTTTTGAAATTTCGGATATCGGATTCGGATATCCGAATATTTTCGGATATTATCCATTTCGGATAGATTTCGGATATTAAGGTATTGAATCCGTTAATATCCGATCCGATTTTAAATTGCAAATTTTGGATATCGAATTCGGATATCCAAAATTTGATTATATATAGTATAAGTATATGTAATATAATTAATTAATAGAGAAGATTAAAGCATTTATTCTCAACTGACTTTTACATAAATTAATTACAATTAATTTATATATAATAGTAATATATATTAATTACAATTTACAACAGAAGAAGAAAGGACTCAAATATGTAGAGAAATTGAATTTGGTTTTCGGATATTCGGATAATAACTAAATTTTTAATATTTCGGATATTCGGATATAACTATTTTTTTATACGTGGCATATACTAATTCCAATTAAGAAGACTCCAAAGGGACTTGGACCTTGTTTGATTCGCGGAATGGAAGAGAAAGAAAATCAATTTTCTTGTTATTTCCTTTCCTTCGGAAAATTTTAATTCCCATTGATTTTTCTTTCCGATGTTTGGCAATGTCAAGGAATTTGGAAAGAAAATTGAATACTTCAATGTGGAAAAATTATTCATTGT
This sequence comes from Iris pallida, assembly GCA_029216955.1. Taxonomy (NCBI): domain Eukaryota; kingdom Viridiplantae; phylum Streptophyta; class Magnoliopsida; order Asparagales; family Iridaceae; genus Iris; species Iris pallida. Next base: position 7,125,061 of record JANAVB010005597.1, read on the forward strand.
TTGGATGGATGAAATCACTTTCCTTCCAAATTTTTCTTCTAATGAGAATTACTTTCCCTTCGTTCTCAATTTTTTTGACACCCAAAATCACTTTTATTTTTCAACCCGAAGATTCCGCAAACCAAAACGAGGCCTTAAAAGTGGAAATGCGATATTTGATAACGCTCCAAACTTTAATATAATTTCATTATCTACCTACCTAATAAACAATATTCCCACTCCTTAATTAATTGGGCTCATTTTTCCCAAACAAACAACAAATAGTGTGTGTGTGTGAGAGAGAGAGAGAGAGAGAGGGGGAGGGAGGGGGGAGAGTAAAGGATCTTGGAATGAATGGGTCGGCGTGCGGCGGAGGAATATGGGAGGAGAATATCAAAGTCCTTCTTCCCCTACAAATCCCTCGCAATCTCCGTCTGCTCCCTCAACCTCCTCTTCGCCGCTCTTCTCCTCTCCTCCGCCGCCTTCTCTTCTTCGTTGTCAGGTCCAACCGAAACTTACATTCTCTTCTTCTTCTTCTTCTTCTTCCCGTCACACGTGGCTGCCCCCCCTCCCCGCCACCCCGTGGTTGTCCCTCCTTCTCCGTCACCTCGTCGGTGTGCTTCCGCTCCCCCAACCCCAAACCCCCGACCACCACCATCAACCATCATCACCGCCACCGACACCCTCCCCCCCCTCCCGCTCCGCCCCCTAGCCCTCACCGTCGCTGCTGCTGCTGCGGTTGTTGCTGTTGCGGCGGCGGCGACGGTGAAGGTGGCGGTGGAGGGTAGGGGGGCGGAGTGGGAGGGGGCCGGTGGTGGTGATGATGGTTGGTGGTGGTGGTGGTGGTGATGGCCGGGGGGGTGCGGCGAGGTCGGGGAGGGGAGGGGTACGGCGACGCCGTGGAGGGGGGGCGAGCACGGCGGGGGAGACGGATAGTTGACGCGGGGAAGAGGACAACAGACGAGGTATTTTCGTCCAAAAAAATTGGTCAAAGGGGTTGACCGTTCTTTTTAGACTGAAACCGTCAAAAGTGGAGGTGTCATACATTCATGTAAACTTGTGGGGTGCACCTTAAATAAGCATAAAATAAGTGGGGTGCCACTCAAAATTTCTCTTTTAATTTTCATGTTAATTTTAAAAGCTGTCATATTTGTTGCCACATCAATATGTCATCAGTTGTCACGTAAGGAGGAATGAACAAATAGTATTATTCATCTTCTATATAAAATGCAGTAATTGTATCTTCTGCTCATTAGAGGTGCAACTCGGACGGGTTGGGTCGGGCTTGAGTTCAACCCGAGCCCAACCCGATGAATGATAATCCTAGCCCATGCCCAAGTCCAATCCGGCCCCGGGTTCAACATATGAATTCCAAGACCGAGTCCGGAGAAAGCTCGGGTTGGGTCGGGTCCATCGGATTTATCGGACTCTAATATAATATTTAAAATAAGATTAATATTAAACACGTAATCAAATTACAATTAAGCACAAATCATTACAAAATACAAACTAACATATGATTTAGAAGGAGTTGAAGAGTTTGGGCTGATAAATTTAGGATTAAATTTTTTTATTTAAAAAGTATGAAACAATATATATATATATATATATATATATATATATATATATATATATATATATATATATATATATATATATATATATATATATATATATGGGAGCGGATCAAAAGCCCCCCTCAGAAAGCCCCCCAAAACCCCCCTCACTCTAATTCGTAATATTAATGTTAATATTAATGTTAATATTAATATTAATGTTAATATTAATTTTAATGTTAATATTAATTTTTTTTAAATTTTTTTTATATTAATGTTAATGTTATTATTAATATTAATTTTAATGTTAAGTTTAATGTTAATTTTAGTATTTAATGTTAATATTAACATTATATTAACATTAACATTAATATTAACATTAAATTACGAATTAGAGTGAGGGAGGTTTTGGGGGGCTTTCTAAGGGGGGCTTTTGATCCGCTTCCTATATATATACAGGGCCGGCCCTGAGTTAATGGGGACCCTAGGCAGATTTTTAAAATAGGGCCCATATATAATATAAAAAAATTGAACTAAAAAATGATACAGCTAAGGCTAGACTAGGACCTCTTGTGTACAAGTATAACAAACTACCAGTACACCACAAATATTTTTTGATAAAAGAGGATCATATTATATATTAGTTCTATTTTCAATATAAGATTACTAATATATATATATTTAAATTAATTTTTTTGGGCCCCCAAATTTCATGGGGCAATGGGCGGTCGCCCTGGCCGCCCTGGGCCAGGGCCGGCCCTATATATATATATATATATATATATATATATATATATATATATATATATATATATATAGGTTTCGGATTCTTTGGGTAATCCGACACATGAACCCGAGCCCAACCCAATTTTTTATCGTGTTCAAATATTTTAACCTGAATCCAAGCCCGAGCCCAAGTACCTTCAACCCTAACCCAATCCATTGACGGATTTATCCGATCGGATTCGAGTTTAGTCCGTCCAAGTTGCACCCCTACCGCTCATGGCTGGCCAGAATCTATACTCGCAAATACCACGCATGTGCCAACATTTTATGATATATCGGCCTATATGGAAAATAGATACCGGTTTAGAAACCTGTATCGGATATATTCCGTAGCACAGACAACTGTCCAAATTCTGCACGTGGGTCCCACACCCCTCACCGGACCAGTGCCGTTCTGCTCAACCCTTCCAGCGTTCTTGATCTTCTCAACTAACGAGTCCACGTCATTATTTCTTTATAAAAGGGGGTCCCATTGGTCGTGATCAAGTGGGTGCCAAATAAAAATATTTATTTAATCAGGTGCTTCTACCGAATAAAGTGGTCGCTTAAACAAATAACGTTTTCCCCCATACTCCAATTATCCAGTTTTACTATTTTAATGTTTTGTAACCTTAAATTTGTTTTTACAGTCTTAAGAGGATAAGATGTCCTAACTCAATTATAACTGTTATTATTATTATTATTATTATTATAAGTTCAGTCTTATAAGCTTTTGAACATTATAGAATATAGAGATTTAGCTCAAATTTTTTATTCCTCCTAAGCTCGAGAACTTTAATATTATGGTAATGTGCATGAATTATGCCGGAATATTCATTAAATTTTAAAAAAATTTGAGTGGCACCCCACTTGGATGGTCTATTTATGCGGTACACCCTACATTGTTTGCTATATGTATAAGTAGTCATACATCTGACGAAAAACGTCACTTTTGACGATCAACGAAGTTTGACCATTAAAAAAAGACGAAAATTTCCATCCTCCTCTTTGTCTTCTTCTTCGAACTCTATTTCTTCCCTCCCCCTCCTCTCCGGCGACCCCTTCCCCCCCCCCCCCCCCCCCCATCTCCTCACCCTCGTTGCCCGCCGCCGCCGCTGCAGCTGGCTGCTGGGGGAGGGGGCGGAGGGGGGCAGAGCGGAGCGGGGGAGGGGCGGAGGGGGGCGGAGCGGGACGGGGGAGGGGTCGGAGGGGGGCGGAACGAGACGGGGGCGCAGGGGCAGTGGTGGTGGTGGTGATGATGGTGGTGGTGGTGGTGATAGTGAATGTAACTCCCTAAATACATTTTCTAGATTTCCTGAATTTTTATATTTTCCTTTACTTAGAAAGATATCATTTTCTATAAAGTATATTGAATAAGTAAATTTGAATTTCTATTAAAACAATTAATCCCATTTTTAACCTGATTTTTATTTATTATTGGTTGATATGATTTATTGTAATTTTGATTGGGTTTTGATATTTTAGCATTGGTTATTATCCTTTTATGGTAATAAACTATTATTTTAAGGGAATAACTATTTCTGATTTTCTGTTAACCCTAGTTGGCAGGGAGTAGTTTAACTAAATTAGTGGTTAGCTATTTAGTTAGCCTTAATTTATTGACTAATTAGTTAATTGGTTAGATATTAACTAAACATGTAATTAAGTTGAGAGTAACTAATTTGAATTTGAAATCTGTTTGGTTTTATATTTGAAAATCTGTTAGAAAACTATTTTTGTATTTTGAAAATCTGTGAAATATTTGAAAATTGAAAAACTGTTTTGAAATTTGAATTTAAAAATTATTTGAAAAACTGTTGGAGAGAATACTTGTCACGACCCGCACCCTGAAGAAGGGCACGAGCACGTGGTTACGTCCAGCCTACGCCGCAGAATCGACGGTAGAACGCTGTATATAGGGTCTGTAAATACTACGACTAAATAGATAAATGTACCTGTACAGTATATACACTCCGAACGGAGGTGACATAGCAATACAGTCTCAATCACATATATCAAAACTAAGGTAGATAGCATGGAACAGAGATATGATAGAATAAAACAGGAAACGAGTCCAAAATCCACAAGTCAGAGCTAACACAAATATCCAGAGTCTCAGATAATATAAGTATAAAGATACTACAAACTGAAAATGTACTAGCTGGCTCGCAGGCCAGGCAAACCTAACTAACTAGGCTACTCAGGGTGAGCGAAGTCCAGTGGCTCTACCAATAAGCCACGGTCTAAGTCTAGTCCATCAGACTCAACCCCGTAGTAAGTCGGGCAGTCAGTCTCAGAGTCATCTGTAAAATTTGTCAACAGTATCCTGTCAGGAAAATGAGCAAGTACAAACATCAACAACAGTTCCATATGAATTGAGAAATACTATAAGAGACAGCAATAATGAAATACAAGACAAAAGATATATGCGACTTGGGAACCATTTAAAAGCCGAGTTACAACCCTTGAACCAAACAAGGACCGGGATTGTAACCCTTCTTCCAAACAGAACTTGGTCACAAATCATGGTACAGTATGAAAGACAGGTAGAGCATGTAAGAAATGAATCATAGCATGGTGAAAGTACAGTAAGTAAGCTGAACTGGAATATAAGATATGACAAATAAATGTAAAAAAGTGTTTTGAATTATTAGAGCGCTATGTGATCGGCTAGGGAAGCAAGAGATGGTTATCCACTTGGCCCGGCAATCCGCGGTGTACTCAACGGAGAGTCATGCCGTCCAACATGGATAACTGGTAATGGGGTGTCTACAACACCCTACGTGAGGCGAGGGTGACGCTAGCAATGTATAGTTACAAGAAGGCTTGATCACACAACCCCTAATAATTCCCCCATCCCCGAATAGTATCACGGATCCGGACATGGCACGTCATGACACGGGGTTCAAGAGCAGGGGGGCAGTCCACTCCCAAATCAGTGTCTATATAAGTATAGGAACACAGGAATATCACATACTCATATACCAAGAGAGTCGAGGAATAACATCTCATGACAGGATCCGACGTGTACTAGTCCATGAAACGTCGTGTCAGAAATCAAGTAAAATACTACGACTGAATCGAAAATAGTAGATATCAAGACAATGAAAACTATCAGTGAATGTACTCGCCTGCGGTCCTGAGCTGATAGGGTGAACAGACGCTCAGAGTGATCACAAACCTAAAATAAGATACTATGAGTCAAACGGGATTTAATACTGAAAAAGAAAACTAATACAAGCCATGAATGCAAGTCTAAGTCAAAATTAGGCCAATCTAGGTCAAACTGAGTCACACTAGGTCATACTGGTTCATACTAGGTCATACTAGGTCACTGGGAGTCATTCCAAGTCAAACTAGGTCAATCGGGATCAACGGTTGACTTACAGTTGACTTTTGGTCAAAAAGTCAACTCTGGTCAACTCTAGGTCAACCCTGGGTCAAACTAGTCTAATGTTGACCAACTGTTGACTTTCAGTCAACTGGTCAACTCTGGGTTGGTTTCGGTCAAATCGGGTCGCTTAAAGACTAAGTTTGACTCTCGGTTGACTTTTGTTGACTTTTGGTCAAAAAGGTCAACCGACGTCAAAACTAGTCTATGAGTACCATATTCAATCATTACCAACCACGGAAATCAAGTTCTAACTCTATCTTAGGCTTCTAACACCAATATCATATTTCTAGGCAAAACTAGCATTTACCCTTCTAAGGTAAATTCTGATACCTTGCCCAATACCAATGAAATCCCGCAAATACCCATGGTACTAGCCTAGGCTCCTTAGGATAGCTAGATATCAACCCATCTAAGGTTTACCTACCAAGAAAAATAGGTATCCTAGGTATCTAGGCCATGTTATGACACATGCTAACCATTTACCCATTACCTTACCTATATCATGAATTTACCCTTTTCTATACCACACTCATCAACACCACTCATACACAACACTCACATGACACACTCCTATATTTATCACTCTCATAGGCTTCTCCTATAGGTTTTCTATTTGTTTAGACAATAGGCTAAACTATAGGTTACTAACTATGCACTCTAGGCTCTCACACACCCACTTAAACTCACAACTACACACACACACATAGGTAATTATGTGGACAGATTTTGGGGGACTTGTGGGGACTGAAAAGTGGGGTTATAGGGCTGTTCTTGGACTGAATTTGTGGGGGTTTTTGGTGGAGTATAGGACAGCAATTAGGGGGTATTTGGTGGTGTGTTAGAGAGCAACAAGGGGGCTGAAATGTGGGGAAATTATGGACTGAATTGTGGTGAAATATGGACAGCCCAAGGGGGTTTATATGGATGTCCTTTACAGCAGTAAATGGGCCCTTGTTGGACTGTTTTTGAGTGGTTTATGTGGGGGTTTTATAGGCTGTTGTGAAAGGAAAAAATAGGACAGAAATGGAGGGGTTTTGGGACTGTTTTGTGTGGGTTTTTGGACAGCATGTAGGGGGGAAAATGGGGACAGCCATGGGCTGTTTGCACAGCAGTTTGGGGGTTCTTTCCTCCCTCTACTTCACTCTCACACCCCCACAAACTCATCTCTATCTCACCCACAACACACACACACAATTACACATGCTCTCCCACACTCAAACACAATATCAAACACCTCTCCCTCACTCCCCTCTAACAAACACAACACACCCCATGGCCACTTGGCCGAACCTATCAAGCCCCTCCCAACACAACACTACACCACAAATCCACCTATAATATCCACCATATATATATATATATATATATATATATATATATATATATATATATATATATATATATATATATATATATGTATAATGATATATATATAACTATAAATATATGTATAATGATATATATATAACTATATATATATATATATATATATATATATATATATATATATATATAGGAAAATGAATATGATACATTAAAATACTTGGAAAATACATTCTAAAACATGTAAAAATCTGGAACAATAGGAAGAACAACACAAAAATCAATACACAACAATATCCATGTGTCCAAATGGAGGTTTTTTCTATTGGAATACAAACCTACATATTGGACACCTCTAGAATATCCAAATGGACACAAATGGTCTCTAATGGAGACACAACCATGGAAATCATTCCTATTAGTTCCTAACCATTCTAAATGAAAAGAAAAACTAATTTGGAGAAGGGATTACCTAGTTTTGGAGAAGGAACAATAGTGAGCTTTCAAAAGTGGAAGGAACCTTTGGAGAAGAAGAAGAAGAAGTGGATGAGAATAAAAGGAAATGGTTTTCTCTCTCCTACCCACCCCCACATGATGTGGCCAGCCAAACACTCCAAGGAAACTCCTTTTTGGTATTTACAAGTTTGCCCTCCTATTGTTATATTAGCTCCTTACAAGGTTGCTTAGGGTTTGGGGGTTAAAAATGTAAATCTAATGTTCTAATTAGGTCTAACCTAATATATGGAGTCATGATAAATCCCTCTAACTTTTGATGGTAATATTGTGGGCCATGGCTAGCTAGTGTGTGGGCCCGCTAAGGTCAAAACTACCCCGGGTCCCCGAAACAAGTCAAAACAAGTCGGAATGAGTTAAAATTCGAACCCGATTCAAATAACCCCAAAATAATACAAATAATAAATAAATAATTTCAAAATAATTTTTAAAGTGGAAAATTACCAAAATACCCATGTTCATGAAAACTGGGGGTGACAATACTTGCAATTTTGAAAATTCTGTTTTCTATTGATTTTGAAAACCTGTTGGATATTTTGAATTTTAAAATCTGTTTTGATACTGTTTGGAATTTCTGTTTTGAAAATAATTTGAATTTTAAAAAGCTGTTACAAGTCAATTTTACTAAGACCCTCAGATCTATTCCTAATTACAATTCTGCCACTATACTAAGCCCCCAGATCTACTGCTATTTACTAATGTGCCACTCCCCACCCACCCACATTGATTATTTTATTATAAATACTACACGTTTTCCAATGCAAATTCTGACACACATCATCATCTGACACTCTCTCTCTACAGTCTCTCTCTATATTCTCTCTCTACTCTCTCTCTCTCTATATATTTTCTCACTATTCTCTCTCTACTATCTCTCACCACTCTTTCTCTCTCCACTATTTCGGTCATCCTCGGCCGAGCACCAACACCATTGTCGGAGACCCAGCCGAGCACCGCCGTCTTCTACCGCCGCACGGCACCGCCTTGAAGTCGAGCCGGCCTCGATTGCAGCGTCAGGTCTCGACTGCAGTACAGTCTCGAAGAATGCACCATCTCGGAGACCGTGCTGCCACCTCGGGAGGGGAGATGTCCCTTCGAGCTCTGTGCAGCCTTGAAGATCGTACCGTCCCCTCGGTCACAGAGCTGCCCCTTTGCAACTCGAGGAGCCGCTGACATCATCTGAGTCCCGAGGAGCCAGAGCCGCCACGTCAACGACCATCAACCGCCGAATCAAGTCGTTCGTCGACGGCAGGCCTCGTCGAGCCACCGGGAGCCGCCAACCAGCCGATCTACTCGCCGCCGAGTCGCCGGATCCCGCCGTCACTTCGAGACTCGCCGAGTTCGTCGAAGTCGTTCGCCACAGCATCTCGTCGACGTGGATCGACGTCTCCACCGTGGTTGGCGAGCTTCCCCCATCAATCTTCTCGACCCCCTTCTCTCTTTCTTGCTTCTGGTTTACTTTTGGAATCTAGGGTTTGTATTTGGGGGTATTTCTAGGGTTTCGGTTTCGTGGTCTAGAGGAAGGAGATGAAGGAAGCTAGGGCTGTGGCTAAGGCTAGAGGAAGAAGAAGAGGAAGCTGGGATCGGCTTAGGGTTTCGGAATAGGGCTAGTCGGCCGGAGAGGATGAAGTTATTTTTAGGGTTAGGTTGGTTTGAGAAGAAGGAGATTGGGGAAGAGAATGGGATTTTGAATGGTCGGCTGTAGTGTTTGGGAATGGGAGGAGAGAGAATGTGAAGAAGGTTAATATTGGGAAGTTATGGGCCGGGTCTGGAAGAAGGAGTTGGGATGGGTCGATTGGACTGAATTGGTCTAAATTTTAATCATTTTTGTTAAATATATAGGTAGTAGGAATTGGGCTGGAAAGGTTGGGCTCTAGTCCAACAACTGTTGAGAATGTAAATTTTAACAATGTAAAATATGAGCTGGGTTTGAGCTCATGGGCTGAGCTGAATGAGTGGGCTTTGGGCCAGTTCTGTTGGATTTGGGTTGTATTTTAGCAGTAGTATTATTTTGTGTGGTCTGAAATATGTGGGCTAGTCTTTGTTTAATAATAGTCATATTAATGGTAGTTTCTCTTATTTAAGTTATAGAATTATTCTAAATGTTATAAATGCTAGTATTAATTGTCATAAATATTATTGATTAAATGTTTGAATAGTTTAGCTATATTGGTCTTACTCTAAAAACATGTTTTATAGATAAAACTATTTCATTAATATTTTGCTAGAATTTATAATATTATTTTACTAGTAAATTTAAAGTCCTTTATTTGATAGTATTGTGTATAAAATAATTCTTAGGAACTTCATGATAATTTTCTCAAATGTTTAAAGTCTATAAGTTAATATTGTTAGCAACAATTTAGTTATTAGTTAAATCCTAGTATATAAATTTATTGTCCTAAATATTATGTTGCCATAAAGATTTTACTAAAACAAATTCGTATTTTTAATTATTATTACGGTGCAAATTATTTCAAAAAAGATTTTATCTAACTAATATTATTTTGCTAATAAAATGTTTCTAAAATCATATAGTATATGGTTTCATTAGTATTTATGGTGATTAAACTATAATATTTTCTAAATATTATTAGCTAGTATACTTCATTAGCTAGCTAGTGATCTAGTTAGCTAATGATCATTATTTCAAAACCCTAAAAAATTGTACCAACTACCATGTGATCCTTGTAACCCCTCTTGCCAGAATTTTTGATATAATATATTTTTCATTTATTTATTTGAAAGGGGTCAGAGTTCACCCTTTCTCAAAAACTATATCTCACATGCAGTCCTTGTCTGATTTCAAAATCTACTATATATAAGAATGGATAATACCTTGGACAATCACGACTAAAACTATGGAAGTCGAAGTTTTTCCTACAAATGGGTATTTAGTACTTAGCACTTTAGGTTTAATTGTGTGGGACGGTTCTAAGTGACGCTTGTTGTTCCTCAACAATCTGGATTTAGGTCCCTGATTGATTATTATTCTAATAACAGATCTTAAACCTTGACTATGAAAATATTATATGCAAGAGGACTACCTTCAGGGTCTTGAAGGAAAGCAGCACCCGTGACTCGGTATTTACAATATGTGCGATCACAACATGGGGTGATTGGTATTTCTCAAATATTCGGACTCTTCATCCCATTGCACATCATCTGACCAAGATTATGTACCGTTTCATTAGGTCATTGTCAATTTCGATACACAAGGCACCAAAGTCGAGAACAAATCTAGTGTATTAAAGCCTAGTGGGAAGTTGGCCCAACTGCTGGTTCGTTATTTATGTGAATATATATATATATATATATATATATATATATATATATATATATATATATATATATATATGTTCTGTACGTGTATGAATAAGTAAATAAATAAATATATAAATATAAGTATAGGTGTATATGTATTGGTATATATATTAATGTATTATTATTATTGGTTACATTATTTTGTTAATTAAATATTATTGTATATAGTCATATATATATCTATATATATAGGGTCTATATTAAGAATAGATGCAAGTGGGATTTATTGGACTTTATGGAGGTATATAAATATAGGCACATATATATATAATTTCATAAATTATTAATGTATATATATAAAGATGTAATATATGTACAGATATATAGGAATAGGTGTAGTAGTAATAAAGAATAGAAAAAAAAAAAGAAGAAGAATGAGCAATAGCTGTAGCCACCCGAGCCCTGTACACCAGAAAACCCAAACCCGAGCTAGCCCAAACACCAGCAATGCTCGGGCACATGGAGCCAACCAGCAGTGCCCCCCCCCCCCCCCGTAGGTTCTCCAAACCGAGCCTATAGAACACAGGTATATAGTGTATATATATAGAACGCGAGTAAGAGTCGAAAGAAAACGCAAAAACCAAACCCTAATAACCACGCGCCGTCGTCCCAGCCGCATGGGCGTCCCACCCAGCGCGCGCGCGAGTCTCTGGCAGCCACCGTCGGCCGGCCAGGCGCGGCGGCGAGGCGGCAGCAGCGCCCCAAACCGCGCGCAGGAGCGCCAACGCGCGCGGGTGCGAACAACAACGCAGCAGTAGCTGTGCGCGAGGTAACCCTCTTCCTTGGCTAGTTTCTTCGCATTTACTTGACCGATTATGTTCTTGTAAAGCCCTGAGGAGAGTCCACATGACCCTCTTTACGGCCCATCCAATAGCTCCTCGAGGCATTGACCCATCGAGTCGAAAATTCGACTCGAAAAACCCAAAATACATATCATTTTCTGACGACTGAAAGCATCCCAAACCCCCACGTTTGGAGAGGATTTCTGAGCAATCTAGCAACAGTCTTGGTGAAAATTCTGAACAGAAATTCTAGTCCACATGTAGCTCTTCCATCTCCTTCTGGTGGTTTAAAATTTTATGCACTGTATGCAGTTATTTTCGAATCCAAAGTTTCCGAAAAATATGTTTTTTTAATTAATAAGAAAACTAGAAAATTGTCCGATACCACGTCCGTCCCGCCATTCCGGGCGACGTGGTCGCGAACCGAAAGGATTTAAAGCTGCGTAACGGCTTTGTGGTCGTGTGGGCTTTGACGGAATTCAAATTGGTCGCGTGTGCGCGACGAATTCGACGCGTATCCGTCGAAATCGCCCCGTATCCGTACAATGCAAATTCAGTCATAACTTTGTGCACGCTCGTCAGATCGAGACGAAACTTGCGCCAGCAGGACCGTATCATTTTTCTGGTCCTGCATGCCAAGTTTGGTTCGATTCCGAGACAGTTGAATTCGACGTCGTTTTGCGGGCCCTACGGTCCCGCTCAACGGGCGATTTTGTGCACGGCCCGTCGGAATCCAACTTTGGACATACGGTTGGGTTCGTATCGGAAAACTGGATCCGTAGACATGTAGTTTGACGACTTTAGAAACTGTTGACTCTGGCACGCTTTTCGGTGCAAAGCGGGTCCAACATCGGACATCGTTTTTGTCCGAAATTACCGTTTTGTCCCTGTGTCCAGAATTGGACGTAAGGACAGGCAATCCTAGCTAATTGGACTATTCTGAGATCATTGGTATTGTTTATTTCAGCTTCCGGGGACTGTTGTACGGGTTTTGACTATAGTGGCACATTGAGTAGTTCAGATTGTCGGTTTCACCAGCAAAGGACCACAGGCGAGTACAGTTTATTGTCTGCATTTTGATATTGATTTTTACTATATTCATTGGCTGGTCATTGGTTATGTGATTATTTTCTATTATAAATTGTTGAGTCGGGAATGAGAAGTACCAAGGATGTGTGATCCGACCATAGACAGTGCTTATTTTCTGCAGTAGACATCGTAGACAGTGCTTATTTTCTGCAGTAGACATCGTAGACAGTGCTTATTTTCTGCAGTAGACATCGTAGACAGTGTTTATTTTTTGCAAGTAGACATCGTAGACAGTGCTTATTTTCATGCAAGTAGACATTGTAGACCGTGCGGTGTAGTGGCCCAGACTGATCACGCATCAAAGGTACTTCTAATGGTGGAAAAGTATATTGGTCTATTTATTACTATTGATTTTTCTTATGGCTTTACTGTTTATTTTCAAACCCATGATTGATGTCTAACCTTTGTTTTATAGTCATTTTCTTTATTTGAAATTACATTCAGTGAATTGTGCTCGTTCCATTCCTGACTGGAAACCAACATTTTCAGGTTAGCCGTGGATTCACTTAGCTTGGGGGAGTGACGGGAATACTTGCAGACCAAAGCCTAGAGACTAGCTAGATAGTTGAGCTGTAGTCATTCATTTGTTTGTACAAGTTTATATTTTCTGCAAATGTAAAACTTGTGATCATTGTAAATTAAATTAATTTTGTGAATGAGTATTATTTGTGATTCTGATCTTCATGGCCGTGACAGCGTTCTACCGTCGACACTGCGGCGTAGGCTGGCTTGGACACGTCTTGTATCCGTTTAAAAAAAAAAAAACGGGTGCGGGTCGTGACAAGTTTTTGTGGTGGCCCATGCAGGTCTGTCTTCGCAAATCATGCGAACTCGTGATAGTACTTAAGTTAGTTGTACTATTGCGAGTCTGCGACTCGAAAATGCTCATTCACGCATTAGAATTAATTTAATTTAAGAGAGTGACTAGGACTATGAGTCCTTTATACAAAATTTATCGATGGGTAGTCTAGGCCATGCAATGTAGATAAGGAGTTATTAATTTTGATAGTTATCAGATCCTCCTAAGAACACTAGTATCTCTTGATATGACGATGTAATCTAATGTGGATAGATTATTCACTGGGTGAGGCCGAGCTTCCTGGAATTGATGATCTCACCTAGATGAATTATTCAATTCCGTCTCCTTACCTCTTTAGATATCATCCTCACATCTTAGTCCAAATTGCCTAATTAGTTCCTATTTTTGCCTTAAGAATTATTATTTATATAATTTCTGCTTATGTTATCTATATACGAACCCCGAGTTAGTTTCGACCCAAAGTTTTTCCTCGAAGGTTTGAATACACATAGAATAGATATTAGAATGTTGTATTTCTTTGTCCTCAGATATTTCTTTCCTGTTCAATCATTTATTTTAAGGGTTGTGATTGATAGGACAAATGCTTACGCTTTCATTCATAGTCGGCATGTTTGAATCTCTAGAAGCTCACGAATTTTTATGATATAGTTAAAGGAATGAGCGTTGACTCATAATGGCAGGACAACAACGCACTGTCGCCATTTGTTTGAATTAGGGAGACTATGTATTCACTGCAGCCAGCAGCGCACTGGCGAGACATGACCCCTAGAGTTGAAATTGGTTTAAGAAAATATAAGTTATAGAATATTCCTAAAACTATAGTTAGTGGTCCTTTTGATCGTAGTTACCCTTGAGCCAATATTGGATAGAGTTAAGAAGTGTTCGACTTTGTACCATATTTGAGTTACGAAACCAAGGGTTTACCACAGCCAGAGTATACGTGCGAGATGTAATCCTCGATGAAATGACTTCAGACATGATTACAAGTTCATGATACTATAGAGGATAGGAAATGCCCTGTGTGTCCCATAAGATCCAAAACCAATACTAGTGAAGGTTTTGTGAGTTTGGTAGCGTGTTCCCCAACCTAGTATTTAGTGGTCCTTATGATCTATTAGCGAGGTAATTGACTGACACTAATAGGTTTACCCAGAATATAGAATTTAGAGATCCATAACCCATTAGTCGACCAAGGCTTTATGGATAAGAAGATAGTAGGAAGACCGTATAAGCAAGAACACCGGGTAAGGTTTGTTTCTCACAAAACTCGAACTACTTGTGCCTTTTTTTTTCAAAAATCTTATATACTTGTAATTTGACTATTTTTGACCAATATTGCTATCACAATCTAGTTTTGCAAGCTTACTCTTCTATCGAGCTTGATTCAAGACATATGATTATTGGGGACGCCCACTAACATATTGTCTAATCAGAATCAGTGTATTATAGTCTGATCAACTATGATGCATTTGGTTCGCACTTATTTAATTACCCTATGTGGATTGAGATGTAGATGCCTCTAGGGTCTCATCCACGACTGTTTTGACAATTCCTCTTGAAATTATACGTTCGCCTTTGGACCACGTGATTGTATTCAGCAACCTCTTTCTTGAACTCTTTATTATTTTTGTCTTTCACTGATTTAGAAAGACAGAAGCTCGAAATTGGTAGAGAGATACCGCGTATCCCCATGGCTATGGTAGTTGTATATACAAGGGTAGTTACCGTCAGCCAGCTATGCGATTGAATTACTCGTCCTCCCCCGACTTTCAAGCTACTATTTGGACTTTCAAGCCATTTGAAGTCTGAGAATGATTAGGATTCTACCCTTAGTCAAAATGCCAACCTAGGAGGCTATCTATTCTCAAGAAACCAAATGGCGTAAGCCTCTAGTTAATTGCTTGAAGCTTACTTTAACTATGCTCTTGTGACACTAGTCTGGCAGTTTTGACCCCAATAGCAACTCAAGGCTCAGTTGTTATAAATTTTCATAAGATGTGCCTTAGAGTTAGTTACCCTGTCGATAACTCTTGTATACTGTGGATGAGGAGGTCATCCTATTTCATTGACCATGTGTCATTGTACACACTCATTTTCCAGTTATTGAGGAACGATCCTTGACTTGACTAATATCTACCGTTTTCCGTTATGCCGTGCCTCATTCTCGGGGTACAGTATCCGAACCTTGAAATTCTTTTGACCTCATCCTAAATCCTAAGGTGGGTAGACTGTAAGCCTTCTAGAATTTTTGAGGTATGTAAGGATTACTGATTAATTAGAATGATTTCCATTAAGATGATAATTAGTGTCTTATGGAATCCCACTTCCATTAAATTATTTTGTGTCACCGGCCGTGTCATTAATATTCGGAGCACGAGGTCAGTGGTTACCTTCCAACAAATTTCATATATAAGCTCTAGACGAGTCCACCTTCATCTAGGTATATCATGTCCCACTCAAAACCGTCCCCTTGTACTCTATTTTTGTGCTACGACTTTCAGGTTAAAAGGATTAGCAGTAACCCTTGTCGTAATATCCGTATGCTCCTCGACTTCCATTTGAGCCTCAACTTCGACTCAATTCCTTCGACCCAATTTATGGTTGTGACATACTCGAAGCCCACTACGCACATGTCACCAGTATGCCAGTCAACTGTGTCTTCTCGTGCTACTTAAACACAAAAGTCACAGAAAGCGCATCTTCAAGGCTTACAAGGCATATAACCAATCTGACTGCTATCTAGCTCAACCACGTGGGTGGAAATCTATTCTAGTTTTCCCTAGCTGTCATGCCCCGATTCCGTCGAATCGATAGTCGTCCCCCGGGCGTGATGCCGTGCGAACCTAAGTTGCGTTCGCACAAGACATAGTTATAAGGTTATCCGAAACACAACATCAAATTAGAGTACGCAGAGAAATTGAATAACACATTTTGAAATGGAAGTAGACTTTTCATTGATAATATGAACTTTACATAGACTTCTTTTTACAATCATTGCCGCGCGGGCTACAACATGACTTCGACTTACAAAAATGAACGCCGATGAGATAGTCGTTCCATACATTACACCCTTTTTATACAAGCAAAAACCAATACATATTTCCACCTGCTATGGCGGGAAGTCGAGTCGTCATTTTTCTTTGGACTGATGTGCGGTCTTCTTCAAAAGGAAATCCAGAAAACAAGCCTTCACACGGACGAGGCTTCAAAAGAGTTCACGCCGCCTTGAGCTTTAGTTGGCACGCCCTTCGTAGTTCGGGGTACCTGCGTGGAGAGCGAGGATCAGTACATTACACTTTGTACTGGTGCGTGGCTATTTAAATTCCAAGCTCTCATTTGGTTGAAGAGTTTATATGACATTAGAGTATGAATGTTTCTAGCCATCCTAATGAATTTCCAAACAAGTAATGACAAGCATAGTGAACTTTACGTTGAAACTTACCCCGGCGGACCGCGTCGCGCCTTATAAATCTTACCATGTTCTTTCCTTTCAATTGTTATCTTTTGCATATTAAGTGCTATACTTCGTGTGTTGGTCACTGGCTCCCAGAGCCATTGTGGACTCCTTTTTGCTTTGATTAGACGAGGCCCTTTCAGCGCGAGTAGCGAGCCCCGCTGCAAGTCCTCGCCTAACGTTGTGCCCAGCACAGCTTTTGTATTTGTTTCCTTTCTTGGCCGCAACGGTCCCGTGGCCCCGGGTTGCTATTCGGGGAAACTCTACCTTGTCGACAAGTTGTCCAATGACCGTGCAAAGACCATTTTTTTCTTCTTTTTAGTTATTAAGACATAGCCTACCATTCTTTTTGAAAACTCATTTCATTTTCCCGTGTTCGTGCCTTTCGTGCCTTTTGTGCCTTTCGTGCCTTTACATTTATCTTTTTATTCGTATCAACACTACCGATTTTGCTTAAGAAGGGGGTCGAGAAGAGAAGGGTCAGCCACTCACCTTGAGTTTACCTTGGCGAGCGAACTTGTTGGTCGCGCTAGACGTCGCCTACGCGATTACCTGAAATCGCACAAGCAACCGATTAGAACACTGCATTATTCAAAGAGTTCGATAGGAAATGCGAGTTCGAAATGCAAGCCATGAAAACCATCGAAAACATCCACGAAACGCATTCAGAAAACAAAGCCAAAACCAACGCAAGCGGCGTGAAAAGCAGAGCAACGGGAGGTCTCTCCCGACTCAGCCGCAGAGTCAATCCTCGAGGCGCAACCCGCTGAATATGGGACTTGGTTCCGAAGAAGACATTCCATAACGAGGAATGGATCTTAATTCAACCGTTCCCGTTCGATCGACTCGGTCGATCCCGACCTATCGGTCCCGACCGAATCGATAGCGACAGTGTTCCTTTCTCGCGCACCCCGTGGACAGAGTACGGGGCACGATGTAGGGACGGGGCACTATACTAGCCTAGTAGAAATAGGTTATCATCGGTATATTGTCCAGTCGTTATAGAAATGAAATCCTAGGTTCATCCCACCAACGAAGGATGTCCAATCAGGAAATCCATTAAGACTCAGTAAAGTCCATCCGTATATACCACTATATTTGGACTATAAAAACCAAACTTTTTGAAACAGGTCCCTAAACCTATTAGGTAGTTTCCACCTCTTAGAATGTAAAGTCAATTGTAACCCATATTCCATCTACCTGGAAGTCGCGATACGATCTCATATTGCATTATATTCCTTGCTTGTGTGTTTAAATAACCACGGGAAAGATCGCAATCTTGATTTCTCAAATTCGTTCTATCACGGAACATTCTTTAGGTGAATTTCGAGAACGGAACTTTTGTATTGCACGGATTGCAAGCCCCTTTAGAAAATGAATGGTTCTTCGAATTAGCAAGTGACCGGACTAGAGTAGACCAATCTAGCAAAATAGGTCGATGGTTTATAGATGTTCTTTTATCTGCATCATTGGATACTTTCTACCGCTCTTGAAACTTCTTATTCGCTCCCGAATATTTTTCTTATCTTCCTGTCCTTCCCATTGAAGAATGACGAATGGTCGCGCTTATTAGAATTTAGCAATATTTCTTAGCTACTTTTGTAAATTGTTGCTTGTTAAGTTTTGGGTGGGTTGATAGATAGAGAAGGATTATAGAGGCCATAAGCAGTAGGAATCTATTGGTAGCAATTTTAGCAAGTAGTTGGATGATTTTAAAGTTTTAGGGACATGAGATTTGAGGGAGTAGTGTGACCAAAGGTGGGTAGAAGTCCTCGTTATTTTCGTAGTTGCCAAAATGGACAATGAGAAGGATATGAACTATTTTTGAGGAATTAAAATTTTGAGGAGATTAAAGTAATAGTAGACCTTTTTGAATTTAAAGAATAGTTATGAATTAGAATTTCGAGGACGAAATTATTTTAAGGTGGGTAGATTTGTAACCCCTCTTGCCGGAATTTTTGATATAATATATTTTTTATTTATTTATTTGAAGGGGGTCAGAGTTCACCCTTTCTCAAAAACTATATCTCACATGCAGTCCTTGTCTGATTTCAAAATCTACTATATATAAGAATGGATAATACCTTGGACAATCGGGACTAAAACTATGGAAGTCGAAGTTTTTCCTACAAATGGGTATTTAGTACTTAGCACTTTAGGTTTAATTGTGTGGGACGGTTCTAAGTGACGCTTGTTGTTCCTCAACAATCTGGATTTAGGTCCCTGATTGATTATTATTCTAATAACAGATCTTAAACCTTGACTATGAAAATATTATATGCAAGAGGACTACCTTCAGGGTCTTGAAGGAAAGCAGCACCCGTGACTCGGTATTTACAATATGTGCGATCACAACATGGGGTGATTGGTATTTCTCAAATATTCGGACTCTTCATCCCATTGTACATCATCTGACCAAGATTATGTACCGTTTCATTAGGTCATTGTCAATTTCGATACACAAGGCACCAAAGTCGAGAACAAATCTAGTGTATTAAAGCCTAGTGGGAAGTTGGCCCAACTGCTGGTTCGTTATTTATGTGAATATATATATATATATATATATATATATATATATATATATATATATATATATATATATATATATATATATATATATATATGTTCTGTACGTGTATGAATAAGTAAATAAATAAATATATAATATAAGTATAGGTGTATATGTATTGGTATATATATTAATGTATTATTATTATTGGTTACATTATTTTGTTAATTAAATATTATTGTATATAGTCATATATATATCTATATATATAGGGTCTATATTAAGAATAGATGCAAGTGGGATTTATTGGACTTTATGGAGGTATATAAATATAGGCACATATATATATATTTTCATAAATTATTAATGTATATATATAAAGATGTAATATATGTACAGATATATAGGAATAGGTGTAGTAGTAATAAAGAATAGAAAAAAGAAGAAGAAGAATGAGCAATAGCTGTAGCCACCCGAGCCTTGTACACCAGAAAACCCAAACCCGAGCTAGCCCAAACACCAGCAATGCTCGGCCACATGGAGCCAACCAGCAGTGCCCCCCCCGTAGGTTCTCCAAACCGAGCCTATAGAACACAGGTATATAGTGTATATATATAGAACGCGAGTAAGAGTCGAAAGAAAACGCAAAAACCAAACCCTAGTAACCACGCGCCGTCGTCCCAGCCGCATGGGCGTCCCACCCAGCGCGCGCGCGAGTCTCTGGCAGCCACCGTCGGCCGGCCAGGCGCGGCGGCGAGGCGGCAGCAGCGCCCCAAACCGTGCGCAGGAGCGCCAACGCGCGCGGGTGCGAACAGCAACGCAGCAGTAGCTGTGCGCGAGGTAACCCTCTTCCTTGGCTAGTTTCTTCGCATTTACTTGACCGATTATGTTCTTGTAAAGCCCTGAGGAGAGTCCACATGACCCTCTTTACGGCCCATCCAATAGCTCCTCGAGGCATTGACCCATCGAGTCGAAAATTCGACTCGAAAAACCTAAAATACATATCATTTTCTGACGACTGAAAGCATCCCAAACCCCCACGTTTGGAGAGGATTTCTGAGCAATCTAGCAACAGTCTTGGTGAAAATTCTGAACAGAAATTCTAGTCCACATGTAGCTCTTCCATCTCCTTCTGGTGGTTTAAAATTTTATGCACTGTATGCAGTTATTTTCGAATCCAAAGTTTCCGAAAAATATGTTTTTTTAATTAATAAGAAAACTAGAAAATTGTCCGATACCACGTCCGTCCCGCCATTCCGGGCGACGTGGTCGCGAACCGAAAGGATCGAAAGCTGCGTAACGGCTTTGTGGTCGTGTGGGCTTTGACGGAATTCAAATTGGTCGCGTGTGCGCGACGAATTCGACGCATATCCGTCGAAATCGCCCCGTATCCGTACAATGCAAATTCAGTCATAACTTTGTGCACGCTCGTCAGATCGAGACGAAACTTGCGCCAACAGGACCGTATAATTTTTCTGGTCCTGCATGCCAAGTTTGGTTCGATTTCGAGACAGTTGAATTCGACGTCGTTTTGCGGGCCCTACGGTCCCGCTCAACGGGCAATTTTGTGCACGGCCCGCCGGAATCCAACTTTGGACATACGATTGGGTTCGTATCGAAAAACTGGATCCGTAGACATATAGTTTGACGACTTTAGTAACTGTTGACTCTGGCACGCTTTTCGGTGCAAAGCGGGTCCAACGGCGGACATCATTTTTGTCCAAAATTACCGTTTTGCCCCTGTGTCCAGAATTGGACGTAAGGACAGGCAATCCTAGCTAATTGGACTATTCTGAGTTCATTGGTATTGTTTATTTCAGCTTTCGGGGACTGTTGTACGGGTTTTGACTATAGTGGCACATTGAGTAGTTCAGATTGTCGGTTTCACCAGCAAAGGACCACAGGCGAGTACAGTTTATTGTCTGCATTTCGATATTGATTTTTACTATATTCATTGGCTGGTCATTGGTTATGTGATTATTTTCTATTATAAATTGTTGAGTCGGGAATGAGAAGTACCAAGGATATGTGATCCGACCATAGACAATGCTTATTTTCTGCAGTAGACATCGTAGACAGTGCTTATTTTCTGCAGTAGACATCGTAGACAGTGCTTATTTTCTGCAGTAGACATCGTAGACAGTGTTTATTTTCTGCAAGTAGACATCGTAGACAGTGCTTATTTTCATGCAAGTAGACATTGTAGACCGTGCGGTGTAGTGGCCCAGACTGATCACGCATCAAAGGTACTTCTAATGGTGGAAAAGTATATTGGTCTATTTATTACTATTGATTTTTCTTACGGCTTTACTGTTTACTTTCAAACCCATGATTGATGTCTAACCTTTGTTTTATAGTCATTTTCTTTATTTGAAATTACATTCAGTGAATTGTGCTCGTTCCATTCCTGACTGGAAACCAACATTTTCAGGTTAGCCGTGGATTCACTTAGCTTGGGGGAGTGACGGGAATACTTGCAGACCAAAGCCTAGAGACTAGCTAGATAGTTGAGCTGTAGTCATTCATTTGTTTGTACAAGTTTATATTTTCTGCAAATGTAAAACTTGTGATCATTGTAAATTAAATTAATTTTGTGAATGAGTATTATTTGTGATTCTGATCTTCATGGCCGTGACAGCGTTCTACCGCCGACACTGCGGCGTAGGCTGGCTTGGACACGTCTTGTATCCGTTTAAAAAAAAAACGGGTGCGGGTCGTGACAATCCTTTACATCCATGCAGTACTATTCCCGTGCTTCCAAGGCGAGGCAAGTACACTGACTCGAATTGTACTATGTATTTCTGTCTTACCTTCATGTGCCATGTTCTCATATCGGACACGAGATACACACGATTGTTTTGTACATTGTTCATTGCTTGTGAATCATTGTTTATTGCGGTAATTGGGAGAAATATTAGCTTTTGTGTAACCACAACCAACATAGGTATTGTGGATAGCCTAATCGCACACTTCACGTACGATGAAGTCGGACCTTGTAGAATTGATTGACTCATTGATTGATTGTGCTCCTAAGCCGGTCACACATTAGTTTAATATTTCAAATTGTAACACTTGCATATTGATTGTCGTGTTCATTGTCTTGTACATTGATAGCCGTGTTTATTGTCTTGCATATTGATTGTCGTCCATTGCCTGTAGTTTTACATTTCATCTCTGGTACCTTAGTTTTATTTCCATTTCTGGTATTCTGGTTCACCTTGTATTCTGTACCACAGATTACATTGTATATTGTCTTGTCGGGGTTGTACTTTGCTCTTTTCTTGACATTATACGTTGCAGGTGAGCGTGAGGCTACATGGAGCATGTGATTGCATTGGATATTGCAGCATTTCTTTTATTCATTTTCTGGAGATTGTATTTTGGATATTCATTATTGTATATTTATTTTATTTGACCGAATTTGTCTCCGGATGACTTTGTACTAAAAATTGACTTGATGGATATTGGTGATCATTTTTGGGAACGTTATAAAAGCTGTGTTTGTTTACATTACATTGTGACTTAGAGTTTTTCTTAGTATTGTACATCTTACTTCGTCGTGTCCATCGCCGAAGGCTGGGCGTGTCCGACTCGTATCCGATTATTCGGGAGCGGGTCGTGACAGTGAAGGTGGTGGTAGTGGTGGCGGTGGTGGTGATGAACGCGGCAGCAGCCGGGCGAAGGTGGGGGCGCGACAGCGGCGGGGCGGGTTTGGGTTTAGGAGAAGACGAGGGTATTTTTGTCATAAATTATCGGTCAAACCTTGTTGACCGTCAAAAGTGACATTTTTCGTCAGATGTGGGACTACTTATACATATAGCAAATAATGTGGAATGTACCGTATAAATAGGCCAACCAAGAGGGTGCCACTCAAAAATTTTCTTAAATTTTTTAATTTCCTCAGTCGAATTTTGTTATTTGGATAACATTTCTATTAATAATATATGCGAGTACTAGCACACATGCATATGCGTTACATGTCATTTGAAATTGAAAGTAATATAGGACTAATTATTTTATATCAGTTTTGACTTTAAGTCCTCACAAGTTCAATTAGAAGGTTTGGATCTTGTTCCTTTTCATCATACCCTTATTTTTAGCATATTTTGGTTATTTCCCTTGTACTTATATTCAGAATATAATGAAAAATAAAACAAAATCTAAAATGATATAAAATTTAGAAACTAAATGCTAATTATTCCAATAATATATAATTAAAAGGCAAACAGATCACTAAGAATAAACACAATACTTTTGTAAAAAAGAGAAGATTTTATAATAGTATGATACAGGGGTGAGCGTTCAATTTATTCGATTTCAACCGAACCGAATTAGCCGAAACCGAATAAACCGAAATTCTAGAAATAAAAAATCGAAACCGAACCGAAATTAGCCAAAATCGAAACCGAACCGAATCGAATAATAAATTCGATGTATTCGATTTATTCGGTTGGAATTAATGAATCGGACCCAAAGTTTAGATCATAGTTAAATTATATTAAAAAAATATAATTTTGATACACACATTTGTTGATTTCAAATTTATGCACAAAGTTGGACTAGTTGTTAAATTATCAAAGTTATAATTCAAAGCACATACATAGAATTGTTGTTTTCAAAATATACACATTTTTAAATTGAGGGTACTTATATAATTGTATAATTCTTATTCGATTTATGTTTTGGACCGAAACCAAAACCAAAACCAAAAACTGAAACCGAAACCAAATAAAAAAAATTTGTATTTTGAAAACCGAAATCGAACCGTTTTTTTAAAACAGAACCGAATATCTTATTCGGTTCGATTCGATTTTTGGTCCAAAATCGAATAATGCTCACCTCTAGCATTATATCAACAATAACGAACATCAAAATTAAACTAAAATCAAAAGAACTTAGGTAAAAGAAAGAAATACATATAATATTATTCCAAATAAGAAACTTCAAGGGGACTTAAAGTGGAAATGCGACATTTGATAATGCTCCAAACTTTAATCTCATTTTCTACCTACCTAATAAATAATATTCCCACTCCTTAATTAATTGGGCTTACTTGTCCCAAAACTTAGGCCTGTCAATGGTTGACCGAAAATCCGTATTCGATCCGTATTCGAACCGAAAATATCCGAAATTTCGGATACGGATACGGATTCGGATATCTTATCGGATATTTATCGGATATCGGGTACGGGTACGGTAAGTGCCATATCCGAACCAATAAAATCCGAACCAATAATATTTAATTTTTTTAATAAATTTAAAATATATATGTGGCTATGTATTCAATGTATGCATGAGATTATTAGTTATTTGTGCTTGTGTGGAGAATTATGACAAAATATGTTGTTCCAATATGGAAATTGTTGGTTCTGATTCTTTTCTTCCATGTTTTAATATATTTTTTTAGTAATCTTATTGGTTCGGATATTATCCGATATCCGATAAAATTATCGGTAACGGATATGGTAGCCAAAACGTATATCCGATCGGATATCGGATAGTTATCGGATATATCCGATAGTTAATGGTTCGGATATGGTATTGCCAATATCCGACCAATAAGCTACCATTGACAGGCCTACCCAAAACAAACAACAAATAGTGAGATCCTATATATAAAAAAAAATAGTGAGAGAGGGGGAGAGAGAGGGACGGGGAGAGAGGAGGATCGTGGAATGAATGGGTCGGCGTGCGGCGGAGGAATATGGGAGGAGAATATCAAAGTCCTTCTTCTCCTACAAATCCCTCGCGATCTCCGTCTGCTCCCTCAACCTCCTCTTCGCCGCTCTTCTCCTCTCCTCCGCCGCCTTCTCTTCTCCGTCAGGTCGTCCAACCGAAACTTACATTCTCTTCTTCTTCTTCTTCTTCTTCTTCTTCTGCTGAGTTATTTATTTATTATTATTTTGGGTGCAGGAGTGAAGTATACGAAGGATCAGATTAGGAGCATGGAGGAGTCGATTAGGGTTCGGCTCGCGGCGGTGCCGGTCGAGCTCGTCGATTTGGTGCGTAAGACTTTTTGGGATTATTTTAGGAATTTATTTGGTTGAGTTTTTTTTCTTTTGTTTGTGTGTGTGGGGAATTTAGGCGAAGAAATTGAAGGAGGAGCTGAAGGAGGAGGGGGAGAGGAGATGGGAGCTGCAGGCGGCGCAGAAGTGGGAGGTGGCGGACGAGATTCTTGGGAGGTTGAAGGGGCTGGGTGCTGATGCTAACGAGACTCAACAGCGAGGTCATTTCATTATTTACCATGTGTTTTTAGTATATATATGTGTGTGTGTGTGTGTTTCTTCTTTCCCATTGTTGTTTCAAAATGTTGTTACTTGTACATTACAAATTTGTTGGTTCTTAGTTGTTGGCGATGGATTAACAAGACTCCGTAAGCCTGGATAAAGGACGATTGTTCGGATCGATATGAATTGAATCCTTAAAAGAGCTTGAATGGAAAGAACATGGTTCAAATAGCTAAACGGGAAACATTTGGGATAATGGCTTTTTTGTTGTTGTTGTGGCAATGGGTTAATGAATCCCGTTGATAGTTTGGGCAAGTTTTAATTTAGAGTTTTGGGTCAGTGACACTTAGTGTCCCTCCATTTGGAAATGGGGAGTTCTCGGTGATCAGATGTTGTGTACGTTTCGAGGAGGTTAAAAAATCAGTTACAGTGGTAGCGGAGATTGTAAAGGGACGTGTGCCTTTCTGTTACGAAATGTTATTTACATAGATCATTATCATCATCCAAGCCTTCTCCCATCAGCATGGGGTCGGCTATGGAGCATAAGAAAGCTCCACACAAGATTTGACAAAGTTTTATGACATCGTCATCATCCAAGCCTTCTCCCGTCATCATTGTGTCGGCTGTGAAGCATAAGGAAGCCTTCTCCCACTTGTCAACCTGCCAAAGCAACTCCATTATGACGCGTGAAGGATTTCATGATGACGAGTGACGTGATGATGATGGTGATAGTGACAATGAAATGTCCCTTACCAAAGCCTCATAAGGGTTTTTGAGAAATTTCCTTTGATACTTGTTGTTTGCCAAGTACCAAGAATGGAAGATCTTACTACATTTACCCCTCTATTATTTTAAAACTATCATGTCAATTTTCAAAGAAAGACTCCTTTTGTACTACCCATAGGCATCCTAAATCCTAATACGGGGGTAGGGGTATAGTAGTAAACTTGGGTCAAATTTCTCTCGTACCCAAATCTTGTGGGCCCAGGTTAGTATATGGATTAACCATTAAGGCTTCCTAGGCTTCCTAATACTAGTTGTAAGTTCTTGCCAAATGCTGTCCTAAAACTACCCATAGGTGGTCCGTTTTTTCACAACTCAACTCATTTTTTTCTTGGGTATAATAGAATCTTGGTCCTCGTGTAGATATTACCTGTTAACTAGGGGTCAGAAAAGTTTGGTGAATCATTTACTGAACCTACCCTGTTGGCTTGAGTTTGTGCTCATTCCTGATGCACTAACGACAATA
This sequence comes from Iris pallida, assembly GCA_029216955.1. NCBI lineage: Eukaryota > Viridiplantae > Streptophyta > Magnoliopsida > Asparagales > Iridaceae > Iris > Iris pallida. The sequence continues at coordinate 7,152,045 of JANAVB010005597.1, forward strand.
AATGGATTGGACAATGATGATGACCATCGAAAATACTAACTAACTAGTTTTCTAGTACCAGGCACATGGTTGGTTTGAGGAATGAGTATTAATGTAATTTTGTGTGTGATTGAATTAGAGTTCTAAATTTAAATTTCAAAAGGATCTGTGTGACATACCACAAACAAGGTGGCTGGGTATAATCTCTGTGGAGAATGAATGGAGGAAACACGAGAGGAACTGAAGTTGCAGTTGTCATCTTCGTGAAAGTATGTGTTTTGTGTAGAATAATATCTTTTGCTAGAAAGGTGTCCTGAAGGAAATAGCTAGATATGAAAAAAGAACATGTATTTAAGCAGTTGTCATGAAATTAATGATTCTAGTGTTGGTTGATCTATGATAAACAATTCATTTCATACTTGGCTTACCATATATTTGCTAAAGGATTCATTTTCTTTCACGAGACTTGTTAAATATGGGATCTATTGTAACAATTATGACAATAATAAGAGCAAAGCTTTTGCATAAATCTTTGGCACCATCTTCATGAACTAAATTCTGCTTTTTTCCGTTCAGCTTAATCAAGAACAATCTCATCAGAATAGTCATATTCTTTTTCATGCTGTAGTATCATTTGTTTTGTTCTTTCTCTGATCATTTCATCTTATGATCTTGTCACTGCTAACTGCCATACATCAATTTGTCACTGCTAATTGCCACACTCAATTCAAGCTATTATCAAACTTCTCATGACTCATTTTTGTATCCTATCTTTTTATGTGTTGTTTCTTATCCATTAACATTTTGTTTTACCGAACAATTTCTTGATTGATCAGAAATTTGACCATTAGAGCTTAGCTGGTCTTATAGCCATCTTTTGATGTTTCCTCTTCAACTTCATGGCTGTTTAATGGCCGAAATATGTCTGATACACTTCTTCAGTTAAAATAGTGGTATTTACTAACATCATGGATCACATGCTCATGATAACAATTGATCTTAATTTTCAAGTATAACCACTCTTTGAAATGTCTTCAACTTGACCTCTTCCCTTATCTTCTCTTGTAAAGTCATACTGCTTACATTGTGTTAGGCCTAGGCGCGAAACCTTAGGATTCTAAAGGTTCTCTCTGCATTTCTGCCTTAGAAATTATCCCTTCTCTTGTCTCATCAACCGATGTAATATCAAACAATACATACTCAGGATCCAAAACATACACTAAGGAACCTTGTTCCATATGTGCAAAATTGATTCTTCAACTAATATAAAGAATAAAGTGGTGGAAATGAGTAAAAGTAGTAGGAACATAATGCCTGAATGTACCTGTATGGTGATGGGGACTGGATCTGTCTCCTCCATTTAACCTCACACTAGTTACTACATCACATATGCCCTTACTCTTATCTTAATTGCTTATAGATATTTGTTTTCTTTCTAATACCTAGAAATGATCTTACAAGGTCTTAACATAAGCTATTTATAAAAAGATGCAGCCATGTGTCTAAAGAAAGGAAAGAAAATTAGTTTAAAGTGAAAATTTGAAAGATAATAATAAAAGGAGTCCTGAGAGAATGGAATCACATGCTTTTAGGAGAGAAAGGGGAAGAAAAATCTATTATTGTTAAGATTCTTTCACTTTCCTTTCCTTTTCCTTTTCTTTTTCCTTCTTAACCGAACATGATAATAACATTTTCTTTTCTCTTTTCTTTTTCCCATTTACTCTCAAATCCAACACAGCCTAAGAGTTTCAAATTGTTGCTCACACTTAATGATATCTTGGACAACTTTATACTCATTCATTTATTCTTACAAATAGGCGCCAAGTTCATTTTCCCTCAAGCATCTTTAGCGTCACAATTTTCTATCGTTTAAGCATCTTTTTGCTTCAATTGCCATTAGGCCTCTCTCTCAGACTAGATCATCATTCCCAACTGAACATAAACTAGCTCATTAGTTCCTCTACTTAGATATATCCGTCCATGACTCCATATTAATCTATTTATAGAAAGAAGTTCACTTTTATTTCCTCATCCTTACCAAAGACTGCTTGATTCTTACTCATAATATACTTAATTTCATGAATCATCACTCCCACCTGAACATAAACTAGGTCATTATAGTCCCTCTACTCAGATTTACCTGTCCTTGACTGAGTTGACTCCATATTAATCTATTTATAGAGAGAAGTTAGCTTTTTATTTTCTCATCCTTTACCGAGGAGTCCTTGCTTCTTACTCATAATTCATAATATAATTAATTTACATATGCTAATCCTTTCTAGTTTCCTTAGATCTTTTTCAGTTTTAAGATACAGAATTGGCCTCATGTTAGATTAGCTCTAAATCTTTACATTGGGTTTCAAAATTTTAGGTTCTTGATATGCAAACCAGCTTAAGTCCGTCTGAAAAAAATGCCCATGCGGGTTCGGAAAATCGACACAGATTATTTGTCAAACCGGTTGTTCAGTTAGGCCTATCTAAGAGCCACAAATTATGAGATTCCATCTTTTGGTTATTTAAGGTAATATTTGTGTTGTTCTTTGGGATTCCTTTTTGAGATAGGATTCCTAGAAAATGTTGGATCTTTGGATTAGTTTCTTGGTGATTAAGAAAAATTGGTCAAACCAGTTATTCAGTTAGGCCTATCTAAGAGCCGCAAGTTATGAGATCCCATCTTTTGGTTATTTAAGGTAATTTTTGTGTGGTTCTTTGGGATTCCTTTTTGGAGATAGGATTCCTAGAAATGTTGGATCTTTGGATTAGTTTTTTGGTGCTTAAGAAAAAATGGGTGGTTAGGATTTGTTGAGCTTCAGGTTCTAGTCTATATATATGAATGATGCATTGAAATACGAGATAGACGAGAGAATTTAGCTTTTTTTTAGTATATGTGAGGATTATGGGTCTAGTATTTTTCTCTTTATGATAAAGTATCATCAACGTATATTTTGTCCTCACTAAACAAATAACCTATACTTTGTGCAGACCTCCCTGCAATTTACAATCTTTTCTTTCCACATATGGTACCCATTTTGAACACCGTCATAATTCATGAGGAGTACATACCTTGGTTTATATTATCCATTTACAGAAGAAAAGGTTGAGTCAAAGGCTCTCTTAGCCTATTCAAATGCCATTTATTTTGACAAAAATGAAGCTAAAATTATAATAATGAAAGTAAAAGGAAATGCATTTAGCTTTACCTTATAATCCTCAACTAGACAAAGGGCCATGGAAGGTAATCAAGCGCCAGGTTGTCCCAGACTGGTAGAATTGTTCATAGGACTCTCATTGCCTATTAAGCTTGTAAATATCTAACCAACTATGTGCTACGAATTGTGTATAGTATTTATGACGTCTTAATTTTTAATTTTATGTAAGCAGAAGCAGTAGAGTCATGGCGCTCTGAAAAACTTGAACAAATCAAAAGGGCAGCAACTGGGAACATGACTTCAAACTCTAGCATTCCTGCCCAAGAAGCAAGTAAGCATCAATATGACTAATTTTTCATTGTTAGGACCTGTCATTCTATATCTTATGCATTCTTCGCCATTTCATTGCCTTAAATGTTTTGTTGCATTAACATTTTACGATATGGTCTACGTTCTAACATAAGACTAACATGCTTGTTTCAGAAATGCTGGAAGGAGCACTGCAATCTGACTGGTTTAATCTCTTGGAAGACATTGGCTTTTGGATGCCTGCTAATGTTAATAATTCAGAAATCAACGATGAACCTGAGAATGCACAAGAGCTTGGTAGTTCATCTATCATTTGATATTCTACAGTTAGATCTCAATATTATTTTCTCGTCTTCAAAGCCTTGATTTATATACGGAATGTAATATGGTTAACAGCTCACTGAAAAACCACTTTTGTGGAGGCATGAGCAAACTTCAGCTTCTAAGTCGATATATAGACAAGTGCAGGCCATCTTTTGAGTGCATCTCTTGTGACTCTTGTTTTACTTTTCATTCGCAGAAGATAGAGAAATAATTGCAGGCCCTCCACTACCACCTGAATGCCATGCTGAGCTGCATACTGACTATGATGGTGCTGCTGTTAGATGGGGTCTTACTCACCATAAAGAAAGTGCTGCTGACTGTTGTCAAGCTTGCTTAGATCACGCGAAAAATGCCAAGGAAGGAGAAAAGAAATGCAACATATGGGTTTATTGCCCGTCAGAGTTTGGGTGTTATTCACCAGATATTTATGAACACAAGCATCAAGAGTGCTGGCTTAAACAGGTAATACATTTGTGCATTTCATGTTTATGCACTACTTTGCAGCATTTTATTATTATTCGGAATGGTAAAGAAAAATCAAAATGAGAAAGAAGATGCTATCATTCTGAAATCTAAAACTAGCATGCTAAAATCTATCAGTTTAGCTGATGGTTAACATGCCTATCACTGAATTCTTGTGTTAGCTGAGCGGCCAATCTAGGTGGTAACTAAATATGTATCCTTTTATTTTGGTAAATGTGTATGCATTTGGAACATAGCTTTCTCTAGGACGTTCCTTTTACATACAATTGCTACGCATGTAGGCCACTTCTTCCTACTAAAATTAGCCGTGTTCATTGTGACCCTAGTGTTTCCTATGAAGAATAAAATATTCATAACATAAATAATAGTCCCTCCCTAATAGCAAATACAAATAAAATTTATTAGTTTTTTAATAAATAATTTTGTACTTTTAAGTTCCTAATATCCAAACCATAATTACCAGGATCCCCCTACTCCCTAGGGGTCACATTCGAGATCTTGTGATCCCAAACACAACTCTAACCCAACTACTCTTCCAGTGAAAGCCCAACCAAGTCAGCCCCTTATTTTCCTATTTACTCCATCTACAACCATTATCTTCCACAATAGATGAAGACCCATATGTTGGATATTGATTGAATCCTGGATCTTAGAACAAAAGTTTGAAGCAGAGTAACCATTTCTGGGGATCAAATTTGACGTGTTTTGATTGCATGGACCTATTTTACAATCCTCTGGGGTAACCATAGCCTTATTCTCAACTCAATTGCAAACTCCAAATACTTTCTAGGATTGTTTACTAGACTTGCAGTTATCATTAATATATTGGTAATATATGCAGCAGATTCCATTGAAAGGAATATCGTCATTAAGTGGTTGCATCTACACATTAATAATTGTCACACTTGACAATTGTTCTGTCTATCTAGGATCTTATATAGGATTTTGCATCTGTGTTTGATTGTGATCATCTGCGCAGTCCCATCTAGGGTTTCCCTTCAGTTATTTTCCTGCGATAAATAGACAAAAAGTCAAACATACAACTAGTGATAATTGGAAAGTACTCATAATTTCCACTACTTCCCTTTCAAGTTCTAATTTGCCAAATGTACCCTATGGGAAAAAAATATGATACGAGCAACAGGTCTCAAAGGATTCTTTAAGAGACTACAGAACATAGAAGACAGAAAGTAAAAGATGGAAAGATGGAAGTTTCAATGATGCTATTGGGTACTTCAACACAGTGAAAGATTATGGTAGATTTAAATGAAATATGCAAATGTAAAGGCATGATCCTGAACAAACAAGAAAAGGGAAAAAGTTCAATGAGAAAAGGTTGCAGTAACTACCTTTGGTGTACTCAGCTTGATTTCTTTCCCAACACCACCAAATTTGAACCCAGGAGAGAGATTCCACTTATTTTAAAATACTAGAGAGTAGAGAAGAAGAATATATAGAAGGCTTCTCAGATTCGGTTGGAGGAAGTGAAATCTCTAGTGAGCTTCCTTCATATGATTGGAGAGAAGGTTTTGTTTATTAGTTATAAATTGGAGGATGCATTAGAGAATCCTAGTCATATTAATTAGTATCCTTGTCGTAGTTCAGGGAAAGATTCAGTATATGTCTAACCTTTATGAAACTTTGTAATTTGGTAAAACTCCTACTACCTTCATTTCTTTAAATTAAGAGAAGAAACCAATTTCTAGGTACTCTAAACATGAGTTTTCATTTGCAGTGGCTATATAAGAGATTTTCCCACAGTAAAACCAACTTTAGTTATTATTATCTATCAATGGAGTCTCATTTGATGGTGGCTGTGAGAGTCCTTCCATAGTAAAACCAACTATAATCTACCCGTGAAGTCTCATCTCAAGATGGCTTTAAGAGTCCTTCAAAGTTAGAGGGCCGCAGAGAAAAGAAATAGGATTTGAAAGTGTCGGACAAAATAGCATGAAGAAGGAAGAAGAAGTTAGCATTAAGTTTTAAAGTTTAGACTCCATCGCTTCTTTCAACCTACAATGGTACAACCTATCCGTATAATTATTAAAGGCATCCCTTGTTCATCTTCTTCTCCTCAATCTCAATTGAAAGCCTTCTCCATTTTTCTCTCCACGCATTGGTCTACTACATTAGACCCGTTCCAACGCCCCTCTCAGACTACAAGGCCTTAAACCTCGACCTCATCCATCCTGCACAGAACCATTAGTCCATGACATGACAGTTAACACTAGCATAGACTTTCATTCTAAATCATCACCTGACATCTTGTGAGCAGTGGAACAGACTGAGAACCAAGGTTCACAGTATCTGTATCGAAATATGTTTCGGACCCTTCTCATGAGTATAGTTATACGTGGTTTTTGGAGTTTTGACGGTTTCGGATACGAGTTCAGAATTCTTGGTTTCAAAAACCAAAGATAGTGAGAAATTATTTTAAAAACTAGAAAAATACTTCATATTTAGGCATAATCTTATGTATTATTCATTGTTTTATTTAGTTTTGAATCGAATAATATTCAACAATGTTGAATAACTATCAACAATAGACATTGTTGTTTATTTTACTTGCTTTTTAGACAAAGTAGCCTTATAATTGACACTTATGAATGAAAAAATATATTGAGATGTATGAACATACGAAATCTAAAGTATACAACTTCAACAAATTGTAATAATTACATTATGTTGATATGAAACTTTATTGGCACACTCTATCGCGTTGATGTACGACACGATCAGTGTTCTAAATGACGGCCGCTTAGGCCGTCTAGGCGGTAAGCGGTCTCACTCCGCACCGCTTTTTGGTAGGCGGCCAACGGAGGTTGGCGGCATAGGCAGTCTCTCTCCGCACTGCTTTAGGTAGGCGGTGGAGTAGGCGGCCAACGGAGGTTGGCGGTATAGGCGGAGGCGAGGTGGCATAGGCCGACGGCGTGGCGGAGCAATATCTAACAAGATATTTTGGCCAAAAAGGTTTTGCAAGCATTATGGGCCTATGATTCACTTTTACAAAACTAAAAACTTTATAAATCTTCGTTCTACAACTTAGTTATGCATGGAACACCCTTAAAATATGCATATTATGCAAAAAAACAGTGGTAAAATAGTAAAAAATGTTCAAATGTATCGATCGCCTAGGCGGTAGGCGGACTCTCTCCGTCGCGCACCTGCCTACCGCAATTTAGAACCTTGGACATGATCAAATCATTGTCTTGACATTGTTTCATCATGATTTTCTTTTTCTTTTTATTTGCTAAATTGACAGTAAAAGAGAGCCACATTGTCAGTATTGGACAACCAAAACTGATACGATGTGGCTGATACATACCGGTAATGGCCAATACTGCGAACCTTGCTGAGAATATGGGGCCTGTTGTATTCATAGGAGAGAGTGGTGGTATATATGTCAAAGCATATTGAAAAGCTTACAACAAGTTAACTACGTTGTTCAATGACCGGCACCGTCTTTAGCCCACATCAAAACCCTAAGACTGCAGCTTCCTGCCAATGCCGACAACTTTAGAACTGCCTTAATTCACCATTGTTGAAAACAATAACAATGCGGCAAAGGACCTAGGGACGGCCTGTGGGCAAGCCCGGAAAGATCCCGGGCTTGGGCAACCCCCCTACTTGGGGCAACCCCCCAGGCCCAATTTTTTTTTATAAAAAATCCACGTACAAAAATCTGATCCAAATGAGCCCAGCAGGCCCGATAGTCCTCCGCTGAAGAGCAATGACTACTATGAGTAACAAAAATTTGACTCCAATGAGTCAAATCTCATATTCTCAAATCCCTACTTTTTATCCTCCTCCTTCAGCCGAAGTCTGTCGAAGCCTCTCCGCTCCGCTAAAGAAAAAATTCCGCCCGGCCGCCCCCAAGGTCAGCGACTCAGCTGCTTCTTCTTCTCCCAAGAAAAAATTCCGCCCGGCCCCGCCGCTTCGCTGAAGAAAAATTTTGTTGGAATTTGAAGTGTGTGATGTACTTTTGGGAGTGCCATAGCTGATTTAGTACTAGAATTTATATCAGTGCCATAGCTGATTTAGTAATAGGATTTATATCAGGTTGAATTTTATTGTTGTTTTATTAGCTTTTCCTAGGTATTTTTTTTTGTTTCTATTGACTATTTTGCTAAATTCATGAAAATTTTAATTTAGCTAGGTTCTGGACCAAACTAAAAGCACAATATAATCTTGATATTATGATTTTTTATCAATATGCTTTTGTTGTAATTATTTTTTTAGTAAGAGTCAAGGGGCAACCAAAATTAGCTCCGGCTAGGGCAACCCATCCCCTCGGGCCGGCCCTGAAAGGACCCTTAGCTTCCTAGAGTCTACCTCCATAAATCAACCTCCCCCAATTTTGGCAACCTTAAAACTATCACATATAAGTTGACACCACCAGCCCGAACGTGGCTGCAGCTTGTCCCTGTCAACCACCATAAGGTTGACTTGGTGCACAAGTAGTGACAACTGTATACTGCAGCAGTCCACATTGACAATTGTGTTTTGCAGCCTACATTGACAGAATCCTTCAACACTGGCAACGGTCTGTTGAATTGTCTGATTACATTCAATAATATTGCTGTTTCTTGTTGACAGAATAGCATCATTCTCCTATGGCATGACAGAAGAAAGCCATGCTGCTATCGTCCTCCAATTTTAAAATTGCTGGAATGACTTTGCTTGAACTTTTTTGCACTTATAATTTGATTAAGTTAAGATACCAAGGATTGGACAATCTGAACTTCATTTAAAACTCTTGTAGTTATCTAACCAAAGCGGTAAGTTAACCACTTCACGACCTTCCATATTTAATGGCAATCTAGTAGTCCGTCAGCTGTATAAGCCAGGATGGCACCAGGTCCTTAGATTGTCAAGGAGAACGGCCATGAATATTACAGTAGATATTTCCAACGATTTTTTTTCATTCAAGAGTTTGTTCCCTTTTGATGCTGAAGGCGTGAACATGGTGTGATAGAGAGAACATATCTTTATATAATGGTTCAAAAAAAATTATACTGTTCTGAAATGTATATAATAATTTATTAATTTGGTTGAATTTACTATATTCAAGGAGAAAAAAAAATAGATTTCACAGAAGTGAAATCAGGACAAATCAGGACAAACAAATTCTGTGTGATATACTACAAGAAAGAAATACCAGAGTTGCTATGTTTTACAGTCTAATGAGAAAATGATTGCTTTCATCTGTGAATGCAGGCGGAGAAACCTCGACTGAACTTCAAAGACAAGTACTCCGAGCCATACAGAAATTCTCACCCAAAGGCGCCTGTCGTCGTCCCTTGGATGTCTGGTGTCATCGCTGCATAGCCCAATGGCGCCGTTCACATTTTTGCAATGTAATGCTTCGCACTTTTTCTTTTACACGCTATATCTGTGGGCATGACACAGGATGTAACTTCTATGGTTTTTGGTACCAGAAGTTAAAAATCTTTCGCTCCTTGAGTGATAATATTTAGAGTCCAATCAAAGTGGAAGAACCTTGACATACAATAGTATGTTATGAATCTTTATGGTGAGAACTGCTAGGGATGTTCATACATTTTTCAGGTTTCACAGTTTTAGCAAACTATCGACACCATTTATTTCTGGGTGTTGAATTATTTGCTTGAATTTGTAAAGATGGAACATTGTCAGCTTATGTAATATGAGGGCAAGATGCAACAACCAAATGCTTGAATGATCAGTTACGACTGGTTCCATCTTTGTCGATCTCTATGCTCCAAACTAGACTCCTTGCGTCATCTAGATGGAACTACATGAGCTACCAAGAACTCAATGGGAACATGATTCAGTGTATGGATAGATATAGGATTCTCTCTAGTATATACAAATATGGAAGAGAGAATCATTGTTGGACAATCAAATGGTTGAGATGTTTTAAAATAAAATCTGAAGAGCACATTTCTAGTCCTTGTTCTTGAAAACCAAAACTTTCAAATATCTATACTATAGTAAGAAAAATTGAGGTCTCATGGTGGAAGTTTTTGTTGCTAAAATATTTTTCCTATGTTTGCTAATTATAATTAACATAGCTAGATAGGTAATTAGGTATAGGAAAAAAATTAATGAGTAAATTAAGATGATGTTTGTTCTTTTCAAGATGTAAAAATTAAGAAAATATTGTTTGTAGTTTTCAAGTAATATGAAATACATGCAAAATGTGCGTGCAGTTTGTGTCCTATTTGCATGATTTTTGAAGTGTCAGTAGAGTTTGTGTCCTATTTGCATGATTTTTGAAGTGTCAGTCCACACATCTACTATATAATGCCAAAACTTAGGTTCCACCGTGGATTATTTTCCTCCAAAAATATTCTTGTATATTTATCTATTCTACTATATAATGTCGCAATATAGGCTTCACCGTGAATTTTTTTTTCCCAAAAATATTCTTGTATATCTATACTAATTAAAATTGTTCGTTGACTTTAATATGAACAACTTAGTAATTACGAAGACTGCCATTTGGTCTTCATAAGTAGTCTTTCTAAGTTTAACTAAAAGAAGGTTAAAATACGTGCAAGGCACGTACGTATATATATACTAGTCTATGTAATGAGAAAAGTAAGCTTCACCGTAATTTTTTTTCCCAAAAATACTATCATCTATATTTACTATTTAAGTTATTCATTAAATTTAATATGGGTAGTTATATAATAGAAGAAAAAAAATTAAGGAAGTTATTTACTTTTTTTTAAATATTATAAAATACGTGCAAGACACTGCATATATACAGGAAAAAAAGCTGAAAATTTGATGTACATATTGTTTCCCACAGCTTCAAACAAAAATAAAACACGATGATAATATATATAAAACCGTAAGTTATCAGAGGTCTTTTCGGGAAAAGTGCAAGCGAAGGCTTTCTTTTGGGGGTTTTATGCAAAACTACTAGCAAAGGGGTTTCAATTTCTTTCTTTCTTTCTTTCATCATCTGAAGGGACAGCAGACAAGGGAAGCCTGGTAAGTCTTTCAATCCCTACCAAAACTCTAGTACGATCCATATGAATTCCTACAATTTCATATTTATTGTCCTTTTTTTCCTTGTTTTTCTAAAGAAATTATACCTAGTGCGTAACCAACATCAACTGCTCGATCGACGACCATAGGATTTATAGCTGCTTTGAACTGACGAATATGCCCCTTCTTACGAATAGTTGAAGAAAGTTATCTCTATTCCTCGCAGTTTGCTCCCAATTAGTGAAAGAATTCATATTTTGCCTTACAACAATATGTTCATGCGTGCCTCATCTTGATTTTTTATAGGGCTAATTAGAGTTTAGACCCTGAATTTTATACCATCTTAGACTTTAGGCCCTAACATGCCAAATTAGAAAGCTTAGGCCCTGGATTTTTCAATCTTTTCCATTATTCCCTTCCTCCCAATGCATGAGATTATTTTTTTAAATATAAAATGGAGGGTATAATGGGAAAGATTGAAAAATCCAGGGCCTAAACTTTCTAATTGGACATGTTAGGGCCTAAAGTCTAAGCTGGTATAAAATCCAGGGTCTAAACTCTAATTAGCCCTAATTATATTACCAAGTATCTTTCTTTAACTTCATCATATAAGATCCAAATCTACGGGTTTGTGATTTTTAACTTCATCATATAATCATATAAGATCCAAATCTACGGGTTTGTGATTTTAGTTGTGCTAAGAGCATCTCCATCCCTATTGTGAATTTAGAAAAAAATGGTTGCCACATAGGAATGACAAGCTTTCATTTCAAAAATTCTTCTCCAATGCAAATGTAGAATAAATCATGAAGTTGACATGGCAAGGACAATGTGAAGTTGGTTGTCTAGATTTAGACAATGCACTTCACAATGACTTTGTCTCCACATCATCAATTATGAATAGAAATATTTATAAAAAAATAAAGAAGTGGAGGAGTTGTCTTGGAAGTTGAAAAAAAAAAACTTTTTATTGTCTTCTCAATACTTTTGCATTGGAAAACACTCTTTTATCTCATTGTCTTGTGTGAATGTCATCTTGCCACATAGGAAAGACATTGTCTTGTGGCTCATGCCACATAGGAATCACAACACAAAACAAGACAATAGGGTTGGAGATGCTCTAATGGGATACCAAAATATGACATTTTGCTGACTGTATGGTGTCGTTGATAACATTACTGCGGTGGTCCCACATATGATCATACGATCAACAACACATGTGCTGAAGCATCATGTGGTCAACAAAATACGGTCAGAGCTTGTTGTCCCTTTGTCATTGCCCTTATTTGTGTCATATATGCGTATCTCACTCTCTTTAGAAGATGTCACTTGGTTGTTTCGGTCATGTCGGGCTACCGCGATATGCTATAGTTGTTGGGGATGGTCCGTGGCTTGGTGGAGAGCCAGCACGAGCAGATGAGACTTGTACACGAGGGCTAGATAACGGTCCTACAGACTGTTACATCTGTGATGGATAGAGCTGCTGTACCAGCGCCACTACCCTTGAGGCTGGGGAATGCTACTGATTTTTTGTCGGCTTAATCCAGCCACGTTTTAATGGTACGAGTGGTCCTTTGGAGGCTGACCAGTGGTTGATTGATACGGAGAACCTTCTTACGGCTGCCAGACTTCCAGCTGAGATTATGGTCACCGTAGTGAAGCTTTAGTTGAGGGATATTGCCCATACTTGGTTGCTTGCAGAGGAGGGTGGGCTAGCAAAGCCGATTGATTAGTTGGAAGATTAATTTCAAAGTTGGGTTCTATAAGAAGTTCTTTCCCGTGATGGTGTGATTTGAGATGGAGCAGATATTTATCAGTTTGTGCCGGGGTTATACGTGGCTGAGTTCCTTACTTGAGTCGTTTTGCTCCTTACGTAGTCGCAAAGGAGGAGGATCGAGCTCGTCATTTCCAGGATGGTCTCATTCTAGAGATCCAGGTGCACTTGGTGTCGCTTCGGTTGAAGACTGATACTGGAGTACTGAATGCTGCTTAGTCTTCAGGAGCAAATTCTGGAGAAAGAAAAAGTTGAGACTTGGGGTACAGAAGTGCCAGTTAAGTGCAGTATCATGGGCAGAATTGTGTAAACCTAATATGGTGCAGGAGGAGCTCGAACTGCAGTATGTTGAACCTCGGACTATTAATGGAAAGAAGGAGATAACAATGGATAATCTGACTGAGACAGTCGAATTCGGAAAAAATACTTTGGTTCTCTATGTAATGGGTTAGAAGAAAGTGGCTAAGGTGGGAGGCATCCGCCAAGTGGTTGCAGACTTGGAGGAAGCATGAAGCTTTGTTGTTTCTCTCGATCTAGAGAAATTAGTTTTTTCTTGTTTGTTAAATTCAGCTACAATATATATATATATATATATATATATATATATATATATATATATATATATATATATATAAGGCCACTAGGCGTTGAACCCATGCCCTTTTACATTGAGGTGTAAGTGAAAACCAACTTTGCTAAGGGAGAGAGATGGGTCTGTGTCTACGATGTAGAGCTAGCTATCATCATCTTTCGGCTTGTCTTCAGATTGACCTTAACTCAGAGGTTTAGTTCTTGTTGGACTGTTTAGTGTCTATATGGATTCCTGTCAAGGGATAGTCTTTTGGTTTGCAATTAAGTAGTTTGAAAGTGACCTGATGGATCTTGTAAGCCATGGATAATTTATATGATTTGGATTAGAGATATGGTAAACCATGCATCTATTGTAAATGTTGTAGAAATGGTTCCATCCATCGTAAACTATATGTGTGCTTTTAAAGTTTATGTCATAATGGATGGATTAAGATGAGCTTTAGAGGGGTATTTAATGTAATCGGTACATGTTGTTCTTGTGGCCCTCTAGAGTCTTGAGGGTTCTGACAATGTGATTGCCGAAAGTTCTCCATTGTTGGCGTGTAACACTGTATCAGACTGATACCATGTTGTGATGATGCATAATGTCACACACGATAGTTTCAGTTTGTAATTAAGCATACAAGGAAATTTGGGATAAAAAATGTATAAAAACTTTTGAAAATTGATTTGTAACTTTTTAAAAATATGAATGTAGTGAGTTTACGGAATCAATCTTGGTGGAAGTAAAAAAATGTTTTTGACCAGTTGAAATGAAGTAGAACAACCAATTATATTTTTGTCAATACTTCAGTAATTAGCTTAAAAAAATTTGTATGTTAATCGTCGTTAGCATGAAGATTGTCATTTACTCGACTCATTCATTGCGTGTTTTCTTTTAACTTTGTCCAATGACTAATTCTTACTCTTTGCAGGTCAAGGACAGTAGTAAGCCCTCGTTCCATGCTTCTTAAAGGCGATAACTCTGTCAGAAAGACGCATTATGATGTTCTTGCAGTGAATCAAGATGCAAGCTATGCCGAGATTCGGGCTAGCTACAAAGCTGCCATCCTCAGTTCTCATCCAGATAAGCTCCTCAAAGTGTCGGAGTTTCAGGACAAATTTTTAGATGTTCAGAAGGCTTGGGAGGTTCTTTCCGATTCGAAAGCTAGATCAAACTATGACAGAGAATTGCGAGCTTCTGCGCCTGAAGTGGATGTTGTTGCTGATGAAGTCAGACTGGAGGAGATGTCAGTGGAGACTGACAATGATTTAGAGGAGCTGTCGTATCAGTGCAGATGCGGTGATCGTTACTCGGTCACTTCAGAGGAACTTAGAGAGATGGGCTTCTTGTTGTCAAAAAATGGAGGAGTAACTAGTGTAGAGTACACTACTGCAGATGTAGCAGTATCAGCGTGTGTTCTCCTTCCATGTGGTTCTTGTTCTTTGAGAATCAAGCTGGTGATAGATCTGCAGTGTTGAATTCTTGGTTTGTACTTCCAAACTCTTATTGTGTACTATGGTTGACTATCAGATACTTGATAACTTCTGTATCTTGAATATAGCAGACCATGGTTCGTGGTATCGACGTAACGGTTTTGGCATGTCTCTATCCGATGTGAACCGCTACCAATATTGACTAATATGTGGATAAGATTCCTCATCCATAGTTGTAACTATTACCTTCTGTTATATCTATAATTTCATAGCATCCATCCATATTAGTATTATTTCTAAACTATTTATTATGGTCGTAGAGAAATAAATAAATAATAGTATTTATTGCTAGCTAGTGAAATTTTGTTTCATTTAAAACTATCAATACTATTGGAAGTGAAATATTGTTCCATTTAAAACTACAAAAAAATAACATACAATATGTTAAATTGTGTTAAATGTATCAAATATTATTTTTGTCTTTCGGAACCAATTTTTTTGGATAATTCGAACTGAGGTTTTCGAGATACTCGAAGGGCCCGAAACTGATTTTGATACCAATTTTTTTTTTTTTTCAAACCATACGTGCAAACTTGATAATTTAGACAATTGCTAGCAAGAGCTTAATGACATGTAGAGGAATTAAAGCAATGTATTGGGGATCTTTTTCTGATCTTTGTTTTCTGCGATGGCCTATATGTATGTAATGGTTGAGGGCTGGGTTTCATGGACATGCACAGGTCTTCGCTCAAAACCGAATAAAAATTCATTTTCTATATGCAAAAATAATAATAAAACATTGTGGTAATCCACTCCTCAAAGATATCATGACTTTGATGATTATGTTCGGCATACATTTCAAGTGACTTTAATAACAACATTTGCATTTACTTATATTAATGTAAAAAGAAGTATCACCTAAAATTATAAAGATTGGGTTAGTAAACTTAATTGTAACTTTTCCCTCTCCTATATTTAAGACAGAGAACTTTATTGTATTAGTGTATTTAACCTTTTCTTTTTTTATTTCTAGTGTATTATATATATATATTTTTTTTCTTTTCAAAAGGAGTTAAATATACTAAATTTTATAAAATAATATTTATACATAATTTTTTTCAACCAAGAGTTAAACATACTCAAATTTATAAAATATTGGAGGTAACCAAAAATATCATAAAAATAAATGTTATTATTGTTAGGATTTTGGGCACATTGGCCAACCACGTCGAGAGGAAAGTGATCTGTCTGCCTCCAGCGTCTCCAGCTGTCGAGGTGGCTCCAATCCCTTAAGCAAGAAGAACCTAAAAACATTCCAAAAAATGAATTTTTTTGGGGAGACAAATAGTATAGTTGAATAAGTTAAAAATAGGATAAATTTTTTCTTGTTATATTTACTTTTATTTTAGTTACTTAGAGAAGTTTATCTCGTGTCATGTTTGACAACCACTCCAAACTTTAAAAAATTTGAAAAATATATTATAAGTACTTTCCTACCAGCTACCTAAAAATCTGTAATTTATATACTTGCTATAAAGTTATGCAACCATACTTGTGGACCCATATTCTAACCGTCATCATAAATCCAGTTTTGGAATTCGGTTGGGTCTGGTGCTAACATGGATCATAACCTTCTAACCAGGACCCAATGGCCCGAGTCATGCAGTGCAAAATAACTTTTGACAATGAAATATTGTCTGCCTAACACTTGTAGCTCAAGTGGAAAAGTAGCGCAAACACCGATATGGTTCGAGCTTTCCAATCGTAAATACGTGTAGTTGTCTGCGCGTTATAAATAGAAAAAGAAAAAGAAAAAGTAGAAGCAAGATAAGTAATTTCAAGGATTATTTAGTTCTATGAACTCGTATAATATTCAAATTTTACATTTTGTTTTTTCATATTGTGGTCTAATATAATATTTGATTTATTTAGTTATCTATTTTAGACTACCAGTCTAAATCAAGCTTCGGGACGAGTTCTATATTCTTTTATAGACAATATGAAAATCTAAACATGAATTTTTAATATTTAAGAGATCCTAAAACTAATAAGCCTAATCTCAAAATCCCATGCATGCATGTGCTGGTATTTGATGATATACCGGCCGATATGAAGAATAGATACCGGTTTAGAAACATGTATCGAATCTACTCCGTAGCACAGGCAGCTTTTCAGATTCCGCGTGTGGGTCCCCAAGTCCCTCATTGGACCAGTGCACTTATGCTCAACCAATACTTCCCACGTCCTTGACCTTCTCGACTAACGGGCCCCACGTCAGTGGGTCCCATTGGTTCGTGTGGGTGTGAGATGGAAATATTTATTTAATCAGATGCTTTTATAGAATAAAGTGCTCGCTTAAACAAATAACGTCTGGGCACAATTTAAGTAACTTCAATTATCCAATTTGTTTTTACAATTAGAGGCAATCTTAAGTTCGAAAAGGATAATTTTTATTCACTTTTATTTTAGTTACTGTATAATTTTTGGATTGTCTTCAAATTGACCTTATGTCAGAGGTTTAGTTCTTGTTGGATGTGTCTATAAGGATTCCTTTCAATGAATAGTTTTTTTCGATTGCGTAGTTTGACATAGTTTGAAAGTGACTCGATGGATCTTGTGAGCCATGCATAATTTATATGATTTTGATTAGTGATATGGTAAACCATGCATTAAATGTTGAAGAAATGGTTCCATCCATGATAAACTATATGTGTGCTGGAAAAAAAATGTGTGCATTTAAGTTTTTATGTCATAATGGATGGATTTAGATTAACTTTAGAGGGGGGTATTTAATGTAATTGGTGTATGTTTGTGGCGCCTCAAGAATCTTGAGGGTTCTAACAATGTGATAGCCGAAAGTTCTCCATAGTTGGTGTGCTGATACCATGTTGTGTGATGATGCATAATGTCACACATGATAGTTTCAGTTTATAATTTAGCATACAAGAAAATTAGGGATAAAAAAAGTATTAACAACTTTTGAAAATTGATTTGTGTAACTTTTTAAAAATATGAATGTAGTGAGTTTACGGAATCAATCTTGGTGGAAGTAAAAAATTGTTTTTGAGCAGTTGAAATGAACTAGAACAATCAATTATATTTTTGTCATACTTCAATAATTAGAATAAAAGTTTTGGTATGTTAATCGTCTTTAGCATGAAGATTGTCATTTACTCAACTCATTCATACCTTGTTTTTTTTGTATAGTGACTAATTCTTACTCTTTGCAGATCAAGGATGTTGGTGTTTTCTACTTTGCTATGGAAACTTTTAGTCCCACATTTAAAAAATACCAAAGTGTACACTTTAATATACAGCTATGTTTGTGTTGGAGTATACACATGGAGTGTGGTGGCACATCATTTTTCCAGAGATTTAAGTATAAATCACAAATAACAAAGTTTTGTTTCCTTTGGGTTCCATAGGAGCTAAGTCCCGACTCGGATTCGGACGAAGGGCGTCATATTCGGACGAATGACGCAAAGTGGCCCTTTGATGACAAACTTTTCACTTAGCACGTTAGCATATGCATTAGGCGTCTATGCGTCTCACTGCTATGAGTCTAGGCAACTATGCGTCTAAACGGTAGACACATAAGCGTGGTTGCTTTCAGCGCTGACAGCGTGCCACACGTGGATATGTCGGTGGGCGGCATGGGCTGCGCTGTCAGCGTGCGAACGCTGCTGTGTGGGCGGCTGTGTCGACGGCTAAGACCCGAATTTGGTGGAGTTTGGTTGGTCGGTGCGTATGCGCGCATATGTGCCTACTCTATATAAAGAGCAGCACTCTTCTGAGTTGCGTAGAGGAAGAAAGAGAAACCGAGGGCCACAAATCCCACTCCAGAGGGTCTATACGCCTCCTTCCATAATCAGCAGTAGTAGAAGCCTATGCACACATAGCAGTTTTTCTTCTCTTTTTGAGTTTCAAAGTCAATCCGAGAGTGACGAAGAGCATTCCAGAGGTTCATACTTGAATTTGCTTGTTCCTGGGAACCGATCAGTAGTAGGCCGAATCTTGCTTTGAGCACCGGTGACCTGTTTACCTAGCAAGGAGTTTTTCTTTGTGTTTTCTTTTGTTGTTTTTGTTCTATCTCATTGTAGCGTCTACGAACGTAAAGAGAAGAACACTTTTCACGTTGTTGTATTTTGCATTTTTTTGAATTCAGTTTTTAACCGTTGTAAAACCCTACCCCTCTCTCGGTGTTGGCATGAGTGCAGACTTTGTCTTGCGAAAACTTTTTGTCTTCCTTAGATCTCTCCTATCCTTAGATCACTTTGGGAATAACAAAGGACAATAGTACAAGGCCTCGTTCCATGCTTTTTAAAAGGCGATAACTTTGTTAGAAAGATGCATTATGATGTTCTTGCATGAATCAAGATGCGAGCTATGCGAGATTCAGGCTAGCTGCAAAGCTGCCATCCTCAATTCTCATCTAGATAAGCTCCTCAAAGTGTCCGAGTTTGGAGACAAATTTTTAGATGTTCAGAAGTCATGGGAGGTTCTTTCCGATTCGAAATCCATATCAAACTATGACAGAGAATTGTGAGCTTCTGCGCCTGATGTGGATGTTGTGACTGATAAAGTCAGACTGGAGGAGATGTCAGTGGAGGCTGACAATGATTTGGAGGAGCTGTCGTATCAGTGCAGATGCGGTGATCGTTACTCGGTCACTTCAGAGGAACTTAGAGAGATGGGATTCTTGTTGTCAAAAAATGGAGGAGTAACTAGTGTAGAGTACACTACTGCAGATGTGGCAGCATCAGCGTGTGTTCTCCTTCCATGTGGTTCTTATTCTTTGAGAATCAAGCTGGTGATAGATCTGCAGTGTTGAATTCTTGGTTTGTACTTCCAAACTCTGATTGTGTACTTTGGTTGACTATTAGATACTTGATAACTTCTGTATCTTGAATATAGCAGACCATGGTTCGTGGTATTGACGTAACGATTTTGGTATGTCTCGATCTGATGCGAACCGCACTGCTACCAATATTGACTAATATGTGGATAAGATTCCTCATCCATAGTTGTAACTATTACCTTCTGTTATATCTATAATTTCATAGCATCCATCCATATTAGTATTATTTCTAAACTATTTATTATGGTCGTAGAGAAATAAATAAATAATAGTATTTATTGCTAGCTAGTGAAATTTTGTTTCATTTAAAAACTATCAATACTATTGGAAGTGAAATATTATTCCATTTAAAACTACAAAAAATAACATACAATATGTTAAATTGTGTTAAATGTATCAAATATTATTTTTGTCTTTCGGAACCAAATTTTTTGGATAATTCGAACTGAGGTTTTCGAGATACTTGAAGGGCCCGAAACTGATTTTGATACCAATTTTTTTTTTCAAACCATACATGCAAACTTGATAATTTAGACAATTGCTAGCAAGAGCTTAATGACATGTAGAGGAATTAAAGCAATGTATTGGGGATCTTTTTCTAATCTTTGTTTTCTGCGATGGCCTATATGTATGTAATGGTTGAGGGCTGGGTTTCATGGTCATGGACATGTACAGGTCTTCGCTCAAAACCGAATGAAAATTCATTTTCTATATTATGTTTCTATATGCAAAATAATAATAAAACATTGTCGTGATCCACTCCTCAAAGATATCATGACTTTGATGATGGTGTTCGGCATACATTTCAAGTGACTTTAATAACAACATTTGCATTTACTTATATTAATGTAAAAAGAAGTATCACCTAAAATTATAAAGATTGGGTTAGTAAACTTAATTGTAACTTTTCCCTCTCCTATATTTAAGATAGAGAACTTTATTGTATTAGTGTATTTAACCTTTTCTTTTTTTATTTTCTAGTGTATTATATATACTTTTTTTCTTTTCAAAAGGAGTTAAATATACTAAATTTTATAAAATAATATTTATACATAATTGTTTTCAACCAAGAGTTAAACATACTCAAATTTATAAAATATTGGAGGTAACCAAAAATATCATAAAAATGAATGTTATTGTTGTTACGGTTTTGGGCACATTGGACAACAACGTCGAGAGGAAAGTGCTCTGTTTGCCTCCAGCGAAAGTGCTCTGTCTGCCTCCAGCGGCTACAGCGGTCGAGGCGGCTCCAATCCCTCAAGCAAGAATAACCTAATAACATTCCAAAAAATGAACATTCAAGAAATATTATTAACAAACACGTTGTACGCGTCTAAAAAAAAGTTAGTTGAAATTTTTTGGGGAGACAAATAGTATAATTTAATAAGTTAAAAATAGGATAATTTTTTTCTTGTTATACTTACTTTTATTTAGTTAGAGAAGTTCATCTCAGCTACCTAAAAATCTGCTATAAAGTTATGCAACCATACTTGTGGATCCATATTCTAACCGTCATCATAAATCCAGTTTTGAAATTCGCTTGGGTCTGGTGCTAACATGGATCATAACCTTGCTTCTAACCAGGACCCAATGGCCCAAGTCATGCAGTGCAAAATAACTTTTGACAACGAAATATTGTCTGCCTAACACTTGTAGCTCACGTGGAAAAGTAGCGCAAACATCGATATGGTTCGAGCTTTCCAACCATAAATACGTGTAGTTGTCTGCGCGTTATAAATAGAAAAAGAAAAAGGAGAACAAAGATAAGTAATTTCAAGGATTATTTAGTTCTATGAACTCGTATAATATTCAAATTTTACATTTAGTTTTTTCATATTGTGGTCTAATATAATATTTGATTTGTTTAGATCTCTATTTTAGACTATCAGTCTAAATCAAGCTTCTGTACGAGTTCTATATTCTTTTATAGACAATATAAAAATATAAACATGAATTTTTAATATTTAAGAGATCCTAAAACTAATAAGCCTAATCTCAAAATCCCATGCATGCATGTGCTGGCATTTGATGATATATCGGCCGATATGAAGAATAGCCGTAGCACATGCAGCTTTCCAGATTCCGCGCGTGGGGTTCCCAAGTCCCTCATCGGACCAGTGCAGTTATGCTCAACCAATACTTCCCCACGTCCTTGACCTTCTCGACTAACGGGCCCCACGTCAGTGGGTCCCATTGTTTCATGTGGGTGTGAGATGGAAATATTTATTTAATCAGATGCTTTTACAGAATAAAGTGCTCGCTTAAACAAATAACGTCTGGGCACAATTTAAGTAACTTCAATTATCCAATTTGTTTTTACAATTAGAGGCAATCTTAAGTTCAAAAAGGATAATTTTTATTCACTTTTATTTTAGTTACTGTATAATTTTTGGATTGTCTTCAAATTGACCTTACTTCAGAGGTTTAGTTCTTGTTGGATGTGTCTATGAGGATTCCTTTCAATGAATAATTTTTTCGATTGCAATTAAGTAATTTGACATAGTTTGAAAGTGACCCGATGGATCTTGTAAGTCATGGATAATTTATATGATTTTGATTAGTGATACGGTAAACCATGCATTAAATGTTGAAGAAATGGTTCCATCCATGATAAACTATATGTGTGCTGGAAAAAAAAATGTGTGCATTTAAGTTTTTATGTCATAATGGATGGGTTAAGATTAACTTTAGAGGGGGGGTATTTAATGTAATTTAGTATATTTAACCTTTTTTTTCTAGTGTATTATATATACTTTTTTTTCTTTTCAAAAGGAGTTAAATATACTAATTTAAAGGAATTAAAGTAATGTATTGTTGATCTTACTCAGGCGGGTTGGGTCGGACTTGAGTTCAACTGGAGCCCAACCCGATGAATCATAACCCTAGCCCAAGCCCAAGCCCAAGCCCAAGCCCAAGCCCAAGCCCAACCCGACCCGGGTTCAACATATGAAGTCCAAGACCGAGCCCGGAGGAAGCTCGGGTCGGGTCGGGTCCAATGAGTTTATCGGGATCTAATATGATATTTAATTTTTTTTATATAAGATTAATATAACACACATAATCAAATAGCAATTAAGCACCAATAATTATAAAATACAAACTAACATGAGATTTCGAAGGACTTGACGAGTTTGGGTTGATAAATTTAGGATTTAAATTTTTTACTTAGAAAGTATGAAGCAATCTATACATAAATATATATATAATTTATATGTATGTCGGGTTTCGGGTTCTTCGGGTTGCCCGACACATGAACCCGAGTCCGATCCGATTTTTGATTGGGTTCAATATTTTAACCCGAACCCAAGCCCGACTCCAAGTATCATCAACCCTAACCCAACCCATTGCGGGTTTACCCGATCGGGCTCGGGTTTAGCCCGCCCGAGTTGCACCCCTATTTTCTGATCATTGTTTTCTGCAATAGCCTATATGTATGTAATGGTTGAGGGCTGCGTTTCATGGACATGCACTGGTCTTCGCTCAAAACCGAATGAAAATTCATTTTCTATATTATGTTTCTATATGCAAAAAATAATAATAAAACATTGTCGTGATCCACTCCTCAAAAATACCATGACTTTGATGATTATGTTAGGCATACATTTCAAGTGACTTTAATAACAACATTTGCATTTACTTATATTATTGTAAAAAGAAGTATCACCTAAAATTATAAAGATTGGGTTAGTAAACTTAATTGTAACTTTTCCCTCTCCATATATTTAAGATAGAGAACTTTATTGTATTAGTGTATTTAACCTTTTCTTTTTTTATTTTCTAGTGTATTATATATACTTCTTCTTTTTCAAAAGGAGTTAAATATACTAAATTTTATAAAATAATATTTATACATAATTTTTTTCAAGCAAGAGTTAAACATACTCAAATTTATGAAATATTGGAGGTAATCAAAAATATCATAGAAATAAATGTTATTGTTGTTACGGTTTTGGGCACATTGGCCAACCACGTCGAGAGGAAAGTGCTCTGTCCGCCTCCAACGCCGGCTCCAGCTGTCGAGCCGGCTCAAATCCCTCAAGCAAGAAGAACCTAAGAACATTCAAAAAATGAACATTAAAGAAATATTAGTAACATACTAATTGTACGCGCCTATAAAAGTTAGTTCAAATAATATAATTGAATAAGTAAAAAAATAGGATAATTTTTTCTTGTTATATTAACTTTTATTTTAGTTACTTAGAGAAGTTCATCTCGTGTCATGTTTGATAACCACTCCAAACTTAAAAAAAAAATTGAAGAATATATTACAAGTATTTTCCTACCAGCTACCCAAAAATTTGTAATTTATATACTTGCTATAAAGTTATGCAACCATACTTGTGGACCCATATTCTAACCGTCATCATAAATCCAGTTTTGGAATTCGGTTGGGTCTGGTGCTAACATGGATCATAACCTTGCTTCTAACCAGGACCCAATGGCCCGAGTCATGCAGTGCAAAATTGTTGGAAATTTTCTTCAAAATTTTTGGATTAAAATCTGCAAGAAAATAAATTAAATTAAGTTACCAGCCTCCGGGGAAGTCGCGCACGAAGCACTGCCCTAAGAGTTAGTTCGGGTCTATGTGCAGACTGAATCCGAACGCCCCTAGTGGTAAAATCCCGCTCCACCGGAATCTTGTTGCCACACACGACGTCGAGAGAATAACCCTGACTTAGTTCCGCCCAGAGCAACAAATGAAGAACAATATTTCAAGAGGGAAGAGAATTTGAGAGAGAGAGAGCTTTCGCAATGATCTTTTTTTTTCATGTCCAAGAGAGGAGGAGGAAACCTCAATATATAGGCTATTGCCAAAGGATGGAATAATGAGGATATTAAAATAGCCTATTAAATTTTAACGTTACAAAAATTGTAGCACATGATAAAAATGTGATACATTGAATCTGGACATAATTCAAACATTTAAAAGTTATAGAATAAATAAATTGTAACGGTTGAAAATAAATGATGAGAAAATTTGTTTTTGTAAATAGTAGCAATAGCTACAACAACCCCCCCCCCCCCCCCCCCCCCCCCCCCCCCCCCAAAAAAAAAAAAAAAAAAAACCAAGTTCCGAAATGATAGAGGAAAGAAACGAAAGAGGAAGGTTAAAGGTGAGAAAGATTTCTGGGCAGTTGAATACTATGCATAAATGAGATGGACTACAGCCTTGAATCTCACGTAGTGACTATTGTCTTTGTCTGAAGAAGAACTTGATGGACTACGCCTTGAATCAGTCTTCTTGAACCAGACTCAGAAATTAGCACACATAGTACGCTAGAGGTACTTGGGTCTATCGGGTGGCGCGTTTGATTGGCCATGCGCACTTTTACACATTCATGAGAGTTGTCTAGGATCGCCCTGTCCTATAGTCGCGGCCATTACGACCTCTCATATAGGTAAGTCCTCAAGGATTGGTGATAGGAATCAACCTTGCATATCATGCTTGGACTTATTAAGAGTTTTAAAACTCACCCTATCCTTATCACAAAAGGAACACTGTCACCATAGGGATGGGATATCAATGTACACATGTACAGCCTCCTGGGCTTTTATTTTAAATAGAACTTAATCTCAGGGTCAGTGTTCCATAATAGTCACCTAGTCCAGCTTGTTTCTATCCATTGAACCGGCTTCTTGGGATCTCCAGTCAGACTCGGTTGGGTTGCCACTGCTGGTGACTATAATATGGGCTTAACCCCAGCCCCCTCGATGATTCTAGGATCAATGTCCTAGACAAACTCTTCGTCAAGAGTAAACGGACTCTTCGTCAAGAGATCTGTAAGTTCTTTTATGACTTTTATAGTCAAGAACAACATTTTTGTCATTTAGGCTCTTTTAATTTCTTGAAACGCAGCTGCAGGTACCTGTTCATCTTAGAATTCACAAGATCATGCTTTTAGGAGTTCTTTAGCATAATTAAAAAAAAAGATACAGAAATATGTATATCATATATATGGACAATAAGATTTCTAAGCCATTCGACTTATGTACAGGTAGTGTCCAAAGTTATTATTTCAGAGTCCATAGTACTTCTGGCAATGATAGTCTGTTTACATGATCCTCAGGAGATCGCAGCTCCTGCTAGGGCAAAAGTATATCCAGTTGTGGATTTCACATCATGTGAATCAGTTACCCAATTAGCATCTGAGTAACCTTCTATGATATCAGGGTGTCTAGAATAATGAAGTTTATAATCTAGAGTACCCTTAAGATATCTAAATACTCTGTCTAATACAATCCAGTGTGTCTGATTTGGGTTACTAGTATATCTACTTAGTCTCCCAATAGCAAATGCAATATCAGGTCTAGTCCTATTTGTTATGTACATAAGGGACCAAATCATTTATGAATATCTATGTTGTTCTATAGGTGATTTTTCATTCTACTTGAGAACAACATTATTGTCATAAAGGGTAAGGGTATGTTTCTTGTCAAAATACTCAAACTTTCTTATCATTTTCTCAATTAAATGTGCTAAGGATAGAGTATAGCCCTCTTTTTTTTTGGACACTTGCATTCCTAGGATCAGATTTGCCTCACCTAGGTCTTTCATATCAAACTGGTTAGATAAATAATTCTTAGTGTTATTTATCAGTTCCAGTGAAGATCCTAGAATAAGAATATCATCAACATACAAGCATAAAATAATACAACTTTCATTTGTATTTTTAGAATATAAACATTTGTCATATTCATTGGCACAAAACCAAATTCTATAATGACTTTGTCAAATTTGTTGTGTCATTGCTTGGGAGCTTGCTTTAGACCATAAAGAGATTTTACTAATCTACAAACCTTGTTTTCTTGGCCTTAAGCAATAAAAACTTTCAGGTTGCTCCATATATATATCTTTCTCTAAATCTCCATTTAGAAATGCTGTCTTTACATCCATTTGATGGATCGACAATTCATGAATGGAAGCTAGGGCTAGGAGGGTTCTGATAGAAGTGATCCTAGCTACAGGAGAGTAGGTATCAAAATAATCTAGTCCTTTTTTCTGGGTAAATCCTTTGGCTACTAATCTAGACTTATATTTCTCTATGGTACCATCGACTCTAAGTTTTTTCTTGAAGATCCACTTACAACCTATGGATTTACTACCTAAAGGAAGGTCTGCTAAAAACCAAGTATTGTTCTCCATAATGGAGTTGTACTCATTGTTAATAGCTTCTTTCCAGAAAGGGACATCAGGAGAGGATATGACTTCTTCATAAGTTGAGGGATCACCCTCTATCAAAAATGTGAAGAATCCTTCTCCTAAATTCTTTTCAATCCTTTCTCTTTTACTCCTTCTAGGTTCTATGACTTGTTCAGATTGAGAATTAGGTATTTGATTGTAAAACCCCATGTTTTTTAAATTTATTTTTATTATTTTAATAGACTTCAAATTAATTTATGCAATTTATGATTTTTTTTATTATTAGAAATGACCTTAGCCATTGTTGAAGTTTGGAACACAAGGCGACCATGAATTTTGGCACGAAAGGTGTAGCAGTGTGCTTTGACCAGCATATTAACCATGTCGTGGGAGGCGTAGCCATAGTTTAGTCCGAACTAGGAAAACCAGGCCGAGTTGTGAAATAACGCATTTAAAATTATTTTAATTAGATATTATTTTATATATTGATTTTTAGATGATCCGGGTTGTCCAAACCAGTCCGAATTGGGCCCGAACCAATTTTAGCCCATGTAAGCAGGTAGTGTGACCAAATGTGGCCATGTAGACATATTTTATGTACTTAAAAATATTTTCTAAACTATTTTAGAATTTTATGTACAATTTCTAATTATTTAAATATTTGTACAATTAATGGTATTTTATTATTAAATAATATTTTACAATATTGTACATGTTCCTGGATCCGGATGAGGGTGTGTGGTAAAGTTCACACGTTGGAACAATTTTTATTATTTTATTATTACTAAATTTATTTTGTGAAAATTACATAGACATTTTATTATTGTTGATATTATTTGATATTAATGTGATATTATTATTGTTGCCTTTTATGGCAATTTAAATTTGTGTATATATGTAAAAATATATTTTAGATGCATCATATATATAGTTAGATAATATTAAACTTTATTTCAAATTGGTGGAGATTTAATAAACATGTTTACCTATTTAAATATTATTATTATTTTTTAGTTGATTTATTAAGGATTGAATTTATATATATATGTAGATATGCTCAAATATATTAAATAATTGGATAGTTGACTTTTAATTGGTATTTGAAATTTAAATAGATTTTTTGGTGTATTTATGGATATATATATATATATATATATATATATATATATATATATATATATATATATATATATATATATATATATATATATATATAAAGATATATATATTAAAGTTTAAGAAAGGAATAAGAAAAGAAAAAGAAAAAGAAAAATAAATAAATAAATAAATAAATAAATAAATAAATAAATAAATAAATAAAAGTACACCCACCCACATAAGTGGGCGGCCCCCCTTCCCTTTTGATGCTTCTACAGCACGTATATTCCGCTCCCAACCCGTAGGCAAGGCCTAATTGTTCATTACTAATAGTTGTAGTATTAGGTTTTTCAACGAACTTGTTATATATATAACATTTTCCACAAGCCTCAAAATCATAATCTTCCAAAACTAAAGTTGGGGCTGAACATACCCTCTTCTCCTACAAG
Source organism: Iris pallida (assembly GCA_029216955.1). Taxonomy (NCBI): domain Eukaryota; kingdom Viridiplantae; phylum Streptophyta; class Magnoliopsida; order Asparagales; family Iridaceae; genus Iris; species Iris pallida. Next base: position 7,180,594 of record JANAVB010005597.1, read on the forward strand.
TTCGTTTCACCAGCAACGGAGTTGTGTGCACGACGAACGGAGCATCGGAAGTCAGCCCCGCGTCATCCACGGAGCAGTTTTTCCACTCAAGGTACCCTACTTCCCGATTACGTAACTTTCTGCTCGTAACTCCGATTTTCGATCCGTAAAATGTTCTGGAAAGTAGACTTGACCCTCTTCAAGATCCCCAAGGTGGATTTTGAGATGGCCATCCATCTTGCTCGAAAAATTGAGACGAAGTTGGAGAAAAACCCACTTTTCTGAATATTAAAAACTGTTTTGAAACACCAACTTGTCGGCCACTTTTCTCGCTGTCCATTAAACTTTCGTAAAAAATAATTGAAGTTTGTCAAAGACAACCTAACCGAGATTGTAACGAACCTTTTAGATTCACTTTTCATCTAGTATGTAGAAAGTTACACGTTGTTAAAGTTTTCCGAAAAACTGTAAATTCTGTTTTCAAAAAGTAGAGAAACACCCTGATACGGCGTCCATCCCGACAACCCGGGCGACGTGGTCGCGCACTATACGCATCGAAAGATGCGTATGGATGTTGTCGATGTGTGGGAACTGACGGAACCCGATTTCGTTGCATGTGCGCGACGAAATCAGTGCGTATCCGTCGGGATACCCCGTATCGACCCTTTGCAAATTAATTCACAACTTTGTGCACACTCTTTATATCGCAATGAAACTTGCGCCAATGGACTCGAAATATTTTTCTGGTGCTGTGAGCCAAGTTTGGTCCGATTCTGAGACCGTTGATCGGGACGCTATTTTGGCGGGCCCACAATCCCACTCAACGGACGATTTTGTGCACAGCCCACCGGAATCCAAAATTGGACATACCGTCGGGTTCGTCTCATTAAAACAAATCTGTAGACATGTAGTTTGACGACTTTAGAGACCGTAGGTTCTGGCGCGCATTTCGGTGCAAAGCGGATCCAACGGCGGACATCGTTTTGACCCGAAATTATGATTTTGTCCCTGTTCCAGAATTTAACTTTTGGACAGGCGTTTCCTAGGTATATCTTTTATTCCAAACTCGTTCGTGATGTTTGTTTCAGCATCGGGAGCTTCTTGTGGATTTTGACTTTCGTGTTGACGATTCTGATTGTTGGATTTTGCTGCTTCTCGCACCACCCGCAGGCAAGATACCTTGCCATTATACTGTTTATATTCAGTTGCATTTTATTACATATCACTGTTCATTATTTCCAGTTCTTGTAGTTCTTGATTTATTGTCTGCACAGTGATATTAGATATACTTTGTTATTATCCTTTGATTGCATATGGACTTAGAGTTAAGAGGCTACCGTTGTAGTGTATTGCATATACCTTGACACAGTCGTACCACGAGGATGTGTGAGATGAGTAGCATGTAGAGGTTCTTGCACGTGGGCTGATCCTCCATGTGCATGCGTTAGGGCTAACTGCTAATAGAGGCGTGTTAGAAGACTTAGCAGTTAGTAGAGGTACATGGTCGTGGATGCGACTTGACAGGTACATTGGGTGGGAAGAACAATACCTGACGTATGGGCTTTTTTGCACTTCCCTGCTTACCTGTGCGCTCCGTCGGAGACGCAGGCTCCAGGTGCCCTCTGACGTTATCCAGAGCGTTATGGACGTAGCCCCTTGCACATGATGCCCTCTGACGATCTTCGGACGTTACGGACGTAGGCCCCTGGTGCCCTATATGGGGACTATGTCGATCCCATTTACAGTCAGGGCTCATGTGTCGAAGGATTGTTTCTCAAATTGCATGTTCACTTTAGTATGAATAGATTACCTTATTGTGTCTTGTCACTTTCTTTGATTGTGGCACATTTTATATTCAGTATTTATATGGCATGTTTATGTATCTTGTTACGTCCCTCTGAGGACCTGGTTATCTCTCCAGGTGTGTGCCTCTGTGATTTTGCAGGTGTTCTAGCCAAGGCCGTGATCTTCTCTATTCTTTCGAAGATGGTTGCACTTGGTTCGTCTCGTCATTTTATCGATTACTTCTTGTACATTTTATTTGAGATAGTTGGTAGTGGACTTTGTCTCCGCCCAACGATTGTATACATGACAAATTCAAAGTTGCTTCTATATCATTTATTTATCTAGTGGATGAGATTTAGTTATTATGGTTCTACTGCATTTTACAGCTTATGTATACATATGAGTTTTCATATATTGGAGTATATTTCGTATGTATGCAGCTGACATGGATACGTACCTAGTCCTAAGTATTTTGGGACTGGGGCGTTACATTGATCAAGAGAACTAGTAGATGGAGTAAGAGAAGGGTTAGAGAAAGATGAAGAGGTTCTATCCTTGAAGGGAAAAAAGTTCTCAAAGTAAACTGCATCTCTAGCTTCAATAATTGTGTTATTAGATATTTCGTTTACTTCAGAATGGGTTACAAGAAATCCATTGGCATTGCTATCTACGACATATCCTATGAATACAGCATCTATAGTCTTAGGTCCTATCTTTCTCTTTTGGGTTCAGGAATTCCTACCTTAGCTAGACATACCCAAACTTTGAGGTAATTAATCCTACGGGTTCGACCTTTCTATAACTCATATTGTGTCTTATCATTAGTCTTACTGGGTATCCTATTAAGAATATAATAGGATGACAATAAGGCTTCTTCCCAAAGATTATCAGGAGCACCTGAGCTAAGAAGCATGGCATTGACCATGTCTAACAGAGTACGATTCTTTCTTTCAGCAACTCCATTGGACTGTGGTGAATAAGGAGCAGTTACCTCATGAATAATTTCATGTTCTTCACAGAAGTTAGTCATATCATTTGAGGTGTACTCTCAACATAGATGTCTAATGTAATCTTTCTATCTAGCTGGTTCTCAGCTTCGAATTTATAGACCTTGAATCTGTCTAGAACTTCATCTTTGGTCTTAAGGAGGTAGGTGTAACAATACTTTGAATGGTCATCTATAAAAGTAATAAAGTATTTCCTACCGCCTCGGGTCAAGACCCTGTTGGAATCACAAACATTACTATGGATAAGTTCTAGGAGTTCAGAATCTCTATAGACAGATTTGAAAGGTAATCTAGTGTGTTTGGCTTGAACACAAATTCACATTTGTATTCATCATCTATAGGAGTCTTAGGGATGAGATCTAAGTTCATCATCCTTTTAATAGATCATAAGTTCACATGACCTAATCTACCATGTCAAACATTTGATGATTCAACATTAGCAATAAAGAGAGATTTGAACTTTTATTCATAGTACTTAAAATAAAGAGTCCATCTTTCATTTGAGTTAACTAATATATAAAGAAGTTAATCTCACAAATCTTTAACAACGTTTACTCCAGAGTCCAACCACCAATCATCGGTATTGAAAGAAATGTTTATATAGGTTGATAGCTTACAGACTTGAAGGCGTTGGAAGAACCATTCAGAATCATGTTAGCCTCTGGCTTGTTAGGGCCTTTTCCTTTGAAGGAGGTCTCCTTGGTGATTAGGTTTGGATTTGCCATAGATTTATATCAGGTTTACTCAATAAAGATGGTTTAAGCTAAAAAATTAACGGTTTAAATGATTTTAGTAATTTACCTTTAAAATTTTGGTTTTTTAAGTTTTGATAAGGTTGGGTTAGCTGTAGGAGCCGGATCCCAGCAAGCGGAGATTCACTAGGAACACTTAAGTACCGGTCGCTTAGACGATTTTTTGCCTTGTTGACAGAAAGGCCCTTTCGGCTTGTACCCAAACAAATCTGTACTTTAGAACTTTAAAATTAAAGGAATTTACTAAATCAATAAACTGTTTACTTTAGCCTAAATTAAAATATTGAGTAGAAAATAAAAAATAGAAAAAAAATTGTCCATCTCTAGAACAGTCTTATAAGGCAACAATTTTATATAACTAATAACAAAGTGTATGTTACGGATATGGCGATTATTAGATAAGTAACAAATAACTTGTTAACATTAAGGCACAATAAATGGCAAATATATAGTTAATATACACAATTCAGTGGTAGGCAATTAAGTGCTAGGCAAATTAGTGTAGATTAATGCATATCAATAAGCAAAGAAATTTTTTTGTGTACAAATATTTGAAGTAAATAAAATACTTGTTTAAGTGTTTCCAGTACAAATATTTGTGTACAAATATTTTTTATGTTAACAACAATTCAATGCTAGACAAATAAATGTATCCACTAACAAATATTACGATTAATTGTATCCACTAGCAATTGAATGATAGGCAAATAAATATATTCACTAGCAATTGAATGCTAGACAAATAAATATATTCACTAGCAAATAAATGTTAGGCAAATAAATATATTAATGAATGCTAGCCTTTCAATGCTAAACAAATGGTATGTGACAACAGCAAATTGTTGACAAACAAAGTTTTCAAAGTGCTTGTAAGGGAATTAACAATTTCCTTAAAGTCAATTATTAACAATAGGAAAATTTGCTAAAAGACAAATTGTGTATGAAGGCAGCAAAAAATTGGTAACTGAAGCAATAGAGCAAATTAGGTGCTATTTGTATGATGGAAGAAAAAATTATCGTAAGCGAATTATTAGTTATGAATAACTTTGCTAAAAGACAAACTGTTTAACAATCTTAGTTTGTATGAATAAACTAATTTAGTATGAATGCAGCAAACTTTGCTAGAAAACAAATTTAGTACATGCTGGAAAATGGTTTGAATGCAGCAAACAAAATGAAACTTGTTTGAAGGCAACAAACAACTTTTGCTATCTGGTGACAGAATGTTTTCAAAGGTTTTCTTGAGCAAGTTATCAACCAAATTATTTGTGTTCAAATTAAGAAGTCAACAGAACCAACGCTAAACAAATATTCTGAATATGAATAGTAGCAAATAATAAATATTATATGGTAAGCAACAGAATCTAAGATTGCCACATTTGCTCCAGAATCCAAAATCTTATGTTTCAAAAATAGATTGTTAGAATAAAAAATTTTGGAACTATGATGTGCTTCATGTGAGAAAGGATTGACATCATTCATGGTATGTCTCCTTTCACAAATTCTGTTGAATACTATCATAGGATAGAATAAACTCTGTTGTTTATTCTAGTAATTTAATACAATAATTACAATAGTGTTATTCCATTTAAATTTGTTTGCATATTGCAATTTAAAAACCTACTACGATTTGTGAGTCACTTTAAAATTCCTACTACGGTTACTACAACAGAATTTAACAGTATGCTCACCTATGAAAATTTAGGCTAAGATATTCAGAGCTCAATTTGTAAGCCAACACAGAAGTCAATTTTCTTGCAAGCAAACAAACAGATTGTAAGCAAACTAACCGAATGTGGTTGCAAGCAAACAACTAATTATAGGCTAATATTTTGAGAAGCAAGCAAACTACTGTGCATGTAACAGTAGGTTAATATTTGTATAAGATTCGGGTCTATGTGCAGACTGAATCTGAACGCCCCTAGTGGTAAAATTCCCGCTCCACCGGAATCTCGTTGCCGCACACGACGTCGAGAGAATGACCCCGACTTAGCTCCGCCCAGAGCAACAAATAAAGAACAATATTTCAAGAGGAAAGAGAATTTGAGAGAGAAAGAGCTTTCGCAATGATCTTTTTTTTTTCATGTCCAAGAGAGGAGGAGGAAACCTCATTATATAGGCTATTGCCAAAGGATGGAATAATGAGGATATTAAAATAGCCTATTAAATTTTAACGTTACAAAAATTGTAGCACATGATAAAAATGTGATACATTAAATCTGGACATAATTCAAACATTTAAAAGTTATAGAATAAATAAATTGTAACGGTTGAAAATAAATGATGAGGAAATTTGTTTTTGTAAATAGTAGCAATAGCTACAACAAAAATAACTTTTGACAACAAAATATTGTCTGCCTAACACTTGTAGCTCAAGTGGAAAAGTAGCGCAAACACCGATATGGTTCGAGCTTTCCAACCGTAAATACGTGTAGTTGTCTGCGCGTTATAAATAGAAAAAGAAAAAGAAAAAGTAGAAGCAAGATAAGTAATTTCAAGGATTATTTAGTTCTATGAACTCGTATAATATTCAAATTTTACATTTAGTTTTTTCATATTGTGGTCTAATATAATATTTGATTTGTTTAGATCTCTATTTTAGAGTACTATCATTATAAATCAAGCTTCTGGACGAGTTCTATATTCTTTTATAGACAATATGAAAATCTAAACATTAATTTTTAAAATTTAAGAGATCCTAAAACTAATAAGCCTAATCTCAAAATCCCATGCATGCATGTACTGACATTTGATGATATATCGGCGGATATGAAGAATAGATACCGGTTTAGAAACATGTATGGAATCTACTCCGTAGCACAGGCAACTTTCCAGATTCCGCACGTGGGACCCCAAGTCCCTCATCGGACCAGTGCAGTTATACTCAACCAATACTTCCCACGTCCTTGACCTTCTCGACTAACGGGCCCCACGTCAGTGGGTCCCATTGTTTCGTGTGGGTGTGAGATGGAAATATTTATTTAATCAGATGCTTTTACAGAATAAAGTGCTCGCTTAAACAAATAACGTCTGGGCACAATTTAAGTAACTTCAATTATCCAATTTGTTTTTACAATTAGAGGCAATCTTAAGTTCAAAAAGGATAATTTTTATTCACTTTTATTTTAGTTATGGTATAATTTTCGGATCGTCTTCAAATTAACCTTATGTCAGAGGTTTAGTTCTTGTTGGATGTGTCTATAAGGATTCCTTTCAATGAATAGTTTTTTCGATTGCAATTAAGTTGTTTGACATAGTTTGAAAGTGACCCGATGGATCTTGTAAGCCATAGATAATTTATATGATTTTGATTAGTGATATGGTAAACCATGCATTAAATGTTGAAGAAATGGTTCCATCCATGATAAACTATATGTGTGCTGGAAAAAAAATGTGTGCATTTAAGTTTTTATGTCATAATGGATGGATTAAGATTAAATTTAGAGGGGGGTATTTAATGTAATTGGTGTATGTTGTTCTTGTGGCCATCAAGATTCTTGAGGGTTCTAACAATGTGATAGCCGAAAGTTGGTTACAAGAAAATTAGGGATAAAAAAAGTATTAACAACTTTTGAAAATTGATTTCTGTAATTTTTTTAAAAATATGAATGTAGTGAGTTTACGGAATCAATCTTGGTGGAAGTAAAAAAATTGTTTTTGAGCAGTTGAAATGAACTAGAACAATCAATTATATTTTTGTCATACTTCAGTAATTAGAATAAAAGTTTTGGTATGTTAATCGTCTTTAGCATGAAGATTGTCATTTACTCAACCCATTCATAGCCTCGTTTTTGTCTTACGACTAATTCTTACTCTTTGCATATCAAGGATGTTGGTGTTTTCTACTTTCTTATGGAAACTTTTAGTGCCACATTACTTTCCTATGGAAACTTTTAGTCCAACATTGAAAAAATACCAAAGTGTATACTTTAATATACAACTATGTTTGTGTTGGAGTATACACATGGAGTGTGGTGGCACATGTGGGTTGATTTTCCCAGATATATAAGTATAAATCACAAAGGACAAAGTTTTGTTTCCTTTGGGTTCCACAGGAGCTAAGTCCCGACTCGGATTTGGACGAAGGACGTCAGATACGGACGAAGGACGCAAAGTGGCGCTTTGATGACGCACTTTTCACTTAGCACGTTAGCATAAGATTCAGACGAAGGACGCAAAGTGGCGCTTTGATGACACACTTTTCACTTAGCACATTAGCATATGCGTTAGGCGTCTATGCGTCTCACCGCTACGAGTCTAGGCAACTATGCGTCTAAACGGTAGACGTATAAGCGTGGTTGCTTTCAGCGCTGACAGCGTGCTACACGTGGATATGTCGGTGGGCAGCATGGGCTGCACTGTCAGCGTGCGACACACTGCTGTGTGGGCGGCTGTGTCGACGGCTAAGACCCAAATTTGGTGGAGTTTGGTTGGTCGGCGCGTATGCGCACATATGTGCCTAATCTATATAAGAGCAACACTCTTCTGAGTTTGCATAGAGGAAGAAAGAGAAACCGAGGGCCACAAATCCCACTCCAGAGGGTCTATACGCCTCCTTCCAGCATCAGCAGTAGTAGAAGCCTATGCACATATAGCAATTTTTCTTCTCTTTTTGAGTTTCAAAGTCAATCCGATGGTGACGAAGAGCATTCCAGAGGTTCATACTTGAATTGCTAGTTCCTGGGAACAGATTAGTAGTAGGCCGAATCTTACTTTGAGCACCGGTGACCTGTTTACCCAGCAAGGAGTTTTTTTTTGTGTTTTCTTTTGTTGTTTTTGTTCTATCTAATTCTAGCGTATGCGAACGTAAAGAGAAGAACACTTTTCACGTTGTTGTATTTTGCATTTTCTTGGAGTCAGTTTTTAACCGTTGTAAAACCCTACCCCTCTCTCGGTGTTGGCATGAGTGCAGACTTTGTCTTGCGAAAACTTTTTGTCTTCCTTATATCTCTCATATCCTTAGATCACTTTGGGAATAACAAAGGACAATAGTACAAGGCCTCGTTCCATGTTTCTTAAAGGCGATAACTTTGTTAAAAAGACGCATTATGATGTTCTTGCATGAATCAAGATGCGAGCTATGCGAGATTCAGGCTAGCTGCAAAGCTGTCATCCTCAGTTCTCATCCAGATAAGCTCCCCAAAGTGTCCGAGTTTGGAGACAAATTTTTAGATGTTCAGAAGTTATGGGAGGTTCTTGCCGATTCGAAATCCAGATCAAACTATGACAGAGAATTGCGAGCTTCTGCGCCTAAAGTGGATGTTGTTGCTGATGAAGTCAGACGGGAGGATATGTCAGTGGAGACTGACAATGATTTAGAGGAGCTGTCGTATCAGTGCAGATGCGGTGATCGTTACTGGGTCACTTCAGAGGAACTTAGAGAGATGGGCTTCTTGTTGTCAAAAAATGGAGGAGTAACTAGTGTAGAGTACACTACTGCAGATGTGGCAGCATCAGCGTGTGTTCTCCTTCCATGTGGATCTTGTTCTTTGAGAATCAAGCTGGTGATAGATCTGCAGTGTTGAATTCTTGGTTTGTACTTCCTATTGTGTACTTTGGTTGACTATTAGATACTTGATAACTTATGTATCTTGAATATAGCAGACCAAGGTTCGTGGTATCGACGTAACGGTTTTGGCATGTCTCGATCCGATGCGAACCGCTACCAATATTGACTAATATGTGGATAAGATTCCTCATCCATAGTTCTAACTATTACCATCTGTTATATCTATAATTTCATAGCATCCATCCATATTAGTATTATTTCTAAACTATTTATTATGGTCGTACAGAAATAAATAAATAATAGTATTTATTGCTAGCTAGTGAAATTTTGTTTCATTTAAAACTATCAATACTATTGGAAGTGAAATATTATTCCATTTAAAACTACAAAAAAATAACATACAATATGTTAAATTGTGTTAAATGTATCAAATATTATTTTTGTCTTTCGGAACCAAATTTTTTGGATAATTCGAACTGAGGTTTTCGAGATACTTGAAGGGCCCGAAACTGATTTTGATACCAATTTTTTTTTCAAACCATACATGCAAACTTGACAATTTAGACAATTGCTAGCAAGAGCTTAATGACATGTAGAGGAATTAAAGCAATGTATTGGGGATCTTTTTCTGATCTTTGTTTTCTGCGATGGCCTATATGTATGTAATGGTTGAGGGCTGGGTTTCATGGACATGCACAGGTCTTCGCTCAAAACCGAATGAAAATTCATTTTCTATATTATGTTTCTATATGCAAAAAAATAATAAAACATTGTCGTGATCCACTCCTCAAAGATATCATGACTTTGATGATGGTGTTCGGCATACATTTCAAGTGACTTTAATAACAACATTTGCATTTACTTATATTAATGTAAAAAGAAGTATCACCTAAAATTATAAAGATTGGGTTAGTAAACTTAATTGTAACTTTTCCCTCTCCTACATTTAAGATAGAGAACTTTATTGTATTAGTGTATTTAACCTTTTCTTTTTTTTATTTTCTAGTGTATTATATATACTTTTTTTTCTTTTCAAAAGGAGTTAAATATACGAAATTTTATAAAATAATATTTATACAATTTTTTTCAACCAAGAGTTAAACATACTCAAATTTATAAAATATTGGAGTTAACCAAAAATATCATAAAAATAAATGTTATTGTTGTTACGGTTTTGGGCACATTGGCCAACCGCGTCGAGAGGAAAGTGCTCTATCTGCCTCCAGCGGCTCCAGCGGTCGAGGCGGCTCCAATCCCCTCAAGCAAGAATAACCTAAGAACATTCCAAAAAGTGAACATTCAAGAAACATTCAAGAAATATTATTAACATGCACGTTGTACGCGCCTAAAAAAAGTTAGTTGAAATTTTTTGGGGAGACAAATAGTATAATTGAATAAGTTAAAAATAGGATAATTTTTTTCTTGTTATATATATTTACTTTTATTTTAGTTACTTAGAGAAGTTCATCTCGTGTCATGTTTGACAACCACTCCAAACTTTAAAAAATTTGAAAAATATATTCAAGTATTTTCCTACCAGCTACCTAAAAATCTGTAATTTATATACTTGCTATAAAGTTATGCAACCATACTTGTGGACCCATATTCTAACCCTCATCATAAATCCAGTTTTGGAATTCGGTTGGGTCTGTTGCTAACATGGATCATAACCTTGCTTCTAACCAGGACCCAATGGCCCGAGTCATGCAGTGCAAAATAACTTTTGACAACGAAATATTGTCTGCCTAACACTTGTAGCTCAAGTGGAAAAGTAGCGCAAACACCGATATGGTTCGAGCTTTCCAACCGTAAATACGTGTAGTTGTCTGCGCGTTATAAATAGAAATAGAAAAAGAAAAAGAAAAAGTAGAAGCAAGATAAGTAATTTCAAGGATTATTTAGTTCTATGAACTCGTATAATATTCAAATTTTACATTTAGTTTTTTCATATTGTGGTCTAATATAATATTTGATTTGTTTAGATCTCTATTTTAGACTATCAATCTAAATCAAGCTTCTGGACGAGTTCTATATTCTTTTATAGACAATATGAAAATCTAAACATGAATTTTTAATATTTAAGAGATCCTAAAACTAATAAGCCTAATCTCAAAATCCCATGCATGCATGTGGTGGCATTTGATGATATATCGGCCGATATGAAGAATAGATACCGGTTTAAAAACATGTATCGAATCTACTCCGTAGCACAGGCAGCCTTCCAGATTCCGCGCGTGGGTCCCCAAGTCCCTCATCGGACCAGTGCAGTTATGCTCAACCAATACTTCCCCACGTCCTTGACCTTCTCGACTAACGGGCACCACGTCAGTGGGTCCCATTGTTTCATGTGGGTGTGAGATGGAAATATTTAATTTAATCAGATGCTTTTACAGAATAAAGTGTTCGCTTAAACAAATAACGTCTGGGCACAATTTAAGTAACTTCAATTATCCAATTTGTTTTTACAATTAGAGGCAATCTTAAGTTCAAAAAGGATAATTTTTATTCACTTTTATTTTAGTTACGGTATAATTTTTGGATCGTCTTCAAATTAACCTTATGTCAGAGGTTTAGTTCTTGTTGGATGTGTCTATAAGGATTCCTTTCAATGAATAGTTTTTTCGATTGCAATTAAGTAGTTTGACATAGTTTGAAAGTGACCCGATGGATCTTGTAAGCCATGGATAATTTATATGATTTTGATTAGTGATATGGTAAACCATGCATTAGATGTTGAAGAAATGGTTCCATCCATGATCAACTATATGTGTGCTGGAAAAAAAAAATGTGTGCATTTAAGTTTTTATGTCATAATGGATGGATTAAGATTAACTTTAGAGGGGGGTATTTAATGTAATTGGTGTATGTTGTTCTTGTGGCCCTTAAGATTCTTGAGGGTTCTAACAATGTGATAGCCGAAAGTTGGTGTGCTGATACCATGTTGTGATGATGCATAATGATAGTTTCAGTTTATAATTAAGCATACAAGAAAATTAGGGATAAAAAAAAAGTATTAACGACTTTTGAAAATTGATTTCTGTAATTTTTTAAAAATATGAATGTAGTGAGTTTACGGAATCAATCTTGGTGGAAGTAAAAAATTGTTTTTGAGCAGTTGAAATGAAGTAGAACAATCAATTATATTTTTGTCATACTTCAGTAATTAGAATAAAAGTTTTGGTATGTTAATCCTCTTTAGCATGAAGATTGTCATTTACTCAACTCATTCATAGCCTTGTCTAGTGACTAATTCTTACTCTTTGCAGATCAAGGATGTTGGTGTTTTATACTTTCCTATGGAAACTTTTAGTCCCACATTGAAAAAATAACAAAGTGTATACTTTAATATATAGCTATGTTTGTGTTGGAGTATGCACATGGAGTGTGGTGGCACATGTGGGTTGATTTTTTCAGAGATTTAAGTATAAATCACAAAGAACAAAGTTTTGTTTCCTTTGGATTCCATAGGAGCTAAGTCTCGACTCGGATTCGGACGAAGGACGCCAGATTCGGACGAAGGACGCAAAGTGGCGCTTTGATGATGCACTTTTCACTTAGCACATTAGCATATGCGTTAGGCGTCTATGCGTCTCACCGCTACGAGTCTAGGCAACGATGCGTCTAAATGGTAGACGCATAAGCGTGGATGCTTTCAGCGCCGACAACGTGCCGCACGTGGATATGTCGGTGGGTGGCATGGGCTGTGCTGTCAGTGTGCGACACGCTGCTGTGTGGACGGTTGTGTCGACGGCTAAAACCCGAATTTGGTTGAGTTTGGTTGGTCGGCGCGCATATGTGCCTACTCTATATAAAGAGCAGCACTCTTCTGAGTTGCATAGAGGAAGAAAGAGCAACCGGGGGCCACAAATCCCACTCCAGAGGGTTTATACGCCTCCTTCCAGCATCAACAGTAGTAGAAGCCTATGCACACATAGCATTTTTTCTTCTCTTTTTGAGTTTCAAAGTCAATCCGAGGGTAACGAAGAGCATTCCAGAGGTTCATACTTGAATTTGCTGGTTCATGGGAACAGATTAGTAGTAGGTCGAATCTTGCTTTGAGTACCGGTGACCTGTTTACCCAGCAAGAAGTTTTTCTTTGTGTTTTCTTTTATTATTTTTGTTCTATCTCATTGTAGCGTCTGCGAAAACGTAAAGAGAAGAATACTTTTCACGTTGTTGTATTTTGCATTTTCTTGAAGTCAGTTTTTAACCGTTGTAAAACCCTACCCCTCTCTCGGTGTTGGCATGAGTGCAAACTTTGTCTTGCGAAAAGTTTTTGTCTTCCTTAGATCTCTCCTATCCTTAGATCCCTTTGGGAATAACAAAGGACAATAGTACAAGGCCTCCTTCCATGCTTCTTAAAGGCGATAATTCTGTCAGAAAGACGCATTATGATATTCTTGCATGAATCAAGATGCAAGCTATGCCGAGATTCGGGCTAGCTACAAAGCTGCCATCCTCAATTCTCATCCGGATAACCTCCTCAAAGTGTTGGAGTTTCAGGACAAATTTTTAGATGTTCAGAAGGCTTGGGAGGTTCTTTCCGATTCGAAAGCTAGATCAAACTATGACAGAGAATTGCGAGCTTCTGCGCCTGAAGTGGATGTTGTTGCTGATGAAGTCAGACTGGAGGAGATGTCAGTGGAGACTGACAATGATTTAGAGGAGCTGTCGTATCAGTGCAGATGCGGTGATCGTTACTCGGTCACTTCAGAGGAACTTAGAGAGATGGGCTTCTTGTTGTCCGAAAATGGAGGTGTAACTAGTGTAGAGTACACTACTGCAGATGTAGCAGCATCAGCGTGTGTTCTCCTTCCTTGTGGTTCTTGCTCTTTGAGAATCAAGCTGGTAATAGATCTGCAATGTTGAATTATTGGTTTTGTACTTCCAAACTCTTGTTATGTACTTTGGTTGACTATTAGATACTTGATAACTTCTGTTTCTTGAATTTAGCAGGCCATGATTCATGGTGTCGACGTATCGGTTTTGGCATATCTCGGTCCGATGTGAACCGCTACCAATATTGACTAATTTGTGGATAAGATTCCTCATCCATTGTTGTAACTATTACCTTTTGTTCATCTATAATTTCACAACATTCTTCCATATTAGTATTATTTTATTCTAAACTATTTATTATGGTCGTAGACAAAATAATAGTATTTATTGCTAGTGAAATATTGTTTCATTTAGAACTATCAATACTATTTGAAGTGAAATATTGTTCCATTTAAAGCTAAAAAAAATAACATACAATATGTTAAATTGTGTTAAATGTATCAAATATTATTTTTGTCTTTCCGAACCAAAAAATTGGAATTCGACCGAAGTTTTCGAGATACTCGAAGGGCCTGAAACTGATTTTGATACCGGTTTTTCAAACCATACGTGCAATCTTGATAATTTAGACAGTTGCTAGTAAGAGCTTAATGACATGTAGATGAATTAAAGCAATGTATTGGGAATCTTCTTCTGATCTTTGTTTTCTGCGATGGCCTATATGTATGTAATGGTTGAGGGCTGGGTTTCATGGACATGTACAGGTCTTCGCTCAAACCCGAATGAAAATTCATTTTCTATATTATGTTTCTATTTGCAAAAAAAATAATAAAACATTGTCGTGATCCACTCCTCAAAGATATCATGACTTTGATGATTATGTTCGGCATACATTTCAAGTGACTTTAATAACAACATTTGCATTTACTTATATTCATGTAAAAAGATGTATCAACTAAAATTATAAAGATTGGGTTAGTAAACTTAATTGTAACTTTTCCCTCTCATGTATTTAAGATAGAGATAACTTTATTGTATTAGTGTATTTAAGCTTTTGTTTTTTTTATTTTCTACTATATTATATATACTTCTTTTTTTCAAAAGGAGTTAATATACTAAATTTTATAAAATAATATTTATACATAATTTTTTCAACCAACAGAAACATACTCAAATTTATAAAATATTGGAGGTAACCAAAAATATATATCATAAAAATAAATATTATTTTCTTATTGTGTGGATCCTTTCGGTGCCTTTCACGAGACTCCGGGTGGTGAGTACGATGATCCAGCAAATCAGTAGCTGCGGTCTCCTTTTGTGGATAGTAGAATAAAGATTTGGTGTCAGTATCTAGTGTGTCTTTTGTCTTTTGAGGTCCTGCGGGGACCAATGGTTATGTTTAGATGTCTTGTGTGGTCCTACGGGGACCGTTTTATGTCTTGCTTTACTCTTGTTAGGGAGAGTTTAATTGTCTTTCTGTTTATGAACTATCAAGCATGTACTCTTCCAAAATTGACAATCAAATATATGCATGCTTTCGTTTACTCTTGAGCTCTCCTGTTTTTTTGCTAAATACTTGATTTTTCATCTTTGATTAAGTGACAAAAGGAAAAAAAAAAACGTATTGAGGGGGAGTAGTCTACCTACGGGAGAGTCACTCCCTGAAGATGCTATCTCTCTGTTTTGTCAATTATCAAAACGGGGGAGATTGTTGGCACATTTATTTTAACAGCATCTTCGTGGTTTAGTTTTCTCTATTTTTCAGCTAACAGATAATTCCTCAAGCTCTCCTACAAAAAGATCTGTCCATTCAAGTCGAGTCATCAAAGCCTTATGGAAGTCCTTAAAAAGAAGACTGAAGAAAAAGACCAGCGCACCTCAAAGATAGCTCTCAAAAGATTCAAGATTTCGAGTCTGTACAAGGTCTAGATCTTTCTGTATAAACACCTAAGGTTGGATGACAAACATAAATTTCTTTCTTTTTTAAGTCAAAAATCAATGTCTAAAGAAACGGCATACCGACGGTATACCGCTGTGGACCGACGGTATATCGTTTCTAAGCCACAAAATGTTCTGTGACGAAACTCGGCATACCGACGGCATACTATAGTACACCGACGGTATACCGTTTTGTGAGCCACAAAATATTCTGTGACGAAACTCGGCATACCAAAGTACACCGGCGGTATACCGTTTTGTAAGCCACAAAATGTTCTGTGACAAAATTCGATATACCGACGGCATACTGCTTTATACCGACGGTATACAATTTCGTCAGATTTAATTTTTGAATGGACAAGATACTAACATTAAATGCTCCCAACGGCTAGATTTATTACCGTTACTGTTCTGAACGGTATACCGGTCCATACCGACGGCATGACATCCGTATTATGTTCAGGAGCATTAAATGCTATTTTTTCTTGGTTTTCTATATAAATGGATTCCTTCTTCTCATTGAAGGTTCATCCACTTAAGCCATAAATTTCTCAACAACCAAGAGCTCTACCATTACTACTCTACCCAAACTTTTAATTGTCATCCAATCCATAAGTGCTAGAGTATTCAAGAGTTGTAATTTTCGATTTTCAAGTATTGTAGAAGATCAACAGCTTTCTTTCTTTTCCTTTTTGAAGTTGATGAGCCTTCGTAAGAAAACTCGTGTGTAAGAAGTTGGCGAGTTCTTCGGATCCAAACTCGTGTTGAAGTTGGCGAGTTCCTTGGATCCAAACTCGTGTGTAACTATTTACTCAATAGTGGATTTAAGCCGGAGAGAGTTCCGGGACTGAATTGCCTCTAGGGAGGAGACCAGAATACATCGAGTGTTTGATTCTCTCTCTCTCTCTCTCTCTCATTTACTTCAGTAAAATAGCTTCTTGTGTTAAGTAATATTTTATTTCCCTATTCACCCCCCTAGGGTTCTACACAATGAACCAAACATGCCCTTACTTGGCTGATGCATTTTTCATATGCTATTCATATGCAGCATTTTTCATTTGATACAATTTTTGAAAGCTGCATTTCTGAGCCCTCGGAGTCCTTATGAACTCTTATGAACACTTTCTGTATCCACATCTATGTGATAATGAAGTTTATGTTGAGTTTTTCTGAGTTACATTTTACTGATACATAAGGCTATGACGAGAACATATGGGCTCGGTTTTCTGAATGTTGCATATTAATACTACCATTGAATGTTACATGATGTGGGCTATAATGTGTGCTCGGTTGCATATGAGTTTTTCTGAGTTTCATATTCAGTTGTTCTGAGTATCTTCTTACATATGTAAAAAGACTTGTGTTTCACTTTGCATTTTCAGACTTGTGTTTCAGTTTTTGGAAGACTGGTGTATCTCAGGCCACTGCCAATTACATGAGAGTTCTTCAATTGAAATTTCAAAGTTTTTGACCAGTTTCCAATCGTATATGAGAGTTCTTCAAGTTGTAGAGTAACAACTGTATATGTGGGATCTTCCATTGATCTTCATATGCTGCACTTTTTTTCATATGTTCTTCAATTGAGCTTCAGTTTTTGAGCTGCAATTTCCAGTTTTTCAGTGGTAACGTTACCTTATTTAATTCGATGGTGATCCTATCGCTTGTGGGGTGTCAGCCAAACATTGAAAGTGTGCATTTTAGATCCCACTTACACTTTCAAGTGGTCATCCAAACAAACTACATTGTAAGTCTTGTGGTGGGACAAAGCCCATTGCATCCAAACAATTTTTGGAAAGTGAAATGTATTGTAAGTAAAATGAGTTACATCTCATGAAAGTGCCACTTTCACACTTCCATGCATCTACATCGAACCAAACAGGCCCTTTGGTTGACTATTAAATACTTGATAACTTCTATATCTTGAATTTAGCAGGCCATGGTTCATGGTACTGATACGATTGTATTGATACGTATTGGTTTTGGCATGTCCCGGTCCGATGTGAACCACTACCAATATTGACTAATATGTGGATAAGATTCCTCATTCGTAGTTGTAACTAATACCTTTTGTTATATCTATAATTTCATAGCATTCATCCATATTATAGTATTATTTTATTCTAAACTATTTATTATGGTCGTACAAATAAATAATAGTATTTATTGCTAGTGAATATTGTTTCATTTAAAACTATCAATACTATTGGAAGTGAAATATTGCTCCATTTAAAACTTAAAAAAAATAACATACAATATGTTAAATTGTGTTAAATGTATCAAATATTATTTTTGTCTTTCCGAACCAAAAAAATGGGATAATTCATACCAAAGTTTTCGAGATACTCGAAGGGCCCGAAATTGATTTTGATACCGTTTTTTCAAACCATACGTGCAAACTTGATAATTTAGACAATTGCTAGCAAGAGCTTAATGACACGTAGAGGAATTAAAGCAATGTATTGGGGATCTTTTTCTGATCTTTGTTTTCTGCGATGGCCTATATGTATGTAATGGTTGAAGGCTGGGTTTCATGGACATGCACATGCCTTCGCTCAAAACCGAATGAAAATTCATTTTCTATATTATGTTTCTATATGCAAAAAAATAATAAAACATTGTCATGATCCGCTCCTCAAAGATATCATGACTTTGATGATTATGTTCGGCATACATTTCAAGTGACTTTAATAACAACATTTGCATTTACTTATATTCATGTAAAACGAAGTATCAGCTAAAATTATAAAGATTGTAAAGATTGGGTTAGTAAACTTAATTGTAACTTTTCCCTCTCCTATATTTAAGATAGAGATAACTTTATTGTATTAGTGTATTTAAGCTTTTTTTTTCCTACTATATTATATATACTTCTTTTTTTCAAAAGGAGTTAAATATACTAAATTTTATAAAATAATATTTATACATAATTTTTTTCAACCAACAGAAACATACTCAAATTTTATAAAATATTGGAGGTAACCAAAAATATCATAAAAATAAATATTATATACGCGTCTTAGTTGAATTTTTTTTGGGAGACAAATGATATACTAGAATAAGTTTAAAAAAATAATTTTCATTTTTTTTTATATTCACTTTTATTTTAGTTACTTGTATAGGAAAGTTTATCTCGGGATTTATTTCAGGAGTTTATCTCGGACCCGCACGATCTCAGGGCCGACCCCTTATCAAACTTGCAGATAAGCAAGGTTTAAGGGGGCTTAAATGGAAATGTCATGTTTAATAACCACTCCAAACTTGTATTTTCCTACCATCTACATAAAAATCTGTAATTTATATACTAGTTATAAAGTTATGCACCCATACTTGTAAAAATCTGTAATTTATATACTTGTTATAAAGTTATGCACCCATACTTGTGGACCCATATTCTAACCGTCATCATAAGTTCAGTTTTGGAATTCCGTTCGGTCCGGTGCTAACATGGATCATAACCTTGCTTCTAACCGGGACCCAATGGCCCGAGTCATGCAGAGCAAAGCAACTTTTGACAACGAAATATTGTCTGTCTAACACTTGTAGCTCAAGTGAAAAAATAGGACAAACGTCAGACGGAACAGACATGGTTCGAGCTTTCCAACCGTAAAGAGTGTGCGCGTTATAAAAAGAAACAAAAAAAATTAGAAGCAAGATAAGTAATTTTAAGAATTATTTAGTTTTATGAACTCGTATAATATTCAAAATTTACATTTAGTTTTTTCATATTGTTCAAATTTTGCATTTAGTTTTTGTTTTAGGGTCTAATATAATTGATTTGTTTAGATCTTTATTTTAGACTATCAGTCTAAATCAACCTTCTGAACGAGTTCTATATCCTTTTATTGACAATATAAAAAAATCTAAACATAAATTTTTAATATTTAGGAGATCCTAAAACTAAATAAACCTAATCTCAAAATCCCATGCATGCATGTGCTGGCATTTTATGATATATCGGCCGATATGAAGAGTAGATACCGGTTTAGAAACCTGCATCGGATCTACTCCGTAGCACAGACAACTTTCCAGATTTTACGCGTGGGTCCCCACGTCCCTCATCGGACCATTGCAGTTATGCTCAGCCAATACTTCCCACGTCCTTGACCTTCTCGACTAACGGGCCCCACGTCAATGGGTCCCATTGGTTCGTGTGGGTGTGAGATGGAAATATTTATTTAATCAGATGCTTTTACGGAATAAAGTGCTCGCTTAAACAAATAACGTTTGGGCACAATTTAAGTAACTTCAATTATCCAATTTGTTTTACAATTAGAGGCAATCTTAAGTTCAAAAAGGATAATCTTTATAACTCGATTCGAAAAAGAGCAACTTTCATTATCCTTTTAGGTTCTATTCTATATTCTGTCTTTCCATTACTTGTTTAATTTTTGGATTGTCTTCAGATTGACCTTAAGTCAGAGGTTTCGTTCTTGTTGGATGTGGTAAACCATGCATTTTAAATGTTGAAGAAATGGTTCCATCCATGGTAAACTATGTGTGCTTTTAAATTTTATATCATAATGACTATATGCGTGCTTTTAAGTTTTATATCATACTTGATGGATTAAGATTAACTTTAGAGGGGTATTTAATTCTTACTCAACTCATTCATATCTTCGTCTTCTTCTAATTTGCTTCTTAAAGGCGATAACTATGTTAGAGAGACACATTATGGTGCGAGCTGTGCTGAGTTGCTGACATTCAGGCTAGCTACTAGCCATCCTTAGTTGTCATCCGGATGAGCTCCTCGAGTTTGGAGACAAATTTTTAGATGGCTTCTGCGCTTGATGTGGATGTTGTTGCTGAAGAAGTCAGCCTTCATTAGAGGAGCTTGGAGAGATGGCTTCTTTCTTCAAAGCTGGTGATAGATCTGAAGGGTTGAATTCTTGGTTTGTACTTAACAAACTCTCGTTATGTTTGGTATGGTTTGTGTTAATGATCTTGTGTTCTCTAATTGAGAAGTGACAAAGGGAGTTTGTCATTCTGGGTATTGTATATATATATATATTTATATACAAGCTCATTTCGGTTAGGGGTGAGCAAATACCGACCGATACCGAAAAACCGACCGAATACCGACTAAAAATATACCGAAAAATCGAACCGAAATTATGTACCGATACCGAATTGCCGAACCGACTAAATTACGGTATAATGGTAATGGTAACGGTTTGAGTGTAATACCATACCGAAAATACCGAACCGAACCGATTCACACACAAACACACACACATATATACACACACGCGCGCGCGCACACATTTTTTAATGTTGTTCATGATTAATTTTACACTACTCATTTTCAATTTTATCTTTGTTTTGGTTGGTTTCCTAGAACTTGGAACGGATTTTAGTGAACTTGAATTTATGTTAAGAATAAGAATGCTAAGA
Organism: Iris pallida; assembly: GCA_029216955.1. Taxonomy (NCBI): domain Eukaryota; kingdom Viridiplantae; phylum Streptophyta; class Magnoliopsida; order Asparagales; family Iridaceae; genus Iris; species Iris pallida. Next base: position 7,201,737 of record JANAVB010005597.1, read on the forward strand.
ATTGAATTTTTGATCTTTTGAGCTTATGTTTTTGTGTTCTCATAGAATTTTGAAGTGAATTTTGGTTACTTAAACTTATACTAAAAATTAAACTTAGTGACCGCGTTTGATATTTTAAGCTCATTTTTAGGTGTTTGCGACTTGTTACATATTGTTCTAATAATTTTGATTAATTGTTTGGTTGGTAGAGGCTTAGCTTTAAAATTAATGCTTCCAAAAAAGTAAAAAAAAATATATTATAGGTTAAAAGGTTCTACAATTTTAAGTGTGTTAATTGATCAAATATTAATTGGTAAAATACCGATACCGAACAAAAACCGACCGAATACCGATTTAACCGAAACCGAAAAAACCGATTCTAAATGGTACGATATTGGTATTGATTTTTCAAATACCGATTTAAAAAAATACCGAAAAAATCGACCAAATACCGACCGATTATACCGATGCTCACCCCTAATTTCGATTGACTTTTTTTTTTCTTTGCAAAACATTTTGTTTGACTATCAGATACTTGATGATATATGTATCTTGAATTTGGCAGGCCATGTATGGAGGAGTTCAGGAAACAAGATAGTAATGCATATTTACATAGTTCATGGTATTGATACTGATACTGTCGACGTATCCGTTTTGGCATATTCCGACCGTTGTATCGGTTATGGCATGTCCAGACCAATACTGATGTTTATCGATATTGACTAATACCGACTTGGCGATTTTTCTTCCTGATAATTCGACAAAGAAAAATTGAACGAAAAGGATAGAAGAATAAAAAGATTGTGTCTAACACAGATAATTATGTTGTGTTGAACATTGATAATGATAAAGTATGTCGATAAGATTCCTCGTCCATAAATTGTAACTATGACCTCTTTCATCACATTCATCCATATTAACATTATTCCTTCTAAACTATTATGGTTGTAGATAAATAAATAAACAAAAGTATCTAGTAAAATATTGTTTCATTTAAAACTATCGAGAAATAATACAATATATTAAATTATATTTAAATGTATCAAACATTTTTCAGTATTTTTCCAAAATAGATAAATCCGGTACTTCCCTCCGAAACTGTCGATAAGGATACTCATAGAAAAAATCTGATACTGATATTTCAAACCGTAAGTGCAAACCTGAAAATTTTAGTCAATTGCTAACAAGAGTTTAATTGAGTATTTGGTTCAAGTTTTAAAGGCTTAGGAACGTCGCTCGTAAGTAATGTCATGTAGAGGAATTTAAGCAATGAATTGAGGATCTTCCTGATCTTTGTTTTCTGCGATTGCCTATATGTATGTAATGGTTGAGGGCTGGGTTTCATGGACATGCACGGGCTCCTCATGGGCTTATCCGAGATGGGCTTAGAGTTTTAGCCCATTCCAAGTCCAGTCCTCAATATAACAGGCTGGCCTGACCTGGTTCGTAAATGACTTGGTACGGGCCTCGGGCCTATGTGCTCTATGATGGCCCCCTAATCCACAAACCCTAATAAAATTGAGCAAAATCAACGTCAACACAACCATTCCGAGTAATGCTCTCTCAGAAGAACAAGAAGAGCAATGGCCGGAGCTCCCCCATCCCCAACCCCGAAACCCTAATGGCGGACGTCGACGCCGCCATCGCCGCACACGAGTACTCCCTCTCCACTTCCCTCCTCCCCAATTTCTCCTCCTCCTCCTCCTCTTCCTCCTCTCCATCTACCACTCCCGATAACCACAACAAAACCACCATCACCAGCAGCGGCCGAGAGGACAGCAGCTACGACGTACGGCTGGCCGACGAGGCCTACAAGTCCGCCTGCGCCGCGCTGGCGGCCGGACGCAGCGGCGTGGCGGTCCGCTCCCTGCTCCTGGCCATCTCCAGCTGCCCTCCCGACCGGGGGTCCGCCCTCTCGAAGCTGCGCTCGCTCCTCTCGATCGCCACTTCGAAGGAGCAGCAGCAGCAGAAGTTGAAGGTTTCTCCATCTTGAGAGATTGGTACGAGTTCTTGAATCTTGGTTTGATTCTGTATGTTCTGCCGAATTGTGAGTTTTAGGGTTTCATAGCAAGCGGATCCTCCTAAAATCTTACGTGCGCAATAACACATTTCAAATTTCACTGGGACACGTCAAAATATGTGTCGTGTTGTGTTGTATTCGTGTCGCTGCAGCATAGATAGTTTTTAGCATCCAATCCGGTAGCAATATTTTGAGTTGTGTGTGGCCGTGCAGCGTATAATGGGATCTGATTTGGAAAGAGGGACACACTTCAAAAGAAATGCTACGGGTCTGCGTTGTGTCTTGTCAGACAATACATGGACACAGCAGATTACGTTAGGACACGAAAAAATTGCTCCCATGCCTGTATCGTGTCATGTGGTATTCGTGACCATGCGTGAGCACCATAAAATGATTTGATTCAGTTGTTGTGATGAATTATGCTTTTCTTTTTTCGTATATAAACAAAGGGGTTTCTTTATGAACCAACTTAGTTGTTATGAGTAAGCACCATAGAACCTCATGCATATTTGTTTTTCTATATATTTTGACATTTAATATTACAAATTTTGGTAATCATAGTTGATCTTCACACGATGCCATTTTTCCGAATAGTATGCTCTTTTGATCTATCTGTGGAACTGTTGAATAATTTTTGGGGTTTGTCTACATTTTATCCTTCCAGGGTACAATAAAGGCAACGAATGTGTATGTTGCACGGATACGGAAACAATACAACCATGATATTGGTACTGGAACAGGAAAACAACATTCCTTTTGGCATGTCTTCATGTACGTTGGAGTGTCCGTGCAGTGTTAGATGTGTGCGGACAGGACATGACATCTGTCTTGTGATTTTTTCGTGCTTCCTAGCAAACATGTGCAATTCAGATCATTTGATGATTACTTTTTTGCAAAATTGATAGTCTTCGCAGCTTAAGTCCTTAATATTATTATGATTTTGTCATCTCGTCTTGAAACCATCATAATTATGTCGTTGAGCAAAAATAAACTGGTTGCCTTTTTTTTTCATTTCCTTCCCTAAGGCAAGAAGTTTACAATTCATAGTTTGCAGTATCGGCTGATACTAATCCGATACAGCCGATACCTATATGGTTGGTTTGGCATGTCCCGACCAGATACCGACTGATACTGGATACCATAGGGATCTCTTTTCCAGTCAATTTGGCAAAGAAAATTGATCGAAATTGACTAATTAACAAGGATGTAAACGAATAGTAAAGTTGTAAAAATATGTAAATGAAGAAAACTTATGCATTGCAGGTAAACCAATCAGCAAGGGTGACTATTATTTGATTCAAAAAATAGTTAAAATTATGCCTAAATGTCTAAAGTATTTTTTTCCCTAAATTTTTTAATAATCAATGCATTACAGGCAAACCAATCAGCAAGGATGACTATTATTTGATTCAAAAAATATAAAAATTATGCCTAAATGTCTAAAGTATTTTTTTCCCTAAATTTATTAATAATCATTTACTTTCCGATACCAAAAAATCTGATAAAAAACTGCCGATATCGCCAATCCCGGAAGGGTCCGATACCGGTACTGCGAACCTTGGACTTTACATACCTTTCAAGACCACCTCCTTTATTTAGACTGCTTAAGAACTTTATATTGAAACTCAGAAAGTTGTTCTACCTTTGATGATGTGATTTTGAGTTAACCTTCTTCAGTTACACATAAATCAAATCTATTCTGCCTTGAATACATTAATCTTCTCTTTATTGTTCACGAGCGTTGTCAATCAACCTTCTTAGTTTACTTTACGCACAAATCAGATCCCCCTGGCTGGAATATCTTAATCTTTTTTTATTTTCCTTCAGTGAGTTGTACCCCTTTAGGACCTACTTCTTGCACATGATGAAAAATGTATAATTTTTGTTAACTAAATGTGAATTGTAACATCATAAAAAATTCTGAATTTACCTAATCTCAACTCTTGCCTTCTTCATTGTTGCTTTTTCTTTCCATAAATCTAGTGTAAGGATGCATTAAGCATGCCGAGGAGTAGATAGATTCTTAAAGCTTCTTTGCTCAATTATCCATTCATTTTATTCATACTCAGTTCACGTTGTCCTATAATTCCACTTTGGGGCATTAGTGAACCAAGACACCTAAAAGCTCGTGAGTCAAGCTTTTTGAGCTCGAGATCGAGAGTATGAGATTGAGTCTAAGAATAGGCTTGTTAGATAAAAGAGCCCAACCAAAAGCTTAGAAGTATTCGGCTTGTAAACCATCTCAGTTTTTATATATATACTTGTATAAAAGAAATATCTTACACTACTAGACTTTTCCAATTTGGTATGAAGTTAATTTTAAGCACTTTGAGTTTGATATGCTTGTTGAGCTATACTTTCGTAGCTGTGCAACATAAGTGATAGGGGTGCAACTCGGGCGGGTTGGGTCGGGTTTGAGGTCAACCCAAGCCCAACCCGATGAATCATAAGCCTAGCCCGAGCCCAAGCCCGACCCAACCTCGGGTTCAATATATGAAGCCCAAGACCAAGCCCGGAGGAGCGGATTGGGCTCGGGTTGGATCGGGTCCATCGGGTTAATTGGACTCTAATATAAAATTTAAAATAATTTTCAACAAAAGTAATATTAAACACATAATCAAATAACAATCAAGCCTTGATCGTTACAAAATACAAATTGAAATGAGAATTCTTTATAAGGAGTTAAAGAGTTTGGGTGGAGAAATTTAGAATTTAAACTTTTTATTTAAGAAGCATGAAATATATATATATATATATATATATATATATATATATATATATATATATATATATATATATGTATTTCGGGTTTCGGGTTCTTTGGGTAATCCGACGCATGAACCCAAGCCCAACCCGGTTTTTGATCGGGTTCAAATATTTTAGTCCGAGCCCGAACCCGAACCCAAGTATCTTCGACCCTAACCCAACCCATTAGCGGGTTTACCCGATCGGGCTCGGGTTTAGCCCGCCCAAGTTGCACCCCTAATAAGTGAGAACTCATGACTAGAGGACCATTAGCCAATGGCCTTTTAGTAAAATTTTATGACTTCGAGCCCAAGTCATTCATGGCTACATATACCTCCAGGCATAAGGGGGGTGTCGACCGGGCTCCACCCCACCTGGTCAGTACTTTTGTTAAATGATTCAAGGGGTCGTTCGGGGAAGATCCTCTTCGTCATGGTGCTCGTTCTGTTCTTCATCTTTGATTTTAAGTTGGTGAACATGTATCATCAATTACCATCATTACCGAGAAAATATGGAACTTAGATATTTTGATTATGTTTGATTTTCTTCCTTCCAATGATGCCCCTCTTGTAGGCAAAAATCAATATCCTTATTGATTCTTGAACCCTTGGGTTGAAGAGCATAGCCAACACCCTTCATTGTTGTTCCCCATTCTCGGTGATCCAGCCATTGAGTCATTGCAGGTGAAAAGATTAGGTCCGAGGCCCACTACAAATTTCCTGTGTTATCAAGAAAACCTTGGTGATTTGATACATAGAAAAAGCCATTGCAGGAGCTTCTAGAATTGGATGAAGGAACGAGAGTGGGGAAAACAAGGGGTTCAAAACTTGACAAGTACTACAAGCCTGCCTTGAGTAGACTGTTAACTCATTTATGAGATGTAATAGATGGCAAATATATTGGAGAATTTAGTTCCAAGGTTATTGTAACAATATGTAGTTTGAGTAGACCGTAACTCATTTTGAAGATGAGGCAAATATGTAGATAAGGCTATTGTTAAAGCAAACCCCCCCTCTTCCCCCCCCCCCCCCCCCGGTCACGCTCCGCTCCCGTAGGAGCGATCGTCCTCGCTAAGGCGTGATGCCGCACGAGCCTAGATTGTGCTCGTGCAAGGCTGTTTCATAACGGCCGATTACAGCGGCGGTGACGGGGTCGTCGCACAGAAGTCCCAAGCAGAAACATTGAACATGCAGCGAAAATTTAGAATCAAAACACAAGTTATTCAAAAGAGCTCTTTATTGATATTGAACAATCAGATTGCAATCGGCGCAAGGCCATGATTACAAGTCTCTCATGCTCACTTTTCTCTTATTATACAAGTCACTCTACTCTCTCTCATCTCTCGATACAATGCTTGAGCCAGCGGAAGCTTCGGAAGGCAATGCCCATACATTATGTCCCGTATAAGTCTTGACTTCACGCGGCCGCACGCTTCGAGTCGCCAAGGAACTTCGTGCCTTGACGCATCCAAGCGAGCTCCGCGCCACGAGCTTCTACCTGTGCCTGCACATGAAAACTGTGTGGGTGTCAGTACTCAACTGTACTGGTGGAGTGAGCTCCTCGTCCACCCATACAAAATCGACACGTTCATTTACTTTGTGCAATACAAGTCCATTTACGATTGTCTTTCTAGTCTTGTCTTAGGATCAGTTTTAAGACGTAGACGTCTAACCAAACCGATGTGCCACTACATGGTCGTGCTACAATGCCAACGTATATTTCGATCGAGGCAGTGCCTCATCGCTTAGGTACTTGACCGAACTTCAACTCGGGACAGCATGGTCATGCCATGACATCTACTTGTCTATTTTAGTTTCCACTGACGTCAAGGAGACAACTTGTGCAGGTCGTGCCTCTAGACCTTGCTTAAACTTGTTCGTGCTTCAAGATTGAGGCCGTGTCTCGCAACTTATCAAGACTTATCTATGCTACCGTCTTGCGGCCTTCCTGTTCGACTCATAAACCAACTTAGACAAGACTTTGAAACATAGTGTCGATTTCATGAACATCCCGACGCCAAGTATCGTGCCAAGCACGGTGCCTATGCTGCAGCCCAATTTTAGGCCCAGACATTGTGTTACCGACTGGACATGCATTCAAGTTCTAGACTCAATCCAAAGGCATACACGCGGTTTGCCGCTATTCTGCCGACCCATCTATATGAGTGGTCACTAGCAATGTCAAGCTATCTTGGACTGGCTCGGGGATATCGGTCCGTCCCTCCGCGGGTAGCTAGCCCCGGAAGCACCGAATCTCCCATGCGGTTATCCAACATCCTACCTTGAGCTGCAACGCGCTTCCCCCGGGCCGACATGATCCCGACGTTCCGGCGATCATTCGAGAAGACTACACCTTGTCGACAAGTTGTCCAATGACCCTGCAGACTCAAGTTTATCTACCAAGACCTTCCTATTCATGATCATATTTTCCATCTTTCTATCGAGACTCCCAAGTAGCGGGACCGATCTCGCGTGCTTGCTTATCCAGACTTATCGAGACTCCCAAGTAGCGGGACCGATCTCGTGAATTTTCTTATCGAGACTCATCGAGACTCCCAATTAGCGGGACCGATCTCGTGTGCGAGACTTATCGAGACTTAGCAAGACTCCCAATTAGCGGGACCGATCTCGCGTGATTCCTTATCGAGACTTAGCGAGACTCCCAGGTAGCGGGACCGATCTCGACGACAACCAGTCGCGGGGACTTCCTTTGTCCGTGGCATGCTTTTCACTAAACCGACCGTGGCTCGTACCTTAGACAGACCTTGTTCTCTAGGCGACGCTATCGCTCAAGTCATATACTTTGTACGACGAGCCTTGATCTCGTGGGGACTATGTGACTTGACAACCGCAGCCAATAGGGGACAGTGCTAGAAATGGCTTTGATAGCCTAGCAAAACTCTTATCTAACTTATTCGGGCAACGACTTGACGAGCAAAGGCTACGCCAAGCTTCGCATCGAGGGAACGGGCCGTGCACGCGTTCGACTTGAACAACCAAGTTCTCGGGTGCCTAGACTTAAGCCAAAAGCCGTGCAAGACGACTTAACCCACGGGACATGCGGAGGCTATGCCAAGCCTTGGACGACGGGATCGTGCATGCTTTATCAAGCATTCGCGCAGACGACTCCTATGACTTAGGCTAATTCGAGCGTTGTGGCAACTTAGCAACTTAGGCTAACTTTCTTCTCCCAAGCCACGGAACGAAGAACCGAGTGTCATTTGAAAGCACGCTGAGCTGACTTCTAAGCAGACCGTGGGACCTTTTTCCATGTTCTAACACATTTTGACCCGTCGGAATTATTCCCTTAGCTATTTGGATGCGTCTCTTTTATTATCAAGTCTAACTTGTGCAAGTTGAAAACATGCGAGTTATTATGTGAAGGCTAAGATGAGGCAAGTTCACCGAAACTACCCCACCTGAGCGAGGAGTCGCCTCGACCGAGCGAGTCTTCGAGCAGCTGTTGCAAGGCTAAGGCCGAACGCCGTCGGCGTTTTGATTCCTCCGATTGACTGAGCGGAATGGAGCACTACATCATACACCACTCAGAAAAAGTTTAGTCCTCGAAACTAACTGAGTACTTACTTTTGGACCACTTTGATCCAAGGACTCTCGTACACACTCCGCCTACGCGTTTATTCGATTTCGAGCCACTCTCGCACTACTATTAATCTTTCCTTTAACACGATTTCAAAATCCTTGATCCTTTTTCCATTCCTCAAGTCTCACTTGAATTCAACGTGTCACTTGGTTGGATCGTGCACGCATTCCAGGCGTCCCCAAAATACATGCATTCAGCCAAGCCGCATGATAGAGAATTCGTCATTCTCACTCGAGTCGCATCGTGCACATATTCAGGCGTTCCTGAAATATATGCATGTCAGCCGAATCTCGTGAGGGGTGTTCCCATATTCTTGATTCACTCTATCCATCCATACCAATCCTCAAGATCAATCTTTCGATTTCTAACTCTTGAAACAGGGACGTCTCGCCTAACCGCTAGGCCATTTCTCAAGGCCAAGTCAATGTCATGATTGGAATCATAGTTCCCAAACAATAATGCCAACACTGATTCCAATCCTAGGGTCAAACCAAAGTCGATAATACAGGATTTTCTACCCAAGCTCGCGTCACTCAGATTTCTAAACATCGAGCACGATCACCTAATTCGCATCAAGACAATCGTTGCGCATATTCGAATCTGTTCAAATCACCAATTCTAACCAATTCATGTATTCGATCACAAGGTCGTCTAGCACCACAATTTGTCACGTCCCAGTCTCACGCAAGTTCGAATATCTATGTTGGACATGAATTGCCATGCCACGTTCTCGCAGGATAATCGTCCTTATCGGAGCGTAACTCTTGCTTGAGTCTAGACTAATTCATTCTCGATATGCGGATCGGACCTACTCAATCCTCAAGTTCAATCGTCAAGTACACTGAGTCATTCTCGAGTCCACCTTCGCGTCAAACCACAAGTCGAAGCAATCAAATTGTCACGTCATGCAAGTTCGATCACCCTCGCTGTATGAATCACCATACCAGCGCTCACGCGGAGTGATCGCCCTAATCGGCGTGACGCATGCGCGAGACTGGAGTTGCGCTCGCATAAGACAAGAACGTCAACGTTGTGGTTGTCAACGAAGTAAATCCAAACATTTCCTTTTTTTCATCCAAGCCAAAATCTCAGTTCGATAGTTTGTTCGTCAATCGTTGAACTAGAAAATCCTCGAGCCAAGTTTATCTTTTCCTCGACACATTTCAACATCCCGAGTATAGCATCCATCGGAACAATGACATTTTACACGATTATCGTTCCTCGAATCAGAGTACCCCCGAGTTATCGTACATCGATCTTTGATACGCCTCAATACCATCGATGATGTACGTAACCTGACGATCTTCCTTTGCAACGAACTCCGAGTCGTGCAACTGATGCTATTGTCCGAATTGGATATACCGCAATTCCATTCGACCAAATCCGAAATCATAAGTGCGATCCTCTAGGTTTCCTCGATCAAGACATCCATTTTTATTCATCGTTCCGAATTTTGATTCAATATCGCGTTCTAACTCGCGTTGACCATTCACAAGTTGTCCGAACGATATCTCGTTCGGGACATTCGAAGTCACGACCAACTAAGCGTGACGCGTTCTAAGGCTTTGCGCGATCGCATCGCCTCGCCGACATACTCGTTGTTACTCCTATTCCTTAATTTTCGTTCGAATGATTTCCAAGACAGACCATACACCACTCAGGATTCGAGCCATCCGATTTAGTACACAATCACGTTCGTATTATTCGCTAACACATCTTTTAGATTCGTTCGACGAATCTCTAGCATAATCGCTCACGTCGTGTCGACGTACTAAGTCGTTTCGAACTATTCCTCAAAATCTAAACCAATCTTCCGTGTACGCCTAAGCATTAGTTCGATAGCGTTTTCCTCGATATACACTCTAAGTGCATCTCCGTTCCCGACCAAGTGGTACTCAATATCGCTCACAATTCGTTTGCACCAAAAAGTCAAGGTGCGCGACACGCGGCACAACTTAGCCAAAAGGCCGTGTGCATAGCCATCTTGTACGGACTACACTCCGATCTTGCACGCTAATTTGCTAATGTCAACGTAGGACTAGTTATGTCAACGTAGGACTAGTTAGGCACGCACGCGACTTGCTAACTTTAGCACATATTTTCTATCAAGTCAAGTTTGACACTGTTCGGCACAAAGGCCATTGCCTACCGATGCGTTCAATTGAACACTTGTATGAGCTTTTGAAAATATTTAGACTTATTGTATGGACATGCCGCGGGACATTTGCTGCCGTAGGAGCGATCGTCCTCGCTAAGGCGTGATGCCGTACGAGCCTAGATTGCGCTCGTGCAAGGCTGTTTCATAACGGCCGATTACAGCGGCGGCGACGGGGTCGTCGCACAGAAGTCCCAAGCAGAAACATTGAACATGCAGCGAAAATTTAGAATAAAAACACAAGTTATTCAAAAGAGCTCTTTATTGATATTGAACAATCAGATTACAATAGGCGCAAGGCCATGACTACAAGTCTCTGATGCTCACTTTTCTCTCATTATACAAGTCACTCTGCTCTCTCTCATCTCTCGATACAATGCTTGAGCCAGCGGAAGCTTCGGAAGGCAATGTCCATACATTATGTCCCGTATAAGTCTTGATTTCACGCGGCCGCACGCTTCGAATCGCCAAGGAACTCCGTGACTCGACGCATCTAAGCGAGCTCCGCGCCACGAGCTTCTACCTGTGCCTGCACATGAAAACTGTGTGGGTGTCAGTACTCAACTGTACTGATGGAGTGAGCTCCTCGCCCACCCATACAAAACCGACACGTTCATTTACTTTGTGCAATACAAGTCCCTTTACGATTGTCTTTCTAGTCTTGCCTTAGGATCAGTTTTAAGACGTAGACGTCTGACCAAACCGATGTGCCACGACATGGTCGTGCTACAATGCCAACGTGTATTTCGATCGAGGCAATGCCTCATCGCTTAGGTACTTGACCGAACTTCAACTCAGGACGGCAGGGTCGTGCCATGACATCTACTTGTCTATTCTAGTTTACAATGACGTCAAGGAGACAACTTGTGCAGGTCGTGCCTCTAGACCTTGCTTAGACTTGTTCGTGCTTCAAGATTGAGGTCGTGCCTCGCAACTTATCAAGACTTATCCATGCTACCGCCTTGCGGCCTTCCTGTTCGACTCATAAACCAACTTAGACAAGACTTGTGAAACATAGTGTCGATTTCATGAACATCTCGACGCCAAGTATCGTGCCAAGCACGGTGCCTATGCTGCAGCCCAATCTTAGGCCCAGACATTGTGTTACCGACTGGACATGTATTCAAGTTCTAGACTCAATCCAAAGGCATACACGCGGTTTGCCACTATTCTGCCGACCCATCTATATGAGTGATCACTAGCAATGTCAAGCTATCTTGGACTGGCTCGGGGATATCGGCCCGTCCCTCCGCGGGTAGCTAGCCCCGGAAGCGCCGAATTTCTCATGCGGTTATCCAGCATCCTACCTTGAGCCGCAACGCGCTTCCCCCGGGCCGACATGATTCCGGCGCCCCAGCGATCATTCGAGAAGACTACACATTGTCGACAAGTTGTACAATGACCATGCAGACTCAACTTTATCTACCAAAACCTTCATATTCATGACCATGCTTTCCATCTTTCTATCGAGACTCCCAAGTAGCGGGACCGATCTCGCGTGCTTGCTTATTGAGACTTATCGAGACTCCCAAGTAGCGGGACCGATCTCGTGTGCGAGACTTATCGAGACTTAGCGAGACTCCCAAGTAGCGGGACCGATCTCGCGTGATTCCTTATCGTGACTTAGCGAGACTCCCAGGTAGCGGGACCGATCTCGGCGACAACCAGTCGCGGAAACTTCCTTTGTCCGTGGCATGCTTTTCACTAAACCGACCGTGGCTCGTGCCTTAGACAGACCTTGTTCTCTAGGCGACGCTATCGCTGAAGTCATATACTTTATACGACGAGCCTTGATCTCGTGGGACTATGTGACTTGACAACCGCAGCCAATAGGGGACAGTGCTAGAAATGGCTTTGATAGCCTAGCAAAACTCTTATATAACTTATTCGGGCAACGACTTGACGAGCAAAGGCTACGCCAAGCTTCGCATCGAGGGAACGGGCCGTGCACGCGTTCGACTTGAACAACCAAGTTCTCGGGTGCCTAGACTTAAGCCAAAAGTCGTGCAAGGCGACTTAACCCACGGGACATGCGAAGGCTATGCCAAGCCTTAGACGACGGGACCGTGCATGCTTTATCAAGCATTCGCGCAGGCGACGCCTATGACTTAGGCTAATTCGAGCGTTGTGGCAACTTAGGCCAACTTCCTTCTCCCAAGCCACGGGACGAATGACCGAGTGTCATTTGAAAGCACGCTGAGCCGACTTCTAAGCAGACCGTGGGATCTTTTTTCATGTTCTAACACATTTCGACCCGTCGGGATTATTTTCTTAGCTATGTGGATACGTCTCTTTTATTATCAAGTCTAACTTGTGCAAGTTGAAAACATGCGAGTTATTATGTGAAGGCTAAGATGAGGCAAGTTCACCGAAACTACCCCACCTGAGCGAGGAGTCGCCTCGACCGAGCGAGTCTTCGAGCAGCCGTTGCAAGACTAAGGCCGAACGCCGTCGGCGTTTTGATTCCTCCGATTGACTGAACGGGACGGGGCACTACCCCCCCCCCCCCCCCCCCCCCCCCCCCCCCCCCCCCGCCCCTAAAAAAAAAACCCCCAAAAAAAGAAAAATCACACCCTCAATATTTCTCGAGAGCGACACTACTAAGTTAAATTTTCTCTCATGAGCAACACAAAATTTCTCATGGGGGCAACACATTTTCAATATGCACTCTCTTTCAAACATCTTCTTTCTACTCTCTTCCAAAAAAAAACTTTCTTCCCTCTTCTTCCTCTTCCCACTCTCTTTCTCTTGCAACCCTAAATCCAAAACTTCACAACGGGGATGGCAAGGACCAAGAACCCAACACTAGGTTTATGTTTAGATTCTAGGTTTTCTCAAATCTGGATTTTTTTTTTTTTTTGATTAGATCTTAGATTTCATGTATAATCTATGTTTTTGTTATAGTTCGTAGTAGATAGCCCACTATGGCACTATTTCTGAAGTTTCAAACTCCGTTTGGGATGACGGAGGACTATCAAAATTTTGTTAGCCTGAATAAGACGTTATGTACCGGATTGCCAAAATTTTGATAGTTCTGAATAAGGCGAAGTCTGCCTGCAGGGCTGACAAGATTTGGCAGTCCTATGCATAGTCATGACTGCCAAAATTTTGGCAGTACTATGCATAGCCATGACTGCAAAAAATTTGATAGTCATGAATAATAATTTTATGTTATTATCAGGATCTTGCTAATGATGTATTTGCTTATACGAAGCACTTTAGTGCCTAAAATCACCACTACATATTTCAACAAGGTACAAAGTTAGAGGCTCATACGAACTATTGTGTACTTTTCTCATAAGAACTAGGGAGTAATTTTCTTTATTTTAGTCTACAGGTTCTAGATTACTAAAATCTCATCATTTTTTTCTTTTCAAATTGATAAATCAAGCTTTACAAGATGGAACAGATACGAACCAATAAGCTCTCTCTTGTGTGGTTGTATCCCGATCTGAAATCGGCATGACGGAGATCAAAGACGAGTACCATAAGCATTATGGGACTACACTTTAAGACGCGATATCAATCGGGACACATGAAAGCTATAGGGATTCCTTTCTTTCGACGGTTAGCAGCACGAACCAATAACCATGTCTCCAGTTCACTTTCACAAGACTTCATCTGGAAACTTGATCTAGTCAATACCATCCAGTAAACTCTCATTGTTGTCATGATACTTGGTCCTTCTGTTATGTTTTCCTTAATCAAATCCGTTAATTGTTCTTTTTGTCAGTCTGTGTGTATTAGAATAAACAGTAAAATTGTATTTCGAGATTGACAAATAAGCTTGTAGTTTGTCTATTCAATGAGTTCCCTTTATGTTATCCATGTCATGTTCCTTTTCTTTTTTATCAAATTTGTTCGTGTACAAGTGCATCATAATCCTTGCCTGAAATACAGCGTGAATCGTTTTCTTTTCTCTTGGTTGTTTTAAGGTTAAAAGCTTGAAACTATTGCTTACGTTTTCTCTCAATCATTGAAAGCAAAGTAGAGAGGACAACTTCTAAATAAAGATTCATAATGATTGGGTAAACAAAGTGTTTTCCACCTAACTCATGCAAATACGCCTATGCTAATGGCGGGCAAACAAACAGCGACAACCACTAAGGACTGCCAAAATTTTGACAGTACGTACAATCCTGTAATCGTCACGACAGCCAAAATTTTGGTAGTCCTCCGTTATCCCGCACGTGACTGGGTATGTTTGGAAGTTTCGAAACTCTATTAATGGAGTTTGAAACTTTGGAAATAATACCTTAGTAGTCCTTCGTTACCTCTCCTTCATTGTTTTGAGGTTTATGGATTTGGGAAAGAAGAGGAAGAAGCAAAAAAAAAAGGTTTTTAATACATAAGTTTGTGTTGCCCCTGAGAAATTTTGAAATGGTAGTTTGGGAATTGAAAAGTTGAAAAACATTTGTGTCGCTCCCTTGAAATTTTGGGGCTGCCTTTAACAAAAACCGTAGATAAGGACACTGAAAATGCAATAGTTCCAATTTACACTAGATAAGAATGCTAAAAAAAATAAAGCAGTATACGAGAAATTCAAGCTGTTGTGCTACTCGATAGAAATTCTTTCATGACACACTTGGCTGAAGGTGAAAGCAAGCAAGAGAAATATGTCTAATTTTAGTTCTTGGTAATTTTTGTGGGACTAATATTTAATTTCATACGCGAAGGAAAGGAGATAGAACCTGGTCTTACTAAAGTATAATAGTAGTTATGGCCGTTTTCAAGTACATTGGGTGTGTATTATATAATACCCTGGAGGCTACCTTCTTGATTCTTGGAGTGTTTACTTGTCTTATGGTCACTTTGTGACACTGTAGCATGCTTGGTAGCTGCAATAGGTTGAAAAGACGACTTAGCAGGAACTCAGGAGGTGGGGGAGGCCCAGGAGGGGATAAGTACAAAAGGTTGCAGGATATGGGAATGCAATGGTATCCTACCCTTATAGTTGAGGGCTGTTTGGTCCCTCAAGAACTACAAACATTTCACTTTTGTTTTTTGAGTGTGTGTTTGTCACGGATGATCAGTGCTTTCCATACGTCTAAATCAGCCCACTTGTGATTGTGGTGCTTACTTCCAGCCGGATGCCAAGCATAATGTATCTGTGCTAATTTAAAGAACAATGTTCTTGAAGTAAATTGTCCAACTATGATTTTCTTGTTTAGAACCCTCGTTTATTTACATTTTTATGATGATGTTATATTCCATTTTGCAGAGCACGTGCAGAGCTACCTGTTTTCCAGTATCTCAAGCTTGAAATGGGTAAGACATCCCCTTATGTTGGAGCTCCCGATTGTCATATAAATCACTGGTGGATGCACTTATGTGGTTTGATAGAGCTTGCCTGTATTATAATTAGAGAATAGGTCAGATGATAGCAAGCATGATCCTCGCGAGGTGTTCAGGTATCAAATATTATTCAGAGGAAATAGCGGAAATGTTCTACAATATAACTAAGTTCCCATCTCAGTTTAGTTTAAGTATGTGCTGTAACACACGTCATTGTTTTGTATAGGGATCGTTTTGTTAGTCTTGTTTGAAGTAAAAAAAAAAAAAAAATCCTTTGTGGTACTACATTGGATCCTCTTTTAAGGGTTCTTGGTCTGAGTCTCTAATCGTGTGTCCTGCTGCGTTGAGGCAAAGAGTTTGTTGTGTCACGATGTTGATTGCTCGAGCCAGGCGTGGCAGTTTCTTCCGGATTTACACCGCATTTTGGACACTTGAAGTAGGCATCTAGACGTTTCTCCAGCTCCCACTTCTCACCAACCTAACGGGAAATCTTGTCCGGTTTTAACATCTCTTAATCATGTAATTTTGCTTCTTACCTTTACGAAGGATATAAGAATCTTTGTGGTTGCTGAAAATTTATGGTTTCATTCATCATTCCTATTTACTGCAATTGCTATCTCGTGTCAGTTTGGCCTCTTTCTAGTATTAGTGGTCGAGAGCCGTCTCAGTTTTGACGTTAGCTTCAAGTAAGAATCTGGAGGCTGTGTTTCTCTGCAAATTGTTACAGGATCTCCATTTTTATGAAGCCTAATGTGTATTTTTTTTTTCTTCTCTCCTTTCAATAATTTGATAGGTGATGTTCCATGTAGCACAAAGCTTGCTAATGAGAATTATCGAGTTTAATGCCAAGGCCCGAGTCTGTTGTTAGCTAGACCAAGCAAACTGATCACTAAATAGTTTAATCTAATGAGCTAAAGATGACTAATGATATTAGTTAATCTGTTCTGCCATTTTTTTTTTTTTTTTAGTTTAAAGAGTGTGTGTGTATTCGGACTGGTGAATTTTTTTTTTGGAATGGTGGTTGGCGGAAAGTACAATGACATGCAAACAAAGAATTACATTGGCTTGTGAGTTTTTTGTTTTTGTTTTTGTTTTTTGTGCTCTTGGTGTGCCGACTAAATGAGGGATCCTTTTCCTTTAGAATTATATTACTTAGAATTATAGGGTTTAGATTCCAAAAGTAAATCCAAAGTTTTTAATGGTTAGGCCTCCGCCGGACCTAAAATCAAATAAAAATTTCAAAAGCAGTTATCATAGGACGAATATCAAGTTTAGAATGTACATTTTATTGAAGGCTTTGAATGCTCTCTCAAATGTTTAGCTAAATAATGTATTTTCTTCAGAAGTATGTGAAAACCATCAAAGTTTTTGTGGAATAAGTAAATAGATGTTAGTCTAGATGTCTAGCGTAAAACCTGAAAAATCTGATTCCAAAGGACTTTAACCGAAACCAAAATATGTACACAACTGGGTTATGGTGCGGGTATTACATAAATCAGACCCAACTTGATGTCCAACCATTGATAGACCTAACCGTACAATTGAGTTTAAGATCCACCTTAAGATGTTGGAAAATGCTAAGTCTACAACCAAATACTTGCATTCTTATAACATCTCTCTCACATTCTTTACACATTGGTCCCACCTGTCCTCTCAACCCCTACTACATGAGCTCCATCCGACCCCACCACTTCTTCCCCTCCTCCAATCTAAGTCCAACACGAGGCAGCTGTAAGGGTATTGTAAGCATTTGATCGTAGGCATAGTAAAGCTCTAAGATGTTTGTATTTGTTATCTGTATTACCGATAAAAAGAGTGACAAAATATGAATTCGTAGTTCCAAAAGAGGAAGAGGACAAACTGGACGTGTGCTTAGAGGTTTGTCACTCCTAACTACAAGGGAGTTTTATTTTGTATTAGCACTCTTTCTAGATCCTGTTTTATTTTGTCACTTTTAATATAGATAATAATAAAAATGAAATAAATACAAGAGTCAGAGAGAGAGAGAGAGAGGACAAACAAGATAGAAAGGACACAACAAAGGTTAGGGTTACGAATGTATAGTGGTGGATGAACACAAGGTGTAGTAGGAATGAGGACACAACAAAGGTTAGGGTTACTAATGATGTTCCCAAAGCATCTTAGCTTCTAGAATATCACTTCAAGGTGCTGTAGCCAATCCAAAAAAAAAAAAAAAAATTGCTCTGATTGACTCGTAGAGGTCTTTTTTTAATGAAAACTCTGCATAGTCCGAAAAAGAAACGAAAAAAATAAACTTCAGTACCACGTGGCAGCTGCGGATTGGCCCAAAAAAATCTCTCAGCCCCCCTGCTGACGTAGGCCCAAAAAAATTCGACCAACCGAAGTCCGACACGTTGCTGCGGTTTCGGCTACGGTCGAAACCGCAGTTTGTGTAGAAGAATTATTTTTTTAAAGTGTTCTCAAATGGTCTTGAACCGCTAGATGTACTAATTAATCATTCGTTCTCATCTTGAAAAAGAAATTGTGGTTGTCAATTTTTAAAACAATATTCACGGATTCTTAAAATAGGATTCCAAAATTATTTTTAATTTATACGGAAAGCTATAAATTTTATTTTTAAAACTGGTAATTTTGATAGTCTATCTTGACACTCCAAAAATAAAAACCATTTCGGCAATTGCAATTTTCTTTGAAAATAATAGTATGCAATTTTTTTTGGTAATTTCTAAGGGCACCACCATATTTGCTAGGGGGCAGCCCAAGTAGGTGGAAAAATTGCTGGGGGCAGCCCAACCCTCCAAACCCTAATTTCTTCCCTCTTCTCTTTCCTTCTCCTCCTTCCTCCTCCTCCTCCTTCCTCCGGCGGCGGCGCCACCACCACTACCAGCAGCCACCGCCACGTGAATCGTTGGGAAAGGGTGATCGAGCCCTCTCGCTCTTCCTTCTTATTTCGTTTCCTCCTCTCTCTTTTTTCTCCTTCATTTTATAAATGGCGATGGAGGACTTTGCCGATAGCTGCGGCAGCAACAGAGTTCCGGTGGCGGCCGCGGCGGCGGATTCTTCGTCGACGAACCCCCGCGTCGGACAGATGCAGCAGCGGCACAAGCTCGACGTGTACACCGAAGTCCTCCACCTCCGCCTCCGCCTCCTTCGCCTCCTTCCTTCGCCTGGTGAGTGATTCCCCCCTCCTTCCTCCGCCTCCTTCCTCCTCCTCCGCCTCCTTCCTCCGCCTCCTCCGCTTCCCTCTTCAAGGACTACCAACTTGTTGGCAGTCCTAACATATGTCAGGACTGTCAACTTGCTGGCAGTCCTTGGACTGTCACTAAGTTGGCAGTCCTAACATAATGTTAGGACTGCCAACTTGCTTGCAGTCTTAGGACTGCCACTAAGTTGGCAGTCCCACTTGATAAAAAAAAAATTGGGTTAGTCCCAAGTAAAAAAATGGATGACAAATTTATAATTTTTTTTGAACATTTTTTGGACCAGTCCCAGTAAAAAGTGTTGTGCCCTTAAAATTTTTTTTTTTCCGTTGTTGGTTTAAGCAAAACTAGATGCTAGAAGGTCAGTAGTGTGACTGAGACTGACTTTCTTGTATTGTGCTCACCTGCCGAAATCCTTATTAGAGGAGAGGATGACAAAAAAAAAGTTGGTTTTTTTTTTCCTTTTTTTTTTATTCTTTTGTACGTGCAAGTGGCCACCATTTGGTCATTAGCTTTCCAATTTCATTGGAAGGGGCGGCCATAACAAACACTTCGTTCCGGCATTCACTAAAAAAATAATAATAAATAAAGGCTAATGTTAAAGGCTATTTCTTTTTTTACTAAGGACCATTAATTTAAAATTTAAAAAAAATTTACAAATTTGTCATTTTGAAAACACTAAGGACCACCACGTTAGAATGTAACAGTGACTGCAGGACTTGCCTGCAGTCCAAAGTGAAGACAGAACTGCAGTGCTTGCCTGCAGTCCTCGATTGACAGGAGCTTTTCTCTATTTTTTTTAAAACTTCCAACCTACAGTGACTGTAGGTCTTGCCTGCAGTCCAAAGTGAAGACAGGACTGCAGTGCTTCTCTGCAGTCCTCGATTGACAGAAACTTTTCTCCAAAAATTTTAAAACTTATAGTGACTGCAGGACTTGCCTGCAGTTCAAAGTGAAGACAGAACTGTAGTGCTTGCCTGCAGTTCTCGATTGACAGAAGCGGAGAGAGGGAGGTGAGGGGGAGGATTTTTGGGTGGCCCTTAGTAAACTTATTCAATTTAGGTTGCTCGTAGTAAAAATAATAGTAAGTCATGATTGTCCTTTAACATTTGCCTAAATAAACGGTCACTTATATTTGTATATATATCAACACAAAACTGTTCTTTTTTTTTCAATTCACTTCTTGCTCTTCTTCCTCATGGCATCGATGGATCCAGACGACGTGGTCATGTTCGACGCGATGCCATTCTTCCGCATATACGAAAGCGGTCGGATGCACCGCACCGACTTCCTCAAATCGGCACCCCCGTCGGCCGACGCCGCCACCGGCGTCTCCTCCAAAGACGTCGTGATCTCCCGGGACCCGGAAGTGTCGGCACGCCTCTACATCCGGACCGCCGCCGCCGCGGGCTCCTCCTCCCCCCCACGGAGGAGGCTGCCGGTCGTCGTCTACTACCACGGGGGAGGCTTCTGCTTGGGCTCCAAGTCCGACGCGACCCTCCACTGCTACCTCAACTCCCTCGTCGCCCACGCCGACGTCGTTCTGGTCTCGGTCGACTACCGCCTCGCCACCGAGCACCCGGTCCCCGCCGCGTACGACGACTCGTGGCTCGCCCTCCGGTGGGTCGCAGCGCACGCGGAGGCCGCGGCCGCGGCGGGAACGGAGGAGGAGGAGGAGGAGGCGTGGCTCTCCCGCCACGGGGATTTCGGCCGCGTCTTCCTGGCGGGGGACAGCGCCGGGGCGAACATCGCGCACAACGTCGCCCTGCGGGCGGGAGGCGCCGGGGGCCCGGACGTCAGGGGGCTGGTGCTGTTCCACCCCTACTTCCTCGGCATGGAGCCGACCGAGTCGGACGCGATCGACGGCGCGAGGATGAGCGGGGGGCTGAGGAGGCTGTGGGCCATCGTGTGCCCTTCGACGCCGGGGCTGGGTGCCGACCACCGGATCAATCCGATGGCGGAAGGGGCGCCGAGCCTGTCGGGGCTGGTCGGCGGGGGGCGCGGGCGCGTGCTGGTGTGCACGGCGGGGAGGGACGCGCTGAGGGACAGGGGGAGGGCCTACTACGAGAGGCTGAGGAGGTGCGGGTGGGGAGGGGAGGCGGAGCTGCACGAGTCCGAAGGGGAAGGGCATGTGTTCCATGTCATGAAGCCTGCTTCCGAGGAAACTCTGGCATTAACCAGGAAAGTCAGCTCTTTCCTCAACTCCAGTTAACAAGACCATCACCATCAGTCTTTGAATCACCAAGGAATGAATAAAAGATGATCCAACATTGAATCATCAAGAGAACTGCCTATAGATAGCTTCTTGTTTGGCAGTATCAGTGTCAGTATCATATTCGTATCGGTATCAGTGTCGGTCGTCGATACCGTGAACCAGAGATTGATCTCATGTAGACTTGTGTTATATTTCCACTATATTGCAATAATAAACAAAGTGGAAATTGTAATGGCCACCTCTCGCAGTCACAGAACTACTCCCATATCGACCCTCCTTGAAAATTCTTCTAACTCGACGATAATATGCTGTCTATACCTCAATATCCATAATCATCATCTCATAAGAAATTATACTAATTCACATAATAATACAACTATGATAATTAATTAAATAATTAACTCGAAAAATAATAATAATGTGACCCACTCAGGTTACTTTATGTCTCCACGTGCTAGCCGTTAGAAATATGAGATTTTTGACTACAAATAACACAGAGAACTTCATAATGACTGATATTGAATGCTGCTCCTCCTGGTCTCTACTTGTTCCAATACAACTCCAACCGGTTTCTTTTCATTTCTCATTCTGCTTCCAATCTCCTACCCTTGTTTCATCAAATTTGTACAGAACAGACAGAAATGAAAGTATGGTTAATAGATTCAGTTTATTTCAACTGAATGGTATTTTATTTCCTACTATAGTTCGTTACTGGTACAATTCTCAATTCAAATTGAATAATATTTTCTTTTCGACTACAGTTCCTGGTACAAATCATCCCAAGGCTCTGTGAATTGAGTTGCCAGAATGCGCTCTCAGAAGCAATCACTCCCTTCCATGACGCATATTTAAACCATTGATCTTTTTGCTTGAGACGTCTCTCATGACTCTCTTTAAGCATCAATTTCTGCACATATTGTCCGCGAATAATTTTATGCCCCGAATAATATTTCAGGCTCACGTAACTCGTCGTCACAGGACTTTCTTTACATCAAAGAAACCAGGTCGCTCTCCATTTGCCGCGGTGACATCCTCTGGAGATGCAACTGCAACCACGACGCCCTTCTCCTTGACGGACTCGACTGCATCTGCAAACTCCTTGAAGTCCTTCACACTGGCAACAGGAATTTTGTCAATGGTAGCGAATTGAAGTTAAGTCGTGCTCATTCTAAGGTCAGAAGCAGTTGAAGGTAGTTTGACATCCATAAAACAACATATCTAAAACTAAAAATACTTACGTGGTTGAGAGAATTTCTTCCCGCCTTATCTCCCTTTCCTCATCAGTCACACCCAACAAGTGCCGCAACAGACTGAAAAGAGCAAACTTTGTTAGTGATGTCGATGCTAAATTGTTAATGTTCGCTCAAAAGCACACAAGTGAAATCAACGTTGGCAAATTTCATAAGCTCAGATACCACTGAGACTGAAAAGAGAACTCGGTATAGCATGTAACCTGCTTCTCCACATAGAAGAGAACTCCATAGAAAGTTAAGAATGGAATGTGCGGCGGAGTTATGAAAAACACTACACAACCAAAAGTGCTTATATATGATAACATGGAATGGAACTTTCCGATAAGGTCTGCTCTTGAAATTATAGGATAGAGGCAGCTCAAATATGGAGAGAACTATAGGTTCGTGTAAAGAGTCAGCAGGCAGTCGACTGCGGTCACTTTCCATTTGTTGTTTAGACTAGGATGTATCCCAGCAAGTGATGCTTGTTGTTTAGACTAGGTCCACTAGGATGTATCTCATCTTCTCATTCTTAACAATTGAGAAGATTTCTCCAAGCACATTCTTGCTACTGCACTTTAGAAAGTTGATATTACAACCAAATCCTTGGAAACGGTTTTTATGAATGTTGTGTAAGTCGGAAGTCGCTAGATGATTACTAGGAATTGATATTACAACCAGTCCCTTGGAAACAGTTTTTAAAAATGTTGTGAAAGCTGGCAAGTCGCTACGTATCAGGAATTGATATTACAACCAGTCCCTTGGAAACAGTTTTTAAGAATGTTGCGAAAGCCAGGAGTCGCAGCCTGATTAGCAGGAAGGAGCTTAAGCACCTAGGGGCCTAGAATGGGCTCTAGATGGAATTAAATGCTAACACATATTTTTTTTTAAAAAAAATTTAAGTAAATAATATGTTAAAAAGGGTTCATTATAGTTACCGGGTACAACACACTGTTATAGCATTTCTGCCGAAAATAGTATTTCCAGCTTTGAGCCAGCTCATTCATGTTTTACATGCCTTGGTCCAACATCGTTATAGCATTTTATGATGTATGACTATAAAACTTGAGTTTTAATATCTTACTGAGTTTTGAATTTTATTATGTAGATGACAGTTCTTGAGTTGAATATTGAACTTACTTAACATAGACCCAAGTAATATTTAAATTGTATCAGAATCGAATTAAACAAAAGAAAAGACAAATAGTGACCCAACCCACCCACCCCCCACCCCCAAAAAAAAAAAAAAAAAAAAAAACAAACCGTAATGCGTTCATGGTTAAACAATGATAAACCTGAAAGATTGTAGACTACAGTCACTAAATATTAACTTACTATAACTTAAAGGATTAACAAAATAAAAAAGGGGCAAAAGTATGCAACTGAACAAATCATAATTTATAAAACCATTCAATTACCTTGATAAAGAATAAGTTAAGAAATGAATTAACCAATATTAATTAATGTTAGGACTAGATATACCTAAGCAGGATTAGGTGGTTCCTAGGGGGGGACCAACAAAAATGGGTTAACCCATAAGGGGCCTAAGTAGGGTCTAGACTCCCTAGGCAGTTGTCAGTCACACATATATGAACATTTAAAGAAACCAATGGGAAGACGGCTTTAATCAAACAAATCTGAAGCTAGTATAATGATACAAAATTATTATTTTTCAACTAATTATAACTAAAAGAAAATATATCGGTATAGAAATTCGGAAGTAGCATCCATATACCTGCTGTATCCCTTTGCATCTGGCAGCTGGTATGAATCCACATCTCCAATAGTACCAATAATTGCCTTAGTCAGAGTATCATCATCGAGTTCAAGTCCCCGAAGGAAGTCTGGTGTACCATCATATACCTCAAGAGTCTTTAACAAATTTGGGTCGCGGTAGGACAGGAAAGAGAACACCCCTGTCATGTGAACAGTGATCAGACATAAAACATGAAATTATGACATGCTGTTGAATAAAGAGAGTAAAACTTCAGTGTATGTCATTTTCGGATAAGACTTTTTGGTCTAAAAGAAAAAAGAGATTGTGGAGAAAACATTTATCCCTTCTGCCATTTAAGGCTTCTTTCAAAAGCATTTGCAACTTCACGAACGGAAGTTCCAATGATACTAAAGCGTCAAGGGAGAGAACAAAATGGATTCAAACCCTTGTGTGAGAATCATAGCACTTTGCAAGAGCCTTTAGATATTTACTTGGTTTCAAGCCTAAAGTTAAATATCCACTGGAGGCAAAGGGAGAAACACTTTTTCCTGTTAAGGCCCAGCAAGAAATGGGAAGAAGAACAATATAAACAGAATAGATATGCCAGAAAATATACCTGAATGAGTGTCGAAGTCACAAAATCCTCCATATGCTCCACCACTAACTCGAACACGATCCCACAACCATGTATTTCCAATGTACTTGGAGATGACATATGCACTTCCATTAAGCTTATATCCTGATTCATATACATTAGCTGCTTTTCCAACATAATTAACCTGTAAAGATAAAATGTAACAATTGTGGATTAGAGTAGGAAGCATCTGGAAAAAAAAAAGATGCGAAGATGAAGGAGAAGAGGGGTGGTTCTAAGTAATCAACACAACCTGTGTAGGAATGACAATGGCTTCATTTGATGGAGAAAGCTGACTGTGCCAAGAATCTGCCTTGATGGGTGGAGTGCTTGGTAGTGAATCAAGAAACTTGGACAAATATTTTGTTGAGTTCTCAAGATTCTTATCGTCAGCTGTCATATTAACCAAGCAACCATTTCTAGAGAGCAAAGATTTGCGGATCTCCTCAAGTGAAGAAGAAATTCCTTCCCAATCTTCATCAACTTTCTTTTCAAGATCTTGCAGAAACTCCAAATAACTGGAAAATGTACGATTTTTCAAGATTTATTCCAAAATGATCAGAACAAATTTACACTAATATTGCCAACGGAAGCCAAATGAAAAATGAAGCTTACACAGCTACATGTAATGAATGATACGAGGGATAACCGCATGCCAAAACAAAGCAGAACAAGAAAAACATAATCAAGACTGTTGCAATCTCAAATTTTATTCAATGGGCTTACAGATAATTTATGTACTTCGATTTTAATTTCACTGTGATACAGCTTAATATGTTAAAGATTATCAAAACCCTTTCATACTCTTTCTTGCTTTGGACAGAAAAAAAAAAAGTTGAGGCAATGAATCTTACAAGATACCTGCACATTCTGCATAACAAGCTCCCCTTCATTAAATCAAATATGGATTTCATTTAATGTGGGACCCATATACTTCCAACGGGTCTGATATACAGAAAAGTACAAAGAAATCTATATTGATTTAAAGAAAAGTTTAATAGTCAGTTCCAGTACTGGTCTTGATCCCTCTCTTCGAGGCCATTTTACAAATTTTACTAAAATCCATGTACTTTGTAATCTAAAATCCAAGAATATATTCCAAAGAAATTTACGTTGACAAGGAAACAAGGTGTTATACATACAAACTACAAATTCATAATGCTACAGATTTCTCTTGTAAATTTTTAAGTCAGGACAACACAAGTATAGATCAAATTGTACCAATTGAAACCAAATCACAAAAAAAACATTTGTTTTGTCATTTACTTCAAACCATATTAAAGATATTTAAGGAAGAGTGTAAAGGAAGAAATTGAATCTTGAGAGAAGAAACATATATATATATATATATATATATATATATATATATATATATATAACTTTGACAAGCAGTCTACGGCACCTAAACAACCGCTAGTGAGGATTCCTCCTCCTATGGTTATGTCCATTTTTTTAGCCTAAAATCCTCAACAATCTTCTACTACTCCAAACATTTCAGTCCTCGAGGTGGCAGATCCTCGAGAACCGCTCACCCCTTCACAGGAAACGACTTATGCTACGCCACCCCAAGCAGCGGTCGGGGCGCCCATCGACATGGCGGGGAAGCCTAGCATAACGGCTATCCCACACTTGTTGGCTAGGTCCATTCCATTGAGGCTTATATATATATATATATATATATATATATATATATATATATATATATATATATAGAGAGAGAGAGAGAGAGAGAGAGAGAGAGTGGATACATTTGTCATTTTATGTTGTGGATGCATGTACAACGTGCATTCTCATGTGTTTCCTTCATGTGTATTATCGACAATTAGATTCTCTAAAATTTCTCAGCAACCGTTTTCCAATATACCACTTTTAAGCTATGCATCTATTCTTTCAGGTCTGTTTCGCAGTGGAAGCCCATTTTATCTTTTGAAGCTTTTTTTTCTTTCTGAAGAGCAGCATCTGATTCTTACAACTTGCCTTTCTTTACTTCATATTCATAGAATGGATGCTAAATAAACCTTGAGCATAATAATAGAAGTAATACTTTGGTACCCATAAATGCATACCACAAGAGTGATTTCGATTATCTTGAAACTAGAGCAGCCACAACAAAACTATCCCATATGTAATCATCCAGTTCCAAAATGAAACATAGAAACCTCTTTATTTGTGCAATTATTAAAAGTTCAAACTTGGGAATTCAAATAAATTATCTTTTTCCTGAAGGCAAATGAAGCAGTATATAATCAAATAAGGATGCCAATGCTGTAAAACATTTCAAGTTACATGACATACAACCTTTGTATAACATGCCTAATTAGTAATGAGACCACAGTAATTGGAATTCTTCATAAGTGAACAGAAAGAAACCAACCTAATACCTCCCATCTGTTCAGAAATCCATCCGGCAACGTTTAACTTCGCATCCATTCTTGCAGCAGCAACGCCATGGCCACTACCTCTTAATCGGCTCTGCAAATAGTATATTTTACAACATGTGACAACATATAAGTAAATAAGGGATAAGGTATACATGTAATAGGTACCTCCATTCTAGCTTTGCTCTGAGAAACAAACTGCTTGAAGCGTTGCTGATCTGTAAACTGAACATCCTGAATAACACAGTTCATCTGCAAGAAAGTAACAGAATCAGCCTAGGTAGAAGATAAAATAATATAAAAATAAAAACCATTCGCACTTCTTCACACAAATAGTTACTAGTAGGCAATAGATGCCAGTTGCAAAAGTTTAAAAATTACTGATATAATGATTTGAAAGTTTTTGTTGCAACTTCTTGGGTTGGGCGGAGGTGTAATTATCCATGGACAGGCTCCTTATAGTACCGTGTGCATGGGAATTTATTCTATAGATTCAAGAAACACAATGTGAAAGTAAATCATGACACAATCAGAAGATATAACATCTTGAACTTGAATCACCTTCACGGTTCCTACCATATAAATGGGTGTATCTTAAAGTTCAGGGACACCCTGGTAAGAAGCTGCTATTACATTGCTGAGAGTTTCAGATAGAAAAACTTATAGGTTGACACAAACACATAGGTAAAAGAACAATAGAAATATCTACATCCAAGGTTAAATTCACAATCAAGATACTTGACCAACACTAATATGAAAATATAGACAGCCAATATGTTCATTACAAAATTAGCATAGGGGTATGACACAAATATAGAAGACACTCCTCAGACTATGATTTGAGCAAACTGTAGCTAAATAAACATTACTTCATAACTTTTGTAATGCCCCAATCTTTCTGAAGGTTCTCTCTTAAAGGCTTAACAATAAGGATCTACCCATTTAGTTGTCAAAGAATATTGGAAAAATAAATTTACTTGGTCTGCCATAAACAGAACGCAAACTTAAACTTTTGATGATAGCAAATCCAAGCTTCTCACAGGTAGCAACCAACAATGTCCATATTACAGTTAGTTTTAAGAACAATCCATACTAATGTTAGGTCTAAGTAACAAGAGTGTTTCATTGCATAAAAGTTGCTCCTTCATACTAATGTTAGTTAGACTCTTTATCATTCATAAAAAGACAGCTTTCAGTTTCCTTTCCTCTGATCAAACTTATGAGATTACTATAATTATATATGCAGTAATTCAATTCTATATATTTTATAAGTTTGTTTTATCTATCTTATACATATTAATCTTTTACTAATTCCTTCCTCTAATTTAAATGCCCTAGCAAACCATATGCTTACTGATGAATCTTGCTTGCTCATAAATCTTAAGATGCTAGAATAAACTGATAACACAATAGAATCATGCCTCAATCATATTTACACCTTCTTACCAGATAACAATATTATTATTTTCTCAGTATAATATAAATCTAACCATTACAGGGGAACATTCTTAATGAAAATTTTAATTTCAAGCAACAAACATAGGACACTGGGCCTCTTTAAATTGCAGAAAATTTAATGTTGGGACAAGCATGGGCTAGTATGAGTGCTGTAAACTAATCTAAAAATATATTATATTGAAATAAGTTTTATTTGCCACCAACAATTTCATTATTGGTGTTACTACTACACAAGTGGTATAGGGTACTGATCCACACAAACAGATAGTACAACACAAATAGACTAAAAAGGGAAAGATAATCATGTATGAAGCAAGAAACTTTTAATCAAATGTAAGGAAGAAGTCATTACTTAATTGCTCATCAAGTGATGGTGAACTTGTTTTGCTCATCAAGTGATGGTGAATTTTTTAATACTGGTGGCAGCTCATAGTTTATACGAAAAATCTTGACTATAATTCATTTGTCACCTTGCACTTTCCTTGAATTGTATTTTGAAATGCAAGTAATGAATGTCATAGTTATATTCACTAAGACACAAACTTAATTGCCCATCAACTGAACTATATTTTGAAACTCAAGTAACGAATGCCATAACTATATTCACCAAGGCATTGAAAGAAGATAAATACTAGACCCTTTGGAATCTTGGCTATGTCTCGAAACATTGAAGTTCTTCTAACGTAAGAGTAACGGAGGTATTGTATGCTTGGTGGTATTATTATTTGTCAAGTGTCTGGCCCTAGTGACTTCTAATATAGTAAGACAATCTCTACTAAGCTTGGTAGCGTCAAGCATACATAGTGATAACATACAATAAAAAAAATCATATCATCAAGGTAAATGAAGTCACAACATGGCAACCCATCAGAATCATTCACAAAGTTTAATTAGAAATAGGAGAGCCAATAAAGAGATGATAGCAGTAGTCCTAGCAATTAAATAAAGTAATAACTCCCAGAGTTCAAAGCAAGGAAGGGTTTAGAAATGAAACTGAAATTTATGAGAAAAGACCTTTACACATAGATGTCATAATTAATCATAGTTAACGCAGTATAGACTGATAATGTGTGTGTTGACATAAGAATATATTTATGTTAATATTGGTAGTACCAGGTTAAATAAGTCCTCGGTCCTTCCAGCCATTGCTTTGCCTCGAAGTATCATACGAGTACATGGATCTACTTTTCCACGAATAGAAGACGTGAAAGGATAAACTGATATTCCTCCAGTCTTTCTCCCAATTAATTGATTGAGTTGTACAAAATCCATGTCTTTTGTGCCCATCTCAAGCAATGATTGGCTGTAAGAAAACTCATGGGTTTTAATTCAAAGTTCAAATGCTTAGATAATGGTTGCCTTACCCAAGGAAAATGTGAAAATGTGGAAGGTATATCCCGAAGTCATCAAATATTGACCAAGACAATAATAGTAATGCTCACCAAAACAGCGGCACCAACTGGACTAGTTCTTTCTTCAATGAACTCATATCAAAGACAACCTCGGAATAGACAACATCATTTGTGAAAAGGTTGTGCCGCAATACCTTTACACCGTTGACATCTCCTATCTGCAATGAAGAGGCAGATATCAAAAATGGTCTCCCTTCTTTCTCAACATTAGGAATACCCAAGTATATATTTTAACTAGCAAAGTCATACAATCAACCACTTAACCCTTTAGCAAAATGAAAAATAATATTCAAAGAGAAAAGTGTACTATTCATGTTTTCTTTTATTCCAAAATTAGGAAAGACAAATAAAAGATTATATGCACATGTAATAGCATTATATAGATCATTGGGTGGAAATTGTCACCAATAAGGTAAGAAACCGAAATATATCAAATTCGTAATCAAATTGTCAACATTAAGTTTAGGAACCAATGGAAATAGATGAAAGCTGAAAAAGCCAAAAGGGAAAAGGAAGGGAAAGAGGAAGTCAAACGGGCTCACAATTAAAGGTTGGAAAATCCGAATCAAGCTTTACGAGTTCAGACGTGGTGGTAGATGAGAGAGGGAGAGAGAGGATTTTGAAGAAAAGTGAAAAGGAACTGGGCATTGCAAAATATTAGATAACTGTGAAACTAGGAAAGAAATTTACGTAACAGGTTTTGGTATGCAAAGGACACAGAAATATAAACCGTTCCACTGAATAGCATGAGTATCATAAATATGGAGCTTCACACCTTTGACTATGTTTCATGTACACCAGAAATTGTATAATACCTTAAACATACAATAAAAGAGATGCAGAGCAACTTACTTCCGTAGGAACATATATAGGTTTCCTAGGGATATCTTCTAATGAAAGACTGGGGACAGTTCTCAAAGCTTCAGGTGGATCAGGAGTTTCTTGCTTTAACCGAAGGTCTTGAGTTGCACGTGCTAATTCTGCAAGATCCTCCTCTGTCATGCTTGCTTTAACCTTTTCAAGAACTTCTCTCTCTGCTGCTTCATCCCGAGATGCTTTATCTGGATCAGGCTGAAATAAGGAAATAAATAATAATTACAATTTCAAAAGACGTTCTCTCAAATAAGCTTCTTCGTGCTGAAGATATATGTGCCAACCTGCATTTCAATTGTGACGCGATGAGGGTTTTTCAAAATAAATTTCTCAACCAGCGGAGAGAAAACAGCTTTTGAACCTTCTTCAGATATGCGTGCTTTTAAAGTTAGCAATGGCTTCTCATACCTTAAAGGCTCAAATGGATCCATATCATATATCCACTTCCCCTGTAATTTACATAACAAGCAAAGATAGTTTAGCAACTGGATGCACATATAACAGATTAATGATAATGGGTGAGAACAGTAGGATCTCATACCATGGAACGAAGCATCAGAGAAAGACCTCGAGGAAATGAACCAGTGTTATTCTCCCTAAGAGAGAATTCAATGGTATTCATGGATGCCTCCACAGCTTCAGGAGAAAATCCTTCCTCAACTATGTTTTGGAGTGTGTTCATAATCAGTTCTTCAACTTTATGAATGTCATCTTCAGAGACACCTTTAAGTCCAATACTAAACTGAGGTTGAAGGAGTTCATCTTCCACTCCACCACCGACAATAGCCTCTCCTAAGCCACTTTCTAATAGAATTCTTCTCAAAGGAGAAGCTGGGGTTCCCAATAAAAGATGATCCAAAAAACCAAGAGCTAGCTCAGTCTCCAAGTCTAAGGGCTCATCAGATAGCAGCCAGTTAAGGCAAACCATGTGCTTCTTTTTCAAGTCACCACCGTCACCAGCAGGAAATTTTTCTACTACTCTAGCTGGCTCTTTGAACAGCTTCTGCCGTTCAACTTTTGACTCATTTGCAGTGGGGCTTGCCTCAAACTGGTCAAGATATGCTGCCATAGAAAGATCACTACATTTCAGAGTTGCATTTACTATGAATATTGCAAAATTCCTGGCAGAGATCACACGCGACAGGAAGGTAAGGGGCGATAAGCCTTTAAATAAAACCCACCGACATGAATGTCACACTCCCATTAAACATGGGAATGTGATGGCAATAGAATCCAACAGGATCCAACATTCACATGATTATTAAGAGTTATTATGCCAAATGTTGGCATCTTCCCGAAAATTTTGATATCCCAGACAACATTCTTGCATCCCAAATGCCCACAAAGGCTAGACTTTTTCAACTTTATTTTTGATAATAGAAAAACCAATCCTTATGATGTTATTGTTGGCACATTTTATTTTGATATATTAACAGCATCTTCGTAGTTTAGTTTTCTGTGTCTTCAGATTCATATCTTCTCAGAAGCTCTACTACATAAAGTCTTTCCGTTCAAGTGCTACCATCCTTTGCATTGAAGACTGAAACAGATACCGGCGCTCCTTGCAGAGACGGCTTCCTACCTGCTTAAAGTCTTCGAGTCTGTACAAGGTCTAGGTATATCTGTAAACACTTAAGGACGGATGACAAGTAAAAGCACAAGTCAAAAATCAATCACTTACAGAACGGCATACCGGCGGCATGCTCCGGCATACCGGCGGTATACCGTTTTTATCGTCCACAAAGTTGCTGTGATAAATAGTCGGCATACCGGCGGTATACCGTTTTTATCACCCATAAACTTGCTGTGAAAAATTGTCGGCATACCGACGGTATGCTCCGGCATACCGGCGGTATACCGTTTTGTGGACCACAAAACGTTCTGTGCTAAATTGTCGGCATACCGACGGTATGCTCCGGCATACCGGCGGTATACCATTTTGTTTGCATGAAAACGTTCTGTGACAAAACGTCGGTATACCGACGGTATGCCGCCGCATACCGACGGTATACCGGGTTTCATAAATTTGGTTTTTGAATTGCTCTGACTAGCATTAATGGCCGCATTTAATGCTCTCAAACGGTCATTAATATGACCGTTACTATTTGACCGGTATACCGACGGTATGCCGCTGCATACCGACGGCATGGCGGTCTGCCTGTATCCAGAGCATTAAATGCCACCCACTCTTGGTTTCTCTATAAAAGAAAGTCTTCTCTCTCTTGAAGGCTTTACCAACTCTTGCCATAAATTTTCC
This sequence comes from Iris pallida, assembly GCA_029216955.1. Classification (NCBI taxonomy): domain Eukaryota; kingdom Viridiplantae; phylum Streptophyta; class Magnoliopsida; order Asparagales; family Iridaceae; genus Iris; species Iris pallida. Next base: position 7,234,889 of record JANAVB010005597.1, read on the forward strand.
AAACAACCAAGAGCTCCACCATTAATACTCTACCAAGCTTTTAATTGTCATCCTCTCCCAAAGTGCTAAAGTATTTAAGAGTTGTAATTTTCGATCTTCACGTGTTAGAAGATCAACAAGTTCTCTTCTCATTTGTTTGAAGTTGGCGAGCCTTCGTAAGAAAACTCGTGTGTTGAAGTTGGCGAGTCTTCGGATCCAAACTCGTGTTGAAGTTGGCGAGTTCTTCGGATCCAAACTCGTGTGTACTATTTGATTAAATAATGGATTTAAGCCGGAGAGAGTTCCGAAACTGGATTGCCTCAAGCGAGGATACCAGGATACATCTTGTGTTTGATCTTCTCACTCTTTACTTTTATTTGTCATATATTGCTTCTGTTGCTCTAGTTATTTTTTATTTCCCTATTCACCCCCCCCCCCTCTAGGGTTCTACAATTGGTATCAGAGCTTTATTCTCTTGATTTGGATTTACACCCTTTGAGTGATCCATGGCCTCTAACCCTAGTATCAACATCTTCCACAATGAAGGACACTCCGCAAATAGGCCTCCCCTATTTGATGAAACCAACTATAACTACTGGAAGATTAGGATGAGCATTTATCTGAAGTCCATAGATTTCGATTTATAGGATTGTGTGATAAATGGTCTTCCTACTCCTTCCAGAGTTATTGAGGATATTGCTTCTGACACCCTTAGGGGCACTTACTGAAAACATCAAGAAGCTTGCGAGTCGAGATGCCAAGGCAATGAACGCTCTTTATTGTGCTCTCGACAGTAGTGAATTCAACCGAATCTCTACTTGCAAGACTTCCAATGAGATTTGGAAGTTACTTGAAGTCACACACGAGGGTACTTCACAAGTGAAGGAATCCAAGATTAGTAGACTCACGCAAGAATATGAGTCCTTTAAGATGAAGCATGATGAATCTATTACTTGCATGTTTACTCGTTTTGGTGATATTATTAATCCTCTCTTCTCTTGGTAAGGAATATCCTGCTCATGAAAAGATCAGAAAAATTCTTAGAGGATTGACAAAAGTTTGGAGTCCTAAAGCTCCCGCAATCATTGAGGGGAACGACCTGACAGTCATGAACCTTGAGACTCTCATGGGTAAGCTAATGACTCATGAACTCGATATGAAGGATCAAGAGGATTCCTCCATACAAGAGGAGAAGGAGAAGACCAAAGAGAAGGAGAAATCTCTTGCTCTCAAAGCTACAAAGTCCTACTCCAAGGATAGCTCCGACGACAATGAGTCGGACGACGATAAAGAAATAGCTCTCACAGCTAAGCACTTCCGGAAGTTCATTAAATTTAACAAAGCCAACCGCTTCAGACGGGACAATGAGGAAGATCCGGCGTGTTATCAATGCAGAAGACCCGGACACATCAAGAGGGACTGTCCGATGATAAGAAAAGACTCAAGCAAGTACGAGAAGCCTAACAAGGGAAGCTCGTCCTCCAGGAAATTCGCCAACACAATGTGAGAGTGACGCAAGCGACTCCGACAACGACAAAGAGTGCAAACACAATGCCAACGTTTGTCTCATGGCAACCGATGAGGTACTTGATGATCTCTCCCTAAATACTCTTACTTATGATGATTTGGAGAAACTATCCTTGAATTGCATGAAGAGCACAAAGGTGTTAGGAATAAATATAAGAAATCTCTAAAAGAGGTTGATGCTCTTCAACTTGAAGTAGAAAGACTCTCAAGCATCATTATTGATGTAAAGGGAAAATCTCATGCTTCTGACACGGATGAAATAGAGTCTTTGCGACTCAAGTTTCAAGAATCTCTTGTCACCATCAAGAAAAAGGATGATGAGATTCAATCCATGAGAAGAGCTTATGAATTTGCTATGCATAGAGTTCAAGATGCTAATAGGAGAGAGTATGATACTTAATAATGATCTTCTTGTAGAGAGTAAGAAACTAGGTAATAAGAACACTACTCACATGCATACTCCAAGACACCTCCACACTCATCACAATGCTAGGCATACTTCATACATGAACACTACACACAAATCCTTTTCTAACACAAGGAAAGGACCTTTTGTTAAGAAAAACACTTCGCATCATGCTTTTTATTATCATCATCATAATACTCAGTGTTCTAAAAATCGACCTAGGCGGCCGCCGGCCGCACAGAAAAGGCTCTAGGCGGCCGGCCTAGGCGCTGGACGGGCCTAGGCGGTCCTAGTCGGCCCTAGGGTTAGGGTTAGGGTTAAATTTTTTTAGTAGTAGTAGTAGTAGCAGTAGTAGTAGTAGTAGTAGTAGTAGTAGGGGAGGAGGAGGGAAGAGGGGAGCGGAGGGGAGGAGGGAAGAGGGGAGCGGAGGGGAGGAGGAGAGGGGGGAGCGGAGAGGGGAGGAGGAGGAGAGAGGGGAGCGGAGAGGGGAGGAGGAGGGGAGAGAGGAGCGGAGGGGGAGGAGAGAGGAGAGAGGGGAGAGGGGAGAGGAGCGGAGGGGAGGAGGAGAGGAGTCTGTGGACTGCACTCTCTCTCCTCTCCTCCCCATTTATAAGTGTGTTTTTTTCTCCAAGTAAAAAAAAAAAATATTTGAAACAACAAACATAGGATTTGAACCCATAACCTTATGTAAAGGTTTAAATATAGCTACACTAGCCATAAAAGTCCAATAACTTTTATGTCTATAAGTAACATACATATTATTTATATATATACTCATGAACAAAAAAAAATATATATATATATATATATACTCAAGAAAAAAAAAAAAAAAAATCGGCCGCCTAGGCGCCCTAGGCGGGCACTCGGCGCACCGATTCCGCCTAGCGAAATCTATAACATTGATAATACTAATGTTAGAACTCCTCGTACTAGAGATTCACATATGCATAATTCTCACACATCTTCTTCTAAATCCTCTATGATTTGCAACTACTGTGGCTTGCTTGGACATACGACCAATTATTGTCATACAAGAAAACTTGTTGATAAGAAAGTTTTTATGTGGGTTCCTAAGACTAACACTCAAGGACCCATACGATCATGGGTACCAAAATGTTCATCTTCAACTTATGTTGTAGGTGAAGAGTCATTCTCATGCTAGAAGCAAGTGGATTCTCGATAGCGGTTGTTCACGGCACATGACCGGGGATGCTTCATTATTTACAACGCTATCGATGAAGAAGGAAGGACACGTCTCCTTTGGTAACAATCTTAAAGGTCACATTATAGGAAATGGTAATATAGGTTCCCCTCCTTATCCTTGTATTAAGAATGTGTGTCTTGTTATTAATCTTAAGCACAATCTTCTTAGTATTAGTCATCTTACCGATAATGGTTATGATATCAAGTTTGTTAAGCTCAAATGCTTCATTACCGATAGTTCAAATGGATCTATTGTTTATGAAGGCATTAGAGAAAACAATATCTATGACAGGTGCTTAGTTGCTAAGAACGATGAGAGTTGGCTTTGGCACATGAGGCTCGGACACGCCAACATGGATACCATCTCTCGTCTTGCTACCAAGAAGCTCGTAAGAGGACTCCCAAGTATCCCTTTCAAAAAGGATATAGTGTGTAAAGAATGTGAAAAGAGTAAGTTGACAAAGTCATCCTTCAAATCTATCAACTCTGTGAGTACCTCTAGACCTCTTCAACTTATTTATATGGATCTTTTTGGTCCTAGTAGAGTTGCTAGCCTTGGAGGCAAGCTTTATGCTTTTGTTTTGGTTGATGATTTTTCGAGATTTACTTGGGTTATTTTTCTTGTTTGCAAAAGTGATACTTTTCGTGAATTTGTTGCTTTTTGTAAACGTGTTCAAAATGAGAAAGGTTTTTCTATTAACAAGATTAAAAGTGATCATGGAGGAGAATTTGACAATGTCGATTTCAAAAGATTTTGTGAAAAGAATGATTTTGGACATGATTTTGCTTGTCCACGAACTCCTCAACAAAATGGTGTTGTGGAGAGAAAGAATAGAACCCTTGGCGATATGGCCCGGGTTATGTTAAAGCAATATAAGCTCCCCCAATATTTTTTGGGCGGAAGCCGTTAATACGGCATGTCATGTTATAAATAGGGTCTTGATTAGACCTATTTCTAAGAAGACTCCTTATGAGCTTTGGTTTGACAAAATTCCCTCTATTGAATATTTTAAAGTTTTTGGTTGTAATTGTTTTATTTTGAATACCAAGGATAACCTAGGCAAGTTAGAAGAAAAAGCCTATGAAGGAATATTCCTTGGATACTCTACTCAAAGTAAAGGTTTTCGTGTTTTTAATAAAAGAAGTCTTGTTGTCGAAGAGTCAATCAATGTCTCTTTTAATGAACTTAACTCTTCTACATTCTCCTCTTCCGAGGATATTGATGACATCTCATTTGGATTGGAGAACTCCTCTATTGAAGATCGTCCTTCTTCATCTAACAATGAAGTTGTGACTCCAACAAAAGAGTCTCCTCCTCTCGAGCCTCCTCAAAAGGATCTCCCAAAAGAATGGAGATTTGTCACCAATCATCCTAAGAAACTTATCATTGGGGATCCTTCCTCCAGTGTTAGCACTAGATCCTCCACTCGTGATCTTTGTGCCAACGTGGCTTTTATCTCTCAAATAGAACCTAAAAATGTTAATGATGTTTTTCTTGATGAATTTTGGATGATAGCAACGCAAGAGGAGCTAAATCAATTTGAGCGAAACAAGGTTTGGGAACTTGTCCCAAAACCTAGCAATCACCCCATTATTGGAACAAAATGGGTGTTTCGAAACAAACTTAATGAAGATGGGTTAGTGACTCGTAACAAGGCCCGATTGGTTGCTCAAGGCTATAACCAAGAGGAAGGCATTGACTACGACGAAACCTATGCTCCGGTTGCACGTCTTGAATCCATTCGTATGCTTTGTGTTTTTGCTTGTTTTAATGACTTTAAGCTCTTTCAAATGGATGTTAAGAGTGCTTTTCTGAATGGTATTATTAAAGAGGAAGTTTATGTTAAACAACCTCCTGGCTTTGAAGATTTTCAATTTCCTAATCACGTGTTCAAACTCCACAAAGCCCTTTATGGCCTCAAACAAGCTCCCCGTGCTTGGTATGAGTGCCTTAGTTCCTTTCTTGTTTCACACAACTTTTCAAATGGGAAAGTCGACACAACACTTTTTATCAAATTCCATAATGGCACTCTCTTATTGGTTCAAATTTATGTCGATGATATTATTTTTGGTTCTACTAACAACACACTTTGTGTAGAATTTGCTAAAGCTATGCAGGAAGAATTTGAAATGAGTATGATGGGTGAGCTATCATTCTTTTTGGGATTACAAATCAAACAAGGACCCAAAGGGACCTTCATCAATCAAGCAAAATATACAAAGAATATCCTCAAACGTTTCGACCTTGACTCATCCAAATCAATGAGGACTCCTATGGCAACAACGACAAAGCTTGACCATGATGAAGATGGCACATCGGTTGACATTCGTAAGTATCGAGGTATGATTGGTAGTCTACTTTATCTCACTGCTAGCCGTCCTGATATCATGTTTAGTGTATGTCTTTGTGCACGTTATCAAGCAAATCCAAAGGAATCGCACTTATGTGCCGTAAAGCGTATTTTTCGATATCTCAAAGGTACCGTGAACATGGGCCTTTGGTATCCGAAATCTTCATCCTTTGAGCTTCACGGCTTCTCGGATGCAGATTTTGCCGGATGCAAGATTGACCGAAAAAGCACTAGCGGCACATGCCAATTCCTTGGGAAATCCTTGGTATCGTGGTTTAGTAAGAAACAAAATTCTGTTGCTCTTTCAACCACTGAGGCCGAATATATTGCGGCCGGTTGTTGTTGTGCACAAATTCTTTGGATGTCACAAACACTTATAGATTATGGCATTTCTCATACTTGTACCCCTATTAAATGTGATAACACTAGCTCGATCAATCTCACGAAAAATCCGATTTGTCACTCACGCACGAAGCACATTGAAATTAGACACTATTTTCTTCGTGACCATCAACAAAAGGGGGATATTCGTCTTGAATTTATTGACACTACTTATCAGTTAGCCGATATTTTCACCAAACCGCTCCCGGAAGATCGCTTCACTTTCCTTTGCCAAGAATTAGGCATTTTATCTTTTGACCCATAAATCTTCTTGGCCGGCACACCGACGGTATACGGCGGTATACCGACGGCATGCCGTTTTTTGATTCAGAATTAGGTTCTGTCTCAAAACTCGGCATACCGTCGGCATACGTCGGCATACCGACGGTATGCCGGTTCGCGGCGGACAGTTGTTCCAACTCAAAATCTGGGCCCACTTTTCTTCTTTCCTACTTTATTCCTTCCTTCTCTCATTAATACCCCTTCACATCAATCCTTTCCCCATTTATTAACCACCTACTCCTCTCCTCTTCCCCATATCATAACTTACAATCTCATTAACCACCCATCCCCTCCACTTCCCCATAACTCCTCCTTAATCTCCTTCATTTCAAATTCAACCTTCCCATTCCCAACTCCAACCGTTCACCTCCCTCCTTCTCTATTAAAACCCTATTTTTTACTTCTTCTCCATACACCTCTCATCCTCACCTCAAACCCTAACCTCCTCCTCCAACTTTCCTCCATGGCCAATCCGAAGCGTCCCCGCTCCTCCTCCACCTTCTTCAATCCCTTCACTCCGGTGGCTCGCCCTCACGGATATGATCAGCGGGTCTTTTCCTCCTCCTTGGCGGCCGAGACTTGGTTTCAATACTTCGTCCACCATAATGTCTTCAAGGGCCGAACAATCAATTGAAATCTCTTCCCCGGCCACGTCTCTCTATTCGACGAGGCCGGACTATCTTGCCTCCTTCGGCGTCAGATACCCGTCTACCCCGCCGCCGTCCGTCTCTTCTACTGCAACTTGGTCCCGGACGACGAGCACGGCGCCATACAGTCGATGGTCAACGATCGTCATTTCCGTCTCACATCTCGGGACATCGGCAACATCCTCGGCATCCCGGACAGAGGCGAAGCTCTGCCATCCTTGGCTGCTCTTCACTCTTCGGCGGCGTCCCCCTTCGACGAGTTCTGCCACATCATTTGCAAGGGCCCCAACCCTCCTGCTATCTCGGCCCTTTCTGCACAGCTGGAGCCGTTTTACTACGAGCTCCATATGATTGTGTGCCACACACTTTATCCAAAGGACGGCAACTATGATGTCATTACCGGCGACGTCCTAGTGTGCATGTACTACCTCTATGCAAGGAAGTCTTTCTCCTTTCCCAAGACTCTCCTTCATGCCTTCAAAGGCGTCATGCCAGCGGGGAAGCAGAACCTTTATTACGGCTCCTTCATCACTCTCCTTCTGGAAGCCAAGCAAGTCGATCTCTCCCTTTGCTCCTCGGACGGCGTCCCTTCCTACCTCGATGTTTTCCGCTCCGCTAGTGGTGCCTCCACTTCACGTGCTTCTTCTTCCCAAGAGCCGCCAGCTTCCACTCTTGTTGCTCCCGCATCTACTCCTCCTGCCTCCGGCCGCTACATGCCGCTGACTCAGCAGCATTTCGACATGCGTATGGCGCAGGCAGAGGAACAGATGAGGGCTCACACTCGTGGCCTTGGCGCTCTGATTCAGTCCCGCTTCCATGACCAGGCCTATTTTATTCAGCGTACTATTCAGGACCGGGACATGTTTCTGGATCTGAATCTTCAGGATCCAATGTACCAGGCCTCGCGCTTTTCCGATCCCAATGCCTATGGGTTCATGTACCCGGACGGCATTGATCCCTATGGCGCTTTTCACCAGGCTCAGGATGGTGGGGCCGATCCGGCTGACGAGTAGGGGTGCTTCCTTTTGATGGTGGTGTCGAATAAATGAGTGTCTTAATTTGTTGTGTTTGTTTTTTATTCTGTCTTTTGCGGTCCTTCGGGGACCTATGTGTGGTTGGTTCTAGTAGTTTGCAGTCCTACGGGGACTTGGTTTGTGTCTTTCTCATGTTGCTAAACTCTCGTAGAGGAGAGTCTTTTAAATTGTCTTATGTAGTATGAGTGTCAGGCATGTATTCATCTCTAACTTTCTTATATCAATACATGCTTTTTATTCTATGCTCTTGTCCATATTATTGCTATATTTTTTAATTTCTGTTTTTTTTTTCCATCTTTGACTAAGTGACAAAGGGGGAAAAAACGTATTGAGGGGGAGTTGTCTACCTACGGGGGAGTTACTCCCTGAAGATGCTATCTCTCTATTTTGTCAATTATCAAAATGGGGGAGATTGTTGGCACATTTTATTTTGATATATTAACAGCATCTTCGTAGTTTAGTTTTCTGTGTCTTCAGATTCATATCTTCTCAGAAGCTCTACTACATAAAGTCTTTCCGTTCAAGTGCTACCATCCTTTGCATTGAAGACTGAAGCAGATACCGGCGCTCCTTGCAGAGACGGCTTCCTACCTGCTTAAAGTTTTCGAGTCTGTACAAGGTCTAGGTATATCTGTAAACACTTAAGGACGGATGACAAGTAAAAGCACAAGTCAAAAATCAATCACTTATAGAGCGGCATACCGGCGGCATGCTCCGACATACCGGCGGTATACCGTTTTTATCGTCCACAAAGTTGCTGTGATAAATAGTCGGCATACCGACAGTATGCTCCGATATACCGGCGGTATACCGTTTTTATCACCCATAAACTTGCTGTGAAAAATTGTCGGCATACCGACGGTATGCTCCGGCATACCGGCGGTATACCGTTTTGTGGACCACAAAACGTTCTGTGATAAATCGTCGGCATACCGACGGTATGCTCCGGCATACCAGCGGTATACCGTTTTGTTTGCATGAAAACGTTCTATGACAAAACGTCGGTATACCGACGGTATGCCGCGGCATACCGACAGTATACCGGATTTCATAAATTTGGTTTTTGAATTGCTCTGACTAGCATTAATGGCCGCATTTAATGCTCTCAAACGGTCATTAATATGACCGTTACTATTTGACCGATATACCGACGGTATGCCGCTGCATGCCGGTCTGCCTGTATCCAGAGCATTAAATGCCACCCACTCTTGGTTTCTCTATAAAAGAAAGCCTTCTCTCTCTTGAAGGCTTTACCAACTCTTGCCATAAATTTTCCAAACAACCAAGAGCTCCACCATTAATACTCTACCAAGCTTTTAATTGTCATCCTCTCCCAAAGTGCTAGAGTATTTAAGAGTTGTAATTTTCGATCTTCACGTGTTAGAAGATCAACAAGTTCTCTTCTCATTTGTTTGAAGTTGACGAGCCTTCGTAAGAAAACTCGTGTGTTGAAGTTGGCGAGTCTTCGGATCCAAACTCGTGTTGAAGTTGGCGAGTTCTTCGGATCCAAACTCGTGTGTACTATTTGATTAAATAGTGGATTTAAGCCGGAGAGAGTTCTGGGACTGGATTGCCTCAAGCGAGGATACCAGGATACATCTTGTGTTTGATCTTCTCACTCTTTACTTTTATTTGTCATATATTGCTTCTGTTGCTCTAGTTATTTTTTATTTCCCTATTCACCCCCCCTCCCTCTAGGGTTCTACAGTTATTCTCTCTCTACCATTTAGTATGACATGATTCCAGTCTCTGCATTTCATTGACGAAGCAGAGTGAAAGTAAACAAGCTATCAGCAGATTATCACAATGGATCACTTCTGGAAGCAGATGAAAGAAAAAGAAAAAGAGAACTCAAAGTATTGAGATAAAAAGGATCCACAGAAGCAAACAATACAGCATAAAAATAAATTCCCTTCTTATACTTCCAAGCAAGATTCGCAATAACGGTATCGGAATCGGTATCAGACCATTCCTATGAGTATCGGTATCAGCGATATTGGTAGTATCGGCAGTTTCGGATCGGAGTATCGGATTTTTTGGTATCGGAAAACAAATAATAATTAATAATTATTAACATTTAAAAAATATATTTATATATTTAGGCATAATTTTAAGTATTTCCAATGTTATTTCTTAGTAGTTTTGAAATTAAATGAAATAGTAGTCACCCTCACCGATAGGTTTATATGCAATAGATCAATTTTCTTCTTTTATATGCTTTTACAACCTTATTATGCTTCAAACCTTTGTTGATTTGTTTTTTCGTTCAATTTTCTTTGCCAAATTGATCGGAAAAGAGACCCCCAATGCCGGTATCGGTCAGTATCGGGTATCGGTCGATATCGGATCGGGACATGCCAAAACCATGGTTTAAAGTATCGGCCGATACCGATCCGATACGGCCGATACCGATACGGTTTGGCATGTTCCGATCCGATACCGACCGATACCAAGTATTGACCGATACCGACATTGGGGGTCGTTGTTCCGGTCAATTCGACAAAGAAAATTAAACAAAAAAGACAAATCAACAAGGGTTTAAAGCATAACAAGGTTGTAGAAGCATGTAAAAGAAGAAAATCACATCAATTGAAGAAAATCACATCTATTGTTTGTAAACCAATCGGTAAGGATGACTACTATTTCATTTAATTTCAAAACTACTAAGAAATAACACTGAAAATACTTAAAATTATGCCTAAATGTATAAAATATATGTTTTTAAATGTAAATAATTTATTAATAATTATTTGTTCCCCGATACCAAAAAATCCGATACTCCGATCCGAAACCGCCGATACTACCGATATCGCCGATACCAATACTCATAGGAATAGTCCGATACCGATTCCGATACCGATACTTTGAACCTTGGCCAAAACGTATCGGTATCGGCCGTATCGGATCGGTATCGGCCAATACTTTAAACTATGCTTCCAAGTCACGAAATGTATCATAAGCTATAAGCAACAAAACAATGTCCAGATCTTTCAAGTTTCAACCAACTGATGCCTAAGAAGAACCGAATAATCTTACTCTCCATCTACACTTTTTCTACTCTAGAGGAACTTCAAAGGTGTTCCTTGGTAGGTAACCTAACGACCAAGTTCAAACTTTTACAGGACCTTATTTGCCATACTACCATGGCTGGGAAATTGGCAACAAATAGAGAGTTGACATCAAGTTGACAATAATCATAATAGCTACGTCAATTCTATCATAGAGCTTCCTTACACTACATAGCAAACTGCACCATTCTGATGTTGATGTCAATATTAATTAATGGTCTCAACTTTTTATACACCTAGTATGGTGTTATGACATAAGCAAGTTATGTCTAGGAGTATTGCAAATGTTTATGGTTCAATAATATATTTGTGAATATAATATCATGTACACAATCATCCGACCTAAACACAAACGGCGCTTACTATCTGAGTGGATTAGTCTAGGTAAACCTAAATTTAATTTTTTATAGACTTCAAATGTACCAATTCAAGTTAGCTTATCCCTAAATGGAACAAATAGTCAAACCGAGCTCCCCGAGCATAAGTTATTTTGTACCCATAACAGATACAATACTACAGGATGAAAATCAGATTGTTTTCAGTATTCAAACAGATAGGGACTTCTACTAGAGCAAATTTTAATTGATAATGGTAAATTGGTAAATGCTCTAATTAGGGCAGGGAATTCTGCCCGACCACTGGAATCAGATCTGAGCCCTATCCGGACCAGCACTGTTCTATATTTCTCCTAACTCTTTATTGGTAAGATATGGCAAAATATTTTACCTGAAAAGAATTTCAGGATCAGGTATATAGACCTTAAGAGACCAAGGCACCAGACAACAACAAAAGCGAAACATATAGTAGCTAGATTTTGGAGAACACATCTATACCACAACCGGAAGCCTCATATATACACCTGATCAGATACTATCAATATACATCAGTAGTTATCATCTTATACAGTTAAAAATATATTGCTCTGTAAGGATTATTTTCATAAGATAGCTATAACACGAGCAATGCTTTACGAGCGGAGTGTTGGGCAATTAGAAAACACGTCCAGGAAATGTGCGTAGATGAATGGGACTGCTAAGATGGATGGGAGGCAATACATTGAAAGATATGATAATAAATTAGTTTACTCGTACCACAAAGTGTATGAGAGAATGAATTGAAGATAGGATAATAAATTAGTGTATTCATACACACAAGTCACCACTGTCATAGCAGGATCAGAGGCAATAGCTGCAATACACAAAGTGAGAATACCACCTCATCACTTTTTCTCCTCTTAACTTCTGTGTGTTACTGTGTGCTTATGTGCACAAGCTAGTGGTTCAGTAGATCAGGAAATAATGATCAAGATTCCCATACCCAATCACTTGACTGCGTATATATTTTGGCTATGCAAAACAAATGGTCATTGCTTAATTTTTTACTGAATTACTATATCTTATATTAATGTTGATGGAATACCAATGATGTTTCTATTAAAATGTAAATAATTTGGATGTGAAACCTGTGTCAGACCAAGACCAAAACCAAATCTGGTTGAACATTCTAATTGTAGGGTATGTGTATGGATAGAGTAATATAATACACGGAAAGCAACCCAGTAACATACCTTAGTGCTTAAATTTATGAGTAATTGTAATTGTAACAGTTACATGGCTAAGGGTGAGAAATATACATGGTATTAACTTAAGCAAATTTGATAATCCAATATTTCAAATTGGGTCATCTCCTTTCCGTTTTCCCTACCAAACTATTGTATTTTTTTCAAATTATATTTTTTCTACTTAGTACTTATTACTCCATAAGTCAAAGTTTTTAATCAAGATTGTTCTAATATTTACTCAACCACTTTATTGCTTTTAACCTAAAAGCACTAAGTTTTAGCTTTCAGAGACATATCTGCTCAATATTATTACTAAGATCATCCCATAACAAATCGCTAGCCTTTTTAGATGGAAGTATTTCTTAGAGATAATTAACCATGCAGAAAATGTATATAACGTACCACTTAGGATACGCAATCTCTCAGTTGGATCATCATCTCCATAGAACCATATCCTGGCATTGCTAGGGTGGTAATATTTGCGGTGAAATTCCTAAAAGATCAGTTTAACATGTTAGCACAATACTGTAGGTTACAATATCTGCAGAAGGATCACCTTCAAATAACTTTACGCATTAATGAGAACTGTTAATTTGAGCAATTATGATTTACATATCATGTACAGATGCATGTCAAGTCACATGCCCATTCTTGGACTTGCAGATATCTTCATGTGTCATAAGTCATAACCACAAACATTAGATATACTACAGAGATAAATAGGTACGTTTATATAAAAATTCACTTCAGATATTTAGTTCCAGATGAAAAGAGAAGGTTGTCTGCTTCCTATTTTAAGATAAGAAAAAGCAAATAAGCTGGTCAGAACCAGTCAATTCCTAGACCTCGGTGGTAATAATCGAGCTACATTTATAAGATAAAGCAGTGGAACTCAGAATAAATTCACGGAGCTGAAACTGCTATATCTATAACTTCTGTGAAGAGAGTAGCTTCAAATACTGACAAAACCAGCAACATTGTAATTGTCAAAAAAATGACAGGAATAATTTGATGTAGGTTTAAACAATAATTCTTTTTTACCAAAATCATGCAATACTCAAATAAAAGTCAAATTTAAACATCTTATGGACTAGGAATTCTGTAGAAGCACAAATGTAACCTTGAATTCTTCAAATGTAAGTTTTGGAATGTCTTTTGGATCACCACCACTGTCAACACCATAAGTATTATCTGGAAAAAGAGCCTGCAACAATTTAATAAATAAAGAAGTAAGATATCCTAATACTTTAAATCAAGTAAGATACTCAAAGATGTAATGTGAGATCAGGCAATTTGAACATAGCAATTACAAGTGACTATCTCAGTAACCTATATCTTCACCAAACAGCTATATTCTTTCTGTATAAGTATGTCTCCCTCAACTGGGTTTAAGCTTACACACATTATGGTTGACAAAGGATCTTTGAGCATAGCAATCCTAGCTGCCAACTTAATCTTGAAAAGAGTTCTCGGAAAATATATAAAATGGAAATAGATGAGAGGATGGACAATATTCTGAGGCTGGCTAGGAAGGTAGAACTATTCTTCGTTCCATGTTAATTTTGAAAGTGATTTTTTGTCAGAGGACATGGCCCTTAATGGAGCTGAATGGATGAAAAGGACTCAAACAGATGACCCCAAAAATTTGGGATATAAAGGCTTTATTGTTTTTGTTGTTTTTGTTACAAAAAAAATACTGATATCAAATGTTGTACACTTCAATTGCATTAACTATGGAAAAGGTTTTGAAAGAAATTGTCACGTCTATCTTTAACGCAATCTACAGAAAATACCCAGAACTTCAGCTTATCTAAGCTTGATAATCCAAGTTCCTCAGATGTACAGGAAGGATCACTGGGCATATGGATCGTAAATACAACAGCCTAATGCCAACATGTGTATAATTACAATCACAGAGACTGAATGATAGCATGTAAAGTGTAACAAAATATCATGAATTATCTAGCTTTTGACCTCAATAACTTGATTGAGAATGATACTCAGTATGATAATCTAACTGGCCATTTCAGTTAATACTGTCTATTGGACCTAATGCCTATGAGAACATTTACATCAGGCATTAAAAAGCACCAGAAGAATAAAATAAGCTGCACTTAGCTGAACAATTAAGTTGAACACCCTCTGCACACAAAAGATACAAGTACTTTCAAAATCATAGTTATCGGGAGCTTGCCTGCTGAGATACCCGGCCCAGTATGTTATCAGGTTGAGAGTATACTCCTTTCATTTCATTGAAAACAACCCCTGTAACCAAATGCCACAAAAGATAATCAGAACAACAAGATGGACTTTCTAAAATCATCAAAAGTTATTGATAACTTGAAAAGATTAAATCTTTTTAAAAACTAAAAAGATAGTTTACTGGCAGGTTATCTCCAACTCTCCTGAAGACACATTATAGGCTACCATAAAGTATAGCCAAATAAAGAAGTATGAGATGATACATGGAACCTTTATAGGATATTTCTTCGGCAGGGTCATTAAGTTCGTAATGCCAGCCCTCTTGTTGAAACGTATGGAAGTCCTCAACACAGTTAGGAAAAAAGACAGCATCCAAGTACACATCAACCAAATTGTAGAAATCCTGAACAATGAGCGAAGTGACATACCAAAATGTTAACTATCATCACAATGGAAATAAGTTAAGCAACAAGAAATCTTATGCATACGTACTTTGGTATTCGTTGAAGCAACTGGATAACAAGTTCTATCAGGATACGTGAATGCATTCAGGAAAGTGTTTAAGCTTCCTTTCAACAACTCAACAAAGGGTTCTTTCAAAGGGTACTTCCTGGATCCACATAGTACACTGTGTTCAAGTATGTGAGGTATGCCTGTTGAATCTTTCCTGCAGTTAGTCATAACTCAAATTGTCAATGCACTAGGTTTTGCTGGTGTGAATGTTGACCGACTAATGTAGGTTCATTATTATGCATGCAATTGTTATACAAGTAGTTAGTGATCGTACGGAACTAATGTCATAGAGCTCAATGCTAAATTGTGTTTACCTGCTGGTTTTCACTCAAAAGTTGTATATGGACACAAATCCATTTAGCACTGAAAATTAATTGTTGCTAAAATCTAAATATATGTATGAAGTTAATTCTAGAGGTATTACATACAATATGACATCCTAAATTATCTCATTCAGTAAATAAATTGCAGCAAGCATAAGTATCCTATATACAATATTATGGAACAGCGCCAATTTGTTATATGTCGCCTGTAAGTGTCGTTCCAATAGCCCAAAGGACCTAATTGGTGTAAATAGTAAATACATTGTAATGGTATATTCTGTGGAAATGAAATATGCAATCTAAGACACATGCACACAAATATTAACTAGTGAAGCAACTAGAATAATATTTGGAATAATCAGGATATTCCACAAACTTATAGTTTCAGAAGACTGATCTAATTTCGTTGTAATCATGCAACTCACCAATCCACTAAAACTATTGCCACGCAGTCTAAAAAAAAGTTTCTAAAATTTAGACTCATAAACACCCATTCATTTCATCATGAATGAAAACGATATGAAGTCACATATTCAAGTGATACTTTCTAGTTTTTACAAATTCATATAGAAGGTCATTTACTACCTAAAAGTTAGAATGTAGCAATCTATCATTTTGGTGATCAAACTAAATAGCTTTACAAATAGATAGGATCGAATTGGAAAATGGAAAGATTTGTATGGTGTAAGTTATATAGTTTCTCATAATGCTCCTGCAACTAAGATGATAAATCTACCATCTAATAAATTTCAAATGTCTCATATATCAGATATTTCATGTAAGTTGGTTAGGGGAATATATGGCTGCGTGGGATCCCTTGACCAATGTCCAGTTGTGACATATTACCATTTGTAGTTGAAACTTTGAGAAAAGTACACCTAAATCAACTTAACAAAACCTTGGAGAGATCTACACAGACAATAAGCCTGAGAGGGGGAGCTTCACAAAGTAAGGCATGTAATGGTGATGTCATTGTAAACTTGCAGCAAGTTATGAGAAATTGTATTCAATACAAGGTTACCTACAGAACCTATGGGACGAGGATGGAAAATAGAAATGAATATGCTTCGGACCCTTCTTATGAGTATAATGACGGTTTCAACAACTTAACCGGTTTCTAGATCGGATTTTCACATTTCTGAAAGCCAAAATAATACTTAAAATTTAAAAATAGAGAAATATTTGATGCTTTTAATTGTGTATTACTTGTTATTTATGGTTAGCTTGTTCACCACAATAGACCCATTTTTCTTTACTTTTTAGACAAAATACACCCATAATATATAGGTAGGAACGGGAATAATATCAAGATGTATGAATGTTCTGAATTTATAGATATAAATATTCAAAAAAATAGTAATGGTCATAGTGCGTAAAAAGGAATTTATCGAAGTGTAGCATGTCAATCTTCGGCACAACAGAATCATTTTGTCAACAATATTTTTTTCCGTACTTCTCTCTGTTATAGTTTCTCATAACTCTAAGCAAGGATTAATTAACTTATGACTTCAAAATCTGGCTAGCTAAGTGGTTGGCTGTACTTATTCACTTTGAATCACGAGACAAAGTGAACATAATAAACTACAACAAATCCAAAAGTCCATATGTATTTCCAGTAGTCTTTTATATATCCAAGGAAACTAATGTTTCTCCCTCTCCCACTTCTTTGTGTTACATTCTCTCTCCAATTTTACCAGCTAAAAAGTTGGCTGAGACGGCCACTTCAAACCCGAAGAGTCCAATACAAAGTGAAGAACATTAATAAGCTATAAGGAATAAAGAACCCGTTAATATTCAGAACGAACGTTTACCTTCCCTGGAGCCTATTATTTTCTCTCTCTAGCAAAGCGGTTGGCTCAGGCTGTCATATATACACACCGAATCCCAATACCCAGCACAATATATTTCCAAGGGAAGGGTTTATGTTTTCTATATTTCCCTACTTATGTCTCTTGAACGATCTAGAACACTGCCTTTAGCATTTAAAAAAATGTCGCTTTTACCGTTTCAGAATGGTTTATTTCCCCAATTTGGAACAGTTTCGATTTGTGATTCGGCAGAATTTTTGTTGAAGGCCAGCTAAGGGTTTAGTGATTTATAGTAACTCTATTCCAAGTTATAACTACAATCACATTGCCAAAGAAATTAAATACGATAGGTGTAAACTTTAATATTAAAAGTGTTAGTTCCTTACATCTACTATAATGGAGTCAACATCAATTCTTTATTAACACTATAAAAAAAACAGAAGATATACAAGGAACAAGTGGTTATAATTTACTTTGAACAGAAGATACAAAGAAAAAAAATGGTTTTATGTACTCACGGTGGGGTGCGGAAGACAATGCCAAACACCTTATTCTCATCGCTGTTTGACACAGACATTATTTCTGCACCAGTCTTCTTGTGCTTGTAGAGCACAGCTGTTGATTTGCATTCATCAATGATTTGTTCGGATATCTTTTCGAAACCAAGCCTTTCAGCAATAGCATGGCTGTCATCTACATCTGTTCAATTCAAAGGAGAATACAGGCTTAAGTCACACTAGAGGAATCTGGTAAAAGCAAGTATCTATCAATATTTTCACAGAAGCCTACACAAAAAACCGTAGCTTACTTCTCTAAAATCTGTAGATGTTAAATGATTGTACGAGTAGGGGAAGGTGGGAGTGCAATGTGGGGGTGGTTTGTTTTGCCTGTGGATACAGTTGTATTCGGGTAGAATTGAACTGTGGAAGTACTAAAAGTTTAGCTTACAATAACCTCTAATATAACACCAAACTTGATATTTGTTTACAATGTTTTGTGTACTTATAGAATAAATCCTAACGTAGATTGTCACTTTTATATCCAGACTCCGGAGTATAAAATGAATCAACTTTAGATTGCAAGTTACATGTCTAATGCATAGTTTGCAGTATTGGCCATTACCAATCCGATACGGCCGATACCGATAAATTTGGCATGTCCCAATCCAATATTGACCGATACCAATACTGAGCAATACCGACATTCGGGGGCTCTTTTTTGGTCAATTCAGCAAAAAAAATTGAACGAAAAAAATAATCAACAAGGGTGTAAAAGCATAGTAAGGTTGTAAAAGCATGTAAAGAAGAAAACTTTTCTATCGCAGGTAAACCAATCGGCAAGGATGACTATTATCAATTTCAAAACTATCATAAACAACACATGATATACTTAAAATTATGCCTAAATGTATAAAATATTTTTTTCCAAAATTTTAATAATTATTTGCTTTCCGATACCAAAAAAATCCGATACTCCAATCCGAGATGTCGATGCCGCCGATCCCGATACTCATATAAAGGGTTCAATACCGATTACGATACCGCAAACCTTGGTCTCATGAGAGGGAAGAAGAACATGGTGTTGTAATAAAAGGAACTGTGAGGAACTTAAAGATACTAGAGTCAACCCAACGTGGAACACCTTTGTCCTTGGTTCTCTAACAACATGTTTGAGATAGACAATGTGGAAACATCATGCCTTTTAGGCCACAAGATGAATCATATTGATAGTGTGGAATTACAATTCACATGGCCCAGCATCAATGTGCAAACATGCAGATAACAGGATGAGTAAAATATTCTGAAATAACTTCAATTTCCAAGACATCCAAGATAGTGACTGACCAGCCATCGTACAAAGAATGGCAACTAAAGAATCTAATAATGGGTATAACTATAGACTAAGGAAGCAAGTAAAAATATAAAGCTAGGGACATGGAGAATAATAAAGATGTTTGAATGCAAATACTTGGGCTTCTATTGCAGTCCAACTCAACGATAATGAGTTTAAACTAGTAAATAGGACTGCATGGCAACAAGCTTTGATCTTTCCGCTAGTATTTTAACATTTTGTCCATTTTTTAAGTGGGCAAGTTACTTTATGTTAGCATTCCTTATTTGGTTAGAACATGGTTATCCATTATCCATACCAGGGGTCTACATAAGACCTTGGTTGCATTAGACACTGATTTGGACACGTAGGGATTTAGAATTCAGGTATGGTGACTATATATATATATATATATATATATATATATATATATATATATATATTCAGACTGACTACCTGTCTGTGTTCCCAGAGTTGTCTGTGTTCCCAGAGGTTGTTACGAAGATATTGGTGACTCCATATGGGAATAGCATTCTTCTTGCCCCTGTGACATTGGAGGAGATGGAATCTATTGTCAATGTGGCGGATCCCAACAAGGCTCCTGGTCCGGATGGCTTCAGCAGTGGTTTCTTCAAACGCCATTGGGACATTCTGAAGCATCAAGTCGTGGAGGTGGTGCAGGAATTCTTCACCAAAGGGAAGCTTCTGAAAGAGCTGAATCACACTTTCCTGACCTTGGTGCCAAAGAAGGAGGGAGCGACAGCATTGGCGAATTTCAGACCTATTGCGTGTTGTAATTATCTCTATAAGATAATTACGCACCTTATGTGCCGGCGGATGGAGGGGATCATGCAGGACTTGGTATCTCCGAATCAGACTGCGTTCATCAAGGAGAGGTCGATCGCAGAGCACAGCCTCCTGGCCCATGAGATGGTGAGGGGATTTAGCAGACCCGGAGGGGAGAAAGCTTGTGTTAAACTGGATCTGAGGAAGGCGTATGACATGGTCAATCGTGACTTCCTCTGTCATCTGATGACCGCCATGGGATTCGCGGAGCACTGGGTTGCGTTGATCAGGGAGTGCATTACGTCCCCTACTTTCTCTGTTCTCATTCAGGGTGTTCCTTATGGGTACTTCCAGAGCAACCGTGGGCTTAGGCAAGGTGACCCACTGTCCCCTTACCTGTTCACGCTTGTTATGGAATACTTTACTTGCTTGATGAATCTGGCAGTGCACCGTGGACGGCTGGTCCCTCTGTTCCGGAGGATGGACCCCCCAGTTACCCATCTTATTTATGCAGATAATCTGCTAGTCTTCATCCAGCCTTCGACGGAGGGGTTGCAGACGCTTGCGGCTATTATGGAAGATTTGAAGTCCTTTTCGGGTCTCCAGATGAACAGGGATAAGAGTAGGGTCTACTTCAGCTCCCTGTGTACCCGGAAGGAGGAGCGGACTGATGTACTGGGTATCGCGAGGAGTGATCTTCCGGTGCGTTACTTAGGAGTGCCTCTCACAGTCAACTATGCGCGGGATCAGGACTGACATAGTCTGGTGGAGTATGTCCAGAGGAGAGTAGAAGGTTGGCAAGCAGCCGGTCTGTCTTTTGGCGGACGCATTGAGCTGGTCAGATCGGTGATCTCGGCTGTGGCCCATTTCTGTCTGTAGTCCATCCTCCTCCCTGTGGCCACTATTCGGCGAGTGGAGCGACTCTGTGCCGATTTCATTTGGAGAGGGGGTATGCATGCGATCTCCTGGGAGCAGCTCTGTCGTCCCAGGAAGGAGGGAGGAGTGGGGCTCAGGCCGTTGCTGGATATTAGGGAGGCTTATGCGCTTAAGCTGGCCTGGAGATTCATCAGCGGGGGGTCTCTCTAGGCGGACTGGATGCACAGCAGATACGTGAAGCATGGCAACTTTTGGACGTGTTCTACTGACAACAACCACTCAGTCACGTTCAAGACTATCCTGAGACAAAGGAGGGTGCTCAAGTCTGCTATACGGAGGGTCATGAAGGATGGGTCTGGAACGGACCTCTGGCGGGATCCTTGGCTAGATCGGCGTTCGCTTTTGGACATCAGGGGTGCCCGACTCATCAGGAGGACAGACGTGATCTGACGTGCAGTCGCATCATACGGAATGGGGAGTGGAGGCCGAAATTCTATCGGTTCACTGAGGATCTGGATGGGATCATTTTGTCTACAGTCATTGATCCGGCTCTGCCTGCGGATCGGTGGATTTGTGAGCCGGCTGGAGCAACTCCGGAAAATGGGGAGTTCCAATTCCGAAGCTGCTACAACCTCATCCGGCGCACTTTTCCTTTGAGTTCCGACTACGAGTTCGTTTGGTGCAAGGGTCTGGCCAGGAAGATGCAGTTGTGTGTTTACAAGCTTCTATTGGGCCGCCGCTTGACTAGAGATCGCCTGAGTTCGTTTGGTGTGCCGGTTCCGGATCCCAAGTGTGTGCTTTGATGTTTGGAGCCTGAATCTATAAAGTATATCTTCTTCGAGTGCAATCTAGCATGGCAGATCTGGTCGGAGCAGAGTCGTGTATTGGGAGTATGCGCCTCCGGGAAAGGTATTGGGGACATCATCACGGTGATCCGGGATAGCAGAGGTCGAGGGCAGAATTGGTTCCGAACAGCCAGAGTTCGTCTGGCTGCTTCGGTTTGGCATGTATGGCGGGAGCGAAACCATCGGATCTTTGAGGGGTTGGTCACCCCTCCGGTTGGCATTCTCCATAACATCGAGTTTGATGTAAATGCTATGGAGAATTGATGAGTGGGAGTCCCACTCTGATTGTATGTTGTAAGATTATGGCTTTTCCTTTGGAATAAAATTTACCATTTTCCAATATATATATATATATATATATATATATATATATATATATATATATATATATATATATATATATATATAAAATTTTATTTTGAGGTGTCTTCCCCAAGTCAGACCGTGGCTATGTAAGCCACACAGCCACCTGAGGGGGATTCGAACCCAAGACCTGTGCTTGGGCGGCCCCCCGCACTAGCACTAGGCTAGTGCCTTATATATATATATATATATATATATATATATATATATATATATATATACATTTTCTAAGAAAATTGTGGGAATATATCCCCTATGTTTTATTAATCGTCATTACCAAACAAGACTATAATTATGCATGTTTGGATGGTAATTAGGTTCCAGAAAGTTCCAGAAAGTATATCCTGCAAAGAAATGTTAAAATCACTTTTAGGTGGCGTTTGGTTCAAATTTTAGAGGCTTCGGAATGGGTTTTGAATTCCTTACCCATGTTTGGTATGTCTAGGATTGGGAATTAGGGGGGAATAGGAGGGGCTTCATATTCGCATGGATGTGGGAAAACTATTCCCAAACCTCCCCTTGGGAATAGTTTTGCATTCCTAGGAATGTTGTTTGGGTATTTTGTTTGGACGCTAATACCCTCATTTTACTTTCAAAATTACAACTTCTATCCCAAACATGTGAATGGTAATAGTAGCATCATGGAATTAATGAAAGGATATTTAATCAAGATTCCTGTTCATGTATGAACCAAACATGGGAATGGAATAATTGAATTTTTTGGACTAAATATTCCCAACCTAACCAAACATGGGTATGGGAATGTTGAATTCCTTTCCCATGGGAAAGGAATAGGAAATGGATTCCTAGGCATACAAAAACTCCATCCAAACGAGCCCTTAATCATATTTTGCGTCAATTTGCAGCCTAGACATAGGCAGTTCTTACCACATGAGCTTGGTCTTACGGTAGGTTTAATCATAAATTTGAGTTCCATTCTTCAGTTGAGAGGCATTAAGACTAAATCTAAGAAAAACTCAATTGAAAGAATAATACTTTTCTCAACATCAATCACAATTTGGGTTTGCCCCAGTGTAAGTTAATCAAATAAAACTGCAAAATTTTGACAAAAAGACAAGACTTTTTTCAGTATCAAGGACAAATATAGTGTTTTCCAATATAGATAACCAAAAGAACGGCATATTTATTAGCAACAAGTAAAAGAACCAAACTTTAGGACCAAAACGAAGAAAATATGCAATTTTGAAGAAAATGCATAATTTTTGTAAGTATCAAGCAGAATTAGAGTTTGTTCTGATATATACAACCAAAAGAACAAAAAATTTGACAAGTAAAAGAAGCAAGGTTTATGACTAAACGGAACAAAAATATGCAATTTTGAAGAGAAGACACAACTTTTATCTGTATCAAACACAATTTGAGTCCTTTTCGATATGAATAGTCAAAAGAAGAACAAATTTATTAACAACAAGTACACAAAGAGCCAAACTTTCTGCACTAAACTATTTGTTTCGCGGTAGATAATCAAAAGAACAAAACTTTATTAACAAAAACTCCAAACTTTAGCAGTAAACCTAAGAAGAAGAAAAATGCCATTTTGACGGAAAGGATATAGTATTCCGCGGTGAGGTTACCTCTAAAAGTCTCCTTGGGGGAAGTAGAGACGGCGACGGGAGCGAGCGAGAAGCTCCTCCTCTGGTGCAGAGGGGAGGCGGTGAGCAGACGCCACCGGAGCGGAGCGGAGAGGTGCTGGTGCCTTCGGAGAGTCGAGAAGGAGGAGGAGGAGGGGCGGGAACGGGACCTCAGCCGGAGGAGTACACGCTTGATGGGGGCTGTGGAGCGGAGAAGAGAGAGCCTCTCCATCTTCGGTGGTGGTGGTGGTGGTGGCTGCCTCAATATTAAAGGGGTTATCTTTGAGGAAATAGTGGGAAGGAGGGGAGGGGGTTGTTCACTTGAACAATCCACTCAATGCTGTGGGTTTTGTAGGTCCATGTGGCTCTACGCTTGCCAAACAAGAATTAGGGTTTTATTTTTTGTTGTTATTATTTTTGGCTTTTTTTTTTCACATAGTGGGGAAGAAAATTAGAAGGAAAAAAAAAAATAACATTAGAAAATAACATCACAGTACGACGAGTCTAGAGGAAGTTCTTATTTTTTTTTAGAAAAATTTTGAGTGGCACCCCACTTTCTTTACGCTTATTTAAAGTGCACCCCACCATTTTACATAAATGTATAACACCCCACACTTCACACGGAATCTGTCCATAGCTGACGGTCAAACCATTTGACCGACAATTTTTGACCAAAATACCCTCGTCTTCATCATCCCCAAAGTTAAACCCAAATCCTAATCCCCCTCCCCCGCCCCGCCGCTGCCTCCCCTCCTTCGCCCCGCCGCTGCCCTCGCCCTCTCCCCACCGCTACCGTGCGCCGGCCCCCGCCCCACCGCTGCCCCCGTCACTGCTGCTGCTGCTATTGCAGGGAAGAAGAGAGGGAAGGGGGCGGAGCGCAAGCAGGGGAGGGCGGAGCGGAGGCGCGGGGGCGGAGCGAGAGCAGGAGAGGGGAGCAGAGCTAGGGCGCAGGAGCGGGGGGGCGCAACATGGGGGAGGGGGGCGCGGCAGCGGAGGGGAGCGGAGGCGCGAGCGCGGGGGGCGACAGAGCGGGGGCGGTGGTGGTGGTGGTGATGGTGGTGTTGGTGAAGGTGATGGTGGTGGTGGTGGTGGTGGTGGTGGTGATGGTGATGGTGAAGGTGAATGTGGTGGTGATGGTGACGGTGAAGGTGGTGGTGATGAGCGCGGCAGCGGCGGGGCGGGGATGCGGCAGCAGAGCGGGAGCGGGGGATGGGAGGGCAGGATTTGGGCTTGGATTTGGGAGGATATTTTCGTCCAAAATTATCGGTCAAATGCGTTGACCGTTAGTTTTGGACGGAATCCGTCAAAAGTTGGGGATAACTTACATTTATGTAAAGTGGTGTGGTGCACCTCAAATAAGGATGAAGAAAGTGGGGTGCCACTCAAAAAAAAAAATTTCTTACTCCAATTTTGTGATTATGTTCACACTATCAAGCCTAGTGGTAGTGCGGGAGGCCGCCCGAGCATAGTTCTCATGTTCGAATCCTCCTTCGGATGGCTGAATGGCTTTGGGACACGGCTCGACTTGGAAAAAGGACACCTCAAAAAAAAATCAAGATTAAGTTTTAATATAATCAATTTTTTGCTCCGGTGTCTATAAATTTAATATTCTCGTTGCAAAATACAATATTCTTGTTTTAAAATAAGAATATTAAGTGGTATAAATTTTACCTAATACTAGTTAGTAGTTAATTCGACAACCATAATGAGAAAATACCTAATATTAACTAGAAGAAACTATATACTAATGTCCTAGTGTGCAGACAATTAAGAGTTCTTATGACAACTTATGTAGTACTAGTTTAACTAAATCTCCATGACGAGAAACTAGTGTCTCAAGCCAAACTTGAGTGACCTTTGTGGCGAGTGATCCTTATGGTTACCGAAAAGACATAAAATTCTAGCTGGATGACAAAAGATCACTGGATCGAGTCACAAGGACATATTATTCCTTATATTTAAAATGGTGGAAGTTAGGGACATTGGTCCAAAAAACATGCAATATAACATACACAAAGTCCCGTGATATCTAAAAAATATAAATAAAAACCAGTCTCTCAAGCATAGGGATTCCTTCGCTGTTACTGCGCGAAAGAAAAATTAGTCGATCACAAGAGAGACCCAAACTAGGGCGCAACAGAGACCTGCACTGTGCCAAAGACTCACATCAGCCAATTTCAAGGCAACAATCGTTCCGTGTGAATTTCACCTCTTTATATACAACGTGGCAGTGCAACATTTCACCACTGTGTGCATATATTTCTAAACTTCCTTGTCATAAACTTTCCGAGGCTGGCAACCATTCCAACATTTTCAAGTTGTGAAGTTTCTACAACAAGTAACTAATTGACAAATTCACAGTCCACAACTTCACTCTTAGTACAGAACAATTAATATCAATGAACATGGCGTAGATACAATCACTTGCATAGAAAACAAAGATAAACATGGACTCTGCACACAATTTGTACAAATTATAGAGTCGATCAAAATTTAATTGTCCACATCGGCAGCGCTCAAGTGTTGGCAACCTTTTTTCTGGGTGGAAAGTAAGGCATTCCATACTATACATGAGAGATGGGAAGATGGAATGAATGTGTTTGGGTGCCTCAACTGATGAAAAATTCTTCTACTGAACCGCTAGCCGCTGGAGATGATCAAGGAAGACCTGGAAGCTGACATCATCCGTGAATATGACATCTCCACCAGGAGGGGGAGGATTGTCAGAGTTGTACGTAGCTGAAGGATTCAACTTTGCCAGTAGAAAGCGAGCCTGCACCATTCAGCCAAAATTGACATACCAGCCTCTTTAAGTTAAAAAACATCAGAAGTTACATTTTGACTTCACATGCTACTGCAAATTGCAAAACATGTCATTGTCAAAGTTCATGGAGAGAGTCGGAATTTGTTGCATAGTCCGTGTAATTAGTCCGATATCAGGAACAGTTGATTTGTTGATATAAGAGGTTGGACACGAGATCTACTAGCTCAAGCATTTGGATTTTACACGGTCTCCCAACCAATGTCAAGGCCTCCCAGCCCATCTCCCATGTTATCTATCTCGCTGACCCATGTAGGTACAGTTAGCTTTATGATGTGGATTTTAACAATGTGGAAAAACTAAGAATTGACGTACAGAGTTGCTGCATACCCATAGGAGCGTTGCATCATTGCACGAGTAGTTTCAAATGCCTTTTTAAAGACGATAAGGAAGATATGTTCCAAGTATTTAGTTAAAGAAGCGCAGACTGAGAGAAGAATTTGGTATTATCTCCCATGACTAGTCTACCTGAAGGAGTCATGTTTATCTATAAAGTGCATTCAAACAGAGAATGACAGGGAAGCAAATTTATATATGTCTGAAATTGCTATCTTATCCATTTACAACCAGTCACTGGTCATATAAAAAGCCTCTGGCAAAATTTCATGCCCTTACTCGATAAACTTCCTGACATAAGGCTTACTCAGTTTAATAATAAAGGAAAAAGCTTTCCTCGCAATGCATTAGGAATGAAAACATGAATCCATGATTATGAATAGATGCTATGATCCTTGCACTGGACCAACTAAATGCAAAAGCAACATGAATTTCTCACTCCAGGTGCCTATCGCCTTCGCCCATTGGAGATAGAGAAAATAGATAATGCTAGAGACTTCTCAAGGTTTATACCGACTCCCTAAGTACCAAACTTTAAAAAAAATTGTAGCTGCTACAAGATGTAACTAAAATTTACACCATCTTTGCAGCACCAACAAAACATCAGCAAGTATGGTTGTATGTCTATGCAGAAGTGTATGACAATAAATGTGTTACCTGAGAACCATACTGATCGCAAATGACTAAACGAGGAACAGGAAACCTCTCCTTGATTATGGCATCAGCATCATCTTGAGGAGTTTGCAGCAATTGAGCAAATGCCTGCAACATTATAACCATTTC
The DNA here is from genome assembly GCA_029216955.1 of Iris pallida. Taxonomy (NCBI): domain Eukaryota; kingdom Viridiplantae; phylum Streptophyta; class Magnoliopsida; order Asparagales; family Iridaceae; genus Iris; species Iris pallida. The sequence continues at coordinate 7,262,406 of JANAVB010005597.1, forward strand.
ACGACTTAGAAAGATGAAAAGGAATAAAAGGAAGACAACTTTTTTCAAAGTAAAACTTAGGACAATCACCAATAGAAAATTAAATGACTCGCGGCCATGTCTAAGGAAATTTATATCAATGTAGCCTGTAGTTGATTTAGTTGGCAGAGCAAATAAATAAATCTTCCAAAGTAGATAACATTCTACACCTTCATTAAGAGACTGAAGTATGTTGGAAAGATAATCCATTACTAGAGATTGAATTACAAAATAATTATATTCTCCAAGAGAATCCATCTACAAAAGCCAGTCCCTCTTTTGTTTGAAACAGCTTGGAAAGCAGAACAATTATCAACTTCTGAATACAATAAATGTGGCAAACTTTATTGATCCAATGAGGTTTAACCCTAAAAGTAATTCATTATTTTTTCTTTATGTTGGATGTGTCTGCACATAAACGGATGCATTACACCGAGCACTGGAGCTCGGGAAGGCAAAAATCCATTGCAGGCATTTTTAGCTCGAACAGAATCAGCAGTGACTGTAATGCATGTGCATGCAATGAGACAGGTCCACTTATAATAGTAGTAGTAGTAGTAGTAGTAGTAAATATCTACGGAGCATAAGAAAGTTCCATACAAGATTTGACAAACTTTAATGACCGGATGGTGACCCAACGTCAACCTTCTATGTTAGTGTCAAATTCCTAGCCATGGTAGTATGAGCATGAGAGGGTCACTGTTCTAAAAGGCAGACGCTTAGGCCGCCTAGGCGCTAGGTGCCGGGTGCCCGCCCGATGTCCGCTTAGGTGCCCGCCCAGGTGCCCGCCTAGTCCCCCTTGACATTCGACTATGCATGTTTTGGGGTTTTATGGATTTTTTTCTGCATTTTTTAGTAGATTTGTTTGGATTTGTTTTATTTTTTTTGAACCGCCTAGATCTAGACGGCCGCCTAGGCGGGCTAGGCGCTAGGCGGAAGGTGCCCGTCCGACTAACGCCTAGCGCTTTTCACAACCTTGGAGAGGGTCATGCCATAAAACCTAGGTGGCCAGTTGGCAGGTAGGTACACCTACCTTTTTTTGGATTGTAGTTTAAGCTCATGTAACCAAAGAGCACCCTCCAAGTTACCCTAGATTATAAGAATCTAGACAAAGAGGTAAGATATACAATTGGCTATAGGGAATTGCATTCATTCTTGAGGGGAATTACAAGACGATAAACTCATTACTGATAAGCTAATTGACTAGGAAACTACATATATACTCAGACAAATGTGCACACCAACCCACAATAGGCCGAGAGGGATCTACCACCCCCCCTGAGTTTTCGGTTTCCTCCTATATAGTACTTGTTACCTTATTTGTTCATAACTATGGCAACCAAACACTAGCGTAGGTGGTAACTTGCTTAGTTTATAAGCCATCAAAGCCCATTATGGTTGTTTTATAATTTTTTTTGTTTTTTGTCTTTTGTTTTTTAAAATAAAATTCCATATAATGACTGCATAGTTTAAGTACTTATTTAAGTTAATATATTTTCGCTCCCCCCTGAAACAAGTTCCTGTGTCCGCCACAGCACACACACGCACAGACATGCATACAACTTTTTACAGTACTACGAATATCTTAGGGTCATTTTTGACTCAAAACAATACTACATCTAAACCATCCTGCTTTAATCGTATCAACATCCTTGATGAAGGATCCTCAATAGCACAAAGGGTCTGGATCTTTCTTAACCATCAAGTTTAACAAAATCCTCACCCTTCCCATAATCTTGTTAAAGTTGCACTAGCTTTTCTCCAAATTTGCTCCTTGAAATAAAAAAATTCTTCACGTTTGTCAATTAAAACACTATCCACAGGACCACAGCAACAAAAATACACCATGAAATCTCACACTGAATGTACCATGTAAGAGCATCCTTAGATAATGAAAAGAGATGGACACTCAAAACTAAGCCTTAAAACTTGCCTTGTGGAAATAGGATATAAGACAAATAAAGATTAATTGATAATGACGTGAAATATCACTCAAATTAATTCTGAAATTCAATACAGCACTATTTATCATTGATATCAATCATTCACGAAGTTCAAAAGAATATTCTGTTACACATAAGATCACTAACAACTTACAGGACAGAATGATTGGAATTGTCGCCAGGGAACAAAAAACAATTATAAATGTAACCGAATATCATGATAGATGATGGGAAGTAAGAGAAGATGGATTGAGATAATTTGGATCTAAAGTTAAATTTAAGCAAACCTGCGTAAGCGGGAGCCTCGTGACACTTGGACGCCCCATTTTTAGTTGAATTTAAGCAATGGCGACCCTTAGGGTCAAAGGTTACGTGTGGTAGGTTCCTAATTAAATCTGGAACTCCGACTAGGTGCAATCAAGACAAGCCATGTTGAATCAGTGAAGAAAAGATAGGTATTTACTGACGAGGATGCACTGAATGGATAAGAGGGATTCATGTGCTAGTATTAAAGACTAGAAAAGGCTTGTAATGAGTAAACTGAAAATTTTCCATATACGTATCTGACGGTAATACTATGTAGATGGGAGATAAATTTACTTCTCAAAAGCATAATACTAAACACAATGACCCATGGGTGAACAATAGCTAGTACCATTTTTGATATAAAATTCAAGGTGGTTGCATCACCTGGTGTTCAGCTTGATTTTGATAGCCAGCTTTTCTCCATTGAGCAATATTTGTTCCATGAAAAACAACAACAGTAAAAAAAGAATCCAAAAGCAGGATCCTGTCAGAAGCAATTGCAGTTACATCCAGGAGAACAGGCTCTGGTCCCGACTGGAAGGAGTAAGATATTAATGAAGGTTGGATCATCACAACTGAGTTAGCCACGTTCTCTCTATTGAGGATCATTCTGTAATATGCAGTCTCATCTGGACTGTTATTAAAGACCTGCAAGAAAAGAACAAAATTTACTATATCAGAATGAAAAGAAAACCAACTTCATTTACCTAAGTACAAAAGATAATCACATACATATGAAGAACTTGTATAAGCACATACATCTTACCTGGACAAACTGAGACCTCCTAAGATGAAAAATAAACTGTGGAAATATAGAGAGGCGCGATGATAAGCTGAATGAGGATGGACTGTCTTTCTGATAATCACCGAATTTGGAACATAAACGAATTAACGATCGATCAAGCCATCTGATTGGGTCAAAATCAGCCTGTGTTAAGATAGAGTCAGAACTTCATGATCAAGAGAGAATCAAGATATGCATATCAAAAACCATAAACCTTCTGGTTACAAACTGGGAAAGGCTAAATAAACAGGTATGCCGATAACATATTCCATTTTTCATTGTCTCCCATTGAGAAACCAAATGCAATGTTTATCAGTTTTAACAATTTTGTACGATTACAATGATATTTGAAATATAACATAGGTGTAACAATCACAAATCGAGCATGGCCAAAGAAACTATAGCAAAGATTATAAACTACCTCTCTGACTCTTGAAAATGCTAGCGTATAGGACATCTACTACATTCAAGCATGGTCTAGGAGACTTTAGCGAAGATTCTAACCAACCCCTATGACTCTTGCAAATGCTAGCGTATATGAGATCTACTACATTCACCACCTATAGTTTGTAATTATTTTTAATGACATCAATTCATTTACCATTATAGGTCAAAGCAATGTTCCAGACAACAGTAGTATGATGCATATCCCCATCCACCAGAAGTTCCAATGTGCAAGGAAGTGAATCGAGTTCTTTAGAGACTCAAAACCAACATGAGTTGAGGTTAATTATCTGAGTTCTTAGGGCCTGTACAATCAGTTGATATGGGGTTTACTAAATTAGAGCTTACAAAGCAACATATAGATGGATAGGGCCCATCCTGTGACCAGATAAGTGGATAACTGGAGCAATGACATGATCCCCGAGTTAAAAAGGTCAAGGAAGTACGTTAGGATACCTCTGCTGAACGAGTAACCAATTTTGCATGGCAAAGTCCATGGTAGCAAATCAATATACTTCTGAGCATGGTCAAAATATTCATGAATAATTTAAAAAAGTTGTGAATTATTTGTGGACAAATAATCCACCATATATATATGCGCGAATAAATCGTCAATTCGCAATTATATCAAGAATTGTTCAGTGTTTGCGAATAAATCAAGAGTTGTTCCTTATTTGCGAAAATAGATTACGAATTATGTCTTAAATTCGCTAATAAAACAGGACTTTTGGAATTGGTTGCCTTTTTATGGCAAGCCAGTATACCAAGCCAGTACAGAAAAAGGTGACCAATCTGGTCCTGGGTGTTATCCCCCAAACACCAACCAAGAAAGTCCTCCACATACATTTATAACCACTGATATCCTTTTCCCCTTATTTCCAGACGATGTGGGACTAATCATGGCTCCTTGGGAAGGTTTTTATCAACCATCATCATACAAGTTCACAACAGAAGACAAGCACCCCTAAATTTGTATGTTAGCAAAGTTTTGACTCCACTAGTCAACTCTTGTATCAATATTAAATGAAGAAAAGTATAAAACAAATGGATTGAATTGATAGTGGGGGGGGGGGGGGGGGAAATAAATGAATAGCCAAGTTTTCCCTCCTACCTAGCCCACTATCCACTAGGAAGCAGCTATGCAGTTAAAAACAGTTTTTTCATGATAACGGTCCAGTAGAGTTATTGATATATCACTGATATATCGGATTTATAACAGTAAATATCGATTTGCATTTTTAACACAATTTTTATATATGAACAACACACTTAATAGTTATCTATTATAAAATATGCAAGGAGAGTTTTTTTAAAGCATTAAAACTAAAAGGTTCATACCCAAACCAATATTATAATATAAAAAATACCACTTCAAAACGGTTCAATTAATATGAAAACAAAAAAGATCTCAATTCAACTTTCAAGTTTCAACATCTAATAATCTTCATTATCCTGAACTTCAACTTCATTTTCTTCGTTTTCACCATCACCATCTTCTCCACCTTCTTCCCAAGTTTGTTCATCTTTATCTTCTTCATCCTCCATATATTCATCATCGTGAATAAGTGAGGAGAGTGAATCTATAACACCATTTTGTTTTTTCTCCTCTCCTCGACTTTTGGTTTTAACAAAACCTAACCGTTATATATCGAATTTTTTCAAAAGCGATATATACTGATATATCGGTCATATCGACCGATAATATCGGTACCGATATTTTACCGATTTGTTTCCCAAAGAAAAATCGGTGTCGGGCCGATATCGTTATATTATAACCGATATATAACGGTTTTTAACTGCTTAGGGAAGCAGTCAAAAACAAAGTCCCAAAGCAAGCCTAGTTCCCACTTCTCACTTTCTAGAAAAATATCCCCAGACCCCTTTTAAAGATTTTATTTACAATCCTACCACTCCAAAGAAATAATGTTTTCAAAATAACTTTCCAAAGAATATGTCAAACATAGCTAAGAATTTTCTTTAGAAAATCTAATGCCCTTTTCAGTACAATTTCTTAGAAAATCATTTTTGGTAATAGATTTGATTTTTAATATTAATATTTACAATTCTAACTTTTTACATATTTTCATATTTATTTATCAGAACTTTTGCCAAATTTCCCAAAAAAATTACCAAATTACGAACTTTTCAACTTGCTATTAGTGACTATATTTATAAGCAACAATTTAAGAAAGGATGCATCTATTTTCTGAAAAGGAAACTGCTGAAGAAAATAGGACTTATGTACAGGATATTTCTCCTTCACTGTCAAGTTGTTTGCAAACTGGATTATGGTCATTTAACTTTTCTTCTGTAAAGCCTATACAAAGGCAGAAAGACACGTCTAAGATAACTTTTGATGAATAGAATCTATATATGAACCTTCTCTTCAAATGCTTTACTCCCTTTTCTATCTTCTTCCATAATTGTATATTATTTTATCCATAATGAATGATTTCCAGCATTTATCTATTACTCCACTCTCACCAAAATCAGGAAAAGACCTAGTAATCTATTTTCTTAATTGTATATCATATATATCCTTGAATGGTCATAACTTAATCATCCCAAACATAAACACGCATCTCAAGGCTAATCCACCAAAATATTTCTTAACCATCCCCCTTTCCAGAATAAGCTTTTCCTTAGGCATGCCCTTACAGATCAAATTCTTCACTCGCTACCTAACTGGCAATAGAATCTATTCTTACAGCAATTTATTCAAACGTCAGATATCCATCCAATGGACACATGTACTTAGTTGCATTAACACTATGTTTACAGTTTGACTTCTACATTCATAATCAAAGATTCCTTAGTACACTACATCAAAACTAGCAGGTCACTAAATCATCAAACATCACCATTCTGTTCAAAAGCCAGCATCTTTGAATTTACTCTTTGATGGATCATATGTATCTTAATATGGCAGTTCAGTTGTTCCATCATACATCCTTCAGGAGACAACATGGCATTTGATGCAGTATCCTGTTTATGGTTAGTCCTAGGAAAAGCTTCGACTGTTCGTGTAAAGATTGCTGAACATTTTCCTTACAAATACAAAAAGGACATTATTCACTCCTGGAGGTACCCACCAGAACACTTTTCAACTCAGCAGGATTTCCATTTGCAATGCAGTGCGTGATAAGGACAAAGAGTAAATGTGTTATTCGTCTCTCCACTAGAACATACCAGACTCAATGCTGTAGAGGAGGCTGACTCAAGGATATTGCTCCTACTACACCTTGTGTCTGATTAAGTAGTATCGTGACTTAAACAATGTTCAAACCAGTGTACTACAAACAACTAAGAAAAATAAATATGTAATTTCACAAATACTGGATAGACACTTTTACTTCCATAAACTTCTATCATTCCGATTCCCGATTCCGCTGCATCCAAAATATTGCCTTCTACTAATACAGTACAGACTTCGTTGCTACATATCAGACCATACACTTTTAGATAATGTTGAATCAGGAATACGTATTCTATGAAAGAATATAATATCAAAAGGCTACTTAGGGTCACAGTTAAGTACCTCACTTTCCATTTTAAAGGAAACCAAGCGTGCCAAGACTGCAGCAGCGGCTTCTTGATCAAAGCCAGATATTAAATCCTACAAAATACATGGAGTTCTTCAGTAAAAAAGTATTTGAAATCCCAATCATCAGTAGGCAATTACAAAGAGAAACTAAATAAAGAATAATGTGCACCAAATAGGGAAATTGATCATCCAATGAGAAGTTCAATGCATAGCAATCAAGTGTCGATGTAGAAAATAATAAAAGCCATAAATTATCCCAAATTTCTTGAATTAATTGCCATTTTTCCTGTCAAGATGCTGCACCTAGGAGTTTATCAAGAAAGTCAAAAATGCAATAAATTAGCTTCTTTATAATATGAATCACATCTAAAACAAAAATATGCTATTTGTTCATATCATTCAGTAGTAGTATACCTTCATCTGGACACTACGCTATTTACAACCTTTGGGATTCTTGTTCACTTGAAGCTAACAGATTGAACCAATAATTCCCGGTACATCGGATGATCCACAATTAGAGTAGCTGGGGAAAACACAAGGTGTCCGGGAAGGCCCATGAGGGAGTTCTTGGCCTGGGTGTTGCTGACTAGCCAGGGGCAACCCATACACCAATAGTGCATACGAAACCCACACTGATAGAAGAGAGAGAGAGAGAGAGAGAGAGAGAGAGGAGGGGGGGGGGGGGGGGGGGGGTGCTGACTACAGCTGTCAATGGTGCTGATAGGAGGATATCTACATTAGTCATGAAGATGGCAGTATGGAGAATAGTAGCAACTTGAAGGAGGAAGGGCGTACCATTGAGAAGCATTGTGTCGTGGCAAAGATGACAATGTTAGAAGAAAGCACCAAGATAGCAATATGCAGATGGGAAGAGGACTCCAATCATGTCTCATTTAACTACATAAAGTTTATAGCTTCACTTGATTATCGTATCATAGTCCCATAGAAAATAAAATTGTAAATAATATGACATTTCTACAGTTGTATATCAAAAACAAAACATAAAGAGTAAAACTACATCATAGATAGTAGAGGTGGAAAACCCTGCAAATATCGGAAACATAACATAGAGTAAGTATTAAAAAATCAATTGTTTCTTTGGTTAACAGTGTCTTCGGAGATGGTACATGTCATCACAGAAGATGTTACATGTCATTGTTGGAGATGTTGGAAGTCGATGAATGACGTTGAAAAGAGATGAGCATCCAAAGAGTTCGTTCAAGAAAAGGTGGTCTGAAATGAAGAAATTGAAAAAGGTTTAAAGGGTTATCTGTGTATTTGAATAGAAAGTAGAATTGTAGGGCCAACTTATATAACCATTAGATTAAGGTTAACCCAATAACTTATCTATTGGCTGACACATATTGCATCCTCCGATACTTAAAAGTGTTAAGATAAGTTATCCCCTTCTCATGGTCAATGAATCAATCCATTTATAGGGGGGTATATATTGTAAAATGTAGCATGTATTGCAAGAAACTGACAATAAAGGGTGCAACATACTGGACATCAGTTGGTTCAGTCGATATCATTGATGGAGTAGAGATGACCACCAAGAAAGATAAGACCAAGGCCAGTAATCTCAACATGATCAACGGCCAACTCACTATGAGATGGTTAGTGAGCAGGGAGGTCACATCCTCGCCTAAGGGAAAGGAAGGAGGAGCTAGATTTCTAGTTGGAGGCTTGTGGACAACATAGGTCTTCTGCTCAGACGGTGGATTACGAAGTTTGATTCATCAACTAGGATTCAACTAATGCTTGATGCAAATACCAGTGAAAACTCCTCACTTCTGCATAAGGGAGAGGTCGACTGACCCATGTGGATGGTGTTGAAATATAAAACTGTCCAAAGGTCTGTAACCATTCTAATAGAAAAGCAGATATTTCCAAACTCTAAAAGTGATCCAAGTCAAAATCAGAAGATTATTCACGAGTTATCGAGGAACAACCTCAAATTGCAGCAGAAAACACAAGCAAGTTCATCTTTGCTTATTGGTCTATCAAGCATAATAATTATGGTGCACTCAGGCAAATCCACGTGTAGGTAGCATGAGAGGGAAACGATAGACAAGGGAAAGGGAAAGCAAGGGGAAGGCGCGGAAGGAGCATACTGGTTAAGGACTGAGGGAAGAGATGGAAGGGGGTAAAGGAGTTGTGGAGGAATGACAAGGTGGAAAGGAGGGGGAGAGAGCTTAGGAGGGGCAGCAAGGAGGAGAATTTGATGCGAAGGGATGGGCATGACAAGTAACTTCTGAGGTAATTGACGGGGGCTGGGACATGAAGGCCAGTTACGACCTTTGGTAGTATGATGGCAGTGGCGTCAGGGCGAGCATGTTGTGGTAGCGAAGATGGTCTAGGAGGGAGGGAGGGAGAGACAAGAGGGGGGGTGATCAAGTTAGCTCCTGGTGGCTACACAGGTTAGAAAGAAATCCATGGCAGTAAGAGCAGAGGAATTAACTGAAGTGTATCACAATACGATACAGAACCTGTCAGCAACCACGGTCAACGTCCAGCCCACAAACATTTGAGATGCGGTGGGCGAGAAGCTGCCACTCATACATGAAACTAGGTGGTAGATAGAGACTTGGAAACCTAATGAGTGTGGCAAATCTGCAGGACACAGCTTTGCATGTGACCTATAGGTGGGTCCCAGTAGAGTCACAGGAAGGTGGATTTCCAAGAGGGCATGGGAATTTTGGAGCTGGAGAATTCTCCATAAAAAAGAGTTGAGGAACAAACATGGATCCCGCCATAACAAAAGATCTGAGACTGACTCTTTCTGTTCTACAAATGTGATCTGCAACCCTAGTTGTCGATGCAGGCTCACCTTCAGTTGAAAAAAAAATATTCTAAGCAAATATCACAGATCAACCAACCAAACAGTGCTGAGAGAACAACAATTGCACATGTTTTTTCTTCTTTCCATATGCACCACAATTCATTAGTAGTTTAACTTTTAAAATAAAGGCTAATGCAGTAGCAACAAATGCAGATTCTAGCTCGGAATATTTGAATAGTTTCCTCCTATAATCCTCATATGTTTTTAATGTCAAGAAGCAAGTGTAACACAAATTCCAATCTAGAACTAAAGACTAATCATATGTATAAATACTAAACAGTCCTGTTTTGAAAATTTTATAGATGTAACGATATCAAATTAATAAGAGAAAGCAAGCACAAAGTTCAGGCGTAAGGAAATTTACAGCATAAAACGTACAGAATCCTGATGGACAAGGATATGCCAGTATTGCAGTAAAGGTGTGAGAATTATCAAAGTACCTAATCTGTTAAAGAAGTGATCAACTTATTGAATATACAAAAACACAAACTTGCCTGGATGCTGCTTGGTCCAGCCACCCATCTTCTGGAAAGTGTAGTAGAACGTAATCTCATATGTCCATCATTGTGCTGATAACTGCAGCAAGGTCCATGTAATCCATCAGATAATCCTCATCTTCCCGAATCATAAAAAGGACCCAGGAATATAAATTACAAGATCAATATTCATACTATGTCAAAAATTGGAAGTAGAATTGATTGCTTGCTGGTTGACCAATTGCATCTGGGCCATCTTTCCTTGCTATGTCAAAAATTATACATAAAGATGTTTTCTTGTCAAGACCACACATTTTCCAGGCACTAGTGTTTCCCTGACCAACAGCTGTTTCAGAGCATAATGGACCTTTCTGTACAACACACAAATAACAAATGAGATAATATCTACAACGCTATAACTTAAGATGCACACATCTTTAATATACCTTCTCAAGTGAAGCACAGGGACCAAGTATGCCACTAACTTTCACATCTTTCGAGCAATTAACCTCAAACACACCACTGCAGGCATGTTTATATTTAAGGTGAGTATCAACGTAAATCAGGCTCATATTTCAATCTCCAGCTATATATATATATATAGTTAAAGCAGATGCTAGACTAGGATAGGCTTAAACAAACTTGGATTGCGGTACAAAGAAGGATACAATGTTTTCAAATAATATAGAAGACCCTTAAAATAGCTGAATAGGAGGAAAAAGATTCAAATGGTAGACCCCAAATATTTGGGAAAAAGTTGTTGTAGATTGTGGAGAAGTGAGCCTTTAAAGAAGAATTAATTCGATGGCATAAAGAAGTCACACACATTCAAACCTAAATATCAAAAATCAAAATGTGACTAAGTTAATTTTCACAATGCGTTCATATTACAGATTGGCATATATAAGGTTATTTCTTCTCTTTGAGAACCAATGTGCAGGAACTTGCTACTTCAGCAATGTGAATGACAGCAATCTCATTTGGAGAAGTAGTCCAAAGATGACATGATTTTCATGGAACACATAAAAGTTGAGCAAATAGTGTTTCCATCTGAATCGGACATAGAAAGGTATATTTATTGTCCTTGCACCAAAAATCATCAAGAAGGTTCAACATATTTGGAAGGATGAGCTCAGTACAAGAAACAGAGTGCCAAGTGGATACTTACTTGAATGATAAGCCAAGGTCATACTCACTTGACTGAAATATGCGCCTAAATGAATCCTTGAAAACAGAATGCCCAAAACTTTCTGCAAGGACAACGATCCCACCACTCCTCTCGACAGCAACTTTCAGCTCTGCAACTCCTACCTGAGAAGCATAGTGACAACAAACATAAACCTATCTTCAACACCAAAATCTGAACTGAATGACCCGAACTTCACAAGCATCCACAATATAAACCCCTAAGACTGCACAAGCAGGAAATACAAATCAACAAGGAATAAACATATCAATTATGTGATAGACACTTTAATGGTATTTTGATTATTTCCTGATTCTTTGGTCAAATTCTACTCATCCTCATGAAAAACTAGCATTATTGTGCTAACATATTATTCTGTCTCACAAAAAGAACTTGTTGAGAGAGAGAAAATGTTGTGTCGTGATACTTCATTTACGAGGCATGAGTACATATATACAGGATAAGGAGAGGCTTCCTCATAGTTCACTATAAGATGTGGAACAAAAGTAGACGACTAATATCTAACAGTCCCCTTTAAGCTGGAGTGCATATGTTATGCAGGCCCAACTTATTACATAAAGCAAAAGATCTAATAGAGGCCAACAGCTTTGAAGCAAATCAGCAATATATCTTCAGAGCAAGTATATGGTGTGCAAATGTTATTTCTTGTAACTTCCTCTCGAACAAAGTGGTCAAAGCATTTGGTTCTTTCATGAAACACTGGACTGCTAGCAATGAAAATAGCATCTAGGTTATCACAATGCATAGTCATTGGCTTATTGTAATAAAAGTCGAGATGACTTACTACGTTCTTCAACTACATCATGTCATAGTGATAACTCTGTGTTCTGCTTTGTGCACTTTATCTTGTTACCACAATATATTTCCTAGTTCAAACAAGATATCCACCAATATAGATGCAATAACCGGAAGTGGATCTCCTGTCAACCTTTGACCCCACATAGTCTGCATCAGAGTAAGCCTCAGTGTCAATATGTCCATCGTATCAATTCAAAATCCTCCTCAATTCCCTTTCACATAACTCAAAATTCTTAATGCTACCTCCCAAGGCCTAGTAACGATTAGGTAAATCAACTTACTCATCAGTCATATATAACTGGACTTATCCGTAACATCCTCATCATCATCAAACAACAAAATCAGGATTCTGCTCCATAGGAGTATCAACTACTTTGATACCAAGTCCATAGCAGGTTAATTAATGTAACCATGACAAAACCTAAGAGAACCCTAGATGGATAAACTAATGCAGTCCCAAAATGAAGATATACAGAAGGAATAGACACCCATATAAAAAAAAGCAGTCAATCAAGAGTTGCAAATCTACTGTAAATAACCATAAAGTCACAAGATTTTGCAACTAATAACAAGTTGCGATTATGGGTTTATAGTTGAGAATTGAAGAATCATTCCCACAATCAAGAATAAGCCCAAAACTCACTCGCTCCTCTGCTATGACGCCTTCAAGTCAAAGGTCTCACCATCAAGGCATCAACCTCGACATAACAATGGTTCCTCGAACAATTTGAGGACGAGGATGAATGGTTATTCTGCGGTTTTGGGGTGGTGGTGGTGGTGGTGGGGGGGGGGGGGGGGGGGGGGGGGGGGGGGGAGGGGGGTTGGTTGGTGGTGGAGGTGGTGGTTGTTGGGTCCAAGGTACGTTATGATTGGTAGGGATTTGGGGAAGGATAAGAAGAGTTTTCGGAGTTGTTTGGTGGCTGAAATATAAGGGTTAAGGTGCCTACACAGGATTCAAGCTCCTATAGCAGAATAGATGAAAAGAATATACTATTTACGAATAGGCAATCTCACCACAAATTTAAATATAAAAATCAACTCTTCCTTAATTAAAAATATCAACTCTTCATTAATTAAAAATCTATATACAAGTAGCTTTATAAAGAAACAAACTTGCTCATCAAGAAATAAATCCTAATCAGAATCATAATAAATAAGATTGCAACTAATCCTAATTCAATTAAAACAAACCAAGTCCCAACATAATAAACCAAATTTCAAATAAACCACAAGTCTAACATAAACCCGTTGTCCAAATTAGTTCCAGCTGGACTCGTACTTGAAGTAAGTCTGAATAGGTTCTCCATCAGGAGAACCTCAAGTTTAGGGTGGAAATGAAGTTGGCAAGAATGACTGAGCCACTCAACTATGTGGTTGGATGAATAGTAGAAGGAATGGGTAGAGGAAGTGATAGATTCCTCCATAAGACAGAAAGAGGAGATGATGGCCTATTATGATGACTATATTAATTAGACTCAATAGAGCATAAATCAATCATCGCAAGTTTCAATCCGCTGCCAATAGACCACTGAGTGGAAGTAGATGGTTATCTCAGTTTGAGGAGGCAAATCCAAGGAGCTGACCTATTATGTATAACACCTTGGTGAGGGCAATTACCAATAAAAGGATTCATAAATTAATTGAGTAACCACAACTCGAGGGCAAAACTAGTTGAGAAATGAGCAACCAGTTTCACACAAACTAATTTGCAATATGTTTTACAACTTATAGATGACAAACATTAAAAGAACCTAACACGTAGATAGAAAATTTTAAGCACACAGATGAAGTTTTAAAAACAAAAAAGTGGGTAAAGAAAAAGCCAATCAGAAAAAGTTTTCCATACCAAGATCTTTTAAGCTATTATGCTCATTTCCATGTGTTTAGGGTAAGACTTGGTGGAAAGGTAATAGGACGCATGTGTGGTACACGTATTCTTAGGTAGCTGGACATGTCATGAATTGCAGTATTTATACTTCATTACCTGGTCCAGTGCGCATGCAAACAAATCCAGGACATGTCCTTGATGTACAAGTTGCTTTGAAAGACCTTCATAAAACTTAACAGCTTTACTGTAAAATGGAGCAGAGCCTTTATCTAAGTCTTTGTGAGAACGAGTAGGCTCACTTAAGTTCTTTGATACAATCTGCAAGTGTGTTAACAAAAAAATTAAAAATTAAAAACCTTGGAAATTAACTGAACTAATGATTTAAAAATTGTTAACCAACATGATATAAAAATTGTTAACCAACATGATATCATTGACGGCCAATGAAATAGGCACTATTATTCCCTGTAAGTACAAGATAAATGGGGGAAGAATGCTAAGCCAAACAACTATAGCAACCAAATGGGTGGAATAACTTTTGAAATGCAAGACATATCATAGGAAAAAGAAGGGCATAAACTTAACAGCATTTGAGGCTGATTCAACATTATTTATAAACTTGAAAGTATAAACATTACCAATTCTACGTACATATTTAACTGAGGAAGACTTACAAACAGGCCTACCCTAACAACATAACAATAAAAAGACCATGCAAATATGCTGTATGAAGCAATTAAAGATTATGTAATTATTGTACACTAAAGCAAGATATCAAATTTCTGTGCTAGATATAACCAAAGGATGTAGAAAGCTCAATCATTCATTGTTTCATAAAGCCAAACTCTGGCTGCCGATCCAGTACTGCTCTAAATGTACTGCTCTAAATAAAACTAAGCACTGCCATAAACTTCCTACAGTGACCCTTGTTCCCTCAACTCTAACGATTCCAAATACATAAGAGGCCAATCCAGAGACTAGTCAAGCCAGTTCCTATGGATATAAGCCAGAACCACCCCATAAAAACTGGTAGTGGCTGGTGTACGATGACTTGATGATAGAAATAAAACTGGATATAAGCCAGTACCTCATCTTGAATCTTCAGTATATGTGGATCTTGCAAGGGAAGAGAACCACCCTTAACCAATTTAAATAACGTAAACGTAGACTCAAAAAGTTAATTTTAGAGTACATGAATGGCCTTAGCCAATTTCAAACGACCAATCAACCACAGATACTTCATTGCCATAGGTTACTTCACACAAGATCCTCCACTTGCAACAGATAGTGTCGGCAACACTTGGTGGCAAGTGGAATCACTTTAATCCTTACACAGCAGCAACTGTACGAAACCTAAGAAAGGTGGACCATAATATTATGTTTCCATAGCACAAAAAAGAAAAGAAGAAGAAACATGTAATTCCTATCCAAGGCAACACATGCTATACACTTTAAAAGAAGCATCACAAGAAAAACCAATCATCCTCCAAGAATATGAGAACTGTGGACACAAACTTAAAGCTCAACCACAGTCAACATCTTGGAATCACGATTCGAAGCCTCTTCGACCATGATGATAGAGAGCATGTTGATGAGACTCATTTCCACAACTCAAATCAAGATGTGCATGATTGAGAGCAGAACCACTAATGTCATTAAATAATTATGAGAATGTTTAAAGATTCCATTTGCGAAGATCTTATGCATGATCAAAGATAATTCTTGTTTTATTTCTATCATCAAGTCATCATACACATCAATGTGTTAGCTGAATGATCATGAAAATCATGCAGATCTATACTGAAATGAAGCAATTGAAACTTCACCATCTAACCTAAACCCGACGCAGGATTTTCATGACAAAAGTTTGACGGCAATGTTCGCTGTCTGGCTTCTAGCAATAACTAAAACTCCAACTTATATCTCCAACTCTCATCCCTCCTCAACTTCTCTCCTCTCAACCTAAACCCTAGGAGTCGAACAGGTGAGGAAACAGGAGCTGGCCATTATAACAAAGTATCTACGTAACAGACTGCAGCCTCCTTAACTTATGAAAACAAAAGAGAAAGAGGCATAACTCTAGGTCAACTATTACCAGATTGCTACACCCAAATTAAGTTATGCAAGGATGTATCCACGTAATTTTTAAAATTGAGAAAGAAATTGACTCAGTGCGCGCACACACACACACACACACACACATATATAAACTCCCACCATTAAATGGAAGGAATAATACACTTCCCCGTGGGGTCAAACCTACCCAGCCATGAAGCTTACGTCACACACACAAACACATATATATAAAGATGATGGGCCCCGATTTGTACCGATGCCATTACTAACTTTTATATGCCCACCAAGCAAAGTAATGGTGGGCCATCAAATGGCTGGTCAGCATTGTTTGCTAAAATCTGTAAGTATTATATCGCCTATAGTATATTCCAGTAATAGAACTAAAGAATCAACTTGGATGGGTTAAACTTCTTCAAATCATAATTATGTTCATTTTTTGACGTAAAGCATGAAAATCTGGACCATGTGAACCGTGTTCTATTTGAATCATCTATTAGGATGGTCCACAATGTAATTTGGTAGGTGGACATAACCAAGATAGGTTACATGTATCAACTTTGACTGGTTAAAATTGTTCAAAAATAACAATTTTCATTTTCCAATGTTTTAAGGCATGAAAATGTAGATCATTGTGAACCGTGTGGATCATCTGTTACGATGGTCCACAATGTAATTTGGTAGGTGGACATAACCAAGTTAGGAGTTCCAAAAACCAAATAATCACACCATATATGGATACTGGTTGTTAACATAAACATGCTCTATGCACCTGATAAAGACAAAGGGACGTATGGGGAATGCTTTAGGGAACAACCAAGTACCATCCGACGGTCTTTAAGAGTAAAAGAAGCAGGTATTCATAAGAAAGAAGCAGGTATTCATAAGCAAGAGGTCCGGGGACCTCAAAATCATAGAACTTGAACATATGTGCATGCATGAACTTGAGCATATGATTGCAATGAAGCATACTCTAAACTTTATGCTGATCAAGTTAGAATGCTCACCTCTGTTATATGCTAAGCATACGCAAATGCAACTCCTTTTAGTGCAATGGAATTCCAATACATTTGATAGCATCAAACGCTAATTCAGTATATTTAACTCCAATAATTGGAAGGATATTTAACAATGTAATGTAACATATTATAGGAAATTTCATGACCAGATAGCTTAATGCTTATCAAATGCTACAGTTATAGTCATAGTTACCAAAGGCGATGTACTTAAGCACCAAGGTCCTTTGGGGCCTAGGTACAAAGCACAAAAGTGAGGCATGCACCTAAGTAAAGCAAAACACATGTATAACTAGAAGAAGAATAGAGGCCACCGACCTCAAAACTGTTTTGTGTTGCTATGTTGTAGGTCAAAATTGTTCGTAACAATATAAGAAAGATTCAAAAGTGCTTGAACCGCAAACGGGAGGGTCGATGATGTTATTGACTCCCCTGTATAAGGTCACACATGTTCGCAACAAAAGCAAGGTCCGAGCTCCCTTGGTGCTGAGATTTTCACATAGGCGCGAGCCTAGGTGTGCTTTTGACAACTGTGGCTATCATTGAAACCAAACTGGCCACTAGGCAAAATGTTATTAAAAAAAAATTATCTGAAACCCCAAATAACGTAAAGTGGCCTAATTTGCATCAAAAGAAACATAAAAAAGACCCACTTTACAGCATAACTTCATTAACAAATTCATTTAACCAAACAGTTTCCTATTTTTGTTACCAGCGAGTATGGAACACGGCCCCTTGTGGCCTTGCACAATTTTCCCTGTAACCAATTGCTGACTTGACATCATCTTCCAGAAGTCTGTTTTCCTCTGAACTATGGTAACATGCACCTTGATTTTCTACAACCATATTGGCTTGCCTGTCATTCAACTTATCACATAAAATGTGATCACCGATTCGATTAATTAATCGATTTTACCAACAAAAGCTTTTCTCATTTTTATCTGTTGATCATGGTTGTAGATATCCGCCGATATGTCAGCATAGGTAAAACAACAACACATTTTTTTGCAAAATATATAGTTCGTGTTATTTTACAATATGCCGGCCGAAATGTCAGGCCCAACCTGATATATCCGACACAAATTTTTCAAATGTCGTGCGACATTTAGTTAAGTGGAATTTTGTTGAGGATTGTTTTGAGATAAAGGACTTTGTGTTAAATCTGTTGGACTCTTAAATTACTTGTATATTTTAATGTAAATTACTTAAGACTCTTGAATTATTTAAACTCATAAATCATGTGTTTTATATCTTTACTTCTTACTTTGACTCTTACATTAGTTGATACGGCATTTTAATTAGTATATTTTTATATCTGTTCTTATAGTTGTTACGTTAGTTGTTAATTTTAGAACATTTAGTACATTTAGCTAGGACATTTAGTATATACATAGTACCCTAATATGAATATCTGACATTTTAATATGTCTCCAACATGCCCCCGACATCTGACTTCCGACATTTCAAAACCAATTCCTACATGAACCCAACATCTCACATCTACAACCTTGTTGTTGATGCGTCCATATACTCAATCCACAAAACATAGCATGCTGTAAACTGATGATACTCAATGGTCTTCCTAGATGGTGGTAAACCAGAGATGTAACGTTTCAACAGTCAACCTCTGCTCCCTTCTCGTTGTTCGAAGGAATGGTTATACCAGAAAGAGGGACAAAGAAAGGTCAGACGAATTGCAGAAAATAATAAAATTGGTATTAACACATTCTTGGAAAGTTATAAAACTCCATCCAGTTATTCATTCCAAGTGTTAGTAATGGACCCTGTAGAATTCCTACATCTGACCTTTAACCCTGTAGCCCGTAGACATGCACTGATTAAATTCTTACACAAAAGTTTCAGTTGGTGCTCTCAACAAAGTTTTTATATAGACCAAACATAAATACAAAGGAAAAGTGGCAGAAAGAATATTTACTAGCAATTCTAACAGAGAACAGCACAAGAGAATGTTCATAGCTACCACAGCCAGGAATTTGGCACCAATATGGAGGGGACGTCAAGTCGACCTACAGTCATTAAAACTATGCCACTATGGCAATTCTTTTATGGAGCTTTCTTAAGCTCCATAGCCAAGCCCATACTGATAGGAGAAGGATTGGGTGGTGACGATGAACCAGCAAAAGAAAGAAAAACTTGAAAAGAGAAGTTAAGAAGAAAATGTACACATTCAGTTTAAAATCTGGACAATAAGAAAGTTAAGTCCCACTCATACAAAAATGATAGAAAGGCCAAACACCACACATTCAAGAATAAAACAGCAGAAGAAGATGTAGTGCAATGTTTAGTTTGTCATCTGACTTACAGAACCAGCTCCTTCTGTTGATGGACCACCAATGAATGCCATAATCCTTGCCCCTGAACCAGGAACACATACCCCTAATAAACTAGCTGCTATGCTTAATGCTGTGCTTGTACATCTCGATGCTCGTTGATCCGCTGGGACAGGCCAAGGGTCTTTCTGAAGCTCCTCCAGAAGCTAAATATCACAGAATCCAACATAAAAGGCATGCATTATCAGCATGGCACATAATGGCCAAGTAAAAAAGGGAACTGAGGCACCAATATAATTATTTAATTGGGAGTAGAATGTTTTTATATATAATCTATTCATCATGTTACCTCATTTATTTAACAGTTAATTTTCTCTACAGTACGGTAGAGAAACAAGTTAGAGAAAATATGAGAGAGGGGGGTTCCGCCAGTAGACTGGCAGAATTTTGGTATCTATTTTTTCTTTAAAAAACTATATAAAATTTGTTATTATTCATACGCAAAAGTATCTATTTGTCAAATCTAAATTAAACTATTATGCATCTAAAATTTGGCATCAAAAAAATTATTTTAAAAGTCAACAACTAGATAATATCATATAAATTTTATTACAACCATACATCAAATTATATTAATATAAAGTTTGTATTTTAAACCAAAAATAAATTGCGTAAAGATGATAACAAATTTTATAAACATATAAAATTTAAAAAAATTTATCATCCATACTCAAGTTTTGTGTATGGATGAAAATATCATATAATTTTTGTTATCATACATATGCAAAATTATCTATTTGTCAATTTTAAATTAAACTATTCTGCATCCAAAATTTTCTTTTTAAAAGTCAACAAATAGATAATACCATATAAAATTTGTTATCATCCATAAGCTATTTTTTTGTCAAATTTAAATTAAGTCCAAGATTTGGCACCCAAAAAATTCTTTCTAAAAAATCAATAAATAGATATCATATAAAATTTGTCAAATGTTAAAAATATAAATATAAAATATAAATATAAAATATAAAATATAGAATATATCATTTGTTATCCATACGCAAAATTATTATTCATAGAAAATTTGTTATTTAAACTAAATTAATTTTGCTTATGGATAATAACAACTTTTGATCTTAAAAAAAAATAGATGCCAAAATTCCTACTCTGCCCTTTTCTCCTTCATATTTTCTCAAACTTGGTTCTTTACGGATAATATATTTTAAATATATTACTGTAGATAAAATTAACTGTTTATTTAACTAAATAATGAAAATTTTGAAGTAGGTGGGTGTCTGGATGAGTGTGTGATACTTATATCTGGTTCTCCTCGTCTAAACACTATCCAATATAATAGCAGAAGACTTTTTGCTGGACAACGTCAACGATCCTATAATCCTACCAAAAAGTAATAAAAAAATGGTTTCTTCAACCTATTAAATTTCCTGAGTTCTTCTCAAAGTACAACAAAATATACTAGAAGCTTAACTGAATTTAAGACAAACTCGCATTCGGAGGCAGGCAAAAGGAACCTAGCAATGCTCTCTGCCGAAAGCCCATCCCTTGTGCCAGCAATTACTCCCACAGCTGGTCGTGGCCTCTGAGCAAAGAAGCCCATCTGATCCAAAATTTGCTCCTTGGTAATCTCCTTTGACCCCTTGAAAACATGTGACTTTGGCATTTGCCCAAACCCTAACTCATGAACCTGCAAGAAAAAGAGTCCGTCTATTTCTCGGAAAAAAAAAAAACAATCTTTCAAATTTGCCAGATGTAGAGGAGAACTTGAAAAACCAAGAACCTGAACATAGGTCCCAAAGGTGATGAACCCGACAAGTGATTTGTCAGGAAGCAGCTCGATGGCCTGGGCTAATGCGGATTTCAAGAATCCTAGCTCCTCCTCAATTATACAGGTATCAACCACAAAAAGGAACACCGGGGGCACTGCAGGACCAGTGTCAGGAGAGGACTCGTACTCGATCGTCGTGTATTGAGGGAATAGCTCAGCAGGAAGGCTGTCCTCAGAGATGGAGGCATAGTGCTGAGGGAAGTGGTTGCGCTGATAACAAAATGGGCAAATCCAAATCTTGGCAATATAGTCAACAATGGAGAAGGGATTGAGTATTGAGCGGCACATTCGGCAGCGAAGGGGCGCATAGGGAAGAACAGGGGCATTAGGGATGGGCTTAAGCGGGGTATAGATTGAGGACACGGGAACAACACAACCTGTTGCCTCTTGTTTAGTACCAGGTAGGACGTTCCAGGTCATTCGAACCCCATCCTGATTCTCAAGGTCAAGAAATTCTGCCATTGCTCACTGCCAGGAAGTGATATTTACCGTCTCCTGGCTAGTTGTTCTTTTATAGATATCAAAAGGATGCAAGTCTGCAAGAGTTCACAAATATTAGTAAATAATAAAGACGAAAGGACAAATAACTGAAAAAAAAACATGTAAAACAACCACAAAAGAAAGAAAAAGAAAACATTTCATTATCAGACTACTGGGGTCCTACTTCCTTCTTCTGGATCCAAGTCCTGAAGAAGATTAAAGCTAGAATAACTGCAATGAGGTAATTAAGAGAGAAAACAAAACATGTAAAAAAAAACAAGAAACTCTTCACTATAAAATGATATTAGTCTACTGATTCCACTTCTGAATCGAAAGATGAAATAACAAAGCTAAAAGAATTTGTGTTATAGAGTCGTTAGACTTAGTTCTGTGTCCTCTTTCTTTAGTCCCACATCGGTTATGTACTCAAACCACCTCAATAAACTACCCCAATTGAACCTCTTTCTCATCCTGGTATCGAAGCATGGTTCATCTCGGGCCTCTCTCTCTTTCCACCAAAGTAAAATCCCAATCCCGATCCAATTGTCATCAAAATTGTAACTCACATCTCCTTACTAAAACCCATTCCTCGATCACAACACCCTACTCCCAAACCATATTTTCTACAAAACCCTGATCCCATCACCAAACCTATCCCAAATCTCATCTTCCACAAAACCTATCCCAAACCCCCTTACCTTAACCATCTTCCCCAAACCCTAATCCAAAACCTATCCCAAACCCCCTTACCTTAACCATCTTCCCCAAACCCTAATCCAAAACCTCTCCAAAAATCCTAGCCCTCTCCACTCCACCACCTACTTCCACCTCGAACCCTAGCCATAACCCACAATGCAAGAGTCTCCTATAACACAATAACCATAACTCATAACCTAATACCTATAATCCAATATACTCTCCAAAATCCTAGCTAAAAACTAGATTATTTAGCCTAGTGGTGACATCTTTTTGTCTGTCTTAGTGGATCCGGGACCTACAACTTGGACTTGTACATGCTATGGTCTACTCTACCTAAGTGTGTGCTCTCCGTGGTTTATCTATGCGTCTCTTCGCATGAGATGATCGTCAGTCTGCCTTTATTTTTGTCTCTACTACAATGACTCGTCCATTCTTATCTGCTACTATTACCTCTAATTCTGATATTTGCATGTGGTGCTCTACTCTATGTTTGCCTGTGGTGATCTCTTACTGCTATACTATTACTACTTATGTCTCTCTAGGTCTGGAAATGTGATATATTATGTCTATGCTGGCCTCCACTTTTACCTTTGGATCCACTAAGTCAGCTTCTGACACCAAGACGCCTATTGGTGAGACTATTAAGTTGAATAGAAACCCAATATATGCTCTGATCCCAAGCCTTTCGACTCTTTGTCGGATCTCATAGGAAGTTACATTAGCTGACAGACCCCCCTTTCTAATATAGCTCTCCTTTCTTCTATTCTTTTTCCTCAACTCTAGCAATTCCTGTTGTAAATACAGGAAGAGTAAACGTTTTTCATAAATTACATCAAGCTAATGTTTTCCTGGCAAATCCTTCAACTAAACGGAATAATTCTAGTATCTTTCCACATAATTACATTAAGGTAATGTTTTTAAGTATCAGCTGATACCGACACCGCCAAAAACTGCCTGATTGAAAACTTCCAAAACTGTCGAAGCCGATACTCATAAAAAGTGTCCGAAAAAGTCACTTTCAACCTTGATCAATATTAAGGTTTTCCGCACAAACTCCTCAAGTAAACAAAAAACTTAATAATTATTGATTTTTCTCCAATATTACATCAAGATCAATAGTTTCCACACAAAAATTTTAACAAAAGCGGAAAAATTCCTAGTATTTCTTGTTTTTTATTCCCCGAATCACATCAAGCTTAACGATTTCCACATAAATTCTTCAACTAAATGATACCAGGTCATACATAACAGGGAATTCATACATCAAGTCTCTCCCACTAAGCCCAATTTCTAATGAATTGTAGATGAAAAAAAGTAAATTCTTCAACTCGACAGAAGAAGAAAAAATAGGCAAATGTTAAAGGCCACCCCCAAATTACTAAGGGCCACCAACTTAAAATTTTAAAAAAATTACAAGTTTGCCATTTTGAAAACACTAAGGGCCACCCCGTTTCTGTCAATCGAGGACTGCAGGGCTTGCCTGCAGTCCAAAGTGAACACAGGACTACAGTGCTTGCCTGCAGTCCTCGATTGACAGAATTTTTTATTTTTATTTTTAACTTCCAACCTACAGTGACTGCAGGGCTTGCCTGCAGTCCAAAGTGAATACAGGACTGCATGCAAGCCATGCAGTCACTGTAGGTTGCAGCGGAAGGTGGTGGGAGGCAGAGGGTGTTGCGGGAGGAGGAGGAGGAGGAGGACCAAACCCTTTCCATCAGCACCGAACCCATTCCATCAGCACCGAAAAAAAAAAAGGCATCAACCCTCCTCCGCCACCGCCCCTTCTCCACGGTGGTGGAGCTCGCCCACCTCTCCACCCCGCTGATGGACCCCGGCCACCTGGTCTCCCTCCCGGAGTCCACCCTCCTCTCCGTCTACTCCGTCACCCCGCCCATCCAGCCCTGGCCGAGCAGCAAGGAGCAGCAGCAGCAGCCGGCGGCTGCAGCCCCGCACGGCGGCGTCAGCAGCCGGCGGCTGCAGCCCCGCACGGCGGCGTCGGCAGCCGCACGCCGCCGTGGCACCTCCCCCACGGCGCCCCCTTGGCCGGGCAAACCTCCCTGGGCGCGGAAGACCTCGTCGAGGATGGCGGACTGCTTCACAAATTTTTTTTTTCTCGGTGGCCCTTAGTAAACTTGTTCAACTTTGGTTGCTATTAGTAAAAAAAAATCATGGTTGCCCTTAGTAATTTGGGGGTGGCCTTTAACATTTGCCAAAAAATACTAGCGATTCTTATTTCTTTCTCCAGAATCACATCAAGATTAACGCTTTCCACCACACAGATTCTTCAAGTAAGCAGAAAATTTCAAGCAACTATTATTTATTTCTCGAGAGTCACATCAAGATTAACGCTTTCCTGCACAAATTCTTCAACTAAGAAAAAAAAATCCCAGTAATTCTCATTTCGTCCTCCAGAATCACATCAAGATCAACGCTTTCAGCACAAATTCCAACTAATTCTCATTCTTTCTCCAGAATTCACATAAAAATTAGACTTTCCACACAAACTCATCAAGAACACGAAAAATGCATCCAATCACTGCCAGTAAACCCTAATTCTAATGAATCGGAGAAAGGAAAAGAAGATAATTCTCGATAAGGAGGTATCGAAGGTGAGAAACGTTACCGATGACGAATTCAGTGAATTCGTGGCTCCAAAAAAACCCTAATTTTGGAAGAGGGGGAGAGATCTGGAACTAGGGATGCATATGTCTGCTGTTTGCTGACTTGTTCGTCATTTATTTATTTCCCTCTTTTTTGGACTGAATCTATTGAAATGTTACAGTTACTACCCGGGAGATTAATTATTTATTTAACAAAAATGTTATTACTTTTAGAAAAAAGAAGGAAATTGATAAGGGCACTGCATAATTTGATCGGGGCTAGCCCATTTGTAAGTTTGTGTTATTTACAAGTTTGCCATTGAAAAAATTTATTAGAGCTAGCCCATTGGGGAGTATAAAAGTCAATTGTTTTATTTCTCTTCACTTTCTCTTTTCCTCTCAAATTTTCTTCTAATCTCAAATTTTCTACTAAACCCTAGATTGAGAATCCTCTTCTCCCTACAAAAATCTTCCTGTTTTGTAACCGTAGAGTGGTTATCAACGAATATTCGTAGTAGTCGGTATGTTTTCGACTACTATATTGCAAAGTTTGTTAAATAATCGGTTGATTCCTAATTTTTGAATGTTCTTTCATAATGTAGAAAATATGGAAGAAATTGGAACATCAAATGTAGCAATCGATCATCCCGGTCCTTCCGAAGAAGACGACATTCTCTCCGAAGAACCCGTGGTTGGTCCCCGACGCAGTTAAATTTTTTCGTACCCTAGAATTGGACTGCCACATCACATGGCAGTCCACAAAGTACATAGGACTGCCAGAAAGTATGGCAGTCCAATTAAATACGTATGAAGTTAAGGACTGCCTAACTTTCAGGCAGTCCATGAAGTACTTAGGACTGCCAGAAAGTATGGCAGTCGAGTTAAATACGTATGAACTTAAGGACTGCCTCACTTTCTGGCAGTCCTAAATAATTCAAGGACTGCCCATAAATCTGGCAGTCCTAAAGTTGATGATCGATTCAACTGGACTGCCACACAAGTTGGCAGTCCATGAAGTACTTAGGACTGCCAGAAAGTATGGCAGTCGAGTTAAATACGTATGAACTTAAGGACTGCCTCACTTTCTGGCAGTCCTAGATACGTCAAGGACTGCCCAGAAATGTGGCAGTCCTAAAGTTGATAGTAGATTCAACTGGACTGCCACACATTTTGGCAGTCCATGAAGTACTCAGGACTGCCAGATGTTGTGGCAGTCTAGTTTAACAGGCTGAATTGGATATTGTATTTGGTTTTGTCATTGATTTAGGTATTTAAATAATTGTACATTTATTGTAGGGCACCCCATCGCCTATGTGCACAGATTTGAGCAGTAAATTCTCGACAGATATTGTCTTTGAAACTTACGCCGAAGCATTAGAATGGTGCAGAGAAGTTGGAAGGCAAACCAACACAACCCTTGTAACTTCAAGGTCGCTACGGTGTCGGCCGAAGCGTCAAAGTGCAGAGATTGGCTGTGAAAGAGGTGGGACGTATAGGGTGCATCGTAAAAAAAAGTGAACTTCTCCCAATAATAGCTGGGAAGAAAGAGGCAGGCTCAAGAAAATGCGGTTGTCCATTCAAGCTAGTGGTGGGGTGCAAGACTGGCAAGAAGTGGACAGTTGTGGTACGTAATGGGATCCATAATCATACTATTCCGGAGACGCTAACTGGTCATGCCTACGCCGGAAGATTGAAAGATGATGAGAAAAAGTTAGTTACAGAAATGTCAGCTTCCGTAGTTGCTCCAAAAGAAATTTATTCTGCGCTGCTTCAGAAGAATGAGAGGAACAAGTCCACTATGAGGACAATTTACAATGCACTAGCGAGGTCTAGAACGAGGAGTCGAAAAGGAAGAATGGCGATGCAACAAGTGATGAAATTGCTCGCCGAAAATCATTATGTGGAATACCATAGAAGACTGCCGGTGAGCAATGAAGTCGTTTCTCTGTTTTGGTCTCATCCGGATTGTACACAGTTGGCACGGTCCTTCGCCGATGTTTTGGTTCTTGATTGCACCTACAAGACTAATAAATTTAAGATGCCTCTTCTTCACATTGTTGGGTTCACTTCAACCCGAAGGACATTTTCAGTTGCCTTTTGTTTTATGAGGACCGAAACATTAGAGGACTATACATGGGCTTTGGAAAAGCTGAAGACACTTTACAGTGGACATAAAGAACCGTCTGTTTTTGTGACCGATCGGGAATATGCATTGATGAATGCTATTAATACCGTATTTCCTCATGCTCGTAGATTACTATGTACTTTGCATATAAACAAAATATTCAAGCACAATGCAAACTGAAGTTCGAAAAAGTAGACGGCAAACTCGACATGGACCGCTTCCAAGATTTCTACAACGGTTGGACTCTTGTGTGGCGAGCAAGTAGTGAGGAAACATTTGACGCAGCATGGTACATGTTCAAAGAGCAATGGGAGCAGAGCAACCCGGCGTGTATATCTTACATCAAAGACACCTGGCTTGATGAACATAAAGAAAAATTTGTCTTGGCATGGACGAATATGGTGAAACACTACGACACGACCACTACCAACCGTGTCGAAGGCTCACATGCAAGACTAAAAAGATATCTGCGCTCATCGTCCGGTAGTTTCGTCTCCGTTTGGCAATCAATCAATCGAATGACCAATTCGGTCGTGAACGAGATAAAGGCTTCATTTGAGATGAGCCTGAACATTGTAAAACACCAACACAAGAATGAACATCTCTTGTCTGATTTAATCCACGTGGCGTCCCACGACGCATTGACATTACTACTTGATGAGATTGGTCGTGCGAATTCTGTCGGTTTAGATGTCGAAGTATGTGGTTGTACACATCGATATTCTCTCGGGCTCCCTTGTGCACACGAGATCAATGAATATCGACGTCAAGGTCGACCTATTCCAGTAGTGGTCGTTGACCAGCGTTGGAGACAGCTATCGATCATGCCTACGGTGGACAGTCCAGATGATTTCTTTTCCATGCCACAGTTGAAACTTCTTCATGCCAGATGGTGTACAGCACTAGAACCTGAGAGGAAGTCCATTGAGCTTGGGATCCAAGAACTTGCCAACCCGGCAAGTACTCGTCTACAGGAGCCATCTTCTATCATTGCTCCGAAAGGTAGACCGCCAAAAAGACTTACAAGAACGCAAAAGAAGAAGCTCGAGTCTACTAAGCGAGAAGCCTCTCTCTTTGAGCACGTTGAAAGAAGCGTGCAAATTCTAGCCGTTCCAAAGAGGAAGGAGAAGCTCCATACTCGTAGAAAGAAACAGAATACGAGTGCTGCAAACACACTCGATGCGTACATTGGTGCTTTTGTGCCCAGCATGCGGGAATATATTTGGTCTATTGATGATGTGCCCAAAGACGGACATTGTGGATATCATGTGCTTGCGCGGCATCTAGGCTACCCCGCTAAAGACGGATGGAGACAAGTTAGAGCTGAGCTATATTTTGAGCTGGAGTCTCATCTTTCATTCTATAGCAAAATACTTGGGCAAGAATATGTTGGCGAATTGTTGACCAGCTTTCCATGCGACACCCAGACTACTGGACCAGAGCATTACCTGGACATACCTTCTGGTGCATATCTGTTCGCTAACAATTACAAGATCCCAATTATCGTTTTTTTCAAGCACAACAACAACACATTTTTTCCAATGTGCGCTCCTCCGAAGGACTACAGTATATCCACTCTAAATACAATTGGACTCGTCGGAGATCACTTTATTATCCGCGGTTGATTGGGCACTCTCCTATTCCTCCCCCTGCGTCACTTTGGTGGAAACATGCACCGGAAGAATCCCTCGCTTGGGTAACACCCTACGAAGATGCAATATATGTTTACAAGAAAATCACGAACTTCGTGGAACCTATACCGCGGCCGGAGGGCCACTATGATGTATTAATTGACTGATGTACAGTTGACGAAGCGTAACTTTTTGCATAGACTCATGTATAGTTGACAAAGCGTAACATTTTGCATAGGCAGCTGTATAGTTAACATTTTGTATCTTACTGCGTATCTATGAGTATTTTGTATCTTACTGATTAGCAGCGTTGCATTTTGTATCTTACTGACTAAGCGACGCGTCTTGTGGAATTACTGATTAGCGTATCTATGAGTGTTCTTTCAGCTATCTTACTGCATCTTACATTTTGTATGTGGACTGCCCAGGAAACTGGGCAGTCCATACTCACAGCAAGTCCTGATAAGGACTGCCCAGTTTCCTGGCGGTCCACATATGTATGTGGACTGCCAGGTAACTGGGCAGTCCTTATCAGGACTTGCTGCTTGTATGTGGACTGTCCAGTTCCTCGGCAGTCCATACTCACAGCAAGTCCTGATAAGGACTGCCCAGTTTCCTGGCAGTCCACATATGTATGATAACATTCACATAATACGCAACATAACATTCACATAATACGCAACATAACATTCATATAATACGCAACATAACATTCATATAATACGCAACATAACATTCACATAATACACAGACTTGCAAGGTAACATTCACAGAATACGCAAGTTCTAAGAGTCACAGCAAGTTCTAAGAGTCACATAATACGCAAGTTCTAAGAGTCACAACAAGTTCTAAGAGTCACATATTCGTACTACATAGTCATTCAGTATCATGACGCATCTTCGTACGTCGCTCATCGATAAAAGGGTAATCAGCTGCGATGTTCTGCATCTGGGTACCAACATCTTCGTAATTCTCCCCCTTGCACTGGATTAGACTTTTCCCCAATTTTTTCACTTTCGAAGCCTGCATGAATACATATCATAATTTTAGCAACCAACAAATTACCACAACATGGGTTAATTAAACAAACTATACTAACCATCTTCTGCAATGCATCATATAGTGCTGACTTGGAAGGTATGGGTGCTTCTACCGGCACTTTCGCAGTTCTCTTATCAGGATTCAACATCATACCATGTCCAGCATTCCCATAGTATTCCATATAGTCCTCACTACAATCCCACATCTCCACCGCCGGAGTTCGTATGGTTTCACCGAGAAGATGTTGTTGCCAGTCAGCAAAAAAGTACGACCCCCAGGGGTAGTACGGCGGGACGTAGGTCGACGGTTTCTTCCCTTGGCCGGCGGTCCTCAATTTCAACGTACTCGGGATAGTCTGTACGTATCCAAACTGACGAAGAACTCTATCTGGGATGTGAGGCTCCTCAATTTCATGACAAAACAGCGGACCTCTAAATAGTGCAACTGGTTGCACAGGACGAGTGCTATTTCGCAGATCCTTATATGGATGCCAAATAATCTACAACATGTATTCATTAGTTAAGGAGTTACTAATTAATGTCGAATACTAGAGTGGTAAGTATATGCTAGTTCAAGTTACTATTGTTTCACCTCCTTTGCAGTCAGATCTTCTAGAGCAACACGTAGGGTAGCCAACGTATGTGGATGTCTGGTATCTATCTTAGTCGGCCTCCACCTACACATCCTGGGCATCTGCTCGTCATAATTTCGATTAAGAGTAGCCCTATTGAGCGTCGGAAAATGCTCATATATCTACGCCTGAAAATATAAAATATAACAATTTATCGTTATCGACATAATTTTATACAATTGTATAGACACGGTATGCTAGGGTTTGCTTACATGGAGCAGTGTTTGACAACCAGCTATCGTCTTCGACTCGACTCGAGATGCAGCACCTAGTTCGCGGTAGAGGTGTGCTAGTATACCACTTCCGAACGATATTTCAGCCACAGCGTTCAAGTCCGTAAAATTGTTTAGATATTTTGCATGTATCGCTGTTCCGGACTTGTCTGTAATATCGACGGCTCCTAGGATGAACTGCATGTATCCACGGGCCACGAGGTCGTCATTACCATTGTTGTCGTCATCGTCGTCGGCGTCATCATTGAAAGTATTCCTCAAAAAACTTAAAGGAACTCCATAAGACTTCTTAAATTTCGGGATTGTGATAAGGGTCTTGGACTCGACACCAAGACAATTAGCAACCAAATCTACCATCTCATCATACAGTTCGAAGTCGCCCTCGGAATAGTCCATCGACATTTGCCGACCATCAACTCTAAGCCCTAAAATGTGGTGGACATCATCGAGGGTGATTGTCAACTCTCCGTCTGCGAGATGGAAGCTGTTAGTTTCTGGATGCCAGCGCTCCACAAAAGCAGAAATCATTGCGTGGTCCAATATCTGATATGAGTATTTTGCCAAATACTGCAATCCGGTGGGGGTGATTTTTTCCTTCACACTCTCTTTCAACTCATCAAATCCCCACGTACTACACATCTTCGCATGGTTTATTACCCTCAAAAGGCGCGAGCTTTTCTGCATAAAAACAAAAACAAAGATCCAATATTAGATACATCTATTATTCCGAATAGTTAATCTATATAATAGGTAAGTAACTTACCGGATCCTTCCATATTTCATAACAAATGTGGTTCTCGATTGACTTCAAAATTGAGCAACCAACTGGGCCCGCATCTTTCTCTTCCTCTTCCTCGGGTACTTGAGAAGGACCCGATCCGGCGTCATCTGCCATTCGGGCAATGGGTACATCATCATCGTTGGAGGAATCATCATGACGAGTCGCCGTCGCTTTCGTCAAACGCTTTGCAACACGTTTTATTCCACGTGTTCTTGTTTCTGAGGCTGGTTCGGGTTCTCTGATTGATAGCCCTTTCTCGACATTTCTACCAGCTTCACGCGCCTTGCGATCCGATGCGGTCGGACGTTTTCTTTCGGGCCTGGCCTCAACATCCTTCTCCTTTGTCTTCTTTTCATGACTATTATTGAATATTAATTACATATTAAAATGTAAGAGATGCCCACAAATGTGGCTGTTCCACTAGTGCAAACATTGGGCTGCCCAATATTCTACCAGTCCTCAGTGTATAATGGACGGCCAATTTGAATTTCAATGAGCAGCCCTGTCTCAGGACATGTGTAACTTGAGACTGCCCACATTTCTGGCAGTCCAAGATGCAGTTAGGACTGCCAGAAAAGAGGGCAGTCCTAACTCACATCATGTGTAACAAAGGACTGCCCACTTTTCTGGCAGTCCTAACTTTATGTTGGACTGCCAGACATTTGAGCAGTCCAACATAGAGTCAGGACTGCCATAAAGGTGGGCAGTCCATTGTTCCACAAGTTATGCCAAATGGACTGCCCAATTTTCTGGCAGTCCAACATACGATCAGGACTGCCAGAAGATTGGGCAGTCCTTCACTACACATGTTATGTCAATGGACTGCTCATTCTTCTGGCAGTCCAACATACAGTCGGGACTGCCAGAAGACTGGACAGTCCTAGCCGACGCAAAATTTTGCCGAACACGTTTGCTACGGTCTGATGCAATGGAAACAACGAATGTAATTTATCCTTCAACTGTCTCAGATAATTTCTACGGTTATTGAAAGAAATGGAGGAAGATTTCGCACCTTGTTTGCGAGGAAGGTTTCGGGGCCATCGTTCTCCTTGGAAGAGAGAAGAGGACGTGGGGAAGAAGACGAAGATGATGAAGCTGCTCGCCGAGTGGTGGAGAATGGAGTCAGTGTTAGGGCTTAGGAGGAAGAAGAAGAGGGAAGTTAGGGTTCTTAAAGAAGAAGTTAGGGTTCTTGAGGAAGAAGAAGAGGGAAGTTTGTGTTCGGGGGGGGGGGGGGGGGGAGGGCGGGATTACTTGGGACAGCCCTGTGATCAAATTAATGGGCTGTCCTGAGTAAAGCCCAAAAAAATTTGGGCTAGCCCCAATCCGGGCCAGCCCCGATCAAAAAATGAAGTGCCTTTATCAATTTCCAAAAAGAAAAAGTGAATTCGCAAAGGACTTTGAATATAGGGGGAAAAAACAAAATTATAGTGGTCTGGGCCATATGGGGCCCGCATGTCAGTGGTCACATGGAATGTGTATGTCGTGTGTGGGGCTCATATGTCAGCCAACCATACGGTAGACGTGTCACTCTGTCATATTCGACACTTTCTTTTTCGAAATCTATAATTGATCGTCAAATTTTAATTGTATCTAATTAGATGCAAAAAAATTAACCAAAGCAACTTATGTGTGACGTGTTATATTGTAACAAATATTATTTATGTATTTTTTTGGAAATGGTAAAAAATTAACACCACACATAAGTGTATCTACGAATACACATGACAAATAATCGTCACACTGTAACAAATTCGATATGTTTGTCCACATGGACTGGTACAGTTGGTTAAATCCAAAAATCTTTTGAGAGGTCGAGTATCTGAATTTCGCTAGTTGCATTTAATATCTTTCCTATGAGGTCGAGGATTTGAATTTCTCCGGTTGTATTTAATATCTTTGACTTATCTGGAGTATATGTGTGAAGGAAGACTTGCATGGTTAGTTAATCGCCTACTATTTAATAAATAAATTAAAAAAAAAACTAGACATTTAATACATTCTATCAAGAGAGAAGGAAAATAGTTCAAATTGATGCATAATTCATTTCACTACTATTTCTATGACGAAGAAGTTCCAAATTCATGTCGAGATCAACCAACTCCTTCTCCTCTGTTGAACGTATGTGAACATAATTGAAAGTTATTAAATATTCTTAGAACACTATTGTGTGGTACTCCAATTAAAATAATATCACGATTGTGATGAGGTAGTGCATATCAGCAAAGCTAAAGACTTGAAAAAAGAAGCAATTGATCTATTTAGTGATCACATCTCACTCACAACCTAGTCTATAACAAGAAGCATGGCATTCAATATCTCTTGTGTCTATATTGTAGCGTGTATATTATTGTTATTGATTCATCCTCCTCGTATTGAGAGGTGTCACACTAGAAAATTTTAGACTATTTTTCATTGAAGAAAGCGACAATGTGTTCCATCTCCAATAGCACCTTCTCGCCTACCCTATCATGCAAATGGAACACATGTCCCTCCCCCTATATCTCCACAGGTTGCGCAACCCCTCCCCACCTGCTCCTCCTCAACTTCTTATAGTAGTCGATGCCCCCCATAATTGAAGAAGCCTTTTTTCGTGAACCTTCTAGCAGTCCAGCTATTTTTTTCAAATTCCTAACTCTCCTCTCTCTCGCTATCCTGCATACATTGTACATGTAAAGTAATGTACATTGCAAAGTGTCCCTTCCACAAAAGTATGTTGTTGTAGTCGGAGTGCAACAACAGTCGAAGAAGGAGCTAGAACAACAACGTCAAGCCCCGCCATCGGTACTTCCCTCGTTGTCCGAACCTCCGCACTCTCGGCGAGTTCTGCCATATCATGGATCCTATGTTGAAGCCCCTATACTTCAATAATTCCTTCATCGCGATGCTCATCAGTACCTTTCTGCACCCCAGCCTCTCCAACCCCATTACAGGCAAGGGCGAAACCACTAGTGGGCTCCAGCCCACCCATTTTTTATATATATGTCAGTCCACATCTAGTTTTTCACTCCAAATTCAGCTCACATAAGTCCACTGTCATGCCCCGCTGCCGTAGGAGCGATCGTCCTCGCTAAGGCGTGATACCGCACGAGCCTAGATTGCGCTCGTACAAGGCGGGTTCCATAACGGTCGATTTCAGCGGCTGCGACGGGGTCGTCGCACAGAAGTCCCAAGCAGAGACATTGAATAATAGCAGCAAAATTTGAAGCAAAACACAAGTTATTCAAAAGAAGCTCTGTATTGATATTGAAGCAAGGTTATAATGGGGCACAAGGCCAAGATTACAAGTCTCTCAAACTCACTCATCTCACATTACAAGTCACTCAGCTCTCTCATCTCTCAAATACAAGTCTTGAGACAGCGGATGCTTCAGAAGGCGATGTCCATACATTATGTCCCGTATAAGTTTGACTCCATGCGGACGCACGTTTCGAATCGCCAAGGAACTCCGTTCCTCGACGCATCCAAGCGAGCTCTGCGCCACGAGCTTCTACCTGTGCCTGCACATGAAGACTATGTGGGTGTCAGTACTCAACTGTACTGGTGGAATGAGCTCCTCGTCCACCCATACAAAACCGACACGTTCATTTACTTTGTGCAACATAGTCCCTTTTGATTGTCTTACTACTCTTGCCTTGGAATTATTTTAGGACAGATGCCTTGGCCTATTTTGTGTCTCTAGACCATCCCGTGCTTGCACCAACAACGTTAACCTATCAAGTCGTGCTTGCCTTTCGGCACATAGTCAGAGACGTGAACTACGTGATAGTACCCAATTTTCTTGTGACCGTGCTACAAATCCATCGTGCCGTGCCTCGCAACTCGGGGTGACTAAACCATATCGTCGCCTCGCGGCCCTTGCTACTTTTATCACCAACTGACCCAATCGAGACTTGTAAACTTAGTGTCACTTAACCAACTTTGCCTTACGGCGGTTTCCTGACTTAAACTCCAACGACTCAAACCAACTTGTGCAACTCTACGCCAACAACTCAAGACTTGACACCACAACTCATGCCGAAGCACGTCGCCTATGTTGAAGCCAAATGTTAGGCCCAAATATTATCTTCTAACTGTACACACATTCAACTCGACTCAATCCAAAGGCACACACGTGGATTGTCGTCCATGCCGACTCATCTATATGATTTGGTCACTAACTCCCGGAGCCATCGTGGACTCCTTTAGCTTTTGTTAGACGGGTGCCCTTTCAGCGCGAGTAGCTAGCCCCGCTGCAAGTCTTCGCCTAACCCGTGTCCAGCACAGCTAATTACTCATTTCCAATCGCGGTCGCAACGGTCTCGTGGCCATTGGGTTGCCGTACAGGGAAACGACCCACCTTGTCGACAAGTTGTCCATGACCATGCAAGACTCGACTCAAACTGGTGTCTCACACAATCATGCTGCCTCTAGTGTTACCATTTCTTTCAGGGCCAAGTTCAATACTTCTCAAATCTGAGACCGCCTCGACGACCTATAGTCGCGAGCATACTTCTTTCTTCTATCATTTCATTCAACTCAAGAACAACTATTTGAAGCATATTTCCAACTCAATGATTCAACCGCAACCTGTGCCTTAAAACACTAAGTCCGTGACATCGTGTCTTAAACCAACTTGAACTCTATGCGACACCACCGTCCAAGTCATACTCTATATGACGGGCCTTGAGACCGTAAGACTATCACTACCAAAATTTATCATTTTAGCGACGGCCACATCCGTCGCTAAATCGACGGTAATTACTATTTGCGACCGATAACCGACGGATTTTGGCCAAAAAAATCCGCCGGCAATCAGCTCGTCGCTAATAACGTTCCGTCGCTAAGTTGTCGTCACATTACGGAATAGCGACGGATTATCGACGTCACAATACGAAGCATTAGCGACGCATTTCCGACGGACTTTCGTCCATTTCAACTATTAAGTACTGAAATGTGTAGGCAATAGCGACGTAAAATTTCGTCGGTAACCCGTCGTAACGGCGTATCAGATCGTATCATGACGTCGTGTAAGCCCCCTGAAATTTTCGAATTATTTTTTGAATTTTCTAATGAATTATTTTCAATAATTCATTTCTATATAATTAATTTCGATCATTAAATGCTCTTTACCGTGACTTTTAATTTAGGAGCACCAGACCAGTCGTTTTCTCAGAACCAACTTGTCATGTCTGATCTACTCGAGACGCTCTTCACCCATGACCTTCGTGTCCCACTCAAACACTCTATTTTGTGCTCCATTTCCTTTGCACAACTTTCGGGTCAATTTAGGCCAATTAATTATCTACCGTAGAACCCGATTTAATTTCCAATTTAAATTCGGGGTCCGACATCGACCCAACCTAGTCGACCCCAAATAGGGACATGGCCCACATGAAGCCTACTACCCGTCTGACACTTGTGTCCCATTTATTTGAGTCCCCACATGTTACTTATTTTTCCATGATCATAAATACCCATTTTAATTCAAATATTTCACCATATCCATTTTGGCCTAACCCGGCTCCACTGAACCCAACCCCAGCTCCATGTTGCCCTCCATCATGACTGCCCATACCCCCACTGATATTTTTTCCTCTACCCTAAATATCACTTTTTATGTATAAATATCTAATTCTCTCATTGTATATATATATACACCTATATATATACATAATATATATACATATATATATAATCTCTCTCTCATCCTCACCTTACTCTCTCTCCTAAACCCCCAGCCGACCTACTTTTCCTCACCTCTCTCTCTCTAAATATCTACATCTCTCATTATCTCTCTTCTTTATATAATATGTACACACACATATATTATATACATATATTTCTCTCTCTCTCTAAATCCCCACACCAGCACACAATCAACTTCCCCCCCTCTTGGACCGACCTTCACCCCTCTCTCTCTATATTTTTTTTCTCTCTTACTATCCCCCTCTCTCACTATTATATATTAATACATTCTCTCTCTCACTCCCATCAACTCTCCCATCACCATCCCTCTTTTTCTCTCCCCCTCACCTCACCGGGCCGAACACCTCCCCCTTTATTTTTCTTCTTCACAAAATTCTTCTTCTCCTTCTTCTTTCAACTTCATCATCATCCATCACCCTCGCCACCACAACCACCTCGACCACACCCTGGCCGAGCAGCGCTGCCGCAGCAGCGGTGGCCGACCACCCTGGCCGAGCCACGCAGCAGCAGTAGCTGCCCGCAGCGTGGCAGCAGGCAGCAGCAGCAGCGGCTGCAGCCGCGCACGGCGGCGCCGGCGGCCAGCGCCACCGCGTGGCCGGCCACCCATGGCCGCGCACAGCCCGGCGTGCCACCCCCTGACAGTGGGTCGCCTCCCCGAGCAGTGGGTCGCCTCGCAGAAGGTCGATTTCGACTTCGAAATCGAAGTTTCGTCGACGCGCGCGAATGTTTAAACCAGAATACGTGTCCCGAAACAGCGACTTTGTGCCAATTTTTCGGACAATTCGACCGTTGGATCGACGATTTCTTTGCTCCGTCTTAATTTCGGTATATACCCCTTCATTTCTGTCAAATTTTATCCGTTAATTTCGTCGTTTGATACATCAAAACCGGCCACCAAGTTGACGTTTTAATTTGTACTATTTTTGGACAGTTTTACGACGCCAACTTCGCGGGTTCGTATCTTTGTCATCGCAGCTCCGTTTTGTGCACCACTAGTTCCAGTGCAAAGCTGGTATAACCCTCTTCCTGCCCCCTTTAGATTTCATTTCAGTTTGAGCTTGTTAGGTTGGTCGAATTCGACGCCAAAGTTGGCCGTTCGAATTCTTAGTATTGCACTAGTTAAATTCCATTTTTGAACCCGGGACTCCGGATTCAATTTCTGACACCACCAGTAGACTCGTGGCGTCGTTCTGGTATGTTTTCATATAAAGTTTGCTTGATTTGGAGAACGTGGGCCCTGGCACGCATTTCGGTACAAAGCGGGTCCCACTTTCTGAGTCAACGGGACTTTTTGACGCCGGCTCATCGGAATCCAATTCTGGATACACCGTTGAGTTCGTATCGTCATTCTGGACTCGTTGACATATAATTTGCTGAGTTTTGAAGACATTTGCTCCGGCACGCATTTCCGTGCAAACCGGATTCCAAATGTCCGCGTCAACGTATCATTTTGAGATCGGCACATCGGAATTCCGTTTTGGACATACCGTTGGGTTCGTATCATCATTCTAGATTCGTGGACATATAATTTGCTAGGTTTTATAGACTTCTATCCTAACACGCTTTTCGGTACAAAGTGTGTCCAATGGCGGACATCATTTTTAACCCAAAATTACCGTTTTGCCCCTGTGTCCAAATTGGACTTTTGGACAGGCTATTCTAGCGATTTTGACCATTCTGGACACGTTGGTAGTGTTAGTTTCATCATCCGACAACATCTGTAGATTTCTTCCCTTTTTTGTGTCACCCTACTATTATAATATTTTCTCCTTTTTGGTTGTTTTAGAGACCCGTCGATTCCAGTGATTTCCCAATCACTGAAATTCATAAGTTGACCTTGTAGATGTTTATAGAGACTAGCTTGACCTTATTGACCATGGTTGACTACTTTGACTAGACGTCGAAGTAGAGTCAACATTTGACCTAGGTTAGACTAGTTTTGACCTTGGTTGACCACAGATGACTATTTTGACCAAAAGTCAACCAGAAGTCAACCGTAGCCTAAGATTGACCAGAACTTGACCGAAGTTGACCAGTTGACCCAAAGTCAACTGTTAGTCAACGTTAGTCAAGTATGACCTAGAGTTGACCAGTTGACCAAAGGTCAACTGTACGTCAACCTTGACCCAGTTTGTCTTAGTTTGACTTAGTTTGACCTAGATGTTAGTATATCTTTTGACCCTGATCAGCTCTTGTATTATTTCATCTTTAGGTCTGTGGCTTTACTCTGAACCCTGATTCATATTGACCGCAGGACCCCAGACGAGTACATTCTCTGACACTTTTCCAATTTATGCTGATTGATATAATCCATGTAATTAGTGTAGATATGCTTGTTCTCGACACATTGGTCACACGGGTTGGTATTCATGGACCCCGACATGAGGTGTTATTCCTTGTTGTCTTGGTATGTCTTGTGCAAGCCCCTTGTAGTTCTTGTGCAGTACATGGACGCCGATTCTCGAGGAGACTTGCTCCCTTCTCGTAGAATCCCGCGTCGTGACGTGTCTTGTTTGGATCCACTCTACCAGTCGGGGACGGGGAGTATTAGTGTAGACATGTGGTCATTATCCACCTTGTTATTCTTGTAGATCTTGTGAGTGTTAATCATACACCCCACGTATGATTAACCAGGCCAGTAGACCTTTCCACATGTTGTAGCTAGTATTCACATACCTAGATATATGATTCTTGATTCTTGTACATGCCATGATCAGTTTACTTGCCTTATTCTAGCTCTAGTTTTACAGCTTACCTTGCCATGATTCTCACATGTACATTCCATGATTTTCTTGTATATACTCTCTATTTACATATTATAGCTTTTGTCATATCTTGTGAAATGTTGTTAGTGGATTGTGCTCGTTCCATCCTGACTAGATATGTTGACAAAATTTTAGGAGTAGTTGTGCCCTCAGTATTGGACTTCATGATGTTGCTAGCTGAGGTGGATCTCACTATTCTTCTATATGAGTTGCCTAGTAGTTATCTTTAGTTAGTCTTGTTGTTCCTTCTTTATTTTTTCTGTCTTATGATCATTGTAGATTCTAGTTATTCTAGTGATATTGTAATTATTTCTTGTCTTATCTTCCCTAGTTTTCGTGATGTGACATGAGTACATTTCATAGTTATGGATCATAGAAGTTGTAGTTAGTATAGTATACTTGACAGCGTTCTACCGCCGATACCGCGGCGTAGGCTGGGCATGGCCCACGTATTCGTACCCGTATATCCGGGTGCGGGTCGTGACACGTCGCTAATCCGTCGATATTCCTCGGTACCTAACGACGGATTGGCGACGGTGTTCTGACGGACTATCCGTCGATCAGGTTCTGGAAATGCTTGCCATTTCCAGCACCATGGCGACGGAAGAGTAGTCGCTAATCCGTCGCGACCGCGTTGCCACAGCGACGGATTGCTGACTGATTGTCTGTCGCCATAATTCTGAAAATGTCATGCATTTCCAGAACCATGTCGACGGATTGTCCGTCGCTAAGTGGTCGCCAGATAGAGCGACTGCTTAGCGGCTGATTATCAGTCGTCCTGGCGACGGATAGTCCGTCGCTATTCCGTCGAAGTTTATACCACCAGAATCTTGTCGACGGATAATCCGTCGATCACCCGTCGCTACCTAGAAACAGTTTAAAAACTCCAGATAGCGACGGCTAATCCGTCGAAAACCCGTCGGCAACTGGGAATATCCGTCGCTAAACGGTCACTAGTCCGTCGCTAATTGAGTTTTTTGGGAAAAAAATTACAGCACTTTCCCTGTTCACAAATATATGCTTAAACCAAACCAATATATAATGCACACCAATTATCCAACAATCACACAGACCAAATATATAATGCACACCAATTATCCAAGAATCACATAGACCAAATATGCACATACGAATTTAATGCACACCAATTATCCAAGAATCACAGACTAAACCAAATTAATAGAAAATAAATATCAATTATC
Organism: Iris pallida; assembly: GCA_029216955.1. Classification (NCBI taxonomy): domain Eukaryota; kingdom Viridiplantae; phylum Streptophyta; class Magnoliopsida; order Asparagales; family Iridaceae; genus Iris; species Iris pallida. The sequence goes on from JANAVB010005597.1 coordinate 7,303,695, forward strand.
CTAAAGAGTAACATAATATTCGGTGCTATAAGCCGATTATAGCACAATTAGTTCAAAGCTCTCACAAATAATCCAAATTTTCTTAATACAATATTTTAAGAAGGAGGAGGTCGATTGTCCGTTCCCGTATTCGACCGACGAATATACTCCTCCACAAGGTACGGAGGCAAGGCGTCGTAGACACTGCTCGGAAGTCGCCGAAGCTGCTCTGCGAACATGAGATCCAGGAGTGCCGTCACAGTCGTAGGCTGTAGCACAGGGCATCAGGGTTGAAAGAAAGATGGCCCACGGAAGACGGACCGACACCTGCAGTCGACGGACCAGTAGAAGACGGACGAGCACCATCAGCAGACGTACCGACAGCAGCAGACGGACCGGCAGCAGCAGATGCAGGCGGAAAGTGCGTGGCAAATTGCTCCCGCAAGGACGACACCGCCTCGTGCAGCTGCGTAAGCTGCGACCTAACATCATCGTCTGCCCGGGCCACGGGAGGAGGCGGTGTCGGTGAAAATCTTTGCGTCGCCATATGCAATGGCCCTAGGGAGCCGACTCCGTACAGGAACCCTTTCTTAAAGCCGCCGACGGTATTTACGAACAAGTCGTTCCGAGCGGCCAAAGAATAGGGCGTCCGGAAGGGCATCGTTTCACCGACATCCTCGGTGTCAGTTAACTGAGCCTGACTAAGGGCCTCACGATATGCAGCCTATCAAATGAATGTGTTTATATTATAAGATTTACCTAAGTTGTAATCTAAATCCTATGTTTCACTAAGTTAAGTGTGAATTCTAAGTTTACCTAAGTTATAGTCCGAATACTTTTAATTCTAACGTTAATCTCATAAACATAAGTACTTACATCAGTCTCCTTGGCCCTTTCGTCGACGAAGCTCCCGTCCTTCCGTCTTTTGTGTGTATGCTGGAACACGTCATGCATGGTGATCGATTCTGGCGTCCTTCCCTCCTTCACCGCCCGTTGGGCCTGCATACGAAATTTTCGTAGAAACTAATTAACTCCTTTAATTAATAATACCTAATTCGATAGTGAAATAAATTTACGGTTGCTCACCAGATCTGCAAGTGTCACTGCGTGGGACCTTGATCCCCCCGTATGAAGGCCCACGGCAGATCGGTTCACCTTCGCCTTCTCCGATTTCTCCTTGTACGCAGGGGTATCCATCATGCCTAAGAGGTCCTCATAATACTCCTGCCGGATCCAATTCGGCCTCGTATGCCCCATTTTTAGGTCATAAATCATATCCCGTATCTTCTTCGAGCATGCGCTTCTGTAGGTCCTGCGGATCCCCTCCTCGCGATGGGGGGGCCACCAGTACGTTGTCTAACACAGAAAATCATTTATCACGTAATTTAAAAATGGTTGATTAAAGAATCACATAGACTTAACCAAAAAAATATAGATATATACCCTCAACTCGTCGAGCCAGACGTACTGCACGTTTGGGGGCACCGATGTAAAGTTGAGGTAGGGACCGTGGAAGTTAGCCCTGATAATTTCTCCAAGGGCCCTGCCAACATTAAACGAAAAAAAACCTACAAGAAGAAACGAATGGATTATTAACTTGAATAAATGAAAGAAATTTAATAAACTAACTTAAATTTACTTACGAGGTCCCCGCGGGCCATAGCTCTCGTCGGAACTCGCCTCTCGGCCTCTCTGGTGCCATCGGAGGATCCGCGGGTCCGCGTATGTACTCCCCAGTAACCGGATAGAACCGAGTATGGGGGTACTCCGGGGTCCACTGTGCAGTAACTGGGGCATCCCCTGGTGGATCCGCTGCTGGTGGTTCCGATAGCGGATCGGATCCGCTAGCAGATCCGGACTGATGCCTCGATGAAGTGGTCGATCGAGGGCGGGATGCGTCTGTGCCCGGGGTACTCTCCGGGTCGGGCTCGCTCGATGGGGTCACATCCCGGGAACTTTGAACGCGACCACGACCACCAGCACCAGTACGACCACGACCACGACCCGCACCACCACCACCACCACCACGACCAGCACCACGACCACGGCCAGCCATCATGACCTGTAAATAGAACACATAAACATAATTAACAATATGAAAGTATAAATGGATATAAAAAACTAAACTAAAATATACATACCACCAGTAGGGAGACGAGTGCCGCCGCGACGAAAAAGACTAGGAGTGCCATCTGCAATAAGTAAATAATCGAATGAAAAAAAACATGAATTCACGTAATTGCTTTTATGAGGTCAAACTTAATTCACGTAATTGGAAGTGTTTTTACTATACAACAATATTTAACCTAATCATCGTCTTCGTTCTCATCCTCGGCCTCGTCTTCATCATCATCCTCCTCATCCCTCATCCTCATCCTTATCTTCATCGTCGATTTCATCTGTATCCTCATCCCCATCAAATTCTTCTTCTTCTTCTTCTTCTTCTTCTTCTTCTTCTTCTTCTTCTTCTTCTTCTTTTTCTTCTTCTGCCTCAAAATTTGGGACAAGACGCCTCTTTCTCCCCTGGTTGACAGCTAAGTCTTATGTATCAACCTCTTCCTCCCCTCTATTTTTCTCAACAATATCTTCAACATCCATTGTATCTGAGTGTTGTCCCAAGTATTGGGACTTTTCAATCTGGTCCTCTTGGTATGCTGGATCTCCAACGTTGAATATATTTCTAGATTTAATCTTGCATACTGTCCACCAGTCAAATCGATCTCTACGACGCCTTGGGTAGCTTGTATAGTAGACTTGAACAGCCTGATTTGCTATCGCAAATGTATCGGACCCTCTATACCTCCTGCGATGATTTATATCGACGAATCCAAACTGTTTATCGATTCTCCAACCGATATTTGGTGTCGTATCGAACCACTCACATTTGAACATCACAATATGCATATCATATGGGCCAGTATATTGTAAATCTACAATATCCCGAAGCACTCCATAATAGTCAAAGTTCGGCTCGTCGTCATAGACGGTGTCTCTTATGCAAACACCGGACTCCTTGGTATTGATGCCGTCATTGATAAATTCGACATTTATAGCATTCTGAGTTGACTTAAAACTGAAGCCATTAACGACATAGCCTGGCCAAGTCTTTATTTGCTTCTTCGGTTCCAGTGCCAGATAACGAACACTCTCATGAGTGAGTGTTGTTTCAGGCAATAAAACCTGTAAACAAATATTTATAATTTAAATATTTTAGATTATATATTAATAATCTCAATTATAATCACAGTTACTTACGTATTTGCGAAACCATGACGAAAATGTACAATCAACCTCTCTTTGAAGTCCCTCATCGGTAATATCGGGTCTCCTCATTTTGATTTCATCTCTAAATTCACTATTAGAGAAAATAAGAATATATAAGTGTAGTCACTTACTTCATCAAATTCGAGATTATAACGAGTGCAAGTGTACTGACTTACTTCTCCAAATCTCTCACTTCTTGTATGTCACAGTTTAACAAGACATATCGGTGAGCGGCATCATACTCGTCGTCTGTCAACCACCGTCTTTTACTAGCCCCAACAGGCTTGCCCCTTATATTGAATCTTCCTCCATCCTCAACGTCCTCGTCATTCCTTTGAGGTCTATTTCGATTTGTTTTAACATGAGTATCGAAATAATGGAGCAGAAGTTTGAAATCTCTTCGATAAGATATGCTTCGCATATCGAAGCCTCTATATGAGCTTTGTTGCCAACTTTCTTCTTTAGATGGTGTAGGTATCTAGAGAGACAAATTATCTTGAGAATTAAGAAAGAATTTTAAAATAAATGGAAATTCAGATTAAATTATATCGATATTTATGTACCTTTCAAATGGGTACATCCATCGATAATGAACAGATGCACCGACACGGGCTTCGTATGCTAGATGAATCGGTAGATGTTCCATGCTGTCGAAGAAGCCAGGAGGAAATATTTTCTCCAACTTGCAAATTGTTAAGATAATCTTCTCCTCAAGTTCAACCATGTATTGCACAGTCAACTTAGTTGAACAAATATCCCTAAAAAATATTGATAGTTCGGCCAACGGAACCCATACAGCAGAAGGCAACAACTCTTTCAAAGCAATGGGCAGTAATCTTTCCATAAATACGTGGCAGTCATGACTCTTCATTCCCGTTAGCTTGCGTTCATTGAGGTCAACGCATCTAGACAAATTCGACACATAGCCGTCGGGAAATCTTAAAGTAGATACCCACTTGCAGATTATTAATCTATCTTTCTTGCTCAATGTGTATTGTGCTATCGGCTTACTTAATTGTCCAGCAGCTCCCCTTTGTATCAAGTTCAGATAAGGACGCTTGCATATCTCGACAATGTCTTGTCTTGCTTTTGGATTGTCCTTCGTCTTTCCTTTAATGTCCATGACGGTATTGAAGACATTATCGAACACATTCTTTCGAATGCCATAACATCAAGATTTGCCTTATAAGATTATCTTTCCATAAGACAAGTCCCAGAAGATACTCCGTTTGGTCCAGTTATGGGTTTGTCCGAACCCATCGACACGATTGTTCGATGGATCTTCTATTACAGTGGAAAAATCCTTTACATCTTCCCAAATATCGTATTCCGACAATCTGGCAGGCGGATGAAAAAATTCTTGTTTTCCCAGCTCTGAATGCGTCCTTGTTCTTTCTCCAAGGATGACCTCGCGGGCAGAAATTGACGATGACAATCAAAGAAAGAAGTTTTTTTCCCATGCTTAAGGCGGAACGCCTTACTATTTTGCATGCATATCGGATAAGACAGGGTGCCGTGAGTACTTTATCCCGACCGCATACCGTATGCGGGAAAATCATTAATTGTCCACTTCAGTGAAGCTCTCATCTGAAATTCTGTTTCCTGGAATATATACGTCGTGACGCCGATCTCCCTCCCACAGCTGTTTTTAGCTCATCCACCAACGGCTGTAAATATATATCAATATTCTTTTGTCGATTTTTGGACACGCCGTATGATAGCTGTCAAGAACATATAAGGAGTCTTCATACACATCCATGTGGCAGATATAAGGGTCAGAATGACCGCCAGCGGAGTATTGAGATCCCGACTGCCCGAAAGGGCGAATCCATCAGAACATAGCCCCGTGCGTACATTTCTGGGCTCTGCAGCAAAATCTGATGGCAAAAATCGAAATTTTCCACGCCTCTCCATCCGAAGGATGTGACAATTCTCCATCGTCCTTTGTGCGTTCTTCGTTGTGCCACGTCATGTGTTCTGCTGTATTCTGAGACATATACATCCTGCAAGCGCTTCGTGATCGACAAGTAATGCATATACTTGTAAGGACGTCGTTTCTAGTTGACTTTTTCTTTTCCCCTGACTTCCTTGTAACGATCCGCATTACAAGCGGCAACTTTCTACATCCTCGTTCTCCTTGTAGTACAACATGCATCCGTTGCGACAACAATCTATGTTGTCGTACCCCAGTCCCAGTTGTCGGACCATCACCTTCGACTTGTAGAAGTTTTTGGAAGCTCTTTGATTCCTTCGGTAACACCTCCTTCATTAGTTGTGTAATCCGATCATAGCAAGTTTGTGCAAGTTAAAATCAGACTTTAGTTCACAACCGCATCGTCACTGACAGTACGGAATGTGGATCACAACCAGGATATAAAGAAGTTTTAGCATCCTGAAACATATCATAGAACTCCTTCGCTCGGGATAGAATCCTCCGGATCAAAATTAGGCCCTGCCGCGTCGTACACTATATCTCGTGCAAGGTTCTGCACGTCTTCATAATCAACGGAGCATTCGTCGTCATCGACGACAAAATCCGCTGCAGCATTATCATCAAAAGCATAAGTAGCAGCATTCGCAACCTGTCTTTCGCATAGAGTTCACCTTGCGATGACCACAGGCCCGTAATCACGTACGAAACCCTTACGGGTCAAATGATCTCTTACACTCACCACATCTTCGTAACGTCTATTGCGACAATTACGACATGGACACTTTATTTTCGTTACCGTCCATAAATGAGCTTTGCTCATGGCATACTAAGATAACTTCCACGCCTGCCTGAAAATCGTTACTCACACCTATTCTGCTCTCGTGTTGTCGTTTGTACATCCATGTACGATCAACGAAATAACGATCCATCACAGATTAGATGTAAAAATCTGTATAGTAAGACAAACAAACAAAATTAATATATAATCATGTAACTGTGGATCCGCTAGTATTCTAGCTCGAGAAGAGAAAATATAAATACAGTTATTACTAATAGTTCGATACCGATAGTGCGATACCGATACCGATACCGATAGTTCGATACCGATAGTGCGATACCGATACCGATAGTGCGATACCGATACCGATATTCGATACCGATAGCATGGTTTAAAGTATCGGCCGATAACCGATCCGATACGGCCGATACCGCTACTGTTTGGCATGTTCCGATCCGATACCGACCGATACCAAATATTGACCGATAATACCGACTATGGGGTCTCTGTTCCGGTCAATTCGGCAAAACCAATCGGTAAGGGGACTATCTTTCATATAATTTCAAAACTACTAAGAAATAACGCTAAATACTTAAAATTATGCCTAATGTATAAAATATATTTTTAAATGTAAATAATTTATTAATAATTATTTGTTTTCCGATACCAAAGTTCGATACTCCGATACGATACCGTCGATACTACCGATTATCGCCGATACAATACTCATAGGAATAGTCCGAAACTGATTCCGATACTGATTGTGAACTTGACCGATAGTGCGATCCGATACCGATAACCGATACCGATAGTGCGATAACCGATACCAAACTGAGTCAATCTATCTATTTCTAAATTGCAAGAGTCCACTTCTAGGATATGGGAGCTATATCCTAAATATCTATCTAAAATTAACTTGGTTAGGATACTATAGTGTCCTTACTATCTAGCAAGCACTACCTTAGTCTAGTCACACTAGCATTAATACCTATAATTTCTACCATGTCTACATCACACATTACACCCCAAGCCGTCCTGTATGCTAATTATAATAGGCACATATATATGTATATCACAGTTAGATGTATAGACCATGAACCCAAACACTGACTTATGCAGATGAAGAACTCGCACTGTCCTCGACACAGTGAACATATACACCATGAACCCAAACTCCATATTCACATTTACTAATCCAAACACCACCAAACAAATGGATAACACCCAATATGGATAACACATTATTGCCAATATATAAACTCAGATGAATTTGATAAGCAAAGCCCCCCGCCGCCCCCGACCAAAGCCCGCCTGTAAGCCCCTGTTTTTCAAAAATTATAAAATTAGTGTCAATTAATTATTAATGTCATTTATAGCCTTAAAATATTTATTATAATTTTTAGGAATTTTCTAGAATTTTTAAATGAATTTTAAATGAATTTTTAATACAAAAATTTAATCTGTAATTTTCTCAAATATTTTAATATCATTTTGCAATTTATTTAATTGTTAATATTACAGTTTGTAATTAGTGAATTGTTTTTAATTAAGGAATGCAAATATTATTTTGCATTTAACCACTGGAAGGGCCTTAGTGTAATTCCTAAAACTAGGGAGACCTAACTGCTAACCTACCCAACCCCCCCCCGACCAGACCCTCTCTCTCCTCACCTACTCTCGCTGACCCCCCCCCCCCCCTGACGACTGCCACGCCGACGGGCAGCCCCCGCCATTTCCGGCTGTCCGACCGCCCTAAGACCGACCTAAGCCCCTTTTTAAACTCCCCTCCTCTCCCCAGACTCGACCCCAACCCTAACCGACCACCACGACCACGGTAGACGTTCGTCCCCGACAAAAACCCTAAACCCTAACCCTAGTTCCGGCGAGCCTCGCCCAGCCTCACCGTCGACCCTCACAGCTCCCAACCGCCGACGAAGAGTTCGCCTCGACGAGACGACTCGAGCGCCACCCGAGCGCCGCCTTGCCGACGTCTCATCCGCCGTCCAGGGCACTTAAACCCCCTCCAATCGCGGACACGTGAGTAACGGGACCCGAATCGTGTCGTGCGTGTCTCGTTTTCACACACGACTCGCCAGGACACGATAAACTTAGTGCTGTGCTCGGACACATGAGACTGAGCTCGTACGTGTCGTGCATAGCATGGACACATAGATACCTGTGTCCTTAACTGTTGGACACAGGACCGATTTTTCTTTTTTTATATAATATCCTAAATGAAATAAAATAAACGAGAACCATAATCCTAACAAGACTAGCGGACTGACCCCCTGGCCAGCCCATCCTAAACTAAACCCCCCCCCTCTGGCTCAGGTTCGAGCCCCCCCCCCCCCCCCCCTTTCTGTTTCTTTTCTTTTTCTTTTGTTTCTTTTCTTTTTATTTTTCTGTTTCTGTTTCTTTTTCTTTTTCTGTTATATATATATATATATTATATTTATATATAGTATATATATATGTATATACTGTATTTTGATAGTATTTTATATATATGTATATATATTTTATAGTTGTAAATTTTATATATATATATATATATATATATATATATATATATATATATATTTTTATATATATATATATTTTTATATTTATATATATATCATATATGTATATATGTATATATATTTTCATGTGTATTATATATTTATATTACACTATATTATTAATGTTTTCTTATATATATATATATATATAATATATATATATATATATATATATATATATATATATATATATATAGTGTATATATAATATATATATATATATATCTATATATATATATATATATATAGATATATATATATATATATATATATATATATAAGATAGTATATATATATATATATATATATATATATATAAGAAACACTTAATAATATATGTATATATATAATATATATACAGTATATATATATTAAATTATTATATATATATATATATATTATATATATATATATAATATATATATATATATATATATATCTTTTTTTATATATATATCTTATATATTATATATATTATATATATATTATATATATATATATTATATATATATATATATATATATATATATATATATATATAATATATATATATAGATATATATTATATATATAATATATACTTTTAAAATATATATATATATATATATATATATATATAGATATTATATATATATATATATATAGATATATATTATATATATATATATATATATTACTTAAATTCGTATTTTCTTATACTAGTATATGTACTTTAACATAGTAGTATATTTATTTTGTAAATTTTACCATATTAAATAATAATATTTATTTTGCACTATACCAAATTGTATTTTTAGTATATTTAAATTACTGCAACCATTTGGTGTCCAAGCCTAGTATGGATTTTTGGACCCAAATGTGTTTTCACACATTCAAGACCTGTACAAGTCATATTGGACTTGATTCATGGCCTTGGGTCCTGTATTTGAACTTTGGTTCAAGTATATACATGGACAAAATACGCAGATAATTAATTATTTAATTCAATTGTGTGGCAAATACTGTTTTTGATTTTCTAAAAATACTTAAAGTGTTGTTAAAATTATGGAAAAATAGTATTTAGATACTATGTTAAGTTAGCTAATTTAGTATAATTTTTGTAGTATTTAATTTACTGTTTTGCCACTAGTTTGGCATATGAAACCAAAACTCATTCTCTGTATACTTAGGAAAACTGATTTTTATAAAATATTTGTACTGGTTAATAATTCCAGAAAAAAAATTATAATAAATTTTATGATTAACAAGGATCACTTTGTACTTGGTTTTAAGTAAAACTAGGCTTTTTGTCTACTCTAAAATTGTTGGAACACAACGATCATTTGATTTATTTATTGATTAATTACGACTTGTAGCTTTTTTGTGTCATTTTGAGTTTTAGCCGTGTTGAACCCCACCCCTCACTAGTGTAAAGACCCTAGAAAGTTAGTTAAAGTAGTGTGTCACCCCATTGGTCTCCTATGCCAAAGTTCATTTTTGCTAGGTGCCCAGTCACAAGTCGTGTTTCACCAATTAGTGTCCTAGTGTTTTAGCTTAGTGTAAAAACTAAGCTATTTTATTTATTTCTACAGTGACGAGTTATCGGACATCCTAGCACTGTTATCGCAGCTTGTTTTGTTTTGCTTTGCTAGAGGCAAGTACTTTCTACGAACTTTACATACTGAATAAACCATAAAACTGTGAATCACCAACCATGTTAAATGCTGATCCTTGGGGTAGCAAGTTAGAACTTTACATGTTGTATTACTTTCAGTCTCTACATGTTTATACCGTATTTCATATCTCTCACATGTTTAAATAACGGGTTAAGGGGAAACTGCTAGTAGTGTACGTGATCATGACCTCCTTCTCCGTATGTATTTACGAGCACCGTTACATTCTATAGTATCGTGTCGTATGTTGGTCCCACGTTTGTGTATGGATATACACAGATGCCGTTATGTGTACGTATGTGCACATCAAAAAATTGATATGTACCGCTGTACATCCTGATTACCTATTGACTGATCATCACCTACTACAGTTTCAAACTTTAAATGTATATCTATTGCCATGATAAATGTACCTAAAACTGAACCAACATGATATGTCATTTCCTTTTCATCACATGATCAGTATTATATGTTTGTTAGATTTAGTACTTGCTCCGTCCTGACAGGATAACGTTGTAGGTTCCTTACTGAGGAGGAGTTACTCTGCGACACATACTATAGAGATACTGCCGAGGACCCGGCTTTGCTTTACGAGGATGTTCCTGCGGGGAACCTCGCCTAGTTGTCTTTTGCTTTAGACTTTGAGAGTAGTCATGTATTAGGCTACATATTTTGTAACTGGACATGTATCCAGTTTTACATTTCAGTCACTTGTACTTGGACATTTTACTATATACGACGACTTTTTGTTTGGAGCATTTATGATTCTTCTTCACTTATAGAACTGTTAGCACATTTAGTCTTATCCTGTTGTCTTTAGAACAGCTTACTACGTTTTTCTCAACGTAGGCTGGGCATGACTCGGCCTGGCCCAACAATTTGGGTAGCGGATCGTGATATATTTTTAGTGGTGGCCCATGCAGGTCCCGACTAAACTTGTTTGGTTATGTTATTGTACCAAGCATGCCTGCAATTAGGAACTTAAGGTAATTAGACAACATTAGGAAAGACGCTTGGAACACTAGAGGAATGCTAGGATTGCAACATAGGAATATAACGCATGTTTGCTATTATAATTAGATTTCCTTGCATGTTTGCTTACTTTAAATAAATCCTTATAAGTCCTTTTATTTTATTTAGATGGTGCTTACTCGTTCGTCCCAGTATGTTATCCCGAGAATGGGGCCCTCCTATCCAGTCAGCTGACCAGTCGACTGATACACCTCCACCTACCACATTCCCCCACTCCACAAATCTATAAACCCAGATACCACAACCATCTTCCACATCACAGGCCCAGCAGGACCCATACTTCCACCACCCCCTATCACTATACCCCACCCAGGCTTCCGTCACACTCGACGGGAACCAGCTGCTCACACTGATTCAGGGGTTCCTAACAACCCATCAGGAGCAGACTACCCTACTCCGCCAGAGCATGGAGCGTTCTGAGGAACGTCCCGTGGTCCCACCGCATGTAGAGCCACGGCAGAGAGCAGGAACGATCAAGGACTTCATGGGTCTGAATCCCAAGGAGTTCTCAGGGACTGAGGGCATAGTAGTAGCTGATGACTGGCTAGATTCGGTAGAGAGGAAGCTTCTGGAGTTAGGATGTCGGATGACCTCCAGGTCGAGGCAGCGGGATTTTCGCTGATAGACTTAGCAGGAGTCTGGTTCCGGAATGAGCCGTTTTTGCGAGAGGGAGAGCCACTGGGATCAGTTCAACCCAGTTCAAGAAGAAATTCTTCTCGACCACTGCTAGAGTAGCCATGGGGCTACGATTCCAGAAACATCCAGCAGGAACCGTTCTGTTGATGACTATGCGGCAGAGTTTAGTCGCCTGAGTTTTGCTCCTAGTCTGGTTGCAGATCCAGAGGAGATGACCCGTAGATTTTGCCATGGTCTAGTTCTACATTGGCATCCTTATAATGGCGAACGGTACGACTGACTACTACCAGAGCCTAGAGTTGGCCCGGAGCATCGAGGAGCGTCTTCTGTCATGCAAGAGGCCGGCTTCTGTACATCATGAGGGACCGTCCAAGCGTCAGGCTTTCCAGCAGAGAGCACCGATGTCCCCCAGCAGACTTACCGTCCCCCTACATCACATCACCGACCCCGCCAGTTAGAGCCCGGACCCCGACAGCAGTCGAAGGGAGGTTTTTGTGCATTCTGCAAGAGGGTAGGCCACGACGCTTCCATCTGCAGGAAGAAGTTGGGGTATTTTGGCTTGTGGGTCTGCCACCCATCAGCTTCAGAGTGCCAGTAGCGAAGCTAGAGGACCACTCCCGACTCAGCAGCAGAGGTTTGGGCAGCATCTGCAGCAGCAGAAGGGACCTCAGGGGAGGTTATAGTCTACTAGCCATTGAGCCGGAGCAGGTTTCGAGCCGATTACTTAGCTGACGTCATCACAGGTCATGTTTATTTGCATACTTTTCTAGCTCTATGCTTGTTTGATTCTGGTGCATCTCATAGCTTCCTGTCATTAGAGTTTATGCATGAACATCATTAGTATCTACTCCTACTGCGGAGATTAGTAGAGTAATGACGAGGAGGACCAGTGCCTATTAGAGCTAGCTATAGATGCTCTATTATGATAGCCGGGAGAGAGTTCGAGGGGCGATTCTTTGTGATGCCACTCCCCGTATGATATCATATTGGGGATGGACTGGCTTAGCTATGCCCATGCATCTATAGATTGCATGAGGGTAGTATTTTGTTCAGTCCCCCAGGCACAGCACCATTCAGTGTCAGGAGGACAGGGCCGGAGATCAGCCTAGAGCCGAACTGTTGTACGACAGTCGGGGATGCACACCGCCACACCCTATCATTAGGGAGTTTATGGATGTATTCCCAGAGGATCTTTCAGGACTTCCGCCTGACAGATGTGGAGTTCACTATAGATTTAGTGCCGGGTTCATCACCAGTATCCCGGCTTGCTATAGAGTGAATCCCAAGGAGGCCATAGAGATGAAAGAGCAGATTATGACCTGTTGAAAAAGGGTTTCATTCGATCAGTGCTTCTCCATGGGGCACCAGTGCTCTTTTGCCTAAGAGGATGGTACTGTCCGGTTGTGTATTGACTACCGGGCCTTGAATGCCATCACCATCAAGAACAAATCCTCTGCCCAGGATAGATGATTTGTTCGACCAGTTGAGTGGGGCGAAGGTGTTTTCCAGGATAGACTTGAGATCCGGGTACCACCAGGTGAAGGTTAGGCCAGCAGACATCCAGAAGACGGCGTTCAACACGAAGTACGGGCAGTACGAGTTTCTGGTGATGCCATTTGGTCTCACAAATGCGCCAGCTGTCTTATGAACTTGATGAATAAGACATTTCACCAGTATCTGGATAAGTTCGTCGTAGTGTTTATCGACGACATCCTGATATACTCGAAGACGCCAGAGGAGCATGAGAGCACTTGCGGATAGTTTTGGGATTCTGAGGCAGAGAGATTGTTTGCCAAATTGCCAAGTAGTGCGAGTTCTTTTTAGACCGAGTGAGTTCTCGGCCATGTAGTCACTGGAGATGGAATCTCGTGGATCCCAGGAAGATTGCTGCAGTTGAGACGTGGAAGGCTCGACGTCAGTTTCAGAGATCAGGAGCTTTCTCTGGGTTTAGCCTATTATAGAAAAGTTCGTCCAGGACTTTGCTAGGATAGCTGAACCCATGACGAAGCTGACGCGGAAGGACAGAGTACATTGGTCAGAGGACGCCAGACAGCGTTTGAGGAGCTGAAGAGGAGGCTGACGACCGCTCCAGTTCTGACTTTACCTTCAGGTTCTGGAGGTTTCACCATATACAGTGATGCTTCTGGAAGGGGCTAGGATGTGTCCTACACAATGGGAAAGTGATTGCTTATGCATCTAGGCAATTGCGGACTCATGAGCGGAATTATCCTACCCATACCTCGAGTTAGCTGCGGTGATCTTTGCACTCAAGTTATGGAAACATTACTTATACGGAGAGCGTGTGGAAATCTTTACTGACCACAAAGCTTGAAGTATTGTTCACGCAAGAAAGCTGAACATGAGGCAAAGACGATGGTTGGAGTGATGAAGGACTTCGACATCGATTTACAGTATCACCCTGGAAGGCAAATGTGGTGGCGGATGCGCTGAACAGCATCCGATGGCATGGTACCTGATGATTGATCGGCATTTGCGGAGGATCTGGAGAAGCTCGTATCGAGCTAGTTCGGCCAGGATCAGTGATACAGATGATGGCGCTTGACTTCAGTCAGGTTTGATGGAGCAGATCTGGGAGGCACAGTCTACAGATGAGAGCCTTGCAGACTTCGACCCCAGGCGTTAGCTGGATTGCTGGATGACTTCACTATAGCAGAGGATGGATCCTTGAGGCATGGCAGCCGATTGTGCGTGCCGAAGGAGAGCTGTAGAGGCAGTCTTGCAGGAGGCGCACCGATCGAGATATTCTATTCACCCTGTGCTAAAAGATGTACCGTGACTTGCGGGAACATCTTTGGTGGCACGGGATGAAGAGGGATGTATCACGTTTTATCTCGAGATACCTAGTTTGCCAGCAGGTCAAGCGGAGCGCCAGAGGCCAGCTGGTTTGTTGCAGCCGTTACCCATTCCCGAGTGGAATGGGAACATATTACGATGGACTTCGTTCTCAGGGCTTCCTCGTTCCCAAGGAGGGAAGGATGCCATCTGGGTCATCGTAGACAGGCTGACGAAGTGTGCGCACTTCATACCCTTCAAGGTGGGCTTTCCACGAGAATTGGCGGAGCTATACATGTAGCAGATAGTTCGCCTACACGGAGTGCCGGTGAGCATCGTGTCAGACAGAGACAGCAGATTCACATCCCACTACTGGAGGAGCTTGCAGGAGGAGTTGGGCAGCAGCTCAAGTTCAGTACGGCGTACCACCCCAGACAGATGGGCAGTCCGAAGGACGATACAGACACTGGAGGATATGCTGAGGACCTGCGTGCTAGGACTTCGGAGGATCTTGGGAGAGCCATCTGCACTTGGTAGAGTTTCATACAAACACGCTACCAGCCAGTATTGGTATGTCTCCTTTCGAGGCGCTATATGGACGACGATGCACACCGCTCTTTTGGGATAATGTCGGAGACAGAGTTATGCTTGGGCCAGAGATGATCACGGATGCATCGAGAAGTCGGGATGATCAAGACAGGCTCAGAGTAGCTCAGGATAGGCAGAAATACTGGGCTGATGCTAGTCGCAGGCCGATGGAGTTCGCAGACGTGATATGGTGCTAGTGAAGATATCACCTACTAGAGGGACGATCCGGTTCGGACGAGGAGGGAAGCTGAGCCCCAGATACATCGGGCCGTTCGAGGTACTTGGCAGATCGGAGAGGTAGCTTACAGGGTTGCACTTCCACCCAACCTAGCAAGTTCACTACGTCCTTTTACGTATCTCGCTGAGGAGATATGTTCCACCCCAGTCATGTGCTAGATCATTCAGAGTTGGAGGTCGGACCGAGCCTTACTGTTTCTGAGCAGCCATAAGATATTAGACAGGAGAGAGAAGAGGTTGAGGAACAAGATTATACCCTAGTACGAGTAGCTTGGAGCCGTCACTCCCCAGGTGAATCTACTTGGGAGAGGAGTCGGACATGAGGGAGAGATACCCTTACTTGTTCGATCCAACCGCTGCGAGGGAACCACCCGTTCCGCTTGATACCTTAGAGGTTAGTGTCATCGCAGCCTTAGTCATTTTGTTGCATTGCTTGCTATGTTAGAATATTGTCGGGTCTTCAATCCTTGTAATTTCGAGGACGAATTTTTTCAAGGAGGGAAGACTTGTAAGCCCCTGTTTTTCAAAAATTATAAATTATGTTATTAATTATTAATGTCATTTATAGCCTTAAAATATTTATTA